>JAZHRO010000002.1:81407500-82077500 GCA_037157565.1 Thalassia testudinum
AAAATCAACAGCCTCTTCAGGATGTGGTAGGTCTACCACAGAGGAGGGTTGTGGGTTGGGTTCACTAAAGCTAATGGAGTCCTCGAGTGCATTAATTGTCATACACGTCCCAAGATTCTGATCCTTGAGTTCCTCAATGAATCCACAATCCTCAAATCCTCTTATCGTCCTAAAAATATCCAGAGTTAATTTCTTATCCCCAAAGGTGATCTCCATACTATCACTTTCACAGTTTATGTTGGCCTTGGCGGTAGCTAAGAATGGATGCCCCAGAATGATGGGCGTGTTCCTCAAATCATTAGGTACATCCATGTCAAGGATGAGGAAATCTACAGGAAAATAGAAATCCTTGACCTTGACAATTACATCCTCAATAATGCCTCGAGGTGTGGTGACCGATCGGTCTACTAATTGTAGCATTCCTGAGGTTGGCCTGAGTTCACCTAACCCAAACCTCTCATAAAAAGAAGTTGGGATTAGGTTGATGGATGCACCTAGGTCCAATAGTGCCCTATCAAAAGTGTATTCCCCAATAATGCATGAGATCAAGGGGGCACCTGGATCTTTCTTCTTTTGAGGAAGGTGATGTAGGATTATAGAACTTGCCTGCTCAGAGAGAATCACCTTCCTCGGAGTGGGTTATCTCGACTTACGCTTTTGGGTACACAGTTCTTTCAAGAATTTAGCATAAGCCGGGATGTGCTTAATAGCATCGAGGAGTGGGATATTGATCTCTACTCTCTTGAATAAATTCAAAAGCTCCTCGTTGCTGTCTAGGGTTTTCTTCTTCTTGGTTTTCAATAGGGCCTCAGGGAACGGGATGGGTGAAATTTTCAATTTTCAGTCCCTCGGCCTTATTGTCTTCTTCAGCCTCCTCCTTCTCTTTCTCAAGCTCCCCAGGATTTTGACTTCTAGAAGGTAATTCTGGGTTCTGGGTCTGCTTCCCACTTCTCAAGGTGACAGAGTTTGCAGAGGCGTAAGGGTTTGGGTCTTGAGGTGGATTAGTGAAGATTGGAGGGCCTTGGTTGGTCATGTAACCAGAAGAAGAAGAAGAGGGACCCTGCTCAACCACCTGAGCATGTGCATGTGGGTCCCTTTGATTCCCGTACCCTTGGACTCTATTGCCCTGATTTTGCACATTACGCGAGTTGGGTACGGGTTGAGATGGTAGGGATCTAGGTTGTCAAGTATTTGCAATTAACCCATATTGCAAGTTATCCAAGGATGTCTTCATTTGTTGCATAAGCTGAAGCATGGACCCTTGCATTTCCACCATTTGCCGGTTTAAATCAGCCTGCTCCGCGGATTGTTGGGCATTCCAAGATGGCTGATTAATCGATCTCGAGGGAAACTGGGTGTATACTTGACCCTGACCCATAGGTTTTTGAGATGCATAGTTACTGGGTTGAGATTGGGTCTGTTGCCCCTGATTTTTCCAGGAGAAGTTAGGGTGGTTCCTCCATCCCGAGTTAAAAGTGTTGGAATACGGGTTGGACCTAACATTCTCTTGCATTGCATATGCATCCTCATAAAACGAGGATGAAGAGAAGGAAGGATAAGAGAAACTGGGATTAAAGGCCCCAGTTTGGAACCCATATGGTTCCGAGAAAACCTGGCTCACAGGTTGAGCCGAATCGAGTTGGTTCACGAATTCCCGCCTTGTGAGAGCCCGTGAGGAATGGAATCCCGAATTCTGGGATTGAGTGGGTAAAGAAGTATTTCCTAAATTCCTAGACATCCATTCTTCCATTTTCTTAGCAACCAAGTCCATTTTATCTAGTTTATTGCAAATTAATTCCATGTTAAATGAATGAGAATCCTGGATCTCATTAGCACTTGACCTTGGTTGTTGGGACCAATTGAATGCATCCATGGAGGCATGATTAATTGAGTTCTCGTTCATTTCCTCAAACAGGTCGTATGCACTATCTACATCCTTGTTGAGGAAATTGCCTCCGCAGGAGGCGTCCACGTGATTACGGAGTTGATCAACCAACCTGTGATAGAAAATCTACACGAGTTGCCATTTCGGCACCTCGTGGTATGGACACTTCCTCAAGAGTTCCTGGAATCGCTCCCAGGCACCATGAAATGGTTCCCCCGGCCACTGGGCGAAAGTGGTAATCGCCCGTCGCAAGGCATTGGTCCTTCCGATAGGGAAGAACTTCTTCAAGAAAGTTGACTTAAGAGTAGCCCAAGTTTCAATCGGCCTTCCTATAGTCCTGTACCAATGTGTGGCCTTATCCCTGAGAGAGTGGGGGAAAAGCCTCATGATCATTTACTCTTCATTCACATTCCTTCCTCTGGTGGTCTGAACCAAAGTGGTCAGATCCTCCAAGTGCTGGAATGGGTCCTTCGAGCCAAGCCCATGGAAATGCTTAATCAAACTTAAGACTTGGGGCTTGATTTCAATGTCTCTGGCGGGAATCATGACGTCAGGACGTTCCCCATAGTTTGAAGGATCGTAAAAATCCTTCAAGGGCCGAGTGCCCTGACCATGCATGCGTTGGAACCATTGCTGCATCTGTTGCAATTCTTCTAACTACCTCTGAATCAGATCCTACTGGTTCGGAAGTGGGGGAGGTAGTTGTTGATCATCCATGGAATCTGCTTGGCTATAGCTCAACCTCGACCTCCTAGAATGGTCTAAAGGTCCTTCCAATCTAGGGTTCAATGACCTCCTCCCAAGCATACACTGGAATGAAGTCGAAAGGACAGGGAAAAGAGGGAACCCTGCAGCACAAGAATACAAGTTTGTCTTTAGATGGGTTAGCCTAAGGTCTACTCACTCTCAGAATCTATCCTAAGATTATGGACAATTTACTCTACTTATGTCCAGGCAATCCAACTAGTTAGGAGGGACTGGGGAGAAGGTTCTTCCATTGGCTTGCGCCTCCGGTTCCTAGTGTACCTCCCAGCCATGGTCGTTTGACGCTACTCCCCTAGCTAGACATCAGATTGACTAGTATAAGTAGGTTAATCATGAATAATCTCAATCTGGATCCTGATAAGCGAATGAATCCTTAGGGCCAACTTCTAATTGATTTTAGTTTGGCTTGGGAAATTGGTGCTCTGGAATGTGATGGGCCCTTAATTGGTTGTGCCCTTAATGATTTATTTGAGAACATGGGAATGTGCACAACCAAGAGGTTTTCAAGCAAGATTATTAATGATGAGGAGAGTTTTAGGATTAGAATCTTGCTTAATAGCTTTTAGGATTCAAATATTAGGTGTTTTCAACCAAGTTTTGTGAGGCAAACCAAGTTTGTTGTTGAAAGCACGTGTTCAAATATTTTCCTTTAGAAATCAAGAAAAATGTGGAGTGCCTAGCTTGACCTAATTATTAAATCCTATGGGGCAGCTAGAAAATGAACCTCTTTTAGATTAGGTGGTGCGGCCCAAACAATTCACCCAATTAGCTCAAATGCACCATCGATTAAGGCACATAAAAAGGTGGTTAACCTAATATGATTTCTACTCTTTTATGTGTTGAATTTGTGTACCAGGTCCATGATAACATTGCATATGGGGGTGATAGTTTTGTTAAATAGGGCCCATCTTAAGAATAAAAGGCACAACATAAGTAGAATGGGAGCATTGCATGCATCATATGACAAGATTGCTTAAAAAATAGTATTAACGGCCATTTGTATAAGCACTTGTCAAAGAAGGCCTCAGATGAGCAATCGGACAACACGGATGGATTCAGAACGACGAACGGAGTCCAATAGACTCAAAATCGGCTAAATCCAACATCCGGAGCTCCCACAATGGGCCTAAGAAGTTCTGACCGTTGATCTGATGATCAACGGCCCTCGATGTGCCACGTGGCGCACGCTCACCGCGCGCCTGCTTCCACCTTCAACCAGAGATTAAATCTCACCCGTCGATCTCTGATCGGACGACTGAGAACCGCGCGCACGCCCGCGGTCGCCGCGACAAAGCAACGGGCGTAGCGCAGCGGTTAATGCGCATGCCCACGCCCAAGCGACGCGGGTTCGAGTGGCGCAGTGCGGGAATTCGAAGACAGCGAGGCGTGCGAGAGAAATTCAGCCGTAGATTTGCACGCGAACGATGATGATAGCGCCACGCGGCGCGCCCTCAGGCGTTGATCAGCCACGTGCGCGCACACGCCAGACGACAATGCCCGCGTGCACACGCACTCGAGGCGCGATCCGAGCGTGCCCCGACGAAGATCTCAGCCGTCCAATCTTCGATCGGAAGGCTCTCATGCCATGCCCACGGATCAAGTGTGAGGAAGAACGGTGCAGGCAAGCGACCAATGGGCTGGGGGCTTCACCGACGTTTTTGGAAGGGTTTTAGCAACATCCCGGATGTCGCTAAAACCCCCTCTTCATTTGGAAAGCCCTTCTCCCTATTTAAACCCCTTCCAACCACTCATTCAAGGCATTCACTCCCCTTGCAACTACTCTACCCCTCTCTTAGCTAGCTTTAGGCCCTTTTGTAATCACCAGAGACGACGAGCCACCGATGGAGCCTTCTCCACCACCGTGGCTGCCTCGCCACCCTCCCTCTCTCTCTCTTTCTTCCTCTCTTTTAAGCTTTACTTTACTAATGTTTAAGCATGTATCTAATGTTGTAATTGATGAATTAATGCTGCATGATTAATGAAGTTATTTTCCATTCAGTTGTCTACTTTATTTCCTATCCAAGTTGCATGTTAAAGAATGAAACGACTCTAACCGTAATCTCTCTCTCTCTCTCTCTCGCTTTTCACCCGTACCTTTTCGCAAGCAAAACTCTACGATTTTCGTGACAATAAGTGACAAGAAAAATCCGATTTTCACGCCTCCCTGAAACCGACACTCGGATTCACATCCATTTCTTTACTTTAAAACCGACATTGCAAGTGCGAACTATAACGACACTTCTTAACACACATGCACGAGCGCACATCAGTTTTTGGCACCATTGCCGGGGAGGCAACGGATTTGTTTTGTCACTTCCATTCCACATCCACTTTCACATCGTCTAATGCTTTGTCTCCTTTTTACTTGATGGTTACAGGAATTCGATGCTTGGATGGCGAAGCGACGCATCCCATGATGGTAACAAGGGAGTAGGCGCAACAAGGATCGGTAGTGAGTAATTCTTCACTCATGACTATTTGCTTGCGTGAAAAAACTAAAAAAAATTTGTAAAAATTGAAAAAAATTGGCGTGGTGTATGATTACTTGACCCACATCCTTAACACATCACCTAACAAAAAAATGTACACTCTAACATTCTAAATAAATTCTTGGAGTGTTCTTTTCTCTTTTTGAGTGGTGTTTGTGAAGCCACCGTGGATTAACTTGGGCTGCACCACTCAACCCTAAAAATGACTCATCTAATAGAAGCTGCATGATCATTAGGATGAGTACATTAGGGTTTTAGAGCCTCTACAGAATAAAAGGAAATCTACTTTCACCAAATTGTGTGCAAAACTTGACGTGCCCACTGAAACTTGTTTGAAAACATTAAGACACTAAAGTAAGGATGAAACACTAAAAGACACCACATCTTGAAAAAAAATCCTTGCTTGAAAATCATGCTTTGATAGAAGCACACACTCTGAAAGTGGAAAATTAAGAGGCACCACCCCAATCAACACCTCATCACATAACCCTAGCACAAGCACTATCCTAGCCCTTTTAAAACTGAGTAGACGTGCCCTAGGCAGAACTGAGTTAAGTCTCGAAAGGCGAGGTTTTATTTTCTGGACACTTGGCTTTCATTCCCTTGGTAGAATCTGGTGACTAGGCTGCGGGGCAGTGTCAAACGACCGCTGTTGTGGGGTCTACGGAACCGGCGGCGCAAGCCAAAGGAAGAACCTTCCCTGCAATCTCCTCGTAATCAACCTAGCCAGATTAGCCTTGGGAAGGGGAGTCTAGTGCTTACGGACTTAATCACCCTTTTTGAGATTTCTAGGTCTCCTAAGGAATACACCATAAGGACTAGACTTGTTTGTTTGGTTGAACACACTTCTTACATCTGTCGCTCTCCGCATCCCCTCCTGCTCTTCTCTAGTGTATGCACGAGAGACGCTCACTGCATCCTGAGTTGTTAGTTTTGGGATGGGAATCCAGGCGACTTGATTCTGCTAGAAACATGGCTGAACCTAGGGTAGATGAGGTTGAGGATCAACCCCCACCAGACACAATGGCCATCATCCAAGCCCAGATTAATGCAAACCACCGGCTTCAACAACAATAGATTCACACCATCATGCAAGCCATACACCGGTTACAGAACCCACAAGGGCAACCACCACTCGATGTACCACCATTTCAGGATCAACTGAGGCCCCTCCACGATTTCTATAATCCTTCCGCTATTAGAGTCGAGCCACACCTTAGGATCCCCGAAGAGGGAGATGATTTTGAGCTAAAACCAAATGTCTTAAGTCTGATCCAGAGCCACTTCCATAGAAGCTCAAATGAGGACCCCTTCCAGCACCTAGAGGATCTCGACCGCATAGCACGAACTGTGAAACCTAGGAACATTAGCCTTGACATTGTTCTAATTAAGATGTTTCCCTTCTTGTTAAGAGATAAGGCTTCTCACTGGCTTAGAACCCTAGGTCAACCCATCACCACCTGGGAAGAACTGAGGCATGCATTTCTAAAGAAATTCTTCCCCATAGGAAACACCAATGCCCTCAGAAGAGTTATTACTACCTTTACACTCCAGGGTGGGGAACAGTTCCATGAGGCGTGGGAAAGATTTAATGAACTTTTGAGGAAATGCCCACACCACGAAGTACCAAGGTGGCAATTGGCCCAGATTTTCTACCACGGTCTGGACAGCAACCTACGGAACTTCGTCGATGCCTCATGTGGGGGGAACTTCTTGAACAAGGACGAGGAGAGCGCGTTTGAGCTCTTTGAGTCCATGAGTGAAAATTCGCTCAACAATGCCTCCATGACCCAGTTTAACAGATCCAGTCAACCTCGTGGTGGGATTTATGAGGTACAAGCAAATTCTGGAATGGTTGACATGGACATCATTGCCAAGAAACTAGATTGAGTGGAATTGGTGGACAAAAATATTGATGAGCTACTGAACCAAATCAGGAATCCGTTACAGACCTTCTCCCTAGCAAAGGGAGCACATAATGTTGACCTGGTCCAGCCCTTAACTCAACTGAACCTGGAACAACCCCTGACCATGTTCCAGGGAGGGACTGATGTAAACACAATTACACTACTTAAAATGTCTATTTTTGCATGTTCTTAAGCATAGGATTGCATTTCATGATATAAATATTGCATTACATGCATTATCTTGCATTTAGAATACTTTGAATAAAATGGAGGTTAATTGTCTCTTTTTATGTGCTTGGACAGGGAAAATATTTTATCAGGGCCTCGGATCAAAGATCCAACCGTATGGATGTGATCAGGGCGATGATTGGAGTTCAACGACTCCAAGATCGCCCTAATCAGGCATCCGTAGCATCAGATAGTGACCTGGGAACCCTAGAAGATCAAGGGCCAGGATGGTGTAAATCCACACTTCAGATGACAAATCCGACCGCATGAATGAATTCGGATCGACGATCGCAGCTCAACGACACAAAAATCGAGTCAATCCGACATCCGTGGCATCATCTACAACTTCCAGAAGATGGACGGCCAAAATGGAGCCACGTGGCGCCATCTCAGCCGCCCAAATGGCCGCTTGCATTTTGTGAAGGCCCTCGCCCGATCGCTCTCCGCCGTCAGATGGAGATCCAACGGCTGTGGTCGCTCGCGCTTAAAAGCGTCCGCGCGACCATTTCGTCCGCGTAGCGCAGCGGCGACGCAGCCACGGGCGAAGCAGAGGTCGCGGGTTCGAGCCGCGGTGAGGGGGTGGAAGGTGAGGGTGAGCAGGCACGGACGAGCGTCAGATGGAGATCCAACAGCTGCGCGCGCCCGATAGCGTCGACGCGCGTTTGGACGCGCGATCGAACACGCAATCAGACGCGCGGGGGGCATGCTACGCAGCGGGCGCGGACTCTATTTAAGCCGTCCGATCTCGCGATAGGATGGCTGAAAAGCACTGGACATGCGCGGGCGTTGAGGAGCGGGCAGCCGAGGAGGCACGCATGGGTGCGGCGGCGACGGCCACGTCGGGGCTTTAGTGATGGATTTATCCGTCACTAAAGACCCCTTATTTATTATTTTGATGATGTAATGTCCATTTTGCCCCCACTCCTTACAACTATAAAAGGAGACCCCCTCCATGCGAAATTCTCATCCCATCTTTCTCTTCTCTACCTCTCCAAAGCTCAAGAGAAGCTTGTCCCACACCCGGGATGCTTCTTACGAGATAAAGTCCAATTTTCGTTCCCCTTCGGAAGTGGATCCCGCGACGACGACGGCGTGCTGCTTCGTTCCAGTTCTTCTACTTCGTCCTCCTTCGTCCCGCTTCGTTCTCCTTCATCTAGGCATCGTCCCGTCCGGCTCGTCCTCCAAGCAACCGTCGAGGAGGATTTCTATCTCCCTATTCTTTTTACCGCTTTCTAGTATAAATTTACTGCTTTCTAGATTAATCTACTCGTCCTCCAAGCGACCGTCGAGGAGGACATTTCTCCCTCCATTCTTTTAATGCTTTCTAGAGTAAATTTATCGCTTTCTAGAGTAATTGTTTTATGCTTTCTAGTTGTAATGAATAATCTCTTCAATGCAAAAATTCCTTGTTTATTCTACATCTCATTTTGATTTCTCTGTGTAATATTCTCTTTCTCTCTTACTTTCTCTCTCTCTTCTATTTATTGTAAATAATTAGATAGTTCTAAATTGAATTATTCTGTAAAAAATAAAAAGAAATGCGTAGTTTTTAAATCAAACGTCCGCCTCCTTGTGTTCGACCAGGAATTTTAATTTCAGTATAAATTTTATTTGTTGAACACGAATTCTTCGCTTCCGAACTTCAACGACAGGTTTTCCAAAACCAATCTCATAAGCATAGGTTCGCAAATCACGTTCAACAGGGACCTTTGCTCCCTCAACCCTTGATTACTCTCTTCCCTCTCCATCGACATCGGCTATCCTTGAAGATGCGCAAGCTGTCCAAGGTTATGCTAAACCTGACCCTTTCTCCAACACTTACAACACTGGCTGGCATAACCACCCCAACTTTGGTTGGACAAACCAGAAACTACCACAATTCCTAGGCCAAACCAGCACCACACTTGCCCCCCTATTAGCAAGGACCACTAGTTAGACCTCCACATAATCAAAATAGGGTGGCCCCTCCCCCACAAAACCAAATGGGCACCCTAATAAAGATGATGGCTGACATGAACTAGAAATATCAGGAGGAAATGGCCTTGGTAAAGGGACAGTTAAGCCAACTCTTGGACTGTAAACAACAAGGATCCCTACCTTCCCAGCCACAATCGAACCCATGAAACATAATTAACAGAGGCCCCAATTCGCAAGGGTTCCAAGGCAATCTCGGGCAGGCTCACATGGTCCAGCCAACCCCGCAAACACTCCCTAGGTTTGTTGCTTCTTCATCCTCATCTTCTCAAGTATCAACCCATGGTCCCAATGCCTCTGCAAATGCGGTGACCTTAAGAAGCGGCACCAAAACCCAGGATCCCAAATGGTAGACTCTCCCCGAGACTTCACCCGCTGAAATACCCGACTCAGAAGAAGCACTACAAAAACCCAAGGACCCAGAAATAGATCCGATCCACATTCAGACACCCTACCCTGAGGCCTTGGAAATAATCAAGAAAAAGAAGAATGTTGTGGAAACTGAGGAGCTTTTGGAGATCTTTAAGTAGGTACAAATTAATATTCCGCTCCTCGAAGCCGTTAAGCACATCCTGGCTTACGCCAAGTTTTTAAAAGATGCCTGTACACCCAAACATAAGCCAAGACCTCAAGCACCTAGGAAGGTTGTGCTCTTCGAACAAGCAAGTTTTGTAATATCCAGCAACCTTCCGCTCAAGCGAACTGACCCAGGAGCACCCCTGATTTCCTACAATATCGGGGACATGACATTTGATAGAGCGCTACTAGACTTAGGTGCTTCTATCAATCTAATTCCAACAACCCTGTACCACCAATTGGTTTCGGAGAGTTGACACCCACACCTGTCACCATCCAGCTGGCTGATAGATCAGTGAAAACCTCGAAGGGGGTTGTCGAGGACGTAATCGTACGGGTCAAGGACTTCTATTTCCTAGTCGACTTCTTGGTGCTCGACATGGAAGTGCCTGAAAAATTACAGAACACACCCATAATCTTAGGCAGACCTTTCTTAGCTATGGCTAAGGTAAACATTGATTGTGATAAGGGATGTATGGAAATCGCCTTCAGAGATAGGAAAATGCAATTGGATGTCTTCCAGGCGACAAAGTCTTTTGACTACGATTGTGTTGAGGAACATGATTCCATAGAAACTCTGGTCGAGGAATGCCTCACCCTTAGTTCTGTCTCAGACCACCAAACCCGTAATGACTATTCTGACCCGTCACCGTCACTACCCGTGGACCTCTGTAAGGCTGATTACCATCACACAACACCATTTGAAGAGATCGATGTTGATCAACTCCCACCTTTTCCCTTTCCATCAACTGTGGTTCCACCCGCACCCGAGCTTAAGCCACTACCCGAGAATCTCAAGTATGTCTTCCTGGGACCTGACCATACTTTCCCTGTGATTATTAATTCTCATCTAACCAAGGATCAGGAACTCAGGTTGACCGCAATCCTTTCAGAACATCAGGCCACCATTGGTTGGACCATTTCGGACTTGAGAGGAATTAGCCCCACCTATTGCACCCATATGATTTACCTGAAAGATGGGGCACAACCCTCCCGCCAGATGTAGAGATGTCTAAACCCAAACGTGCGGGAAGTCATTAAGAAAGAAATTATCAAGTGGCTTGACACCGACATCATCTATCCTATCTCTGATAGCCCCTGGGCGAGCCCCACTCAAGTAGTTCCAAAAAAAGCTGGGCTCACCGTTGTCACCAATGATCATGGTGAATCCATCCCCACCTGCACCACCACCGCATGGCGTGTGTATTGATTATAGGAAGCTCAATGAAGCCACTAAGAAGGATCATTTCCCCTTACCATTCATTGACCAGATCCTTGAAAGACTGGCAGGGCAAAAGTATTTTTACTTTCTGGATGGATATTCAAGATTTAACCAAGTCGCAATTGCTCCAGAAGATCAAGAAAAGACCACATTTAGTTGCCCGTATGGCACATTTGCAATCTGTCAAATGCCGTTCGAGCTATGCAACGCACTTGCTACCTTCCAGCATTGCATGCTAGCCATTTTTTCAAAAATGGTGGGTGAATACCTAGAGGTCTTTATGGATGATTTCTCTGTATTTGGGAATTCATTCGACCATTGTTTGAGCAACTTGGAGAAATTCTTGAAATGATGTATTGAGGTTAATCTGGTGTTAAGTTGGGAAAAGAGCCATTTTATGGTTCAAGAAGGAATTGTCCTCGATCACATCGTATCACATAAGGGCATCGAGGTAGATCGGGCTAAGGTTGAGTTGATTTCCAAACTTCCTCCACCTAGCTCAGTCCGATAGATTTGCTCATTTTTGGGACACGTTGGCTTCTACCGAAGGTTCATTAAAGACTTTTCCAGGCTTTCCAAACCCTTAACCGACCTTCTGGCCAACGATGCCATATTCCACATGTCTTCTGATTACATCCAGGCTTATCACACCTTCCGGGACTTAGTCTCCACAGCACCTGTACTTCAGCCCCTGGATTGGTCCCAAGGCTTTGAGATTATGTGTGATGCATCAGATTTTGCCATAGGCGCTGTCCTGGGACAAAGATAAGACAAGAAACCCATGGTGATCTACTACGCGAGCAAAACGTTGGATGAGGCCCAACCAAATTATACGGTCACAAAGAATGAATTGCTTTCTATAGTCTTCGGACTTGAGAAGTTCCTATCATACTTGCTGGGATCCCACGTGACCATCTATACTGACCATTCAGCCATCCGGCACCTGTTGGCCAAGAAGGATGCAAAGCCTAGGCTCATCAGATGGATCCTGCTCTTGCAGGAATTTGACCTGTAAATTCACAACAAGGTCGGATTGAAGAATGTGGTGGCTGACCACTTGTCTAGACTTCATCCAGACCACATTGGACCCTCCCTACCTCTATCTGACACCTTCCCCGATGAACACATTCTAGCTGTGCAAGACAAGAGACTACCTTGGTATGTTGACTACGTCAACTACCTAGTTGTAGGACAAATCCCGCACAGCTGGTCCATACAGCAATGGGATAGGTTCTTGGCTGAGGCCAAGCACTATTTATGGGATGATCCCATGCTGTTTTGCCTCTGTGTCGACCAGATTATCAGGAGGTGTATCCTCGAGAACAAAGTTCAGAGTGTGCTTTCCTTCTGTCATGACCAGGCTTGTGGTGGCCACTTCTCTGGAAGGAAAACGGCTGCAAAGGTTCTACAGTCTGGATTTTACGAGCCTTCCCTATTTAAGGATGCACACAACTTTGCCAAGACTTGCTCACGCTACCAAACGCTGGGGACCATGACCAGGAAAGATATGATGCCCCTCTGGCCCATCTTGATTGTCGAAATCTTTAACATGTAGGGTATTGATTTTATGGGCCCCTTTCCACCATCCAACGACTTTGAGTACATCCTAGTCTCGGTAGACTATGTTTCTAAATGGATTGAAGCCGTCGTCACCCGCCGATGCGATCACAGGACTATCATGGACTTTGTTAAGTAGAACATCTTTTCCCAGTTTGGAATACCAAAGGCCATGATCAGTGATAGTGGAAGTCATTTTATCCACTCCCAATTCTGTACCCTACTTAGAAAATACGGGGTTAACCACTGCATTGCTACCCCGTATCATTCGCAAACAAATGAGCAGACCAAGGTCTCCAATAGACAAATCAAGAACATTTTACAAAGGACTGTGAGACCTGACAGGAAAGACTGGTCCACACGACTAGATGATGCCCTGTGGGCATACAGGACCGCTTTCAAGACCTCGATAGGCATGTCGCCTTATCGCCTGGTCTTTGGCAAAGCCTTCCATCTTCCTATCGAATTGGAACACCGGGCTTACTGGGCTGTCAAGTAATGTAACATGGATTCCCAGTTAGCCGGTGTGCAGAGGATGCTCCAACTATCTGAGCTCGAAGAAATTCGTCGAGACACCTTTGAGAATAGTCGACTGTATAAGGAGAAAATGAAAGTCGTCCATGACTGACTTATCCATAGAAAGACCTTTGAGCCTAACCAGCAAATCTGGTTGTTCGATGCCCACCTAAAACTCTTCCCGGGGAAACTCAGGTCCAAATGGACAGGACCATTTCGGGTGGTTAAGCCTTACTCTAATGGGGCGGTTGAAATTGATGATCCAAACACTGGGCACACTTTTACAGTTAATGGTCAAAGATTAAAACACTTCCTAGCCCAGGTTCCCCCAAAGGAGAGTGTCACCCTCATTGAGGGATGACACGAAGCACCGCCCAGCTGGAGGCGTTAAACTCAGCACTTCCTGGGAGGCAACCCAGAGGATTCAGACTGATCCGGTATTTTACGTCACTCAGGTACTATCTTTTTGAACCCTTGTTGCATCCATGTATTTGCCAATGAGGACACTGTCCAACTTAAGCATGGGGGGGTGGTAAATTGCACGATCCTGAGCTCATTTAATCAGTCTGAATAAAATAAAATTAAAAAAAATTGAATTTAGGAAGAAACTTAGGCATTAGAAACTTGTCAATAGTGGAAAATAATACAAAAAGAACTTGAACACTTAGACTTTTCAGGCCTTCAGGCTTAATCAGCCCTGGTGTCCGTTAAAATATGGATTTAGCTTCAAATCCTTGCAACCTTAAGCTACTCTAATCCACCTACTAAATAAGGTGATAAGTATATGACTTATCAACTCACCCTCTAACTCAGAAGAACTTTGAGTCTAAGCATCTGCACACATTCTTGCACAGACTCACTCCTCAGAGATTTTGATAGAAATTGGGTAGCTAATGAACTCTCTAGGGTGGTATGGCTGGCAAGTTGTCATGGGTAACAGCCTATTGGCAAGTTGTCCAGAGCCCAGCCACGAGACCACTTCTTCTTCATTGCCTCTAGGTACATTTGAGATCGGGGAAGCCACCTACAAAAAAAAAAGGGGAAAAAAAGAAAACAAAATAAACGACACTTCACCGCACGAGTATGGCTGGCAAGTGATCGTGGGTAATGATAGTGATTTCACGCGGTTTGTTAAATATGTCGTTGTAACGTGCAAAACCGAGCGACTCTTAAATTTATAAACCTAGATAGTGGGGTATCTAGGGTTGTCCAAGGAAGCCAAATGTTTGCAAAATTGATTCTCTTGCTTGGAATACAAATCTCAACTTTCTTTTTGGTATTTTTCAATATATCATTTTTTTTTGTTTTTGAATTAAGGCAATATGCGAAATTGTGGCAGGAAAATGACTTACACTTCAAATTCAAAATACTACTTCTAAGTGGCAAGTAGAGCCTCTCCCTAAGCTCACTCTAGGCAAGTGGAGGCCTAGAATAATTAGGGAGAGGGAGTGAAGAATGCTAAAAACAAAGCAAGTAGAAATGCAAAATAGAAAATTGCAAAGAAGGCAACTATATTGATGAAAAGTGTTTTACAAAAAAAAGCCTAGTAGAGGAATGCTTCTACTACTAGAAAAATTAAAATAAAGAAAAGCAAACACAAATCCTCAGGATAGATGGTGAAGAAGAGGGCTTCTGCTCCAAGGTTGGTGTCTCCCAATCTTGAAAAGAATCCTTCAACTCCTTCCTTGTTGTGCTCCGCCAAGGTGATGTCCTCCAAGGCAAGCCCTAAGGGGGCGTGCCCTAAGCTTCTCTCCAAGGGTGGACATCCACCCTAGGTCCTTCTCCCTTTCCTGGCCGTCCTCCTTGGAGTGGAAGAGTCCCCCTCCTTGGCGTGGCCCAAGTTGAAGAGAGTGGGGAGAAGAAGGTACCAAAAGGGTTGGTGATGTGCCCCTTTAATCTTCTTCTCTACTCCTTCTTCTTGGCCGTAGGTGTAGGTGGGTATAGGTAGAAAAATGCACTAATGGAGGATGGGAATTATGTGGTGGTAGGGTAGGGTATTTATAGGATGGGAAGGGGGGTGGTTATGGTTTTTTTTGGAGGGAAATGAAGGTGTGCTTGGATATTTTTGGAGGGAAAAATGGGAGGGAAATGAAGAGGTGCCTTGGTTTTCCCTCCAAAAATGCCTTCTAGAAGGCAATTTTGGAGGGAAAAAATGGAGGGTGGAGATGGGTTTTGATGGTGGATGTAGGGTGGTGATGGAAGGGATAGTTGGCACCAAAATAAAATAGGAGTAGGTGGTCTTTTTGCTGGAGCTTAGGTAGTAGGGTAGTAGGTTTTGGTGCCATGGAGGTGGACTAGCTAAGTTAAGCAGCTTAGCTAGCTTAGCTAGTAGGGAGTAGAGTTGGAGGCATTTGGAGCTAGGGTTTTCAGGGAGAAGAGCTGGAGGTAGTCATCTTGAGCTGCACTAGAGCTGGTGGTTGCTGAAGAGAGCTGCAAGGAGCTACCTTAGCTGCCTTGGCTTGCTAGTTCTTTGCTAGCTACTAAGCCAAGCTAAAGCAGGTTGGCTTCTGCTGAAAGGAGCTGAGGTGAGCCGGGTCTAATGCTCCCAGGGAGGATCAAGCTGGGTGAGGCAGCTAAGGTAGCTTAGCTCAACTGAGTTGAGCTAAGCTGAGTCCCCGGGAGCTGGACTTGAGCTTCCTAAGCTGGAATGAAGTCATCTTTAGCTGGTCGGAGTTGAGTAGAGCTGGATGTAGCTGGACCTGAGCTGCGGTGAACTCCAGTCAACTCAGCTGAGCTAGCTAGAGCTCCCTGTGGACTAATGGGAGCTGAGATGAGCTAGACTCAGCTAAGTTGAGCTGGATCTGAGCTGACCTGAGCTAGGGTGAGCTAAGATAAGCTCTCTTGAGCTGCCATTCAGCTGAGATGAGCTGAATGGAGCTAAGATGAGCTAACCCTAGTTCAAGTGAGCTGGAATCCAACTATGGTGAGCTGGATCAAGCTGAGTTCCAGTTAGTTTGAGCTTATTCTTCACCAGTTGCCTTCCTGAGTTCTAAGGTTTTGGAGTTCTGACAATCTGCATATCCCTAACGCTCACAAAAACACATTAAAAAGATAATAAAAAGTGCAATGCATGCCTAACCTAATTGATGCCTAAATGCAGCCCAAAAAACCCATTTGCGGAGTAAAATCCTAAGAGCTAGGTTTGTTTTAATGCAAAAGAATGATGATAAACTGGCGTTTATCACACCCCCATGCTTATCTTTTGCTAGTCTCCTAGCAAAACTTTAATTTTTTTGGAAAACGAAATTTTTGGGAAATCTATTTTTTTTTCGACTTTTGAGGAGAAAAAGAGATTAAGGGACCTTGGTAGATTAAAACACAGGAGGTACGGGATTTGTTAAAGATAAACAACAGGATTTATTTTTGGATCCAACCATTGGACAAAACGGGATCAATATATACTCCAGAAAATTCACAAATTAACCCTTTGTTAATTCAGATGACTTGAAATTTTTATTTCTAGGATTTTTCTGGCTCATAAATCTGATTCGCAACTTGCAAAATCCTTTAAAACCTTTTGTCTGTGCTTGTGAAAAGCCAACATTTATAAGGGCATGTTAATTTATTTATTATTACTTTTTTTTTTCCCCATGCTTATTTTTAGCTTAGTCTTACAACAGATGTGTCGGGATCATCATTCCCGTTACCATTCCTCAAGGGGGCTGTGGCGCTTGTACTTCGGGATAGCACTGTCCATGACACCACCCAGGAGCTCACAACCCCAAAACACGATGCGGTGAAAAGGGGTGCTCCAAGCAAACTCAAGCTCTTGTCCGACACTATAGGTAGAGCACCGTCCAAGACACTTGAGCTGCTAAAATGCGCTTTGATGCTCTGTCTAAAGATATGAAATATAGATATGGAGCAGTGCCAAGACGGTAACATGTTGACATCACGTCCTCAAAGGAGGTATTTTCCTCCTTCTCGGCAGTGGGAACTCAAACCAATGATCTGCTTCAGACTTTTACTAAGTCCAAACAAGGGAGTTTCTCAAATTTTTAGTTGTTTTTAAGTGTTGGCTTGTGTGTGAAAATTGACACAAGAAGTTTCTCAGAACATGCAAGTTTTTGAATCAGAAACTAAGTCAAATACTTTCCGTATTACAAAATAGGATCAAGTCACCTGAACTATCATGAGTTCAGGTGGAATTTTTAGAGAAGGATATCTGATCTAGTCTAAAATAGACCCTGAAATTCTAATGATCAGATCTATGTCCTTATCCTTAGTTTGTTAAAGATTAAATCCCATTGCACCAAAAGTGAATTTTTCGACCTTAGTCCCGATTTCAAAATTTTTCCTCAAAAGGTTTTTTTTTTTGTATGCAAGCAGGAAATAAATTATAGAAAAATGCATATTTTTAGGTTTTGAAAATCCTAAATCGATCATCAAATTTAAAAAAAACACCCTCCCCATGCTTAAGATATGCCATGTCCTCATGCATTAGGAGGGAAAAGGGATCACCTTAGTGAAGAATGGTCGGGTTTTGGATGAACAAAACTTGGAAGAAAAAAGGAAAGCAAGAAAAAAATGATGGGTTACCTCCCATCTAGTGTTATCTTTTACGCCATTCAACCAGGCGTGAAGGTATGCACGGAAGACGTAAAATCATGTAGATAATTGGACACTTAGATGCCCGCAAAAAGGGTGTCTTCTTCTAGATCCCTAGAAAATTGATTAGAAATAATATCGGGATTAAAGTTGGATGGAAAATGATAAGTGTAGCCCGAGTCTGGCCATGGTTTTAAATCAGGTTGGATTCTAAACTCGGGCGGGGTTGGTGGTAGGTCCGTAAGAAAGGGAGGATTGGGGGAAGTTAGTGTGGAAGAATTAGGTGGGTGAATAGTGGGTGGCTTAGGGGGGGTATCAGGAATAAGTTTGGGGTCAAGACAAGTTTCTGGATCACAGATATTGCCAACCACTGATTCTGAATCAGAGTCCTCAAAAAAATTGTGGTCGGTAAGGGTATCTATTAACATTGTCTCCTCCACCATATTGGAAATTTCAGTATCTGAGTCCTTAAAGAAGTTATCAACATGGAATCTCCTGGAGGATTTGAAAATATCTAAAGTGAGAGTTTGGCCTGCACAAGTGATATCCATTTTTCCTGTGTGGCAATTGATATTTGCCTTTGCAGTGGCCAAAAAAAGGGCGTCTAAGGATTATTGGGGAGTCCAGTAATGATTCAGGTGCCTCAATATCAAGAACCAGAAAGTCTGCAGGAAAGACACAATTCTGGACCTTAACTAAAACATCCTCGACAATCCCACGAGGTTTAATTGTAGATCGGTCGGCTAATTGCAGGGTAACCTCGACAAGTTTTAATTCACCGATCTGAAATTCTTTGAATAAACTCGTGGGAATAATATTAACTGAGGCACCAATATCAAGGAGGGCACGATTAAAGGTAGTGTCATCAATAATTACAGAAATTAAAGGCGCCCCTGGATCTTTCATCTTAGGAGGCAGCTTACTCTGTATGACAGAGCTTACTATCTTCGAAAGATGCACCTGTTCTAGATTTTTGGCCTGCCTTTTAGGAGTACAAATCTCCTTCAAAAATTTAGCATAGGCAGGTAATATTTGATGGCATCTAGGAGAGGAATATTGATATGAACTTGCCCAAAAAGATCCATGAGTTCTTCTGTAGTGGGCTCATATTTTTTTTTTTTGTTGGTGGTGGGGAGGAGAGCTTGTGGAAAAGGGATAGGAATCTTGTCATGAGATTTTGGTATTTCTTTTTCTTCCTGATGGGGAGGTGGGGAGTCAATTTGCACAGGTATTTCACCAGGTTTGTTTGAGGGCCCAGGGTCAGTGGTGGTTTTCCCACTCCTCAAAGTAACTGCATGTGCAGTCGGATTATTATTTGGAGGAGGTGGGGGGGCCTGTGATTGCTGAAACCTGGGAGGCTGCTGAGGTGGTGGATTAGGAGGAGGCTGATTCGAATAGTGTGGAGTTCTGCCTGTATAATGGTTTCCTTGGTGATTAGGGTTGGGCATGGGTTGGGATGGAAGATGCCCTGCAGGTCTTTGCGTGGGAGTAACCCCAATCTGATTGTTCAGATTTATGATGTTACGGGTTACTTCCATCATTTTTGTTTGCATATCCTACAGGGTTCGCAGCATCTGGGCATTGATGTCTTGTTGGGATGGCCCAGGATGGAAGTTTGGATTCGACCCATACCCATTAAAATGATATGGTTGGGAGGAAACTTGATTATTCCAGGAGTAGTTCGGGTAATTTTTCTAATTGGAAAAATTTTTAAAGGGCTCCTGGATGGCAGAAATATTTTGAGTGGGGTTAAGATCTAGATAGTTGTAATTCCCCAGTGAATCATAGGCAACCTCAGAATAATCAGCAGGAGTAGTGTTGAGATTGTGTAAATTTTCTCTTTGTGGAAAGTTAGGTTGGGTTAGATGTGGGTGTGGAGCTTGAGTTGATGTGGCCAATCTTTCCTCAATTTTCTTTTGATTAATATGCATCTGGTCGAGTTTTTGAGCGATCAATTGAAGATCATCTTGGGTGACAGGTATAGATTGAGTGCCTATTTCATGAACACCGAACTGCAGGTTTTGAGTTCTACAAAATGTGTTCATGGAAGCTTGATTAAATGAGTTTTCACTCATTTCTTCCAACAGGTCATAGGCACTTTCTGTATCTTTATTTAAGTTGCCGCCACACGAGGCGTCGACAAAATGTCGGATTTGATCTTCTAATCCATGATAGAAGATTTGCACGAGCTGCCATAAAGGAATCTCGTGGTGCGGACAACTTCTTAAAAGATCTTGAAATCTTTCCCAAGAATCATGGAAAGTCTCACCAGATTTTTGGTGAAAGGTCGTAATAGATATTTGCAAGGAATTGGTACGACCTATGGGAAAGAATTTCTTGAGGAAGGCGCTTTTGAGCTTGAGGCCAAGTTGTGATGGGTCGACCAATGGTCCTGAACCAATAAGCGGCCTTATCTTTAAGAGATAATGGAAAAAGCTGCATCAGCCATATATCTTCTTGCACATTTCGGGAATGGGTTGTCTGTGCAAGAAGAGTTAGCTCTTCAAGGTGGCTGAAAGGGTCTTCCCTAAGAAGGCCATGAAAGTGTTTAATTAGGTTCAGGACCCCAGGCTTGATCTCAAAGTCCCCCTCCGGTATGACCACCCCTGGTCGTTCCTCACAATAAGACGGATCATAGAAATCTTTTAGAGGAACAACAGGCTGCTGACGGGGTGGTGGGTTTGGCCTTGGATTGGCTAGGTTTTGGATGTTCCTAGTCAATGTTTGTTGATTGGAATTTAATTTATTAATCTGATTGGCCATCAATTTTAAAAGATCAAGTAGGGGGTCTTGATGTTGTGTGTGGGGCAACTCATGATTAGGGAGCTCCAAGTGTGGGAAGTTAATGGTGGATGGGTTTTGGGTGGAAGGGTTAGAATTAGGGTTAGTGGTGGGGTTAGAGGTGGAAGTGGAAGGGTCAGTGGACCTATTTTGTTGTGTTTCCATTTTTTCAGGAGAAGAAGACAGAAAAAGTGGTCTTTTTGCGTGGGGGGCGAAATCAAATGGTCCTTCCAAGTGAGGATTTTGAGACCGTCGCCCGTGCATAAAATGGAAGAACGGGAGGGGAGGAGAAGAGAAAGAGATGAGAGAAAGTATGCAATTCAAACAAACAGAACTAGACCTAACTTAAATGTGACTCCCTAATAATAACCTAAGACTTGGTCTATATAGGAAATAAGTAGTCAGTAGTGAATACCCGTTCTATCAACAAATCTGGCCAAGTTGCTTAAGGGGAGGTTTGGGCCCAAACGTTTCCCAGGGAAAACCCCAGGTGCTTGTACAAACCCGCGCCTGGTCGTTTGACACGGCCCCTCAGCCTAAACACCAGATATAGATGATAGAATTGGTATTAACTAAAGAAAACTTAAGACCTAAATAGCAAGCCTAAGTTGATAAAGCCTTAGGGGTTAAGTTGCTACAAATTTTAATTAGGTCTAGTATGCTATAGTGCACACGGAATGTGGAAGGCGTTTATTGGAATGTTTCCCTGATATTTTTATTTTTTGTGTGTGTGCAGGAATTGGAGAGTGGCTCCAATGAAAATCAAGTTGTCACACAATTTTTTTGTATTTTTGTCTTTTAGGATTTGATTTAATTAAATGTGTTTTAGGATTTTTCTCTTTAAGTTTTCAAACAAGTTTAAAAGTTCACAATCAAAGGAAAGATAAGTTGTATGGGTGATTGTATATTTCCTTTAAATTGCATCTCTAAAGAGACAGAAGAAACCCTAAGCCAATTGTCCCTAAGACAGAAATTTAATTACCAATGAGTTATTTTTAAGCTTTCTGAATAGATAGTGGTCCAATCAATGCAACCAACACCACTACCTTGAGTGAAATCAAACAAGGATTCCAGAAAAGATTTTTGTAAGATTTTAGGAATTTGTTTGATAATTGTTTTGAATTTTTAATTGTACTGGTGTCAAAGTCCAGAAATGATACCCGTGGGTATTGTGGACTTTTCAGTATTACCACCGACCTCAGAAAATTCTTGTGAATTTATGTGATGTGTAAAATTTCACAAGGATTCCAGCAAGCTAAATTTCACAAAAATTGATGAGTATAAAAATTTTGAAAATTCACGGACAACAGCAAATCAGGAAGATTAGAGGGTGTGACCCCTCTGCAATCCATGAATTTTTAAAAATTAAATACAGATCTAATTGATCTGAAATTTGGAACAGATGTTCCAAACTTAATTGGAAATCACTGTATGAACATTTATGATTTTTGGAGGCCTGTGGTGTTAGGAATAAATTTTTCAAGTCCGAATAGAAATCTAGACCCGAAAAATAGAACACCAATACTTGCAATGGAGTGGTGCTAAAGAAGCATTCAAGCAAACAATGGATTTTATATGGGCACCACTCCACTTAATTAAATTGTTTGGGATCCTGAAAGCCAAGTTTAATATGTTTTTGGTAGTTTTAATTAATTATGTGACCAGAAAGAGGAACCAACCTGAATTTCAGGGGAAGATAAGGAACTTTGAGCTCTCGCTTCCAGATTCCCGCCTTCCCGCTGTAATTCCTGCACACACAAAAGAAAGAAAGAGAAGGGAATGAGACCACTTCAAGCAAGAGAAAATTAATTAATGCAAAGCCGTGCCTCCCCGGCAACGGCGCCAAAAAGTGATAGCGATTTCACGCGGTTTGTTAAATATGTCGTTGTAACGTGCAAAATCGATCAACTCTTAAATTTATAAACCTAGATAGTGGGGTATCTAGGGTCGTCCAAGGAAGCCAAATGTTTGCAAAATTGATTCTCTTGCTTGGAATACAAATCTCAACTTTCTTTTTGGTATTTTTCAATATATCATTTTTTTTTGTTTTTGAATTAAGGCAACATGCGAAATTGTGGCGGGAAAATGACTTACACTTCAAATTCAAAATACTACTTCTAAGTGGCAAGTAGAGCCTCTTCCTAAGCTCACTCTAGGCAAGTGGAGGCCTAGAATAATTAGGGAGAGGGAGTGAAGAATGCTAAAAGCAAAGCAAGTAGAAATGCAAAATAGAAAATTGCAAAGAAGACAACTATATTGATGAAAAGTGTTGTACAAAAAAAAGCCTAGTAGAGGAATGCTTCTACTACTAGAAAAATTAAAATAAAGAAAAGCAAACAGAAATCCTCTAGATAGATGGTGAAGAAGAGGGTTTCTTGCTCCAAGGTTGGTGGCTCCCAATCTTGAAAAGAATCCTTCAACTCCTTCCTTGCTGTGCCCCGCCAAGGTGATGTCCTCCAAGGCAAGCCCTAAGGGAGCGTGCCCTAAGCTTCTCTCCAAGGGTGGACGTCCACCCTAGGTCCTTCTCCCTTGCCTGGCTGTCCTCCTTGAAGTGGAATAGTCCTCCTCCTTGGCGTGGCCCAAGTTGAAGAGAGTGGGGAGAAGAAGGCACCAAAAGGGCTGGTGATGTGCCCCTTTAATCTTCTTCTCTACTCCTTCTTCTTGGCCGTAGGTGTAGGTGGGTATAGGTAGAAAAATGCACTAATGGAGGATGGGAATTATGTGGTGGTAGGGTAGGGTATTTATAGGATGGGAAGGGGGGTGGTTATGGTTTTTTTTGGAGGGAAATGAAGGTGTGCTTGGATATTTTTGGAGGGAAAAATGGGAGGGAAATGAAGAGGTGCCTTGGTTTTCCCTCCAAAAATGCCTTCTAGAAGGCATTTTTGGAGGGAGAAGGCAATTTTGGAGGGAAAAAATGGAGGGTGGAGATGGGTTTTGATGGTGGATGTAGGGTGGTGATGGAAGGGATAGTTGGCACCAAAATAAAATAGGAGTAGGTGGTCTTTTTGCTGGAGCTTAGGTAGTAGGGTAGTAGGTTTTGGTGCCATGGAGGTGGACTAGCTAAGTTAAGCAGCTTAGCTAGCTTAGCTAGTAGGGAGTAGAGTTGGAGGCATTTGGAGCTAGGGTTTTCAGGGAGAAGAGCTGGAGGTAGTCATCTTGAGATGCACTAGAGCTGGTGGTTGCTGAAGAGAGCTGTAAGGAGCTACCTTAGCTGCCTTGGCTTGCTAGTTCTTTGCTAGCTACTAAGCCAAGCTAAAGCAAGCTGGCTTCTGCTGAAAGGAGCTGAGGTGAGCCGGGTCTAATGCTCCCAGGGAGGATCAACCTGGGTGAGGCAGCTAAGGTAGCTTAGCTCAACTGAGTTGAGCTAAGCTGAATCCCCGGGAGCTGGACTTGAGCTTCCTAAGCTGGAATGAAGTCATCTTTAGCTGGTCGGAGTTGAGTAGAGCTGGATGTAGCTGGACCTGAGTTGCGGTGAACTCCAGTCAACTCAGTTGAGCTAGCTAGAGCTCCCTGTGGACTAATGGGAGCTGAGATGAGCTAGACTCAGCTAAGTTGAGCTGGATCTGAGCTGACCTAAGCTAGGGTGAGCTAAGATAAGCTCTCTTGAGCTGCCATTCAGCTGAGATGAGCTGAATGGAGCTAAGATGAGCTAAACCTAGTTCAAGTGAGCTGGAATCCAGCTATGGTGAGCTGGATCAAGCTGAGTTCCAGTTAGTTTGAGCTTCTTCTTCACCAGTTGCCTTCCTGAGTGCTAGGGTTTTGGAGTTCTGACAATCTGCATATCCCTAATGTTCGTCACGCTTTTGTGCGGTTTGTTAAAAGATAATATCGTGTTGTAGTATAGCCGCGAAAGCGTTCAAAACAAATAAAGATTTTTATTACTCGAAAACTGGAGTATCCGAGGTCGAACACAGGGAGCAATCTCAGTACTTTGGAAAACCCAAGAATACAACTGTTACATGCAAATATAATTGATTCAAAGAGTTTTTAGAAAAAGTAGAATTAGACGTCTGATTTATGTATCAGACGTCTTAAATGTGATCTTTCTTCCTTTCTTCCTTCTTCTCCTTTCTGCTTCTGTATCTTTCCTTCTGCTTTGCCGTTCCGATCTCTTTGCAATCTTCCCTTGTCCTTCTTCTTCTTCTCTGCGAAGGCTTCTAATCTTTCTGTTTTCCTTCTCCTGCGAAGGCTTCTTTCTTCTTCTTCTGTCTTCTTCTTTGGCTTGCTTTTCCTTCTTCTGCAGCGGCCAAGTCCTTCTCCTGCGAACAGGAGCAAAACCTAACCCTTCTCCCGCTACTCGCACGTCTCTCTCTCTCAAGCAATTCACTCAGAGCTGCTCTCCCAGAGCCACAAGCATTAATGGGGTCGGATCGTACCCGGGACCAGGCGCACCTGAAGGTGGTGTGATGCACGAGGGTGCGTAGGTCTAGGTCGGGTCGGATCCGCCAAGTCCGCGTGGTCAGGCCGCCGACGAGGCGGGTGGGGTTAGTGAGGGACCTCACCCCTGTGCTTTCGAGGCAGTAAAGCTATATCACAAAAACTCTTTATACCATACCTGTACCTTGAGATTCCACGATGTGGGACTAAACGTTCCGCCTTTCCTTTACGCGCGCCCGCAGACTCTCGTGTGCAATTGCCCACGCTGAAGGCCCTGCTGGTGCTCCCTGCTGAACTCAGTTACTTCGCGACACTTGCGAGAGCCAGCTGCACCTGCCGCCTGGGAAGCCTGACGCCTGCTGCTGCTCCAAGCTTCCTGCTGCTTCGGCTGTTAATGGCGGCCGGGGCGTTCACCTGAGATTCCACAGAACGGCCTATTGGCCCAATCAGAATAGCTGGAAACCTTCGCCGCAGCACGACGAAGGCGGTGGGTGATGCTGCAGGTTGTCGGTCGGCCTAGGCGTGCGCGCCTAGGTCAACCTGTGGCCGGAGATGGTGGGTTGTTCGGGGGGTAGTTATGGAGGTCTGGAGTGGCAGTTGTGGGGTGGAGTGAGTTCCTGGTGGTGAGGCGGAGCTCACGAGGTGATTGGCGAGCCGTGTGGAGTGGCGGAGTGGTGTGGGCGGCTCGCCGGAGTGCGGTCGGAGGCGAGGAAGATGAAGGCGGTTAGGTACTTGATGAGAACCTCATCATGAGCCATAACTAGCTCATTTTGAGCCAATACAAAGGATAAAAGCTCCTACATAACTCAAGGAAAGGCTTAACTCAGAGAATTCTGAGTTTAAGGAGAAAACAAGTCATAAGGGGTAAAAATGCAATTTTACCAGTATAATCTGCATACAGGGTAATTCAGGGTCCAAACATAGGTCAAAGCAACTTAATAAGAATAAAAGTGGGATAAGATGATCTAGCAAGGGCTACAGCAATTCCAAGGAACTAAATGATAATCTGTAACCCTAAAATAACCCACTTCAATTCACGAGGTTCGAGGCAAAGTAAAAATAGAATAAACCCTCTAAAATTCATAGAAAAATAATCTCTAGGGTTTAGAACCTTCAATTTGGCCTTCAGAACCCATGTTGACCTACATTGAGAACCATGCCCAATTAATAACTTAATCTGGGTTTTCGCATAAATTGACCGGTCAAACAAGGTTTAATATAGAAATAAAATTCACCATCAGATTCCTTAGGTCCTAATTAATCATGTATAAAAACTTGAGCCTAAGAAGAAACCTCCTTGACCGACTTTACACTTTGGTCCTCATATATTTACTTTTTGGCCCTCAACTTTTGAACCGTCGCATTTTGGCCCCTAACTCTCCTTCGTTCTTTGCATTCAGGTCCCCCCTGCAAAACCGGCCAGCACCATGCTCCGGCGACCTTGCGCGGAGCATGGCGCCGCGCAGGGTGAGGGGGAAAGCCTGGCAAGTAAACCAGGGGTGCCCTGCGTTGTCAGCCGTCGCAGGGACACCCCCCTGGTCGCTATAGCCCACCATACCGGCCGTGCGAACGCACGGACGGTATGGGTTTTCGTCTCCGGCCATCCTCCGGCGAGGGAGACACGTCGTCTCCCTCCGCCTCCCTCCCTGTTTTGATCCCTATAAATACCCCCCATTGCTCCACAGGCCGGGGCAGCTCGGATCTGACGGAGAAAATCCCCAACTTTCCTCTCTTCTCTCTCCGGCAGACGCTCACCAGCTCCGGCGGTTCCTCCCCCTCCTCCTCTTCGCTCTGCCGCAATACCAGCAGCAGAGACTTCCTCCCCTGCTCTTCCCGCGCCACGCCGCACCCAGCTGGCGCCTCTCCGGCTCTCTGCTCGCCGCCGCCTCCTTCCCTGAGCATCTTCTTCTCCGGCGACAGTCGATACGACTGTCGCCCTACTGCTCCCCCTTCGTCCCTGCAAGTAAGTTAGAACTACTTCCCTTCTTCTCCTCTTTCTTTCCCCGGTTTCAATTTGTTCAATTAAGCCCTCGACCGACCCTGACCATCGTCACCCCCTTCGACTCCGGCCACCCTCCAGCGAGATGTTCCCATCGCTCCACAACCTCACACACCTCGCCGACCCTCACCGAACCTCCGCCTCATCACACTGAGCACCCCCCACCCCTCCACTGCCACTCCACACCTCCGTAACGCTCCCCCGAACAAACCCATTCCTCCGGTTGCAGTCCAACCTAGGGCTGCCGCCAGACACCACCTTGCGGCCTGCCGCGCAGCTCCTCACCTTCGCCGTGCCACGGTGAAGGTTCCCCAGTGGTTTGATCAGGCCGAGAGGCCATATTCGTGTCCGACAGGTTTTGAGGTTCGACCGCCATTAACGCACATTGAAGCAGCTTCTCCCGCGCTCCAGGCTTGAGGACTCCAGGTCTCCAGCTGCTGCGGAGTACGGGGAGTCTTGCGAAGGCAGCCAGCCAGCAACCTACGCAAATTGAAGCCGCAGCTGCAGAAGCCAGGCCGCGGTCTCCCAGCAGGTGCACGCGAGGAAAGGTCTGCGTTTAGTCCCACATCGGTGAGCCTCACAACCTTTCCACTGTTTAAATTGATTTAGTGCACTAGCCTTACTGCCTCAGCACACGGGGTGAGGTCCCCTTTCACCCGCCCGGTTACCCGGTCTCGTCCGCGCTCACGCCCCGCGTACCTGACCCGACCCGACTTAGACTGACCTGCACTCCTCGCCCACCACGCACGCCGGTGGGCCTGGACCCGGGCGTGACCCGAACCCGATTACCCGGCAGCTCTGGGAGAGCTTTCCCAAGAGTGGTTTCAGAGAGAGAGAGACGCGGGGGGAGAGGGTAGAGTAGGTTTTGTTCTCTGACGTAAGCTCTGAAGTGTGCAGGCACAGGTGAAGAAGAAGAAGGAAGCTGACTGTAGCAACAGGCAGTTTAAGTCGTCTGATTTGGAAATCAGACGACGTCCTGAAGGGAAAAGAAGAAAGACGGAGGGAGATCTGAAGAACAACAGAAGAAGGCGAGGCAGAGGAGAACACAAAAGAACAAGGGAAGAACTGAAAGAAGAAAAACAAAGAAGAAAGAAGAAGATCTGAAGAAAGACAGAAGAAAAAGGAGGAGCAGGAACAGCTGGAAGAAGAAGAGCATCACCATTGCAGAAGAAAGACATCACCTCTGCAGACAAAGAAGAAGAAGATCTGAGACGAGGAGAAAACAAAGAGAAAAGAAGACAACAAATTCTTTCCCTCTCTCTTTCTTTATTTTTGTAAAAGAAACATGTATATCTCTAGAATACAACTTGCTTCCTGAGTTCGACCTCGGGAATTCTTTTATTTTCCGAGTAAAAAAAAATTATATTTGAAATGTTGGCAATAACTGGCTATACTACGACACTATAACAATAAAACCCGGTTATCTCTCGAAGCCACCGTCTCATTAGTACTGTCGAGGGGTAATCAAGTAAAATAGTTGGGGGAAAAGAGAGAGGAGAGGATGGAGAACGTATCTGGGGTTGTCTGGAGGGAAGGGAGGCGGCGGAGAAGACGGCTCGTAACTGCCGTCGTCGGGGAAGAAAGACCCTGAGGGAGGAAGCGGCGACGAAGACGAGGTCAGAAGTGCGTGCGCGGGGTACAGCGCGACGCGGGAGATAGCGGCGGAGAGGACTCTGCTGCTGGTATGGTAGCAGAGCGACGAGAAGGAGGTCGCCGGAGCTTGTGGGTCGTTTGGCCGGAGATGGGAGAGGGAGGAATTTGGAAGGGATCTCCGTCAAAATCAAGCTTAGCCTGTTCGGCCGGAGTTGTGGGTTCTTATATAGGCGCTGGACTGGGTGTGCAGGGCGTGAAGGGCACGTAATTGCCTGAAGTTTGTCGCCGGAGATGGAAAGGAGTTAGGATACCCAAATCTCCTGTGCGTTCGCACGAGAGATTGGGTTCACACCAGCAATTGTAATTGACTTTATAAGGAAGGGAATTCCTCAGAGAATCCTCCTTCCATTTCTGGGAGGGAATCTCTGAGGGATTAGAGAGCAATCCCTCTCCGAACCTCGCCGGAGCTCGGTTCTGCCCTAGCAATGGTGGCAGGACCGGTTTGCAAAGGAGGCGAAGAACCTAGGGGGTTCTCTGCAATGGTATTCAAAAGATAGGGACCAATTTGTGATTTGGGTGTACTAAATTGCAAAGTAGGTCAAGATGAGCCCTCCTTTGGTCCAAATTTTGGTACAAACCTAATTTGGACCTAAGGAATCCAATGGCGAAGTTAGATTTCAGGTTTGACCTCGTTTGACTGGACATTTTGCGTAAAAACCCAAATTAGGTTAATTGAAGAGCTAGGACCCTAATCTAGGTCAAACTAGGTTCCAAAGGCCAAATTAAGTGTTCTAAGCCCTAGAGTATGTTTTTACATGATTTATAGAGGGTTTACTTGCTTTTTGTTCTGACCGGAACCTTGTTAATTTAAGAGGGTCTGTTTTAGGGTTACCAAGTGTCATTTAGTTCTTAGATTGCACATGAACCCATTTCTGATTGACTCAACCAAATTTTTATCTCATTTATACCATTTGACCTATGTTTTGCCTCTGAGAAATCCTGTTTACGTACTGCAATGGTAAAATTGCAGTTTTAACCTTTATTTCATGTTTTCTTCTCAGGGCACTTGTTCCTTCAGTTATGCCTTCTTCTAGGTTATGTAGGAGCTTTTATCTTCTTTATTGGGTCAAAATGAGCTAGTTATGGCTCATGATGAGGCTCTCATCATACCCCCATGCCTAGCTTTTGCTAGTCCCTTAGCAAAATTTCAAAGTTTTAACTTCCATTCTAGACCCTGAGTGTCTGTCAACAATGATAAGTGCTTCTCCTTTTCTTTTGTGATTAGGTGGGAATGCCGACAATAGGCCTAGAGGTACTCAAGTACCAACCAAAATCCGGACCTGTTCCGCTTTAGCCTCAGTCTTCTGCAAAGGTTTCTACGGCCCACAGAAACTAACCTAAGGTTTGTTGGACTCTGCGGTTAAAGCACCCGTGCTTGAGATATTTTTAGCCTAAGCTCAGTTTGCAGTGCATTTTTTGTAAGAGAGAGATAGAGGATTTATTTGTTTGGAGAGCTTTTCTCTCTCTTTTCTTTTTATTTCTAGCTTCGGATTAGCTTCTCAACACGGTCTGTATCAGATTCCTCGTCCCCATCATCAATCCTCAAGGGTCCCTGGCTTTCGAGATTTCGAGATAATCCCGCCCATGGCAACCCCCGGAACCCTGGCATTCGAGATTTCGAGATAATCCCGCCCATGGCGTTCCGTGGTCGAATTCAGACCCTGGCGATTGACATTTCATGATAATGCCACCCATGGTATCTGAACCAGCAGAGTGCTTACATGCCCCAGTAGGATATTTAAATATCCTAAGAGACAAGCACCGAGGAGATGATATGTTGTTACGCATCTTTGAGGGGAATTTCCCGCCTCTCCACGCTGGGAACTCGTCCAAATCAACTTGTGTTGATTGACCGCTCCTAATCTAGGTGACTTTTTCAGAACATTAAACGCTTTTCGCGTGATTTGGACGTTTATGCGCACTGAACCAGACTGTGTGTGAATTTGGGTGCTTAGGTTACCGAATCCCGCAAACCGGAGGTCAGTTAACGAGGCCGAATACTTCCTAAGCCTTAGACCTAATACTCAAGCTTCGCATTTTCGTCAACCTCTTGAGGATTATCCAGATTTTAATGGATACGTGAATTTTTAAGCTAAAGGTACTAGCCCAAAAAGCCTAAGACCAGCGTTCCCGCTAATCTCTTGTTATATCTCCGTGGCACTTTTCTTTTCTTTTTCTTGATTCGGTCTAGAACTTCAGTTAACCCCTTAATCTTTTACTAATGACTATTTCTTTTCATTTTGTGCTCCTTTTTGTCATTTTTTTCTTCTTTTCCTCCTCTCATTTGTATGACCCTGAATTGTTCCTCCCCTCTATCAAGTCTTTTTTTTTTTATGTGAAACCCTTTCTTGATATGAATTTTCTGACATTTTGCACTTTCATACCCCCCCATGCCTAAGATTTGCAATGTCCCCATTGTAAATTAGGTGGGTTCGAATTCAGCTTAGTTCATGTACTAGGACAGGTGTGTGGTGAGTGAATGGGTCGAAGCGACTTGTTGCGATCGATTTCTAATCTCGGGTAGGTATACCTGAGGTGAAGTCGGCTGTTCTAATGGATGAACCCTAAAGTGCAATATGAGTTCCACATAGAGATGTCAGAAACGGTTTCTGGTTTTCAAAGAATGACGGGTTGCCTCCCGTTAAGCGCTGAGTTTTATGCCATCGGCTGGGCGCAATGAGCTCAAGAGGAATGGAGGGTAAAGGATGACTCAGTCAAATCTATATCGGTCATGTCAATGAACGGCTTGAGTCTCTGCCCGTTCACGACAAAGGGTTCAGAATCGTGGCTGAGTGGGCTGATTTCAATAGCTCCATTTCCGAAGATTTGGCGGACTAGGTAGGGTCCGACCCACTTGGATCTTAGCTTTCCTGGGAATAGTTTGAGTCGAGCATCAAAGAGTAAAACTTTTTGACCAGGAAGAAAGACCTTTCTAGAAATGTGTTTGTCATGAAAAGCTTTAACCCGTTCTTTGTAAATTCGCGAGTTCTCATACGCGTCGTGGCGTAATTCATCGATCTCGCTCATTTGAAATCTTCTGTGGGTTCCAGCCTTAGAAAGGTCGAGATTACAGGTCCGTACTGCCCAATAGGCTTTATGCTCCAATTCGACGGGGAGGTGACATGCCTTCCTGTACACTAGTCTGAAGGGAGACATTCCTAATTGGGTCTTGTGGGCGGTCCTATAGGCCCACAATGCTTCCGGAAGCCGAGAAGACCAATCCTTTCTATCAGGTCGAACAGTAACCTGAAGGATCTTCCTGATCTCTCAGTTAGATGGCTCAGCTAGACCATTAGTTTGGGGGTGGTAAGGAGTAGAGATTCGGTGTGACACCCCGTATTTGGTCATCAGTGACCTGAACTGAGCGTTCGTAAAATGGGTCCCTCCGTCGGAAATTATAGCACGCGGAATCCCGAACCTTGAGAAAATGTTTTGATGGAGGAATTTTATAACGACTTTATGATTGTTGGTTCGGGTCGGAATGGCTTCTATCCACTTGGACACATAGTCAACTGCGAGTAAGATGTATTCGAAGCCATCCGAGTTCGGAAAGGGTCCCATGAAATCAATCCCCCAAATATCGAAAATTTCGCATACCAAGATCGGCTGTAGAGGCATCATGTCTCTATAGCTCATGTTGCCCAGAGTCTGGCAACGGGAACATGCCTTACAGTGTTCGTATGCATCCTTGAAAATTGTGGGCCAGTAGAAGCCACACTGGAGGACTTTCGATGCGGTTTTATGTCCAGAAAAATGTCCACCGCATGCCTGGTCATGGCAGAATGAGAGTATGTCTTTGATTTCCACTTCCGTGACGCACCGTCGGATTATCTGATCAGCACCAATGCGGAAAAGATACGGGTCTTCCCATAGGTAATACTTGGCATCGGAACGCAATTTGTCCTTTTTGGCCTTCGACCAATCGGGCGGAATCTGATGTGATGCCAGGTAATTAACAATATCGGCGAACCATGGAAGACTTGTACTGATAGTCAGGAGGTGCTCATCAGGGAAATGTTCTGTAATAGGTCCGGAAGGATCAATAATTTCAGAAGGAAGGCGGGACAAGTGATCAGCTACCACATTGTGCTTTCCCGCCTTGTCGCGAATCTCGAGGTCAAATTCTTGCAATAGCAAGATCCAGCGGATTAGTCGAGGTTTCGCGTCCTTCTTGGCAAGGAGATGCCTTACAGCTGTGTGATCCGAGTATACGATAATACGGGAACCCAGAAGGTATGATCTGAATTTTTCCAGGGCAAATACTACGGCCAGCAGCTCTTTCTCAGTAACCGTATAGTTACGCTGAGCCTCATCCAGTGTTTTGCTGGCGTAGTAAATGACCACAGGTATCCCGTCAATTTTCTGCCCCAAAACCGCTCCTACAGCAAAGTCAGATGCATCGCACATGATCTCAAAGGGTTGAGACCAATTAGGGGACAGTAGGATTGGGGCCTGGGTGACTCGGTCACGTAGGATTTCAAATGCTTGAGTGCATTCCTTGGAAATTTCGAAAGGTACATCCTTGGAGAGAAGATTGGTCAGGGGGCGCGCGATCTTGGAGAAATCAGGGATGAATCGACGGTAGAAACCGACGTGCCCCAAAAAAGATCGGATGTCCTTAATCGAGCTAGGCATAGGGACCTTGGAAATCAGGTTAACCTTAGCTCGATCCACTAGGATGCCTTTCTCTGAGATTAAATGTCCCAGGACAATTCCCTCAGGCACCATGAAATGGCTCTTTTCCCAGGAAAGAACCAAATTCACCTCGATGCACCGCCTGAGTATATGGACCAAGTGTTGGTGGCAATCGTCAAATGATTGTCCAAAAACTGAAAAGTCATCCATGAAGACTTCTAGATAATCACCTACCATATCTGAGAATATGGCAAGCATGCACCGCTGAAAAGTTGCAGGTGCATTGCAGAGACCGAACGACATCCTTCAGAACGCGTACATCCCGAAGGGGCAGGTGAATGTGGTCTTTTCTTGGTCCTCTGGATGGATTGCCACCTGATTGTAACCGGAGTACCCGTCAAGAAAGCAGAAGAATTTATTTCCCGCTAGTTTCTCGAGGATCTGATCAATAAATGGTAGTGAGAAATGATCCTTCTTCGTGGAGGAATTTAGTCTTCTGTAATCAATGCAGACTCTCCACGAATTAGCTATTCAGGTAGGAATGACTTCCCCGGTTTCAGTCGTGATGATGGTAAGTCCTGCCTTCTTAGGTACCACTTGTGTTGGACTCACCCAACGACTGTCGGAGATCGGGTAGATGATCCCTGCATCTAACCACTTAATGATCTCCTTTTTCACGACCTCCTGTAGGTTAGGGTTTAGGCGCCTTTGCATTTCTCTTGAAGGTCGTGAGCCTTCTTCCGTGTAGATTCGATGTGTGCAGTATGAAGGGCTTATACCAGTTAAATCATCTAGAGTCCATCCAATGGCTCTACGATGTTGCTGGAGAACAGAAATCAAACGGAGTTCCTGGTCAGGTGTGAGTCGAGAATTGATAATCACAGGAAACGTCTGATTTGAATCCAAAAAGACGTATTTTAGATGTTCAGGAAGGGGCTTGAGTTCCGTGACAGGATTGTCAGCAGCAGCGGGTGGTTCGGGGTTTGTATCGGGAGAAATGGTAGGAGTCATAGGTGTGTCTAGATCATGTCCGCACTCCTCTGTTAGCGGTTTTTGCTCCTCTAGTGGTTGATCAGGAATAATCAGGTTGTCCTCTATATGCAGTTCATCAACCACGGCTTCGACATCACAAATTTCCTCTATCACCCCGCAATTAATCCCTTGATGGGCCTTGAAAATGTCTATCTTTAGATTTTGATTCCCAAATTTTAATTCTATCTGGCCCTCTTCGCAGTTTATATTGGCCCTAGCAGTGGCCAAAAAGGGTCTCCCTAATATGATTGGTGTGTCCCTTGGGTTCTTAGGTGCATCCATGTCTAGTACTATGAAGTCCACTGGGAAATAAAAATCTCGTACCCTAACAATGACATCCTCGAGTATTCCTTTGAGTGACTTGATGGATCGATCGGCTAACTGCAATGTCACCTCAGTGGGTTTAAGTTCAGATTCTTCAAGGTGGTCAAGGAGGGATGTAGGTATTAAATTTATGGAGGCACCTAGGTCTAGTAGGGCTCTATCAAGTTGGGTTTCACCAATTTTACAAGAAATCAAGGGAGTTCCTGGGTCTTTAGCCTTAGGTGGGAGTTTGCTCAAGATGACAGAGCTGGCTTGCTCTGATAGTACGATTGGGTTCCCATCCTTGGTTCGCGGCTTACGTTTAGGTGTACATATGTCTTTCAAGAACCTTGCGTAAGCCGGTATGTGGCGGATTGCATCCATCAACGGGATGTTTATCTGGACCTGTTCAAAGAGCTTGACCAGATCCTCCTCAGGAGCCACAGGTTTGGTTGTCCTTTTTCCTTTGGTCAAGGCCTCAGGAAATGGGATCCTAGCTGGTTCCTCTAGGATAGGTCCCGGTTCTTGATCTGGGACAGTAGTATCTTGGATGACTACCCTAGGGTCTTGGCGATTATCAGGCTTGGAGTGGTTCGAATAGTGTGGGTCTTGTGTTGTTTTACCACTACGTGTTGTTACAGAGTTTAATCCGGCTTTACTTTGGTTTGGGTTAGGTAGGAGGGGTGGCTGCTGCTGCAATCCTGCATAAGATGTTGAAGCCTCCATCCCGTCTGGTGATGGAGTAGCAGGGGCCTGATAAATCAAATGTGCGTGGCCTGGATTCGGATTCATAACGCGCCTCTGGGTTGGTACGTTATTTGGGTTGGACAGAGGTTGCGAAGGAAGGGTGCCAGGTTGGCAGGAATTTGCCATCTGGGCCAGTTGGTTGCGAACCTCTGTGATCTCGTCCTTGTGCTGTTTTTGCATTGCCGCATTCGTCTTTTGAATGTCAGCCAGTGTTTGAAGGATAAGAGTCAGTTGATCCTGATTTTGCCCGGATTGGTAGGTGGGATTGGGCCGAGGCTGAGGCGGCTGATATGGACGAGGAGCTTGTGGGCGGGGTAGATATGGTGGTTTTTGAGAATTTCCTGCCCACTGAAAGTTAGGATGATTTCGCCATCCAGGGTTGTAGGTATTGGAGTATGGGTCATTCTGGATGGCGTTGAGGTCCTCGCAGTTCTGAGGAACCTTAGGAAAGTCAGAATACGAGGGTTCAGAGTTCCCCCAACTCGAATAGAAGGGATCAGAGGTCACTCCGGTCCGAGAGGTAGACAGAGGTGGATATGGGTCCATCCCCTTGGCAGGTTGGTGATAGATGTTTTGCACTGTTTCCCTTGCCAGAGGAGGTCGTGTAAAAGAATTTTGTGCAGAGGTGGCTTGCTGCAAATGTCGAGTTAGCTCGTCCACCTTCTTTTCTATGATAGAGACCTTGTCCAACCGACTGGCCATCAGTTCCAGGTCTACAGAAGTGGACAGGTCATGCGTCTCATGTGTCCCTCTTAGATTCGTCGATGCGCGGGCATTTGTCCTGTCGAATAAGCCCAAGGAGTCATTGTTTATGGAGTTCTCGCACATGTTTTCGAGAATCTCCCATACCGTGTCCTCGTGTTCGCCCATGATGTTTCCTCCACATGTTGCATTGACGAATAGACGAATATCCTCACGGAGTCCCTGGTAAAAAGACTGGACTTGTTCCCACTTAGGAACTCCGTGATGGGGGCACTTTCGCATGAGATCTAGGAATCGATCCCAAGCTTCATGAAGAGGTTCTCCTGGTTGTTGAGTGAAATGAGTGATCTGGTGGCGCAAGGCATTTGTCCGGCCAACAGGGAAGAATTTTTTCAAAAATTCGGACTGTAATTCCTCCCAAGTGTTGATCGGGCGGGTCTGAGTCTGATACCAGTGTGCAGCCTTGTCCAAGAGGGAGAACGAAAACATTTTCATGAGTAGGATATCCCGGTTTTGTACATCTGACCCGAAGGTCTGGGCCAAATGCTTGAGTTGTTTAATGTGTTGGAATGGATCCTCCGAGTTAAGCCCATGGAACTTCGGTATGGCATGAATCATATTGGGCTTCAGATCAGAATCGGGTCCTCCAATTGGGATTCGTACTCGGGGTTCGATTGCCACCGCAGCAGGATTATAGTGATCTCGCATCATAGGTCGCTGCGGTGGGTTTACAAAGTTCTGAAAGAGATCGTTCAAGCGTTGAAGTTGGTGTTCAAGATTATTCTCCTCTTCAATGGGTTGTGCCATGATGGGAGAAGAAGGAGAATCAGGGTCTGAGTCAGATGAAAGATTTATGTGGCGGGGTTGCTGCACAAACAAGGGCGTCGAGGCTTGGCCTCGACGAGAATGAATTTCTAAGGGAGGTCTTAAAGGTGGTCTTAAGGACCTCCTACCGAACATGCACCGAAAGATGTGATGAGATTAGAAGGTGCTGGACCCAATCAAGACACCCAAGAATTGTTGGGTGACTATAGAGGTTCGGGGCAGATGGACCCCTGGATCAGAAGATCGTCCACCTGAGAAATACCTGGGCAGCCAGAGAGGGAGAGTCCCGCAAAGACCCCTACACGGTAGAGCGTCCCCACGGGTTACAGGGTTTCCCCCACCCGACCTCTCTTGTCACTGCGGTTCCAGGTAAACCAGAATGGGGATCTTGACCTCTTAAGTCTACCTTTTTTTTATTTTAAGATCAAGGTGCTTAATGTTCCACTTGAACTTTTAAGTATTTTGAGTGCAAAAGTGACCTAATATTAAGGTTGGTTGACCCGAGGGATCAACTTCACCTCTTGTTCCTTTGAGAGCTTTTAGGTCCTTCCTTTTATGGTTCAAACGGATTATCAGCCTGATTTGCTTAGGGTTCCTCTTGTATAAATCTTTTCAAACATGGTTTAGGCACACCTCTTTTTGGAAAGTTTGTTTCTTTGTTTTAGAGAAGATGTGTCTCTAAAAACCCTAGCTTTGCAATCCCTAACTTGGCTCTAGTGGGTCCAATTTAGTTGCCGTAGAAATTAGCACCTAGGGCTTAATCAAGAAAGTTTTAGCCCTAGTTGCCTTAGTTGGATGAACAGATAAAAATATGTTGAAATGAAAATCAGGCAACTTGATGAGTTACTAAATATGAGACAGGTAGCCCTAAGTTGATTTCCCTCCTTTTTTTTTTAGATTGTGAGAGGGTTAAGAGAGAGGACTTATGGAGATTACCTGTTCCTTGGAGATTCTATTGTGCAGTTGCTATTCTTTCCTTTTTGTTTTGCTTTCCCTGAATGAACACAGCAAAAGAGAGAAGTCAAGTCGGATATTAGATAGAAAAGTTGTACTCAAAAGTTTTAAAAGTGCCCGTTGCTCCCCGGCAACGGCGCCAAAAAATGCTCGTCACGCTTTTGTGCGGTTTGTTAAAAGATAATATCGTGTTGTAGTATAGCCGCGAAAGCGTTCAAAACAAATAAAGATTTTTATTACTCGAAAACCGGAGTATCCGAGGTCGAACACAGGGAGCAATTTCAGTACTTTGGAAAACCCAAGAATACAACTGTTACATGCAAATATAATTGATTCAAAGAGTTTTTAGAAAAAGTAGAATTAGATGTCTGATTTATGTATCAGACGTCTTAAATGTGATCTTTCTTCCTTTCTTCCTTCTTCTCCTTTCTGCTTCTGTATCTTTCCTTCTGCTTTGCCGTTCCGATCTCTTTGCAATCTTCCCTTGTCCTTCTTCTTCTTCTCTGCGAAGACTTCTAATCTTTCTGTTTTCCTTCTCCTGCGAAGGCTTCTTTCTTCTGTCTTCTTCTTTGGCTTGCTTTTCCTTCTTCTGCAGCGGCCAAGTCCTTCTCCTGCGAACAGGAGTAAAACCTAACCCTTCTCCCGCTACCCGCACGTCTCTCTCTCTCAAGCAATTCACTCAGAGCCGCTCTCCCAGAGCCACAAGCATTAATCGGGTCGGATCGTACCCGGGACCAGGCGCACCTGAAGGTGGTGTGATGTGCGAGGAGTGCGTAGGTCTAGGTCGGGTCGGATCCGCCAAGTCCGCGTGGTCAGGCCGCGGACGAGGCGGGTGGGGTCAGTGAGGGACCTCACCCCTGTGCTTTCGAGGCAGTAAAGCTATATCACAAAAACTCTTTATGCCATACCTGTGCCTTGAGATTCCACGATGTGGGACTAAACGTTCCACCTTTCCTTTGCGCGCGCCCGCAGACTCTCGTGTGCAATTGCCCACGCTGAAGGCCCTGCTGGTGCTCCCTGCTGAACTCAGTTACTTCGCGACACTTGCGAGAGCCAGCTGCACCTGCCGCCTGGGAAGCCTGACGCCTGCTGCTGCTCCAAGCTTCCTGCTGCTCGGCTGTTAATGGCGGCCGGGGCGTTCACCTGAGATTCCACAGAACGGCCTATTGGCCCAATCAGAATAGCTGGAAACCTTCGCCGCAGCACGACGAAGGCGGTGGGTGATGCTGCAGGTTGTCGGTCGGCCTAGGCGTGCGCGCCTAGGTCAACCTGTGGCCGGAGATGGTGGGTTGTTCGGGGGGTAGTTATGGAGGTCTGGAGTGGCAGTTGTGGGGTGGAGCGAGTTCCTGGTGGTGAGGCGTAGCTCACGAGGTGATTGGCGAGCCGTGTGGAGTGGCGGAGTGGTGTGGGCGGCTCGCCGGAGTGCGGTCGGAGGCGAGGAAGATGAAGGCGGTTAGGTACTGTCGAGGGGTAATCAAGTAAAATAGTTGGGGGAAAAGAGAGAGGAGAGGATGGAGAACGTATCTGGGGTTGTCTGGAGGGAAGGGAGGCGGCGGAGAAGACGGCTCGTAACTGCCGTCGTCGGGGAAGAAAGACCCTGAGGGAGGAAGCGGCGACGAAGACGAGGTCAGAAGTGCGTGCGCGGGGTACAGCGCGACGCGGGAGATAGCGGCGGAGAGGACTCTGCTGCTGGTATGGCAGCAGAGCGACGAGAAGGAGGGAAGGAGGTCGCCGGAGCTTGTGGGTCGTTTGGCCGGAGATGGGAGAGGGAGGAATTTGGAAGGGATCTCCGTCAAAATCAAGCTTAGCCTGTTCGGCCGGAGTTGTGGGTTCTTATATAGGTGCTGGACTGGGTGTGCAGGGCGTGAAGGGCACGTAATTGCCTGAAGTTTGTCGCCGGAGATGGAAAGGAGTTAGGATACCCAAATCTCCCGTGCGTTCGCACGAGAGATTGGGTTCACACCAGCAATTGTAATTGACTTTATAAGGAAGGGAATTCCTCAGAGAATCCTCCTTCCATTTCTGGGAGGGAATCTCTGAGGGATTAGAGAGCAATCCCTCTCCGAACCTCGCCGGAGCTCGGTTCTGCCCTAGCAATGGCGGCAGGACCGGTTTGCAAAGGAGGCGAAGAACCTAGGGGGTTCTCTGCAACGGTATTCAAAAGATAGGGACCAATTTGTGATTTGGGTGTACTAAATTGCAAAGTAGGTCAAGATGACCCCTCCTTAGGTCCAAATTTTGGTACAAACCTAATTTGGACCTAAGGAATCCAATGGAGAAGTTATATTTCAGGTTTGACCTCGTTTGACTGGACATTTTGCGTAAAAACCCAAATTAGGTTAATTGAAGAGCTAGGACCCTAATCTAGGTCAAACTAGGTTCCAAAGGCCAAATTAAGTGTTCTAAACCCTAGAGTATGTTTTTCCATGATTTATAGAGGGTTTACTTGCTTTTTGTTCTGACCGGAACCTTGTTAATTTAAGAGGGTCTGTTTTAGGGTTACCAAGTGTCATTTAGTTCTTAGATTGCACATGAACCCATTTCTGATTGACTCAACCCACTTTTTATCTCATTTATACCATTTGACCTATGTTTTGCCTCTGAGAAATCCTGTTTACGTACTGTAATGGTAAAATTGCAGTTTTAACCTTTATTTCATGTTTTCTTCTCAGGGCACTTATTCCTTCAGTTATGCCTTCTTCTAGGTTATGTAGGAGCTTTTATCTTCTTTATTGGGTCAAAATGAGCTAGTTATGACTCATGATGAGGCTCTCATCACCTAACACTCACAAAAACACATTAAAAAGATAATAAAAAGTGCAATGCATGACTAAACTAATTGATGCCTAAATGCAGCCCAAAAAACCCATTTGCGAAGTAAAATCCTAAGAGCTAGGTTTGTTTTAATGCATAAGAATGGTGATAAACTGGCGTTTATCAGGTAACAACCCATTAGTCGGTTGTCTAGAGCCCAGCTCAGTAATTGCATAAAAAGAATCAAAACACTTAAGGAAGAAGTGGGGAAGTAGTACAAGCCAGGGAGATATACACTGGAAAAATCCTTGTGTTGACCCCAATTAAAACAAACGTAGGGAGAAAGCTACCAATTGAATAAATACACCTTCAGGCAAAATACTTCCTCTTCTGGTCACCTAGGGGCGTAGAAACCCGAAGTCTATTTGAATTACCGTTGAGTGAGTCTATCACAATCTTCACACCAGGATGCTTAGCACTCAGGGTTTTGATCGAATTTTGGGTGGGTTGGGTAGCTGTAAAAAGTTACCAACCCACTCTGAATTCCAAAAAATTCTAAAAAAATATATATACATATACATATGTATATTTACATACATTAAAGCAAGGATTCGGGCGATTCGTATTTTGGCAGACACCCGGGCACTGTTTAGTCTTTGTAGATTAAGATCTTAGTATATTTTCTCCTATTGACAAGTGACGAAGTGTTTAAGCAATTACTTCTTAAATTCTGACAGAAAATAAAGGCTAGAATAAACCTTGCTAGGGACTAGCAAGGAGTAAGCATGGGGGCATGATAACACTGCATATGGGGGTGTTAATTCTATTAAATCGGGCCCATCTTAAGAATAAAAGGCACAACATAAGTAGAATGGGAGCATTGCATGTATCATATGCCAAGATTGCTTATAAAACAGTATTAACAGCCATTTGTATAAGCACTTGTCAAAGCAGGCCTCAGATGAGCAATCAGACCACACAGATAGATTCAGAACGACGAATAGAGTCCAACGGACTCAAAATCGGCCAAATCCGACATCTGGAGCTCCCACAATGGGCCTAAGAAGTTCTGACCATTGATCTGATGATCAACGGCCCTCGATGCGCCATGTGGCGCCTGCTCACCGTGTGCCTGCTTCCACCTTCAACTAGAGATCAGATCTCAGCCGTTGATCTCTGATCGGATGGCTGAGAACCGCGCGCACGCCCGCGGTGTTGGTGCTAGAGCACCACGATCATTTGTTTTGATGATAACAAAACACGTGTTATTTAACATTTGCAATTTGAGTCCTAGATTTCAGGTCAATTGCAAATGTGGACGTGTTTAGGCGGAACTCGAGCTCGCATTCAGGATGGATTGGAGGAGCTTAATGAAGAACAGAGGAGGTTCGCGTGGAGCGACAGATTGAAGATAGAAGACAAGAAGAATAGGATAGATTCTTTTTAATCCTTTCTTGTATCTCTTGTCTTTATTTTCTTGATCTTTTTATTTTCCTTAGAAAATTATGTTAAAGAGCCTCAAAGAACCCTAACAGTAGTCCTAGGAACACCGGCACAACCCTAGGATACTTAGGTTTTCTGTAGATTACTTAGAAAACCAATATAGGTTTCAAACAGCACTTCCAGACGTCTAATTCCCAAATCAGACGTCTGATAAAGTATTTTAAGACGTTTGACTATTGTTTCAGACGTCTGATAACTGTTAGGTTGGACATAGTTAGTTCTGTCTGATGAAATCAGACGTCCAGACCCTTATACCAGACGTCTTAGGGGACGTCTGATGGACTTGCCAGGCGTCCAGATAGTGGACCGTTGGCTAGCTTAGCAGGCACTCAAGATTATGACCGTTAGAGCCTTATCAGACGTCCTTAGACCTTTCCAGATGTCTGATAAATGACCGTTTGGCCTCGGCTGACCCAAAATCTCTTCTCAGAGATTTTCTAGCCGTTGCAACGTTTGGAAATCAATTCCCACAGTAGAAGTAGGTTTCCAGACGTCCAGACATAGTTCCAGACGTCCTGTATGTCGTCTGATGGACTTGCGCAAAAACCCTATTTAGATTTGATCCAAGTCAGGGAGAGACCCGCCCAAAATCAGACGTCTGACCTTGGAATCAGACGTCTTAAAGTGGCCTTCCAGACGTCTGATGCCAGAGTTAGACGTCTGATAACCCTGTCAAACGTAATCATTGTCCTGATTTCGGCCTGATTCTCTTGGACTTTGTTCCCAACGGCTATAGAACCTTTCCTAAGCCTTCCAAAGCCTTCCTAAGGCCTCTATAAATAGAGGGGAGCCTTTACACACCTAGACACACTTAGAGACACAAGATACACACCAAGAGACACCTTGTAATACACTCTCACACTCTTGTGTCCAAGAAGCTCTTGCTCTCTAAGCTCAAGTTCTACATCTTGAGAGCATCAAACCATTGCACACCCGCTCTCCCGCCGTAGTTCACGAGAGCGAAGTTGCGCCGTCGCGTGGCTCACGCATCCGCGTCATCGACGCACTCCTTGCAAAGGGGAGTTTCCTATTTCCTATAGAAGCTAGGTTTAAATTCCTTTGTTGGCTCTATAGGACTACTTGTTTTATTTTATCTTTGTCTTTTGGTTGGGTATTCGCTTTGCGAATTCCCATCTCCTTCGTGGGACAAAATCCTTCTCGTGGAGAGAAGGGGTTGAGGAACGCTACCCTCGTACTTGTAGCGTGGTTGTACTGAGGTTGAATCACCCTCATTTTAAAGTGATTCGGTTAGTGGATTTGATCAACTAGGTTGATCGGAAAATCCTAACTCGAGAGGGTTAGGTGGTGGTTTTCACCCGGTTTGGGTTTCCACCTAAAAAATTCTTGTGTTCTTTGTGTGATTGTCTTTTTGTGTGATTGTTTATTGCTTTATATTATTTCCGCAATTATTTACGTCACACTGATCTCACCCCCTCCGAGTACGAAAACTACATTTGGTATCAGAGCAGGTTCTTGCAAGATCGGAGTAACACCCGGCAAGAAGATCATGGAGGGAAGCTGTTCCACAAGCAGGATTTCCGAGGGGCAGTCCACAACCCGTCCGCCGTTCTTCGACGGGAGCAACTACCCCTACTGGAAGTTGCGGATGAAGACCTAGCTTCAAGCCACCGATTTCACGGTCTGGGCCAGGTGCGAGACCCCCTTCGACATCCCAGAGAAACCCGCCGGAGGATACTCGCAGCAGCAGATCCGGGAGCTCTCTCTCAACGCAAAAACAATGAACGCGTTGTATTGCGCGCTCAGCTCGGAGGAGTTCAACAGAATCTCGCAATGCGCCACCGCATACGAGATCTGGCACACACTTGAGGTAACTCACGAAGGTACCTCTAAGGTAAAAACTTCTAAACTCAATTTACTTTCACAAGAATTTGAGGCTTTCTCTATGAAATCTAACGAAACTTTAAGTGAGATGAACACTAGGTTCACTCTCATAGTAAACAATTTAAAAGCTTTAGGGAAGATCTTCATCAAGGGGGAGCTTCAAGGGAAGCTTCTTCGTTCCCTTGGACCAGAGTGGGAACAGAAAGTCACCGCCATCGAGGAGGCGAACGAAGTAGAGGAGCTCAACATGGAAGATCTCCTAGGCAATCTAATGGCCTACGAGACAAAGTTGAAGCAGAAGAAGAAGGATACACCGGAGCCCAAACTGAAGAAGACTCTTGCCTTCAGAGCCGCGTCGGATAGTGAGGTAAGTTCCGACGACGAAGACTTTAGAATTTTACTTAAAAATTTTTCCAAGTTTTGTAGGAAATTAAAGAAAGAGAAAAAGGAGAAGAAGGAAAGTCCGAGATGTTGCTACCACTGCAACGAGAAAGGGCACCTACGACTAGAGTGCCCTCTTCTCAAAAAGGAGAAGAAAAAGGAAAAGGAAAAGAAATCTAAGAAGAAGGCGTTCCAAGCCACTTGGGATGATTCCAGCTCGGAGGAAGAAGAAGAAGAAAAGGAAGAAACCGCTTGCTTTGGTTTCATGGCCAGAGGAAGCAACAGCGACAGCGAAAGCGGAAGCGACGACAGCGACAACGAGGTAAATTTCGATTTACAAGAAGCTTTTAATGAACTATTTGAGATTAGTAAATCACTTAAAATAGAAAACAAAAGCATGAAAAAGAATCTTAGCTTTCTTAAAAATGAAAATGATAGGTTAGAAAAATAACTTAAGGACATAGAAGCTAGTCCTAAAAATGATAACCTATTATTAGAAAATCATAACCTCATCAATGAAAATAATAAATTGATTGAGGAAAATGATAGTCTAAAGTTAGAAATCTATGATTTAAAGACTAAGATGCAAACTATAGAAAAAGAAATTGCATGTCTTAGGGAAAATTCTAACAAATTAATCAACAAAGTAGACAAGTTTTATAGCCCTAAGATTGAGAAAGGATCTCCATCAAGGAGACCCGCTAACAAATCCGGATCCAAGCCCACTTGGATACCGAAAAAGGAATTAGAATCTTGTTTTGTAGGGTTCAGGGATAATTACAACATAAAGGACTGGACCTACAAGCTCAAGTCTGGTCAACTCGAGTTGGGAGAACCAAGGAGTAGACCAAGGAGGAGAACAAGAAGACCGACGAGACGGCGAACAAACGACGGACCCGCCGCACCTCGACCACCAGATTGGAGACCGGCGCCGATGCCTGGGCCTCCAAGCTACGGATGGGAGCCCCATCCGATGTGGCATCCACCACCACCATTCGGGCCATTTTATTGGCCATGGTAGGTGAGGTAAAACCATTTACCCTATCTTTTTATCATAATCTTTTAGATAGGGGGAGTTAAAAAATGATGAGCTAATTGTCAATTTTTAAGGGGGAGATGCAAGTTAGCTAAATTTCTTTAGTAAGGGGGAGAAAAATAATAGCTATCTTGTTGTTACAAAAAGGGGGAGAATATCACCTTTGTTAAAAATAAATTCATAGAAGAGCATGTTTTAAGGGGGAGTTATAGGAAATGTAAAATCAATTAAACCTTTTTGATAATGTCAAAAAGGGGGAGGATTTTTATGCATTATTATTTACGATTTTGTCATCATCAAAAAGGGGGAGATTGTTGGTGCTAGAGCACCACGATCATTTGTTTTGATGATAACAAAACACGTGTTATTTAACATTTTCAATTTGAGTCCTAGATTTCAGGTCAATTGCAAATGTGGACGTGTTTAGACGGAACTCGAGCTCGCATCCAGGATGGATTGGAGGAGCTTAATGAAGAACAGAGGAGGTTCGTGTGGAGCGACAGATTGAAGATAGAAGACAAGAAGAATAGGATAGATTCTTTTTAATCCTTTCTTGTATCTCTTGTCTTTATTTTCTTGCTCTTTTTATTTTCCTTAGAAAATTATGTTAAAGAGCCTCAAAGAACCCTAACAGTAGTCCTAGGAACACCGGCACAACCCTAGGATACTTAGGTTTTCTGTAGAATACTTAGAAAACCAATATAGGGTTCAAATAGCACTTCCAGACATCTAATTCCCAAATCAGACGTCTGATAAAGTATTTTAAGACGTCTGACTATTGTTTCAGACGCCTGATAACTGTTAGGCTGGACATAGTTAGTTCTGTCTGATGAAATCAGACGTCCAGACCCTTATACCAGACGTCTTAGGGGACGTCTGATGGACTTGCTAGACGTCCAGATAGTGGACCGTTGGCTAGCTTAGCAGGCACTCAAGATTATGACCGTTAGAGCCTTATCAGACGTCTGATAAATGACCGTTTGGCCTCGGCTGACCCAAAATCTCTTCTCAGAGATTTTCTAGCCGTTGCAATGTTTGGAAATCAATTCCCACAGTAGAAGTAGGTTTCCAGACGTTCAGACATAGTTCCAGACGTCCTGTATGTCGTCTGATGGACTTGCGCAAAAACCCTGTTTAGATCTGATCCAAGTCAGGGAGAGACCCGCCCAAAATCAGATGTCTGACCTTGGAATCAGACGTCTTAAAGTGGCCTTCCAGACGTCTGATGCCAGAGTTAGACGTCTGATAACCCTGTTAAACGTAATCATTGTCCTGATTTCGGCCTGATTCTCTTGGACTTTGTTCCCAACGGCTATAGAACCTTTCCTAAGCCTTCCAAAGCCTTCCTAAGGCCTCTATAAATAGAGGGGAGCCTTTACACACCTAGACACACTTAGAGACACAAGATACACACCAAGAGACACCTTGTAATACACTCTCACACTCTTGTGTCCAAGAAGCTCTTGCTCTCTAAGCTCAAGTTCTACATCTTGAGAGCATCAAACCATTGCGCACCCGCTCTCCCGCCGTAGTTCACGAGAGCGAAGTTGCGCCATCGCGTGGCTAACGCATCCGCGTCATCGACGCACTCCTTGCAAAGGGGAGTTTCCTATTTCCTATATAAGCTAGGTTTAAATTCCTTTGTTGGCTCTATAGGACTACTTGTTTTATTTTATCTTTGTCTTTTGGTTGGGTATTCGCTTTGCGAATTCCCATCTCCTTCGTGGGACAAAATCCTTCTCGTGGAAAGAAGGGGTTGAGGAACGCTACCCTCGTACTTGTAGCATGGTTGTACTGAGGTTGAATCACCCTCGTTTTAAAGTGATTCGGTTAGTGGATTTAATCAACTAGGTTGATCGGAAAATCCTAACTCGAGAGGGTTAGGTGGTGGTTTTCACCCGGTTTGGGTTTCCACCTAAAAAATTCTTGTGTTCTTTGTGTGATTGTCTTTTTGTGTGATTGTTTATTGCTTTATATTATTTCCGCAATTATTTACGTCACACTGATCTCACCCCCTCCGAGTACGAAAACTACACGCGGTCGCTGCGACAAAGCAGCGGGCGTAGCGTAGCGGTTAAAGTGCATGCCCGCGCCCACACGAGGTGGGTTTGAGCCGCGCGGTGCGGGAATTCAAAGACAGCGAGGCGCGCAGATGAAATTCAGCCATAGATCCGCACGCAAACGATGATGATAGAGCCGCGCGGTGCGCCCTCATGCGTTGATCAGCCACGTGCGCACACACGCCGGATGACAACGCCCTCATGCACATGCACTCAAGGCGCGATCCGAGCATGCCCGAGCGAAGATCTCAGCCGTCTGATCGTTGATCGAATGGCTCTCATGCCACGCCCACGGCTCAAGCGTGAGGAAGAAAGGCACAGGCAAGCGATCGACGGGCTGGGGACTTCACCAACGTTTTTGGAAGGGTTTTAGTGACGTCCCGGACATCGCTAAAACCCCTTCTTCATTTGGAAAGACCTTCTCCCTATTTAAACCCCTTCTAACTACTCATTCAAGGCATTCACTCCCCTTGCAACTACTCTACCCCTCTCTTAGCTAGCTTTAGGCCCTTTTGTAATTGTCGGAGACGACGAGCCGTTGACGGAGCCTTCTCCACCACCGTGGCTACCTCGCCGCCCTCCCTCTCTCTCTCTCTTTCTTCCTCTCTTTTAAGCTTTACTTTACTTATGTTTAAGCATGTATCTAATGTTGTAATTAATGAACTAAAGCTGCATGATTAATGAAGTTATTTTCCATTCAGTTGTATACTTTATTTCCTATCCAAGTTGCATGTTAAAGAATGAAACGATTCTAACCCTAATCTCTCTCTCTCTCTCTCGCTTTTCACCCGCACCTTTTTGCAAGCAAAACTCTATGATTTTCGTGACAATAAGTGACAAGAAAAATCTGATTTTCACGCCTCCCTGACACCGACACTCAGACTCACATCCGTTTCTTTACTTTAAAATCGACGTTGCAAGTGCGAACTATAACGACACTTCTTAACACACACGTACGAGTGCACGTCAATCAACAGGTCGAAAGCCCGGTTGAGTAGATGAAAATCAAGTTCGATTATGTGCCTCAAATGTGGGTGTATAGAGTGTGTAAATTGATTCATCCCATAGAAAATATCTTTTTGTTTTTTTTTTATATAAGATGTGGGTGAGATGGGTGAATGTGGCAAACAAGACAAACAAAGTCTATCCTAAGGTTTATGCAAACACCTAAGTAGATTAGGTCTTGGTTATTATGATTGTGGTGAAATGAACTAGTGGGGGGGAATGTGGGGGACACTTACAGAGTACTCTACCCGCACTTTACTCCGATCTACCACACTTGGATCTCCATGCTAGGGTACTTGCAAGATAGTAGATCAAAGACAAGTAGGGTTAGTACTATGTAAATGCAAAGAAACACAATAAACAATAAAGTAAATTCCGTTGCCTCCCTGGTAACGGTGCTAAAATGGTCGGGCACGTTTTGTGTGTTAGAAATCGAGGTTACAAGTAACCCGTCATCGTAGTTGCAAAACACGTCAATCATATAAAATTTATACCGAAACTCCAAGGGAGTCTCAGGTTGAACACAAGGAGGCGACGTTTACTTTATTGAAAACTGCGCTTCGTTTCGTTTCTTTTTAGTATTTTGGGGTTTTGTTATTTTTTTGCATTTTTGAAATAGAAGAAAACAAGCAAACATATCACAAGATAGAGATGCGGAACAAATATGATATATATTATTTCCGATGTCAATTACAAGAAACTATGAAAGCATATAAAGAGAGGAAGGTGAGAGGAAATCTCCCGAATCGGCTGTTCGGCAAGACGATGGCACCTGACGGAAGCTCGAACGAAGGAGGTGAGGAGTAGGACGACGAAGGTGAGATGTTGGAGGACGTTGGGTTGAGGAAGGCTTCGCTGTAGGTCCGGAATGGAGGTGAGAAGACGGAGTTGATCTGCTACCGGAATGGAGGTGGGAGGACGGCTCCAAGGTGACCTATGAAGGGAGATGGGAAGTTTGAGGAGTATTTGGTGGGGCATAGATTCGCTACACTAATAGGCACCTTGGGAGATTGAGAACAAGCTCTAATGGAGTGTTAGTAGGCTTGCTAGAGCTTGGGAGTAGGTGGGAGTAGAGTAGGTAGAGATCGCTTAGAAGGGAGGGGGTGTAGGTCCTTTTATAGTGGACGAGAAGAGGCTAAAAATGGATTAAAGGACCTTTAGCGATCTCCAGACCGTCGTTGGAAACGTTGCTGTAGACAGCTCACCTCCACTCACACCCTTAGTTGGCTCTGTTGGCTTGCAATAAAATAGCGACGGCTGTAAGCATCGCTGTAGGTCAGCCCAGCTGTCGCTGAAAGCTGGCGCCAACCACCCTTGCGCCCGCACTGCGCTGCCCCACTTATCACGCGTGCTGACTGTGCGTGCCCTGCTGTGTGCGCGCTTGCTATGTGCTGTCGTGCGCGTGCGCGCATGTGCTGCCATGCGCCCGCCCAATTGCGAATTGGAGGGGCTACGGGGATTCGAACCCACGCTCCCCCTTTGCAAACCAACGCTCCAACCATTGTGCCAAACCTTCCCTTGTGTTGTGAGGAGCGGCTTGGCGCAACTGCTTCCCAGCCGTTGGATCAAGATCCAACTGCTAGGATTGAAGGGCTCGGATGAAGGAGTTGAGCGGTGCTACTAGCCTGTGTTGGGCGGCCTGGATGGTGCCATGTGGCGCCATTTGGGCCGTCCATCTTCTTCTTGTAGAGGGTGCCACGTGCCCAGATCGAGATGATTTCTGCAATGCCGAACTGCGATCATCGCTCTGAATCCATCAGTGTGGTCGGATTTTCCATCCGAAGCCCTTATGGATGTCGCATTGCCCTCCTGGCCATATAAAATTAAGGAATTAATATACAAAACATACAACTATCCTAAATGCCATGCAATGGATGTTATGCAATATTTATAACATGATATGTAGTGCTAAGCCTATGCACTATAAAAAATAAGCAATTTATCATGAATTTATCTGTGTTCATCAATGGGTAATGGGTATATGTGTGCCCAGCGCATGACAACTGAAGTGGCCACAGAGGGAATTCAATTTATAGTGCAACATGCGCTTCTTATCCCACAATGTGGGACTAATGTTTACAGCTAAAATGGCACCTGTTGTGTACGTTGAGGTTAATTTGAGGCCTTTATTTGAGTGCGATTTGTCAACCAATTTTAGATTAAATTATATGATTCGAAAGCCCTTATATAAGGCTACATAATTGTGCAATTAATTTACAAAAATAAATTATTTAATTACATATAAAAATTACTTAAAGTTAGTGCTGTGTACACATTATTATACAATTAATTACTTAATTAATGTATAGATTAATAATTTAATGATTCATTTGACTTTATAGATAGTTAATTTACATAATAAGGTATTTATTAAACATTTTTAATTTATTTTAGGACGTTTATTTTAATTTATGTACATTTAATTACAAGTTATACATAGTTATACATATACTTTAGTTATAAATAATATTATATAGTATAAATATATTATAAATAGGTTAAAAATAATTAAAATTAATATATATAAGTTTACAACATGGATTACTTCAGTATTAAGTTAATTACTAATTTTATTTTATTTTAACTTAATAATTTACCTAATTAACTTAATAAACTAATTATATACAATAAGTACATAAATAAATTAATATATAGGTTTAAATAGTTATATAATAATTACTTCAATATTTATGTACAATATTAGATACTAGTATACGAGTTTAAATAATTATTTATAATTACACTAATTTACATACATTTAATCTATTATAAAATTAAGTTATATATACAGTAACTCATCTTAAATACTCATTTAAATATATATAATACATTTATAAGTTATTTATGTATATTATTTATATATATTACAATATTTACATTTAACTTATTAAATAGTCCATATTTACAAGTATAAATACTATATACAAGGTATTTTTATGAAATTTCTTACCTTTTCATATTTTTATGGTATTTTTGTGTTTAATATGGATAGGAGAAGAGAGAGAAGAGGTGAGATGATAGAATAAGAATTTATTTTTGTACTTTTTAATATTTTTCTTTCATTGAATTTCAGAGTAGATCGAGCTATCGACTGGTATGTTCTACCAACCTGGGAGTTCAGAATACTTTAAAATTGCACAAATACTTAAACAAACACCCAATCTTACTCAAGACAGGTTTATTTTATTTTTTTACAAATTTTTTGGTAGTTTTTATGTTATTTCAAAGTTCACCAAAATGAGGCCTAAAGAGTTTTGAGCTAAAGAACCTAAGGCCTTAAAATGCATTATAAGGGCTAAAACTACTGGTTAAATATTCAAAAACATTCAACAGCCCATATGAAACATGTTGAATCAATTAAACATGATTTTCACATTGATTTCAATTCAAATCTCAATTAGAATAGTTAAACATGTTATAAGTAGCCGGCATTGGAATTAAAAACCATTACAAGCCATTCAAAATCAGATTTTCAACTTCAACAATATAGGAATGCTTGTTACATGAGATTCTAACAGTGTATAACATGTCAGCTTCTTTATAAACTCCAATTCAATTCAAAATCCGATCATACAGTGTGTTCCAAGCCTTATTACTGCTATACAATAGCAGCCAAATTATTGCTCAATGAATCAGCAGCTACTGCTGCCATTGTCAGCTAGATAGATGATGGATAAAAACAACTTGAATCAGGCCTTCAAGTTTGATCTGAGGTGGAGCAAGCATCCTTAGACTACCTGGAAAACCAGGTCTAGGCACTACTCAACGCAAAAAAAATTGCTGCCACTGCAATTTTGCTATCCAAAAGATCTAGATCTAAATAAAATCCATGAAACTCCATTTAAATCACCACAAACACTATAGAATAGATCATCCAAGAAAGATTCAACATTATGTACTTATAAAACCCTAATCAATCCTTTTCTTATGCCATAGACAACAAGAAGAGAAGAGATCAATTAAGAATTAACTCACTGAAAACCCTTTCTCAGATCTGAAGTAAAGCTCTAAAACATTTCAAATCCATCAAAAAGCAAACTAAGTCATTGCAAATATTTCTTTGAAGATCTGAAAGCCTCATTCAACTTCTCATTGGTAGATTAAGACTTTGGAATCCAAAGACATAATGTCTCCCAGATGGCTATTAATCTAGGTTTGCCAAGATGATATAATCGTCTATACTTCCTACACACCATTAGTTGGTGTTCAGAAAGGAAAGGTGATCCTATAAAGACCATCATTTCATTCCTTAGGCCTTGAATCAGTGCATCAAATTCTCATTGACTTAAACTATCTAGTTATGAACAAAATTTCGGATCTAACATAAAATTAGGCACAGAGAATCTGGGCAATGAAAACCTGATCAAATGAACTTAAAACAATTGCAATACATCCAATCAAACATATATAAATTCAATTTCATTGATTAAATCTGAATAGACTACAATTGAACCAAAAATCATTTGATCAGTTATCCAAATCAAACCCAACATATTCAGTCAAATCTGATCAATTCAAACCAGAAGGAGGGCATTTGTGAATATATGGGCTGAATGAAATGCCCTCAAATTGATGTTTGAGTGCTCCAACAGATCTAAATGCTCAAAGCAATATATTTGATGAATGCTCTAATGAATGGGTGATTAATGTATATAGTGCGCAGCAATTGAGTGAATGTGAATTATGGAGTGAAAGGGAGATTAAATGAACATGGTGAATGAGCGAATTCATCTCCTCTAATCTGAAGTGATCAAAGGAGGTGGAATGGTGAAACTACATCTAACCTAATCTACACCAAGATCTAACAGTCAATCCATCAATTAACCATCTAATTCTACTCTAATTGATCTACACTACATTAACAACTATTCTAGAAAGCATTAAATCCTACTCTAAGTGGAAGAATGGGACTCTCCTAGATCTACAGCTAGCAGCTGAAGAGGATGAAATGAGGGAGATCTCCAGCGAGTGAAGAGCTTACTAGTGAAGTGATCTAGTTTTTGCACGGTTTGTTACTTTAGGGTTTTAAGTCATTGCAATGCACAAAAATTGATTCGCTTTTAAAATTTATAAGACCTAGATAGTGGGGTATCTAGGGTCATCCAAGGAGGTAGGTTTGCAAATTTGTTTCTCTTGACTTGAACAAGGAAATCAACTTTCTTTTTGGTCTTTTAAATATATACTTTTTATAGATTTTTGAAATAAAGGCAACATGCAAGTTTTTGTTGATAGCGGGAAAACAACTAATACTTAATTCAATAAAGCTAACCCTAAGGTGAAAGGTAGAGCCTCTCCCTATGCTCACCCTAGGCATGTGGAGGCCTACAATAATTAGGGAGAGGGAGTGAAACAAATGCAAGGCAAAAATTGTAAAAAGCTATTCAACAAAAATTGAAAGAAGGCAATTTGAATTAAAGCAAAATTGTTTACACAAAATGTTACGACCCGGTTCCTGAATCCCTACAGGACCAGAGACCGGCTCGCCTCGACTAATCCCAAGACCCAATCGTCCAATAAGAAATAACCAAAAAGCAGGAAAATAAACCACATTCACATATGCAATGTAACTAAGTAGTAAAAACGTACAAGCAGTAAAGGAAAGTAAAAGCTGCTAGCTCAGTACGTACCACCACAACAACAGGAAAAATGGAACAAAAGCAACAGTAGCAGGAATAGTAGCAAAAAGTCTGAAACTTACTATAGCAGTAAAGAGGGTACAACAAAAAGTGTTGAAAACTACGGCTGGGCTCAACTGGGCCCAGCACCCCCTGCAGTTGGTAGCTCAGGTTGCTCAACTCCTGGACTTGAACAGTGTTATGAAAAGATGGAGTTAGCAAACGTTGAGTAGAGTGGTAACCATACAATCTAAAGTAGTAAAAGTAGCAGGTACATTTATCTTTTCGAGTTATTTTATTTTTACAAGTAATTCCTTTTCACCCCTTTTTTCTCAACATTCAGAGTTTTCTCGATCTTGCATGTTCCTCGTGGGAACGATCTTGATTGTAGTCTTTTTCGAAGAGTAGAAGGTACACGTGGTGCTCTCCTGGCCGGGAGAGCCCCCGTGGTAGTCCTACACCCAGTTAACCACCCCGAGGTTACTGACAGACGTAGCGGTGACTATGGCATGCGTGATAAGTGCACGGGTAGCTACCCCGCACTGACACGTGGTCAGTCATTTTCGCTAGCAGGTACGCCTAAAGTATAGCACGGAACAGTATAGGCCCTAACTCTCTCAGAAACAGGGGTCTAGCCCCTCAGAACCAAATAGGGGTCTTGCCCCTCTATAGTCCATGCACCCTCATCTGACTATCCCGGTTTGCCCAGACGGCCTAATAAGTCGGTGTAGGGTGGCTAGTTGAACCTCGGGTCCCGTGGGGTGGCTATCTCCCTCCCTACACTAGTAGCTCACCTCAGTATTGTGTACACAAGGGCAACAAAAATCAGTGTATAGTGGCCAATCCTAACCCCGGGTCCCAACCTAAGGGTGGCTAGCTCCGCTCTACACTAAAAGGGGACAGTCACTCTCCTTGGTAACACGTACTCAAGGGCCAGCATACTTCTCGTCCACATTCCAGACTTTTCCATCTAACCACAAGAGCTCTACTCCTAACTCCCCGTAGAGTTCATGCTCATGTTCACCATATTATTCCAATCCAGGTTTCATCATTCATAATTTAGTTCTTGTTTATACACAGGCAACTCGTATTTCCACAATTTAATACATGTAACAAGTGATATTACAGGTAACTATTTATTTATCTTAGGCAGCTCATACTTATTTACAGGCAGTGACTAACAATTTAGTTCATTCATATATATACATATTTACAATCACGCAGAACAATTAGTTCAACCATTTCTTTGTCCTAGGGTTCATGCCACATCCTAGGTTTCCAGTCGACTAATTTTCATAGATGCATTCATATTTAATAAGAATAACAGGGGTGGACCACTCTACCAGACAATCTAGGAGTACTGGAGGCTTGAATCGCAGACCCAAGCTCCTTTGTGAGCCCCAGACACGCAGTAGATCGAAGTCCTATACCAAGGAACACATCACAACGGAAGGTTCAGGATAGTGTATAAAGGTTTCTAATACGTAGAGAAACTCACAAGGGAATCACAGATACTTTGTTTGCGTAAAACGGATCTCGATTGGACCCCAAACAAGTCAAAAAAGGTGTCTGCAGACCAAAATTAGACGTCTGGAAACAAGTCCAGATGTCTTAAAAGTCACAGAGACTCACCTCAAGCTCTTGCAGTGACCTCAGACCTCCAAGACTCCCTCGCGACCGTCTAAAAATAGTTCCAGACGTCTTACTAGTCCTCCGGTCATCTGAAAATGCCTCCAATCGTCTGATGAGCTGTCTAGATGTCTGAAAGTGGTGGAAAGGCGTTCCACGCACCTTCCCAAGGCTACTCCTACACACGACAAAGCAGCACCCTTTTTTAGCCCAAACCAAATCATCTGCGGTGTGGCCTGCATGCTGTAACCGCGAAGAGGACATACCTCCACGATACAGATGCTTTCAGACATCTGGTGTTGACACCTGACATCCAGCCGATCGTCCGGAAGGCACTTCGGAAGTCTGAAACTGGAAAAATTCTAGTATCAGACGGTGCTCCCAGCGCTTCTTGCCGTTCTCCGCCATGTCTCCCCTCACTCCGCCGCAACTCCAGTTGCTGCAGGTGGTCGAGGACGATGCTCCAACGCCCTCCTCCTACCGCACGTGCCACGGTGGCCGTGCGAGCTCCGATGAGCTTCCACGATGCTCTCGACCTCGACCTCCTCCTCCTCCCTCTCACTCTCTCTCTCTCGCTCACCCTCGCTCACGGTAGTGGAAGTGGGGGGTGGTGGTAGTGGTGGAGTGGAGAGGAGAGGAAGGGGGTGGCCTTTTATAAGGTTGCGATTTGGGTTCTACAGGGGGAGAGAGGAGGAAAGAGAGAGAGAGGAGTTCTGCTTGCCGCCCACGCGTAGAACATAGAAGGCGTACAAAAATTTAACTTCTAAACGTCTGGGAAAGGGTCCAGACATCTGATTGATACTCTAGACGTCTTAAAAGGCTAAAAATGGAATGGATCTTTACATCATAATAAACTTAAAAGAAGTTTCATCCCCGAAACTTGAACTAGCTAGGGTGCGGAAAAAAGGAATATAAAACGCATAACAGATTTAAAGAGGACCGAAGTCGATCCGAAAAGACGTACCCTCGAAAAGCTCTGGGTACCGCTCTCGCATTGCTGCCTCAAGCTCCCAGGTAGCCTCCTCGTACTACTGGCTTCTACATAAAACCTTTACCAGAGATACCTGCTTCTGTCTCGGACTCTGGATGCTCTATCTAGTATCTACACTGGTCTCTCGGGGTAAGTCAAGTCGTCACCCACCTCGACACTCTTGTGGCTCAGAGTGTGACTGGGATCAGTGACACACTTCTTGAGGTTAGACACGTGGAACACGTCATGCATTCCAGAAAGCTGGGGAGGAAGGGCAAGCCAGTAAGCAACGGTGTTTGTCGCGCTTTTGTGCGGTTTGCTAAAAGATAATATCGCGTTGTAATATAGCCGCTAAAGCGTTCAAAACAAATAAAGATTTTTATTACTCGAAAACTGGAGTATCCGAGGTCGAACACAGGGAGCAATCTCAGTACTTTGTAAAACCCAAGAATACAACTGTTAAATGCAAACATAATTGATTGAAAAAGTAGAATTAGACGTCTGATTTATGTCTCAGCCGTCTTAAATGTGATCTTTCTTTCTTTCTTCCTTCTTCTCCTTTCTGCTTCTGTATCTTTCCTTCTTCTGCTTTGCCTTTCTGATCTCTTTGCAATCTTCACTTGTCCTTCTTCTTCTTCTCTGCGAAGACTTCTAATCTTTTCTGCTTTCCTTCTCCTGCGAAGGCTTCTTTCTTCTTCTTCTGTCTTCTTCTTTGGCTTGCTTTTCCTTCTTCTGCAGCGGCCAAGTCCTTCTCCTGCGATCAGCCTGCCTACACAGGAGCAAAACCTAACCCTTCTCCCTCTACCCGTGCGTCTCTCTCTCTCAAGCAATTCACTCTGAGCTGCTCTCCCAGAGCCACAAGCATAATCGGGTCGGATCGTACCTGGGACCAGGCGCACCTGAAGGTGGTGTGATGCGCGAGGAGTGCGCAGGTCTAGGTCGGGTCGGATCCGCCAAGTCCGCGTGGTCAGGCCGCGGACGAGGCGGGTGGGGTCAGTGAGGGACCTCACCCCTGTGCTTACTGAGGCGATAAGAGTATATCACAAAAACAATTTATAGTGTTCCTGAAGTTTGTAATCCCACGATGTGGGACTAAAGGTTTCGTCCGTCCCTCACGCACGCCCGCAGACTCTCGTGTGCAATTGCCCACGCTGAAGGCCCTGCTGGTGCTCCTCGCTGAACTCAGTCACCTCGCGACACTTGCGAGAGCCCGCTGCACCTACCGCCTGGGAAGCCTGACGCCTACTGCTGCTCCAAGCTTCCTGCTGCTTCGGCTGTTAATGGCGGCCGGGGCGTTCACCTGAGATTCCACAGAACGGCCTATTGGCCCAATCAGAATAGCTGGAAACCTTCGTCGTAGCACGGCGAAGGCGGTGGGTGATGCTGCAGGTTGTCGGTCGGCCTAGGCGTGCGCGCCTAGGTCAACCTGTGGCCGGAGATGGTGGGTTGTTCGGGGGGTGGTTATGGAGGTCTGGAGTGGCAGTTGTGGGGTGGAGCGAGTTCCTGGTGGTGAGGCGGAGCTCACGAGGTGGTTGGCGAGCCGTGTGGAGTGGCGGAGTGGTGTGGCCGGCTCGCCGGAGTGCGGTCGGAGGCGAGGAAGATGAAGGCGGTTTGGTACTGTCGAGGGGTAATCAAGTAAAATAGTTGGGGGAAAAGAGAGAGGAGAGGGTGGAGAACGTATCTAGGGTTGTTTGGAGGGAAGGGAGGCGGCGGAGAGGACGGCTCGTAACTGCCGTCGTCGGGGAAGAAAGACCCTGAGGGAGGAAGCAGCGACGAAGACGAGGTCAGAAGCGCGCGCGCGGGGTACAGCGCGACGCGGGAGGAAGCGACGGAGAGGACTCTGCTGCTGGTATGGCAGCAGAGCGATGAGAAGGAGGGAAGGAGGTCGCCGGAGCTTGTGGGTCGTTTGGCCGGAGATGGGAGAGGGAGGAATTTGGAAGGGATCTCCGTCAAAATCAAGCTTAGCCTCTTCGGCCGGAGTTGTGGGTTCTTATATAGGTGCTGGACTGGGTGTGCAGGGCGTGAAGGGCACGTAATTGCCTGAGGTTGGTCGCCGGAGATGGAAAGGAGTTAGGATACCCAAATCTCTCGTGCGTTCGCACGAGAGATTGGGTTCACACCAGCGATTGTAATTGACTTTATAAGGAAGGGAATTCCTCAGAGAATCCTCCTTCCATTTCTGGGAGGGAATCTCTGAGGGATTAGAGAGCAATCCCTCTCCGAACCTCGCCGGAGCTCGGTTCTGCCCTAGCAATGGCGGCAGGACCGGTTTGCAAAGGAGGCGAAGAACCTAGGGGGTTCTCTGCAACGGTATTCAAAAGATAGGGACCAATTTGTGATTTGGGTGTACTAAATTGCAAAGTAGGTCAAGATGACCTCTCCTTAGGTCCAAATTTTGGTACAAACCTAATTTGGACCTAAGGAATCCAATGGTGAAGTTGTATTTGAGGTTTGACCTCGTTTGACTGGATATTTTGCGTAAAAACCTAAATTAGGTTAATTGAAGAGCTAGGACCCTAATCTAAGTCAAACTAGGTTCCAAAGGCCAAATTAAGTGTTCCAAACCCTAGAGGATGTTTTTCCATGATTTTTAGAGGGTTTAATTGCTTTTTGTTATGGCCGGAACCTTGTTAATTTAAGCGGGTCTGTTTTAGGGTTACCAAGTGTCTTTTAGTTCTTAGATTGCACATGAACCCATTTCTGATTGACTCAACCCACTTTTTATCTCATTTAGACCATTTGACCTATGTTTTGCCTCTGAGAAATCCCGCTTATGTACTGCAATGGTAAAATTACAGTTTTAACCTTTATTTCATGTTTTCTTCTCAGGGCACTTGTTCCTTCAGTTAGGCCTTCTTCTAGGTTATGTAGGAGCTTTTATCTTCTTTATTGGGTCAAAATGAGCTAGTTATGGCTCATGATGAGGCTCTCATCATACCCCCATGCCTAGCTTTTGCTAGTCCCTTAGCAAAATTTCAAAGTTTTAACTTCCATTCTAGACCCTGAGTGTCGGTCAACAATGATAAGTGCTTCTCCTTTTCTTTTGTGATTAGGTGGGAATGCCGACAATAGGCCTAGAGGTACTCAAGTACCAACCAAAATCCAGACCTGTTCTGCTTTAGCCACAGTCCTCCGCAAAGGTTTCTACGGCCCACAGAAACTAACCTAGGGTTTGTTGGACTCTGCGGTTAAAGCACCCGTGCTTGAGACATTTTTAGCCTAAGTTCAGTTTGCAGTGCGTTTTTTTTTTTTTGTAGGAGAGAGATAGAGGATTTATTTGTTTGGAGAGCTTTTCTCTCTCTTTTCTTTTTATTTCTAGCTTCGGATTAGCTTCTCAACATGGTCTGTATCGGATTCCTCGTCCCCATCATCAATCCTCAAGGGTCCCTGGCTTTCGAGATTTCGAGATAATCCCGCCCATGGCGTTCCGTGGCCGAATTCAGACCCTGGCGATTGACATTTCGTGATAATGCCACCCATGGTATCTGAACCAGCAGAGTGCTTACATGCCCCCAGTAGGATATTTAAATATCCTAAGAGACAAGCACCGAGGAGATGATATGTTGTTACGCATCTTCGAGGGGAATTTCCCGCCTCTCCGCGCTGGGAACTCATCCAAATCAACTTGTGTTGATTGGCCGCTCCTAATTTAGGTGACTTTTTCAGAATATTAGACGCTTTTCGCGTGATTTGGATGTTTATGCGCACTGAACCAGACTGTGTGTGAATTTGGGTGCTTAGGTTACCGAATCCCGCAAACCGGAGGTCAATTAACGAGGCCGAATACTTCCTAAGCCTTAGACCTAATACTCAAGCTTCACATTTTCCTCAACCTCTTGAGGATTATCCAGATTTTAACGGATACGTGAATTTTTAAGCTAAAGGTACTAGCCCAAAAAGCCTAAGACCAGCGTTCCTGCTAATCTCTTGTTATATCTCTGTAGCACTTTTCTTTTCTTTTTGTTGATTCGGTCTAGAACTTCAGTTAACCCCTTAATCTTTTACTAATGACTATTTCTTTTCATTTTCATTTTGTGCTCCTTTTTGTCATTTTTTTCTTCTTTTCCTCCTCTCATTTGTATGACCCTGAATTGTTCCTCCCCTCTATCAAGTCTCTTTTTTTTTTTTTGTGAAACCCTTTCTTGATATGAATTTTCTGACATTTTGCACTTTCATACCCCCCCATGCCTAAGATTTGCAATGTCCCCATTGTAAATTAGGTGGGTTCGAATTCAGCTTAGTTCATGTATTAGGACAGGTGTGTGGTGAGTGAATGGGTCGAAGCGACTTGTTGCGATCGATTTCTAATCTCGGGTAGGTATACCTGAGGTGAAGTCGGCTGTTCTAATGAATGAACCCTAAAGTGCAATATGAGTTCCGCATAGAGATGTCAGAAACGGTTTCGGGTTTTTCAAAGAATGACGGGTTGCCTCCCGTTAAGCGCTGAGTTTTACGCCATCGGCTGGGCGCAATGAACTCAAGAGGAATGGAGGGTAAAGGATGACTCAGTCAAATCTATATCGGTCATGTCAATGAACGGCTTGAGTCTCTGCCCGTTCACGACAAAGGGTTTAGAATCGTGGCTGAGTGGGCTGATTTCAATAGCTCCATTTCCGAAGATTTGTCGGACTGGGTAGGGTCCGACCCACTTGGATCTTAGCTTTCTTGAGAATAATTTGAGTCGAGCATCAAAGAGTAAAACTTTTTGACCAGGATGAAAGACCTTTCTAGAAATGTGTTTGTCGTGAAAAGCTTTAACTCGTTCTTTGTAAATTCGCGAGTTCTCATACGCATCGTGGCGTAATTCATCGATCTCGCTCATTTGAAATCTTCTGTGGGTTCCAGCCTTAGAAAGGTCGAGATTACAGGTCCGTACTGCCCAATAGGCTTTATGTTCCAATTTGACGGGGAGGTGACATGCCTTCCCGTACACTAGTCTGAAGGGAGACATTCCTAATTGGGTCTTGTGGGCGGTCCTATAGGCCCACAATGCTTCCGGAAGCCGAGAAGACCAATCTTTTCTATCAGGTCGAACAGTAACCTGAAGGATCTTCTTGATCTCTCGGTTAGATAGCTCAGCTAGACCATTAGTTTGAGGGTGGTAAGGAGTAGAGATTCGGTGTGACACCCCGTATTTGGTCATCAGTGACCTGAACTGAGCGTTCGTAAAATGGGTCCCTCCCTCGGAAATTATAGCACGCGGAATCCCGAACCTTGAGAAAATATTTTGATGGAGGAATTTTATAACGACTTTATGATTGTTGGTTCAGGTCGGAATGGCTTCTATCCACTTGGACACATAGTCAACTGCGAGTAAGATGTATTCGAAGCCATCCGAGTTCGGAAAGGGTCCCATGAAATCAATCCCCCAAATATCAAAAATTTCGCATACCAAGATCGGCTGTAGAGGCATCATGTCTCTATGGCTCATGTTGCCCAGAGTCTGGCAACGGGAACATACCTTACAGTGATCGTATGCATCCTTGAAAATTGTGGGCCAGTAGAAGCCACACTGGAGGACTTTCGATGCGGTTTTATGTCCAGAAAAATGTCCACCGCATGCCTGGTCATGGCAGAATGAGAGTATGTCTTTGATTTCCACTTCCGTGACGCACCGTCGGATTATCTGATCAGCACCAATGCGGAAAAGATACGGGTCTTCCCATAGGTAATACTTGGCATCGGAACGCAATTTGTCCTTTTTGGCCTTCGACCAATCGGGCGGAATCTGATGTGATGCCAGGTAATTAACTATATCGGCGAACCATGGAAGACTTGTACTGATAGTCAGGAGGTGCTCATCAGGGAAATGTTCTGTAATAGGTCCGGAAGGATCAATAATTTCAGAAGGAAGGCGGGACAAGTGATCAGCTACCACATTGTGCTTTCCCACCTTGTCGCGAATCTCGAGGTCAAATTCTTGCAACAGCAAGATCCAGCGGATTAGTCGAGGTTTCGCGTCCTTCTTGGCAAGGAGATGCCTTACAGCTGTGTGATCCGAGTATATGATAATACGGGAACCCAGAAGGTATGATCTGAATTTTTCCAGGGCAAATACTACGGCCAGCAGCTCTTTCTCAGTAACCGTATAGTTACGCTGAACCTCATCTAGTGTTTTGCTGGCGTAGTAAATGACCACAGGTATCCCGTCAATTTTCTGCCCCAAAACCGCTCCTACCGCAAAGTCAGATGCATCGCACATGATCTCAAAGGGTTGAGACCAATCAAGGGACTGTAGGATTGGGGCTTGGGTGACTCGGTCACGTAGGATTTCAAATGCTTGAGTGCATTCCTTGGAAATTTCGAAAGGCACATCCTTGGAGAGAAGATTGGTCAGGGGGCGCGCGATCTTGGAGAAATCAGGGATGAATCGTCGGTAGAAACCGACGTGCCCCAAAAAAGATCGGATGTCCTTAATCGAGCTAGGCATAGGGAGCTTGGAAATCAGGTTAACCTTAGCTCGATCCACTTGGATGCCTTTCTCTGAGATTAAATGTCCCAGGACAATTCCCTCAGGCACCATGAAATGGCTCTTTTCCCAGGAAAGAACCAAATTCACCTCAATGCACCGCCTGAGTATATGGACCAAATGTTGGAGGCAATCGTCAAATGATTGTCCAAAAACTGAAAAGTCATCCATGAAGACTTCCAGATAATCACCTACCATATCTGAGAATATGGCAAGCATGCACCGCTGAAAAGTTGCAGGTGCATTGCAGAGACCGAACGGCATCCTTCGGAACGCGTACGTCCCGAAGGGGCAGGTGAATGTGGTCTTTTCTTGGTCCCCTGGATGGATTGCCACCTGATTGTAACCGGAGTACCCGTCAAGAAAGCAGAAGAATCTATTTCCCGCTAGTTTCTCGAGGATCTGATCAATAAATGGTAGTGGGAAATGATCCTTCTTTGTGGAGGAATTTAGTCTTCTGTAATCAATGCAGACTCTCCACGAATTAGCTATTCGGGTAGGAATGACTTCCCCGGTTTCAGTCGTGATGATGGTAAGTCCTGCCTTCTTAGGTACCACTTGTGTTGGACTCACCCAACGACTGTCGGAGATCGGGTAGATGATTCCTGCATCTAACCACTTAATGATCTCCTTTTTCACGACCTCCTGTAGGTTAGGGTTTAGGCATCTTTGCATTTCTCTTGAAGGTCGTGAGCCTTCTTCCGTGTAGATTCGATGTGTGCAGTATGAAGGGCTTATACCAGTCAAATCATCTAGAGTCCATCCAATGGCTCTACGATGTTGTTGGAGAACAGAAATCAAACGGAGTTCCTGGTCAAGTGTGATTCGAGAATTGATAATCACAGGAAACGTCTGATTTGAATCCAGAAAGACGTATTTTAGATGTTCGGGAAGGGGCTTGAGTTCCATGACAGGATTGTCAGCAGCAGCAGGTGGTTCGGGGTTTGTATCAGGAGCAATGGTAGGAGTCATAGGTGTGTCTAGATCATGTCCGCACTCCTCTGTTAGCGGTTTTTGATTCTCTAGTGGTTGATCAGGAATAATCCGGTTGTCCTCTATATGCAGTTCATCAACCACGGTTTCGACATCACAAATTTCCTCTATCACCCCGCAATTAATCCCTTGATGGGCCTTGAAAATGTCAATCTTCAGATTTTGATTCCCAAATTTTAATTCTATCTGGCCCTCTTCGCAGTTTATATTGGCCCTAGCAGTGGCCAAAAAGGGTCTCCCTAATATGATTGGTGTGTCCCTTGGGTTCTTAGGTGCATCCATGTCCAGTACTATGAAGTCCACTGGGAAATAAAAATCTCGTACCCTAACAATGACATCCTCGAGTATTCCTTTGGGTGACTTGATGGATCGATCGGCTAACTGCAATGTCACCTCAGTGGGTTTAAGTTCAGATTCTTCAAGGTGGTCAAGGAGGGATGTAGGTATTAAATTTATGGAGGCACCTAGGTCTAGTAGGGCTCTATCAAGTTGGGTTTCACCAATTTTACAAGAAATCAAGGGAGTTCCTGGGTCTTTAGCCTTAGGTGGGAGTTTGCTCAAGATGACAGAGCTGGCTTGCTCTGATAGTACGATTGGGTTCCCATCCTTGGTTCGCGGCTTACGTTTAGGTGTACATATGTCTTTCAAGAACCTTGCGTAAGCCGGTATGTGGTGGATTGCATCCATCAACGGGATGTTTATCTGGACCTGTTCAAAGAGCTTGACCAGATCCTCCTCAGGAGCCACAGGTTTGGTTGTCCTTTTTCCTTTGGTCAAGGCCTCAGGAAATGGGATCCTAGCTGGTTCCTCTAGGATAGGTCCCGGTTCTTGATCTGGGACAGTAGTATCTTGGATGACTACCCTAGGGTCTTGGCGATTATCAGGCTTGGAGTGGTTCGGATAGTGTGGGTCTTGTGTTGTTTTACCACTACGTGTTGTTACAGAGTTTAATCCGGCTTTACTTTGGTTTGGGTTAGGTAGGAGGGGTGGCTGCTGCTGCAATCCTGCATAAGATGTTGAAGCCTCCATCCCGTCTGGTGATGGAGTAGCAGGGGCCTGATAAATCAAATGTGCGTGGCCTGGATTCGGATTCATAACGCGCCTCTGGGTTGGTACGTTATTTGGGTTGGACAGAGGTTGCGAAGGAAGGGTGCCAGGTTGGCGGGAATTTGCCATCTGGGCCAGTTGGTTGCGAACCTCTGTGATCTCGTCCTTGTGCTGTTTTTGCATTGCCGCATTCGTCTTTTGAATGTCAGCCAGTGTTTGAAGGATAAGAGTCAGTTGATCCTGATTTTGCCCGGATTGGTAGGTGGGATTGGGCCGAGGCTGAGGCGGTTGATATGGACGAGGAGCTTGTGGGCGGGGTTGATATGGTGGTTTTTGAGAATTTCCTGCCCACTGAAAGTTAGGATGATTTCGCCATCCAGGGTTGTAGGTATTGGAGTATGGGTCATTCTGGATGGCGTTGAGGTCCTCGCAGTTCTGAGGAACCTCAGGAAAGTCAGAATACGAGGGTTCAGAGTTCCCCCAACTCGAATAGAAGGGATCGGAGGTCACTCCGGTCCGAGAGGTAGACGGGGGTGGATATGGGTCCATCCCCTTGGCAGGTTGGTGATAGATGTTTTGCACTGTTTCCCTTGCCAGAGGAGATCGTGCAAAAGAGTTTTGTGCAGAGGTGGCTTGCTGCAAATGTCGAGTTAGCTCGTCCACCTTCTTTTCTATGATAGAGACCTTGTCCAACCGACTGGCCATCAGTTCCAGGTCGACAGAAGTGGACAGGTCCTGCGTCTCATGTGCCCCTCTTAGATTCGTCGATGCGCGGGCATTCGTCCTGTCGAATAAGCCCAAGGAGTCATTGTTTATGGAGTTCTCGCACATGTTTTCGAGAATCTCCCACACCGTGTCCTCGTGTTGGCCCATGATGTTTCCTCCACATGTTGCATTGACGAATAGACGAATATCCTCACGGAGTCCCTGGTAAAAAGATTGGACTTGTTCCCACTTAGGAACTCCGTGATGGGGGCACTTTCGCATGAGATCTAGGAATCGATCCCAAGCTTCGTGAAGAGGTTCTCCCGGTTGTTGAGTGAAATGAGTGATCTGGTGGCGCAAGGCATTTGTCCGGCCAACAGGGAAGAATTTTTTCAAAAATTCAGACTGTAATTCTTCCCATGTGTTGATCGTGCGGGTCTGAGTCTGGTACCAGTGTGCAGCCTTGTCTAAGAGGGAGAACGAAAACATTTTCATGAGTAGGATATCCCGATTTTGTACATCTGACCAGAAGGTTTGGGCCAAATGCTTGAGTTGTTTAATGTGTTGGAATGGATCCTCAGAGTTAAGCCCATGAAACTTCGGTATGGCATGAATCATATTGGGCTTCAGATCGGAATCGGGTCCTCCAATTGGGATTCGTACTCGGGGTTCGATTGCCACCGCAGCAGGGTTATAGTGATCTCGCATCATGGGTCGCTGCGGTGGGTTTACAAAGTTCTGAAAGAGATCGTTCAAGCGTTGAAGTTGGTGTTCAAGATTATTCTCCTCTTCAATGGGTTGTGCCATGATGGGAGAAGAAGGAGAATCAGGGTCTGAGTCAGATGAAAGATTTATGTGGCGGGGTTGCTGCACAAACAAGGGCGTCGAGGCTTGGCCTCGACGAGAATGAATTTCTAAGGGAGGTCTTAAAGGTGGTCTTAAGGACCTCCTACCGAACATGCACCGAAAGATGTGATGAGATTAGAAGGTGTTGGACCCAATCAAGACACCCAAGAATTGTTGGGTGACTATTGAGGTTCGGGGCAGATGGACCCCTGGATCAGAAGATCGTCCACCTGAGAAATACCTGGGCAGCCAGAGAGGGAGAGTCCCGCAAAGACCCCTACACGGTAGAGCGTCCCCACGGGTTACAGGGTTTCCCCCACCCGACCTCTCTTGTCACTGCGGTTCCAGGTAAACCAGAATGGGGATCTTGACCTCTTAAGTCTACTTTTTTTATTTTAAGATCAAGGTGCTTAATGTTCCACTTGAACTTTTAAGTATTTTGAGTGCAACAGTGACCTAATATTAAGGTTGGTTGACCCGAGGGATCAACTTCACCTCTTGTTCCTTTGAGAGCTTTTAGGTCCTTCCTTTTATGGTTCAAATGGATTATCAGCCTGATTTGCTTAGGGTTCCTCTTGTATAAATCGTTTCAAACACGGTTTAGGCACACCTCTTTTTGGAAAGTTTGTTTCTTTGTTTTAGAGAAGATGTGTCTCTAAAAACCCTAGCTTTGCAATCCCTAACTTGGCTCTAGTGGGTCCAATTTAGTTGCCGTAGAAATTAGCACCTAGGGCTCAATCAAGAAAGTTTTAGCCCTAGTTGCCTTAGTTGGATGAACAGATAAAAATATGTTGAAATGAAAATCAGGCAACTTGATGAGTTACTAAATATGAGACAGGTAGCCCTAAGTTGATTTCCCTCTTTTTTCCTTTTTTAGATTGTGAGAGGGTTAAGAGAGAGGGCTTATGGAGATTACCTGTTCCTTGGAGAGTCTGTTGTGCAGTTGCTATTCTTTCCTTTTTGTTTTGCTTTCCCTGAATGAACACAGCAAAAGAGAGAAGTCAAGTCAGATATTAGATAGAAAAGTTGTACTCAAAAGTTTTAAAAGTGCCCGTTGCTCCCCGGCAACGGCGCCAAAATGTTTGTCGCGCTTTTGTGCGGTTTGCTAAAAGATAATATCACGTTGTAATATAGCCGCTAAAGCGTTCAAAACAAATAAAGATTTTTATTACTCGAAAACTGGAGTATCCGAGGTCGAACACAGGGAGCAATCTCAATACTTTGTAAAACCCAAGAATGCAACTGTTAAATGCAAATATAATTGATTGAAAAAGTAGAATTAGACGTCGGATTTATGTATCAGCCGTCTTAAATGTGATCTTTCTTTCTTTCTTCCTTCTTCTCCTTTCTGCTTTTGTATCTTTCCTTCTTCTACTTTGCCTTTCTGATCTCTTTGCAATCTTCACTTGTCCTTCTTCTTCTTCTCTGCGAAGACTTCTAATCTTTTCTGCTTTCCTTCTCCTGCGAAGGCTTCTTTCTTCTTCTTCTGTCTTCTTCTTTGGCTTGCTTTTCCTTCTTCTGCAGCGGCCAAGTCCTTCTCCTACGATCAGGCTGCCTGCATAGGAGCAAAACCTAACCCTTCTCCCTCTACCCGTGCGTCTCTCTCTCTCAAGCAATTCACTCTGAGCTGCTCTCCCAGAGCCACAAGCATAATCGGGTCGGATCGTACCTGGGACCAGGCGCACCTGAAGGTGGTGTGATGCGCGAGGAGTGCGCAGGTCTAGGTCGGGTCGGATCCGCCAAGTCCACGTGGTCAGGCCGTAGATGAGGCGGGTGGGGTCAGTGAGGGACCTCACCCCTGTGCTTACTGAGGCGATAAGAGTATATCACAAAAACAATTTATAGTGTTCCTGAAGTTTGTAATCCCACGATGTGGGACTAAAGGTTTCGTCCGTCCCTCACGCGCGCCCGCAGACTCTCGTGTGCAATTGCCCACGCTGAAGGCCCTGCTGGTGCTCCTCGCTGAAATCAGTCACCTCGCGACACTTGCGAGAGCCCGCTGCACCTGCCGCCTGGGAAGCCTGACGCCTGCTGCTGCTCCAAGCTTCCTGCTGCTTCGGTTGTTAATGGCGGCCGGGGCGTTCACCTGAGATTCCACAGAACGGCCTATTGGCCCAATCAGAATAGCTGGAAACCATCGCCGTAGCACGGCGAAGGCGGTGGGTGATGCTGCAGGTTGTCGGTCGGCCTAGGCGTGCGCGCCTAGGTCAACCTGTGGCCGAAGATGGTGGGTTGTTCAGGGGGTGGTTATGGAGGTCTGGAGTGGCAGTTGTGGGGTGGAGCGAGTTCCTGGTGGTGAGGTGGAGCTCACGAGGTGGTTGGAGAGCCGTGTGGAGTGGCGGAGTGGTGTGGGCGGCTCGCCGGAGTGCGGTCGGAGGCGAGGAAGATGAAGGCGGTTTGGTACTGTCGAGGGGTAATCAAGTAAAATAGTTGGGGGAAAAGAGAGAGGAGAGGGTGGAGAACGTATCTGGGGTTGTCTGGAGGGAAGGGAGGCGGCGGAGAGGATGGCTCGTAACTGCCGTCGTCGGGGAAGAAAGACCCTGAGGGAGGAAGCGGCGACTAAGACGAGGTCAGAAGCGCGCGCGCGGGGTACAGCGCAACGCGGGAGGAAGCGACGGAGAGGACTCTGCTGCTGGTATGGCAGCAGAGCGACGAGAAGGAGGGAAGGAGGTCGCCGGAGCTTGTGGGTCGTTTGGCCGGAGATGGGAGAGGGAGGAATTTGGAAGGGATCTCCGTCAAAATCAAGCTTAGCCTCTTCGGCCGGAGTTGTGGGTTCTTATATAGGTGCTGGACTGGGTGTGCAGGGCGTGAAGGGCACGTAATTGCCTGAGGTTGGTCGTCGGAGATGGAAAGGAGTTAGGATACCCAAATCTCTCGTGCGTTCGCACGAGAGATTGGGTTCACACCAGCGATTGTAATTGACTTTATAAGGAAGGGAATTCCTCAGAGAATCCTCCTTCCATTTCTGGGAGGGAATCTCTGAGGGATTAGAGAGCAATCCCTCTCCGAACCTCGCCGGAGCTCGATTCTGCCCTAGCAATGGCGGCAGGACCGGTTTGCAAAGGAGGCGAAGAACCTAGGGGGTTCTCTGCAACGGTATTCAAAAGATAGGGACCAATTTATGATTTGGGTGTACTAAATTGCAAAGTAGGTCAAGATGACCTCTCCTTAGGTCCAAATTTTGGTACAAACCTAATTTGGACCTAAGGAATCCAATGGTGAAGTTGTATTTTAGGTTTGATCTCGTTTGACTGGACATTTTGTGTAAAAACCCAAATTAGGTTAATTGAAGAGCTAGGACCCTAATCTAAGTCAAACTAGGTTCCAAAGGCCAAATTAAGTGTTCCAAACCCTAGAGGATGTTTTTCCATGATTTTTAGAGGGTTTAATTGCTTTTTGTTATGGCCGGAACCTTGTTAATTTAAGCGGGTCTGTTTTAGGGTTACCAAGTGTCTTTTAGTTCTTAGATTGCACATGAACCCATTTCTGATTGACTCAACCCACTTTTTATCTCATTTAGACCATTTGACCTATGTTTTGCCTCTGAGAAATCCCGTTTATGTACTGCAATGGTAAAATTGTAGTTTTAACCTTTATTTCATGTTTTCTTCTCAGGGCACTTGTTCCTTCAGTTAGGCCTTCTTCTAGGTTATGTAGGAGCTTTTATCTTCTTTATTGGGTCAAAATGAGCTAGTTATGGCTCATGATGAGGCTCTCATCAAAGGGGTCCTACCCGCTCCAGGACCTCAAAGGGCCCCACAAAGCTCAGCGCAAGCTTCCCCTTCACCCCAAAATGCTGCAGGCCCTTCATGGGTGAAACGTGAAGAAAGACGTGATCCCCAACCTCGAACTGCACCTCTCTGCGTTTCCGGTGAGCATAACTCTTCTGCCTACTTCTGACAGTGTGGAGTCGTCTGTGGATCTACTCTATCACCTCCTGACTCTATCGGATCAGCCTGGGGCCAACTTCCCACTTGGTCCCCACCTTGACCCAACTCAAGGGCGCAGTACACCTCCATCCATACAGAGCCTTGTAAGGTGCCATGCCGATGCTTGAGTGATAATTGTTATTATATGCAAACTCTGCCAGGTGTAACTGCTCATCCCAAGAGCCTCTCCAGTCTAGTACACAGGCACGCAAAAGGTCCTCAAGTGTCTGTATAGTGCACTCTGATTGTCCGTTCGTCTGGGGGTGGTACGTGGTACTGAACCTCAACCGTGTCCCCAAAGCCTGCTGAAACTCAGCCCAAAATTAGGAAGTGAAACAGGTATCCCTATCGAATAAAATCTCATGCGAAACTCCGTGCAGGTGTACTACATCACGAATGTACCTCTCTGCCAACTGTGCTAGTCCCAAGGTGACTCGGATCGGCAGGAAACGTGCCGTCTTCGTCAACCTGTCCACTATCACCCAGACTGTGTCATGTCCTCAATGGGTAATAGGTAGATCTACCACCAAGTTCATGGTGATGCACTCCCACTTCCACTCCAGCACAGGAAGTGGCTGCAACGGCCCAGCAGGCCTCTGGTGCTCGGCCTTCACCTGCTGGCACACCAAACACTCCTAGACAAACTCACCCATATCCCACTTCATCCCTCTCCACCAAAATTCATGCCTCAGATCATGACACATCTTTGTGTTCCTAGGATGTATGGTGAATCTGGACCTGTGTGCCTCCGTCAGGAGCTTTCTCAACAACTCCTCGTCCCTGGGAACACACAAGCGTCCCCTCATGCACAACACCTCGTCTGTAAAAGAAAAGTCTCCTGGGTCCCCTGACAGCACTCTGTCTCACAATGCCTGTAAGTGTGAATCTGCCATTTGTCTTGCGATGATGCGGTCTATCAGCTCTGGTCGCGTCTGTCCACTATCACTACCCCACAATACCCCGGTGACTCCCAGGGTCGTCAACCACCCAACTCCTTCATAAGTCTCCAACTTTATGCCCGTAAATTGGTTAAGTTGTGGGTGCCTTCCGGCTCAAGGTGTCAGCCACCATGTTGGCCTTCCCTGGATGGGAGGAGATGTCGCAGTCATAGTCCTTCAGGAGCTCTAACCAATGTCTCTGTCTCATGTTAAGCTCCTTCTAGTCAAACAAGTACTTGAGGCTCTTATGATCTGTGAAAATCTCAAAGGTCTCACCATAAAGGTAGTGCCTCCATGTCTTCAGTGCAAAGACAACAACTGCCAGCTCTAAATCATGCGTAGAGTAGCTATGCTCATGGGGCTTCAGTTGTCGCAAAGCGTAAGCGATAATGTGACCCAGCTGCATCAGCACACTCCCTAACCCCTGCAATGAAGCGTCCGTGTAGACCACAAAACCGCCACTATTGTCCGGGATGGTGAGCACAGGAGCTGAAGTCAGTCTCTCCTTCAACTCTTGAAAACAAGCCTCATATGCATCTGTCCAGGCAAAGGGCACGTCCTTCTGGGTCAACTTAGTCATAGGACGTGCAATTTGCGAGAATCCCCTAATAAACCATCGATAGTAACCTGCCAGTCCCAAAAAGCTGTATATCTCTGTAACTGTACGTGGCCTCTCCCACCTGAGTACGACATCAACTTTGGCTAGTTCCATAGCCAAACCATCCCCTGAGATCACGTGGCCCAAGAAAGTCACCTACTTCAACCAAAACTCGCACTTGCTGTACTTGGCATATAGCCTGCACCATCACAAAGTGTCTAGAATCATCCATAGATGCAGTCCCTACTGTGCCTGATCCCGTGAGTAAACGAGCACGTCGTCAATGAATACCACCATAAATTGATCCACATACTGTCTGAAAAACCTGGTTCATCAAATCCATAAAAGCAGCGGGGGCATTGGTCAGCCCAAACGGCATGACCAGGAACTCGTAGTGTCTGTATCGGGTATGGAAAGTTGTCTTGGAGACGTCGGTCTCCCTGATCATCAACTAGTAGTAGCCTGACCTCAAATCTATCTTAGAGAATACTGTGGCATCTCGCAACTAGTCAAAAAGGTCATGAATCCTTGGCAGCGGATACTTGTTCTTATGGTGACCCTATTCAGCTGTCTGTAGCCAACACAAAGTCACAGGGTACCATTCCTCTTCTTCACAAACAACATAGGGGCTCCCCACGGGGATGCACTGGGCCTCACAAAGCCTTTCTCCAACAGGTCCTGTAGCTGTGACTTGAGCTCTTGCAACTCAAGTGGTGCCATCCGGTATGGTGCAGTAGAAATAGGGCTAGTCCTCGGTACCAGTGAGATCTCAAACTCGATCTCACGCTCGGGCGATAGTCCTGGAAGCTCCTTTGGAAACACGTCAAGGTACTCACAAACCATCGGAATGCTCTGAAAGTTAGCCACGGGGCTAGGCTCTATTACTAGACAGGCTAGAAAGCCCTCACACCCCTAGCTCAAAAGCCTCGCTACCCGAAGCACAGATATGCACCTAAAACCTCCATCCACCGACTATCCGTGAAACTCAAAGGAAGGCATCTCTAGTATGAAGAAGACGATCTTCCTCCTGAAATAGTCCACCAAGGCGTGGTAGGCAGATAGCTAATCCATCCCTAGAGTCACGCCAAAATCCTCCATCAGTATCACAATCAGGTCAGCGAGGAGGCGGTTTCCCCTATACTGACCTCACAGTCCGTGTAGACCTCCTCAGCTACAAACAGTAGCCACCTGGGCTTCTGATCACAAATGAATCCTCTAACTACCACCGTCCTGTCCTAAACTGACAGCAAAACTCATAGCAACAAAAGAGTGTGTGGTGCTGGAATCAAAAAGCACGTATACTAATTTGCCGGAAACGGTAACCATACCTGCCACCACTGAACCGGAAGCCCTGGCATCTCTGTGTGTCAGGGCGTTGATACGCCCCTTGTTGACAGGTCGCTCAATCGTGTTTTAACAGTTAGTTGCGTCGCAGTATAGGTTTCCAAGCGTTGACAACAAATAAGAATTTATTACTCGAAAACCTAAGTATCTGAGGTCGAACACGGGAGCAAATGGAATTTATTCACTAATATCAATAATGTAATTGAACACTTAGAATTACTCAAAACTTAATTCAGAATTTAAATGCAAAAGTTTAAAAGTCAATTGTGGCAAAAATAAAAGAGTTGGACGTCTGATCATAGGATTAGACGTCTTAAATGATGGCCTCTCATTCTCTTCTCTCTTCTTCTTCTTCTTCCTTCTCTTCCTTTCTCTGATGTTCCTCTTTCCTTAGTTCTTTTTCTTCTATTCTTCTGACTTTGGCCGTCTGCTTCTTCTTCCTTGTTTCTTCCTTTCTTCCTATTTTCCTCTGTCTTCTGCCTTGCCTCTCTTCTGCAGTGTCTTTCTCCTTCTTTTCTCTGCGGCTAAGTGTTAGCTTCACCTTCTTCCTCTGCAAGTCTTCTTCTTCTTTCTTGCTTCTTCCTCCTTTAGCCTTCGTTAGCTCTGCTTCCCTTGGCTTCAACCTTCTTCTTTTTCCTTGGCTTCTGCATTAGCTTCCTTCAGCCTTAACTCTCCTCTGACTTCCTCTTCTCTTTGGCCTCTTTCCTTCTTCCCTGCACACATAGCACCAAAGAGCAAAACCTACCCATCTACCCACACCTGCGTCTCTCTCTCTCTGTATGTCACTCTTCGGTACGCTCTCCCAAAGCCAGGCAATCGGGTCGGGTCGTGTGCCCGGGTCCAAGCACACCAGCGTGGGTGTGGTGCGCGAGGAGTGCTCGGTAGGTTAGTCGGGTCGGGTGCCAAGTCCACGGGGGATATGTCATGGATGAGGTGTGATAGGTGAGGGACCTCATCCCATGTGTATCTCAAGGCGAAGAACATAAAACACAAAATCAATTTATTTCACGCAACGCGCTCAGACGTTCATGAGGTGGGACTAATGTCCCACCCGCTTTTGCGCGTTCACCCGTAGGAGGATGACTTCCCACAATTGTCGCAGCTGGAGGCCTCGCCAAACCAATTGCCCTACTGTCTGAGTTTGCGCACGCATCTGCTTCCTCTAGGACCCTAACACTTGGAGCGCGCAGCCTGGGATGGAGGTCACGACCTCCTCGAGCCGTCGCTAATGGCGGTAGGTGGTGAAAATCTGTCACACACAATCACGGCCTTGTAGCCCCATTAAAATACATGGGAAGCTTCGCCGTGCGAAGGCGAAAGTGGGACGGTAGGTGGTAGGCCACGGGGCGGCCTAGGCGTGCATGCCAAGGTCGCTCTGTGGCCGAGTTTATGGGTTAGGTCGGGGGGCGTTTATGGAGGTGTAGGTGGTCTGTGAGTGAATGGATGATGTTCAGTGGACTATGGCGGTGGTTGTGAGGTTGGTGGCGAGACGTGTGGAGGTGTGGAGTGACGGATGCGTCTCGTCGGAGGTTGGCCGGAGATGGGGAAGATGGCAGTGGATAGTGGCGGTCGAGGGGTAATTCGTAAAATAGATTGAGGGGAATTTAAGAGGGGATAGAGAGGAGTGGTTCTAACCTAACTACGTGGACGAAGGGGGAGAGATGGCAACTGACAGTACTTGTTGTCGCCGGAGAAGAAGGCATCCGGTGGAGGGAGACGGTGGCGACGACATGGCTAGAGGTGCTCGCGCAGGTGTTGCGTGATGCGGAGGAGGATGGTGAGGCTGGCTCTGCCACTGGTATGGTGGTAGAGCGACGAGAAAGAGGAGGGAGGCTCGCTGGAGCTCGCTGGACCACTTGGCCGGAGGAGAAGAAGAAGAAATAGAGGTGGATCTCTGGCCAAGTCGAGCTAAAGAGGTGTGGCCGGAGATGGGGGTCATTTTATAGTCGCTGCAGGGACTCCTATGCTTGGAAGACAAGCCTCTGAGCATAAGAGACCTTGCTGGAGATGGAATTCTGTGGGATACCCAAATCTCTCGTGCATTCGCACAAGAGATTGGGTGTGAATCAGGGATTAGGATCGAGCTCAGATGGAAGGGAATTCCTCAGAGAATCTCCCTTCCAAATCTGTGAGGAGATCTCTGAGGAATCAGGGAGTACTCCCCCTCCATTCCTCGCCGGAGTAGGATTTCTCCCCATTAATGGAAGAGGGACCTGTTTGTGAGAGTGGAGAGGAAGTTAGGGGGGTCTGTGCAATGGTTTTCAAAAGGTAGTGGCCAAAATGTAATTGGTGTATATTTTGCAAAGTAGGTCAAGATGACCTCTCCTTAGGTCCAAATTTTGGTACAAACCTAATTTTGACCTAAGGAATCCAATGGTGAATTTGGATTTTAGGTTTGACCACATTTGACTAGACATTTTTGCATAAAAACCTAAATTAGGTCAATTGATGAGCTAGGACCCCAATCTTGGTCAAAATAAGTTCCAAAGGCCAATATGAAGGTTATAAACTGTAGGGGATATTTTTCCATGAATTTTAGAGGGTTTACTTGATTTTTATCTTGACCATAACCTTGTTGAATTAAGCGGGTCTATTTTAGGGTTACAGAATGTTATTTAATTCCTAGACTGCACATTAACCCATTTTTGAATGAATCAACCTACTTTTTATCTTACTCAGACCATTTGACCTATGTTTTGCCTATGAGAAATCCCATTTATGTACTGCAATGGTAAAATTACAGTTTTGACCTTTATTTCATGTTTTCTTCTCAGAACACTCATTCCTTGAATTAAGGCCCTTCTCTTGGTTATGTAGGAGCTCTTATTCTCTTTCTTAAGTCAAAATGAGCTAGTTAAGGCTCATGATGAGGCTCTAATCATACCCCCATACCTAGCTTTTGCTAGTCCCTTAGCAAAATTTCAAGGTTTTAACTTCTGTTCTAGACCTTGAGTGTCTGTCATCAGTTATGATAAGTGCTTTTCTTTTTCTTTTGTGATTAGGTTAGAATGCCAACAATAGGCCTAGAGGTACTCAAGTATCAACCAAAATCTGAACCTGACCCGCTTTAGCCTCAGTCTTCCGTAAAGGTTTTTAAGGCCCACAAAAACTATCCTAGGGTTTGTTGGACTCCACGGTTAAAGCACCTGTGCTTGAGACATTTTTAGCATAGGTTCAGTTTGTAGTGTGTTTTTTGTAAGAGAGAGACAGAAGATTTATTTGTTTAGAGAGTTTTCTCTCTCTTTTCTTTTTATTTCTAGCTTTGGATTTGCTTCTCAACACGGTCTGTATCGGATTCCTCGTCCCCGTCATCAATCCTCAACGGTCCCTGGCAATCAGTGCTTCGTGATAACACCGCCCATGGCAACCCTCAGAACCCTGGCTTTCGATATTTTGAGATAATCCCGCCCATGGCATTCCGTGGCCGAATCCAGACCCTGGCAATCGACATTTCAAGATAATGCCGCCCATGGCATCTGAACCAGTAGAGTGCTTACATGCCCCCGGTAGGATATTTAAATATCCTAAGAGACAAGCAGCAAGGAGATGATATGTTGTTAGGCATCTTCGAGGGGAATTTCCCGCCTCTCTATGCCAATACCTTGTCCAAATCAACTTGTGTTGATCGGCCGCTCCTAATCTAGGCGACTTTTTCAGAACATTGAAATGCTTTTTGCATGATTTTGATATTTATGCACACTGAACCAGACTGTGTGTGGATTGGGGTGCTTAGGTTATCGAATCCTGCAAATCGAAGGTCAGTTAACAAGGCTGAATACTTCCTAAGCCTTAGACCTAATACTTAAGCTTCACATTTTCCTGAACCTCTTGAGCATTATCTAGATCTTAGCGGGTACGTGAATTTTTAAGCCTAAGAGTTTAGCCCAGAAGGCCTAAGATTAGCGTTCCTGCTAATCTCTTTTTGTTTCTCCTTAGAACTTTTCTTTCATTTTTCTCTTTTCTTGATGTGGTCTAGAACTTCAGTTAATTCCTTATTCTCTTACTAATGACTATCTCTTTTTCTTTTTCATTTTGTGCTCCTTTTTGTCATTTTTGCTCTTTTTCTCCTCCTTATAATTATGTGGCTCACAAAATTTCCTCCCTCCATTTTTTTGTTCATTTTCATAATTTTTCAATTTTTTTGTGTTTTTGACATATGTGATTTTTTTTGTGAGAATCCTTCTGACTTTTTCTTGGTTCTGTATGTATGCACTTTGTCACCCCCCATGCCTAAGTTTTGCAATATCCTCATTGTAAACGGAGGGTGTGAAATAGTGTTGAGGTCAGGGACTTAGAACAGGATACATCGGGCGGGTGAATGGGTTGAAAGTGACTGATGAGGACTTTTTCAAGCTCTGGTACGTGTACCAGAGGTGGGATCAACTGTCTAAGGCTGAACTCAAGGTGCAATGGACGTGGAGTACAGATGGATAATCAAACGAGTGTCTATTTTTAGAATGACGGGCTGCCTCCCGTTAAGCGCTAAATTCAACGCCTTCAACCGAGCGAAACATGGGGTGTAGAGGGAGTGGTCAAATCAACGGAGTTTTGTAAAACAAGCATCTTGATTAAGAGCCTGGTTGGTCCAACTAGGTGCTTGTTAAGGTCAACAGGCTGATGATGCAACCCAACCCCAATCAGTCTGGTGGGTTGATAGATGTAGATCAACAAATGCGGAACCCACCATATGCAATGTGGCTCGGATGGATATGTAAGAGAAAACTCGGGTTTAGGCTTAGTTGAATCAGCCTTGTCAGCGTAGGGTTCCAAAAAATAATCAGTGCATGGTATGGAAACCCTACAGGGGTGATCAGAGAATAATGGATCATGTTTTTCAATCTAATCAATACCCGATACCTGGTATAGATGTGGAGTTGAATCATCTGCAAACGGCTTAGTGAGAGGTGAATCAGAATAGAAATTGAGTCCAGTTGCGGGTCGGGGTAGAGAATGGGTTTTGATCAGTTCTGTATGTGTAGAAGAGGTGGTTTTTTCAAAATCGGAGTTAGAGAATGAGTCATGTGAGCTGAGGTCATGGATTGGCTTGTTATAATCAGGAAGTAGATTTTCTCTGATGTTATGGTCAGATTCGAAATCATCGGAGAGTTTGCGAAAATCAAAATCTGAATGAGATTCAAGATCATGAGTTCCACCATGGAATAAATCATATGCTGTAGATTCAGCAGCCTGACTGGGGTCTAGCATAGATGTCAACTCTGAGCTTAAAAAGTGTCCTTATCTGGTAGAGGCTCAGGTTCTACGCTAGTAGGACAGACCCAATTGAAACCCCACTTGTCCAACTCCTCAGTTTTTGTATCGTAAATTGATATGACTTCCGAAAAATTGATTGGTTCCTCTGAGGATGTTGGCGAGGGATATTCATTAAATAGAGGCCCAAAATCATATTCATTGAAAAATTGATCTTCCTCATATGGGACCTTGAAATCTTCCTGATAGGTTTTAGATCTAGATTCTAGGCTTAGGATGTGGGTTGAATCACTAGAATCTAGGTTCGAATAACCTTCGAGGGTTACCTTATCAGAATAAGGGACGAAATTTACACCCTCGAGAGGTTCAGTTCTACTCTCATTATTGCAGGAGTTTTGGGATTCTAAGCTTGGTGATTCATGTTCTAGAGTGGGCTCAACATTGTGTTTTCCTGCAATTGGAGCTTCCTAACCTTCTTCAATATCAGGCACATTGTACTCCATCTGGGTTGGGAATCCACAACCATTTTGTGCCTCAAACCCGAGATCAGATTGATCCTCGATGTTTTCCCAAGATGGCTCATCCTCTGTTTGTGGTATATACGGGTATTTCTGGTCGATAATTTATTTTAATAATCTCATTATCTCTTCCCATTTTTCAAGATCATCTTGGTGTTGCTTCCAAAGTCGAGGATTTGTCATGCATTGAAGGTATTCAAGATTGTGCAGTTTTTCTATCTCAATGTATTCTGTGATGAGCAAGTCTCGGGTTGATCCTTTTGTGGCTTCTGCTAATAGTACTTAGGCACAAGTTATGATAAAGGTTGTGGTTGTTGGGACATCAACCTGAATGTTTTCTACTGGTGTTGAGGTTTTGTCTTCTTTCTCATAGAATTTCAGGGCATCCTCAATCATCCTATCTCTCATGGATCTCCGATATTCAGGTTTCTTGAATGGTAGTCCTAAGTTGTTTGGCTGCATATTTGGATCAGGTGGTGGAATCAAGATGTAGAATCAGAGTTTGAATCAAGATCAAGTTATGAAGCAATTAGATCTTAATAACGAGTCCCAGTGAAAATGTATGTGTGTGCTCTAAAGAAAAAAGCTGAGGAACTGGAGATGTTTTTAACCCAATCAAGACACCCAAAAATGTTGGATGACTATGGAGGTTCAAGGCAGGTGATACCCCTGGATCAGAAGATTGTCCATCTGAGAATTACCTGGGCAACCAGAGAGGGAGAGTCCCGCAAAGACCCCTACACGGTAGAGCGTCCCCGCAGGTTACAGAGTTTCCCCCACCCGACCTCTCTTGTCACTGAGATTCTAGGTAGACCAGAATGAGGACCTTGACCTCTTAAGTCTACCACTTTTATTTCTAAGGTGCTTTAGGGTACTCACTTGAGCTTTAGCTGTTTTGATGTTGTGACCTAATTTGGAGGTTGGTTGACCCAAGGGGTCAACGTCACCTGACCTATCCTAAAGATGGCAAAATAATTCTAGGATTTGGACCTAGAGACCACCCTGATTTGACTCCCAGTTTATTAGGTCCATGATTTTATGATTCAAGTGATTTTAGAGGTCAATTTTTAGGGTTTGTCTTGTTTTAGATCTCTTCAATCAAGGGCTTGGGTTGCACACTGATGCGGGAAGGTTCATTTCCTTTTATACAGGCATGTGTGACTTGCACTCCAAAAACCCTACTGTAGAAACCCTAATTTAGTTCTATTTCCAATCCTCTTTTTCCCAAAAATTCTCTTTGGACTCAAAAACAAGAAGTGTGTTGTTCGTAGCGATTAAGTGTGATTTCTATTAGGCACAGGAATTTTGTGGGATAGAATCTAAAAAAAATCGCTCCAACTTCAATATGTTTTGAAAACTTTTTGCAAAATCAGGAAACGTTTGGCTTAAAGATGGTGATTACTATAGAAAGAAGGCAATTGATTCCTAAATTAATTGCTTCCTTTTGTCTTTCAAGGATTAAGGGATGGTTTAAGGAAGAAAAGAGATTACCTACCAGGAGTAGTTGACTTGCGGGAGGGATCTTCTCGTGAAATACCTTGCAAGATCACAACAAAGCAAAGTAGGGCAAGTTAGTGTTCAATATGATAAAAAAGAATGCAGAAATTAGTGATAAATTGCGTGTTGCTCCCCGGCAACGGTGCCAAAATGTTGACGGGTCACTTGATCGTGTTTTAACAGTCAGTTGCGTCGTAGTATAGGTGACCAAGCATTGACAACAAATAAGAATTTATTACTCGAAAACCTAAGAATCTGAGGTCGAACACAGGGAGCAAATGGAATTTATTTACTAATCTCAATAATGTAATTGAACACTTAGAATTACTCAAAACTTAATTCAGAATTTAAATGCAAAAGTTTAAAAGTCAATTTTGGCAAAAATAAAAGAGTTGGATGTCTAATCATAGGATCAGACGTCTTAAATGATGGCCTCTCATTCTCTTCTCTCTACTTCTTCTTCTTCTTCCTTCTCTTCCTTTCTTTAATTTTCCTCTTTCCTTAGTTCTTTTTCTTCTATTCTTCTGACTTTGGCCGTCTGCTTCTTCTTCCTTGTTTCTTCCTTTATTCTTATTTTCCTCTAACTTCTGCCTTGCCTCTCTTCTGCATTGTCTTTCTCCTTCCTTTCTCTGTAGCTAAGTGTCAGCTTCACCATCTTCCTCTGTAGGTCTTCTTCTTCTTTCTTGCTTCTTGCTCCTTTACCTTTCCTTAGCTCTGCTTCCCTTGGCTTCAACCTTCTTTTTCCTTGGCTTCTGCCTTAGCTTCCTTCAGCCTTAACTCTCCTCTGACTTCCTCTTCTCTTTGGCCTCTTTCCTTCTTCCCTACACACAAAACACCGAAAAGTAAAACCTACCCCTCTACCCACACCTGCGTCTCTCTCTCTCTGTATGTCACTCTTCGGTATGCTCTCCCAGAGCTGGGTAATCGGGTCAGGTCACGTGCCCGGGTCCAGGCGCATCGGCATGGGTGTGGTGCGCGAGGAGTGCTCGGTAGGTTAGTCGGGTCAGCTGCCAGGTCCGCAGGGGATATGTCACGGACGAGGCGTGATAGGTGAGGAACCTCACACCATGTGTATCTCGAGGTGAAGAACATAAAACACAAAATCAATTTATTACACGCACCACGCTCAGACGTTCACGAGGTGGGACTAATGTCCCACCTGCTTTTGCGCGTTCGCCTGCAGGAGGATGACTTCCCACAATTATCACAGCTGGAGGCCTCGCCAAACCAATTGCCCTGCTGTCTGAGTTCGTGCACGCGTCTGCTTCCTCTGGGACCCTAACACCTGGAGCGCGTAGCCTGGGATGGAGCTCGCGACCTCCTCGAGTCATCGCTAATGGTGGTAGGTGGTGAAAATCTGTCACACACAATCACGACCTTGCAGCCCCATTAAAATACATGGGAAGCATCACCGTGCAAAGGAGAAAGTGGGACGGTAGGTGGCAGGCCACGGGGTGGCCTAGGCGTGCGTGCCTAGGCCGCTTTGTGGTCGAGTTTATGGGTTAGGTTGGGGGGCATTTAGGGAGGTGTAGGTGGTTTGTGAGTGGGTGGATGATGTTCAGTGGATTGTGGTGGTGGTTGTGAGGTTGGTGGTGAGACGTGCGGAGGTGTGGAGTGACGGATGCGTCTCGCCGGAGGTTGGCTGGAGATGGGGAAGATGGAGGTGGACAGTGGCGGTCGAGGGGTAATTCGTAAAATAGATTGAGGGGAATTGAAGAGGGGATAGAGAAGAGTGGTTCTAACCTAACTACGTGGACGAAGGGGGAGAGATGGCGACTTACAGTACCTGCTATCGCCGGAGAAGAAGGTATCCAATGGAGGGAGACGACGGCGACGACGGGGCTAGAGGTGCTCGCGCCGGTGTTGTGCGATGCAGAGGAAGATGGTGAGGATGGCTCTACCACTGGTATGGTGGAAGAGCGACGAGAAAGAGGAGGGACGCTCGCTGGAGCTCGCTGGACCACTTGGTTGAAGGAGAAGAAGAAGAAATAGAGGTGGATCTCTGGCCAAGTCGAGCTAAAGAGGTGCAACTGGAGATGAGGGTCATTTTATAGTCGCTGGTGGGGACTCCTATGCTTGGAAGACAAGCCTCCGAGCATAAGAGACCTTGCCGGAGATGAAATTCTGTGGGATACCCAAATCTCTCGTGTGTTCGCACGAGAGATTGGGTGTGAATCAGGGATTAGGATCAAGCTCAGGTGGAAGGGAATTCCTCAAAGAATCTCCCTTCCAAATTTGGGAGGAGATCTCTGAGGAATCAGGGAGTACTCCCCCTCCATTCCTCACCAGAGTAGGATTTCTCTCCATTAATGGCAAAGGGACCTGTTTGTAAGAGTGGCGAGAAAGTTAGGGGGGTTTGTGCAATGGTTTTCAAAAGGTAGGGGGCCAAAATGTAATTAGGTGTATTATTTTGGAAAGTAGGTCAAGATAACCTCCCCTTAGGTCCAAATTTTGGTAAAAACCTAATTTTGACCTAAGGAATCCAATGGTGAAGTTGGATTTTAGGTTTGTCCATGTTTGACTGGACATTTTGCATAAAAATCCAAATTAGGTCAATTGATGAGATAGGAGCCCAATCTTGGTTAAAATAGGTTCCAAAGGCCAATTCTAAACCCTAGGGGATATTTTTCCATGAATTTTATAGGATTTACTTGATTTTTTTCTTGACCATAACCTTGTTGAATTAAGCGGGTCTGTTTTAGGTTTACAGAATGTCATTTATTTCCTAGACTGCACATTAACCCATTTTTGATTGAATCAACCCACTTTTTATCTTACTCAAACCATTTGACCTATGTTTTGCCTATGAGAAATCCCGTTTATACACTGTAATGGTAAAATTATAGTTTTAACCTTTATTTCATATTTTCTTCTCAGAACACTCATTCCTTGAATTAAGCCATTCTGTTGGTTTTGTAGGAGCTCTTATTCTCTTGCTTAAGTCAAAATGAGCTAGTTAGGGCTCATGATGAGGCTCTCATCACCCCTCATCCCTCGGTACAGAAGAAGTAGCCACACTCTAGGTCGGGTGAGCAGTTGCTGGTCGGTACCCTCCTTGTGACTACTGCCCTCCCCTACGAGCCTGGGGACCATTACCACCAGCTCGGCCTCCAGCGCTCAGTGCGGGGAGCATCTAATGTGATCCAGCCCTAGATGGGCAGTCCCTCCTGATGTGGCCCGGTTAGCTGATGAGTCATTTTTCTACTACGCATTGTAGTATTTAAGTGGTGGAAAAATCGACTAATTAATAATAAAAATAACCACTCATAGAAGAGCGGGTCATGTCCACATGGAGGCAATTATGCAATAAACTCTCGATTATTTCATATTCTTTCGGTTAAGTGCAAAATCCTTAGTGAAATTTGACATAAAATGCGATGGAAAGAAGATTCACAATAAGTCAAAAATATAAGGGTATATGTGCAATTTTCCTTCATTGAAATCTTCAATAAATATATGATGATTTTATGTAATTTTCAATTGACATATACTAGAGAAAATTGGTGTACATGTTAATCCCAAAACCAATCTTGAAATAAGTGAATAATAATAACGTGCAATTATCAGAAAGTATGAGTGTGCATTCGCAATTTTGCCATAATAAAATAATAATAAATCAAAAATCAAAAATTGGCAATGGTAGTGCATGTAATAACTAATTGAAGGGAAAATAGAGCTTTCACTCTCTCTCCTCCTCGCGTGGCAGATGGAGCACCGGTGACGGAGCTGCTATGGGGGAAGGTTGACCGATGCGTGGGGATCACGATGATGGTGACAGAATAGTGAGAGGTGGCCAGAGGTGGCTGACGGGTGGAGGAGGGCTGCCGACCTATTGGAGGAGAAGGCGACAGCCGTGCGTCTGGCTACGCTTGGGTGTGCGCCTACAGGGCGCTGGTGGTGAGGGCAAGCCCCTGCGGGAGGGGGCGCGCCTGCCTACGAGGAGCATTGGTGAAGAGAGGGCACGTGCCTGCAGGTTGCTTGGTGAGGGCGTAGGAGGAGGTGATGGCACTACAGACTGGAATGGGGAAGCACCTGCGGGTGCGGGTAGGGCGGTGCTAGCGCCTGCAGGGCCGGTTGGAGATGGGTGAGCGGACGCCTTCAGGCGCCTGCAGGGGCGCAGGTGAGGCGAGGCGGGCACTTGCAGGCTACTTGAGCGGTGCTGTGCGGGTGCGGCCTGGCAGGTGCAGGGGGAACGCGTGTGCCGGAAGGAGGAAGCGCCTGCAGGTGTGGCCTGGCAGGGGCATTGGAGTTGGGTACAGCCTGGCAGGGGTGCGCAAGGTGGAGAAGGAGCGAGCACCTGCAGGTTGGAAGGTGATTTGGCGCAGACACGTGAGAGCGGTGAGGCTGTGTAGCGCCTGTGGGCTGGTTGTAGGGTGCGGTGGGCGGTGTGTGCCTGCAGTGGAAGGGCGATGGAAGATGAAGCAACTACAGGCACGGGCACAGGATGGAGGGCAGGATGGGGTGCTTGGTGCACAGTGCACACGGTGGTTCACAGGGTTCGCCCTCTCCACGGTGGAGAAGATGGAGCAGTTCCCCGCAGGGGGGAAGATGAAGATCCTCCTCTCCTTTCTCCGCCTCCTTTTTTTTAACTCCTCTCTCCCCACGTGCGTCAGTTAAGGGATTTTCAAATCCCTTAGCTATTTTTGACCGACGGTTGTTGAGGGTGCCCGGAGAATAGGGAAAAGAAATGTCGTCGGTTGTTTGAAAGGGTAATTTACCCTCCCCTCCTTATTGTTTTGCCAAATATTCTTCCTGCACATAAAAAGAACATAAAATCATTACATATTAAGTTATAGAATACTATAAAATAGATGTAAACTTAAATCATGATGCATGCAAACATTCTATAACTTAATGTAGTTATTAACAAACCTAAAAAGTACGATTAAAGTTACTTAGGCGTAATATTAGTCCATTAAAATGGACTCATCAAATACCCCAATTCCTAAGATTTGCTAGTCCCTAGCAAAAATATAAGTAATCAGAAGACTTTTTCTTTTCTTATTTCAAAACTTTAGTGATCCAGACAAATGTGACATGATAATAGCCTAAGCAACGGATCCAAGTGAAAAAGCCAATTCGCATTGGGAGTTCGTGCTTCACCCTTGGCAAATATTTCTGTCACGATAGGCAATTACTTCCCTCGGGGATAAAGCAGAAGATAATCTGCAATTTGACCCCGGCTTTTGGCTTAGGTAGGAGATATCGAGTAGAATGGATTTGTAATTAGTGGCACATACTCCTCTGGTGCTACATGTAGCCTAGTACTACAGACTCTACATTAATAGACTATTAGACAAGTCAACTCTGAGAGAGGCTACACAACTGTGCTCTCTTGATGTTCCTGGGCACTCCCTCTTTTCTTTCTTTCTGAGATCACAAATCTCATCAAATTTAGAAATTGTACTCACTATTTGGTGGCCTCACATGGCATCCACACTTCAATTAAAGTCCTAATAACTCTACAACTAAGTTAGAGTCCTCAACCAGTATTCGGGCGATCAGAAATACTAAAAGGTAAGTATGGGTCATATTTGGTGGAACGCGATAGGTGTTCTGTTGCCTCAGAAATAATATTACATCATAACTTGGACTTCTTCTTTTTTTTTCTTTTTATAATATAACTGTTTCTCCTTTTTCTTTTTTCTCTTTTTTTTTATGTTTCTTCTTTTTCTTCTTCTTTTATTTTCTCCACTTTTATTTTATTTTATTTTATTTTTATCAATCGACACAGACTTTTATTTATGAGGCATTATTAGGGATGATGATGATCAAGAGGATATTGTGTGGCTTATTTGGTGGAAGTGCCTATTCTCGACACCGGGAAGAAATGGATAGGATAGGCATATTTCTGACCTTTGACACTATTACCCTCCTTCAACCGAGGACTCTATGAAGGACGGTCATAACCATCCACCATAGTCATAGCTTTATTAAGACTCCATCTCTGTGTATCTACCTTATTTGGTGACTCTCAGGAATTCACACAAAGTACACACACAGGAACAGAGAGTGAAAACTACGCCTAACTCTGAAGTATCATCATCAAATTATCCAAAACTTAAGAGTCCTTGTACTAGACTTAGCGCACCAGTAATCTCTCTACTTTCTTCTCACAAATATGAGGTGGATCTACTAGAAGATAGTATGCCTGACTCCCTATGAACTGTCCAAGGGTTCAGTAGACTACAAATGCTTATTGGTTTTCCTTAAGGATCCATTACCAAGTCTACGTGTACGTGAAATAAATGTACTGGATTCTAAACTTAAGAAATAATTCGGGAAGAAAAACCTTCAATGACAAAGGTATTTTGCTAGGGACTAACCCAATCAGCTCAAGAAAAGAGGATTTTTTTTTTATATGCTAACCTAAATGCATGAATACTTCCTAAAATGCAAATGCACCCCCCCATGCCTAAATCCTACAATGTCCCCATTGTAAAATTAAAACAGGAGGAGAAAGGAAAAACATCACCTGACAACGATGTTATTCTGACCACTGGGTTGCCTCCCAAGAAGCGCTGCATTTTCTGTCAACAGCCAGACTTAGAAGGAACCTATAAGTCTGGTTCCAAACAGAAAAAGTTAGGCCCTAAAAATATGCGTAATAGTGAGGGCCTAGAAAATAGGTAGCCACGGATGTTGGCGAGCTGATGATGCAACGTAATACCAAATGCTCACTAGAAAATATGAAAGCGAAGAACCTCGTTGGCTACCTTGGGAGGTCTAGGAATAATAAACGGAATATGAAAAGGACCTCCCGAAATGGAATAAGTGGAGGATAACAAGGATCCTTTAGAGTAGGATGGGTTTTAAAAGATATACACATTATTAGTTCAAACCCTTGAATGGTGAGAGTAAAAGTACAAGCATCAATCCACACTTGCCATTCTATCCGAGGATGTATTGGCCTGATATGTTCTCCAGAAAGAATGTATATGAGCATAGATCTGAGCCAAGGATCGGTTAGGGTGTATAAGGGTTGTTTGTAGTGTTGGAAGGTAATGGTTAAGTCTAATGAGGGCTTAGTCGGTGTTAGGTCTAATTCCAACAATGATTCAGATTGTGTATACTCCCTAACAGTTGTAGACAACTGCATATTACCCTACCTAACATTAATGATCGGGGTCATATTTGAATCAAGGGTAGACTCCAAATTACAACTCTTTGATGGAAGGGTCAAAATATCTGAATCATTATTATTAAGCTCATCCCGAAATTCGTTTGGTTCACTCAAATATTTGTCGGGGTGTATATGTGATTCATTAGAAGTTGGATCAGTATCCTCAATTATTTTTAAAGGAGGATCGATCTTAATATTTTGGAGCAAGCCTATATCATTGAATTCGTTATTGTTCTCAGGGTATAAATCCTCAATTGACGTGTTTAGTCCCCAAGAGTCTCCCATAGACTTCTCATTATTTTGTTTGTCCTCCTCTAATATCAACTCCTGTTTTGATGGAGGATGACTCTCAAAAGAAAGGAGGAATCTGGATTTAATCATATTATTTCTATCCTCTGGAGGTAAATCCTCAAATGATAAATAATTTCCTTGTGATTCACTCCAGATTTTTAGTCCAGGTTCCTCTATTGGGGCATCCTCATTTTCTGAATTAGATTCTTCATATCCCTGAGACCAAAATTGATCTAATTCATCCTCCATTCCGTTAGGGTCACCTTCATTGGGTGCATTTAAATCCTCAGGATACTGAATGATAGGTGTTGATTCCCTAAGTGGAGGGTCAGGAGTAGGCTCACTAAAGGTAGAATGAGATTCCACCAAATAATCAATAGGGGAAGTGATAGGAACAATACAACCTTGACCTGGTTTGGTAGGGGTAAAGAGAATACTGTCATTGGGGTCAAGGTCCTCAAGAGGTACCATCTTCCCTTGCTTTTGACTCCAATATAGTTCAGGTGGATAATCACTATGATCGTTGTCCTCTAGTGACCATGTCTCATTGGGAGAGTCTAAGTGATAGCTACATAAAATTGGATCCCTATTGTCATTAGGTTCCTCAGAATTATTTTCATGATCATGGTCATTTGGGTAGGGATCATAATTATTGGGAAGCTTGTAGCTAAGCTGTCTTATTTCTTCATTTAGCTGTTGACTATTCCTCAACATCTCTCCCATTGATTCCATCATTTCCTTTTGTTGTTTTTGCATTTCTATCATAAAAGAGGAGAGGCTACTATTATCAGGTTGGGGAGGATAGTCAGTTTCAGGCTCTGGTTGCCTAGGGTTATCGGTCCAACCTCAATACGGAAAATCATGAAGGGTGGGAGGGTTGGGTGTTTGCATGGAAGTAGGGATTTCAGGGTTGGGAAATCCTGCTCCTAGGCTCTACTCGAAAGTGGGAGTTATTAAGCCAATACTCCCAGGATAAGAATAAGAATGATCCCATGAATTGTCAATGTACCCATCAAAGGATGGATACGCTCGGGGCATGGGATCCTGATTAAAAGATGGGAAGTTTTGACTCTGATAATCTAAATGATAGGAGTAAGGGTAATCAATTTCTTTAAGCAAAACAGTTTTAACTCTCTTAGGATTTAGCAGAATTCAGAATACAAGCAGAAACTTCCTAGAGAGTTCTACTGTCAAAGCAAATGCAAATTCAGTGGGATCTTGTTTTTAGTAGATTGTAGGTCTTAGAATTAAATGTTCAATTGGTGGCCAAACAAGTTTTGCAAAAAATTACGCTTCCTAAGCCAACCTTCATTAGTACCTATAATCTACTCGCAAGGGATGGAAGTCTCGAATCCAGCCCACACACGAGGAACAGAAGTAACTTGGTGGATAGGCTTGTTGATTTTTGACTAACTTCCCTTGTGGTGCAAAAGAGGAGAGGTAGAAATTTATCTAGTGACCTTATGTGTGAGGTGCACAGTGTCTCAAGTGTGCAAACATACGATCGAGTTTTGATTTTTGAAATTTCGCAAACAGGATCCTTTTGCACATAATTTTTAGTCACAGATTTTAAGGTCCAATCCTCTTAGCAGTCCCAATTTTTAAAGTGAGTAGTAAACTAATTTGATTCAATCACTTTAGTGGTCTTAGATTTAGATTCAAAGCATATGCATAACAGGTAATTGATGCTCAAGAGAAGACGTACATTACTCCAACTTTCTTCGTACAATGTATGCAATGCAGTAAAAATAAACTAGATGCTGCTCATTCAGTCCTAGATGGTCGTCCTATAGATATGCAGCTTCTAGCAGGTAGTTCGATATATATATATATTTAATAATAAACAAACAGACCTAATCTAAACTAACTAACCAAAATTCAATTCAAACAGTTCAAATAATCCTATAATCTAAATAAATGGGAACATGCTCCCGAAAATATGCTTCCGCATACAAGAGTGATAAGAAACAAAGAGGCATTGGGAACATGTTCCCAAGAATACCCGACAAGGGTCTAAAAGATAGAAATTAAATTCTAATGTCTATCTAAACTAAATCTAACTATGATCTACTAACTAAATTAGAAATAGGCTTCTCTGTAAGCCTATGTGCGTGGGATCAAGGCCCACATGTTCTTGTTTCTGGCCTCCAGGTGGAGTCAAGGTCCACCAAAAAGATCTTCTCCGCTGTGCGCATCGTTCAGGTTCAATGTCGTCGCTCTGCTGCACCTCTCGCCGTGTCAGATTCCTCGCATAAAAAAAAAAAGATTAGATGATTGCGCAACTCAGAATATTAAAAAAATAATAATAACGTGAATCTATTGCGTTTGTTGCCTCCCTGGCAACAATGCCATTTGACGAGTCATTTTTCCGCTACACGTTGTAGTATTTAAGTGGTGGAAAAATCGACTAATCAACAATAAAAACAACCACTCACAGAAGAGTGGGCCGTGTCCACATGGAGGCAATTATGCAATAAACTCTCGATTATTTCGTATTCTTTCGGTTAAGTGCGAAATCCCTGGTCAAATCCGACATAAAATGCGATGGAAAGAAGATTCACAATAACTCAAAAATATAAGGGTATATGTGCAATTTTTCCTCACTGAAATCTTCAATAAATATATGATGATTTTATGTAATTTTCAATTGACATATACAAGAGAAAATTGGTGCACATGTTAATCCCAAAACCAATCTTGAAACAAGTGAATAACAATAACGTGCAATTATCAGAAAGTATGAGTGTGCATTTACAATTTTGCCACAATAAAATAATAATAAATTAAAAATCAAATTTTGGCAATGGCAGCACATGTAATAACTAATTAAAGGGAAAATAGAGCTTTCACTCTCTCTCCTCCTCGCGTGGTAGATGGAGCACCGGCGATGGAGCTGCTATGGGGGAAGGTTGACCGACGCGTGGGGATCACGATGACGGCGACAGAATGGCGAGAGGTGCATGCCTGCAGGGCACTGGTGGCGAGGGCAAGCACCTGCGAGAGGGGGCGCGCCTGCCTTCGAGGAGCGCTGGTGAAGCGAGGGTGCGTGCCTGCAGGTTGCTTGGTGAGGGCACGGGCGGAGGTGATGGCGTTGCAGAGGGTTTTCTGCGCGGATGCGTGAGCGGGCTAGAAGATGGAAGCCCCTGCGGGTGCGGGTTGGGCGGTGCTAGCGCCTGAAGGGCCAGCTGGAGATGGGCGAGCGGACGCCTGCAGGAGCTTGCAAGGGCGTGGGTGAGGCGAGGCGGGTGCCTGCAGGCTGCTTGAGCGATGCTGTGCAGGTGCGGTCTGGCAGGGGCGCTGGAGATGGGTGCGGCCTGGCAGGGGCGCGCAAGGTGGAGAAGGAGCGGGCACCTGTAGGCTAGAAGGTGATTTAGCGCAGACACGTTAGGGCGGTGAGGTTGTGCAGTGCCTGCAGGCTGGTTGGAGGGCGCGGTGGGCGGTGTGCACCTACAGTGGAAGGGCGATGGAAGATGAAGCAACTGCAGGCGCGGGCACAGGCTGAAGGGTAGGATGGGTGCTTGGTGCACAGTGCACACGGTGGTTCACAGGGTTCGCCCTCTCCACGGTGGAGAAGATGGAGCAGTTCCCCGCAGGGGGAAGATGAAGATCCTCCTCTCCTTTCTCCGCCTCCTTTTTGTTAACTACTCTCTCCCCGTGTGTGTCAGTTAAGGGATTTTCAAATCCCTTAGCTATTTTTGATCGGCGGCTGTTGAGGGTGCCAGGAGAATGGTGAAAGGAAATGCCGTCGGTTGTTTGAAAGGGTAATTTACCCTCCCCTCCTTATTCTTTTGCCAAATATTCTTCTCGCACATAAAAAGAACATAAAATCATTACATATTAAGTTATAGAATACTATAAAATAGATGTAAACTTAAATCATGATGCATGCAAACATTCTATAACTTAATGTAGTTATTAACAAATCTTAAAGGTACGATTAAAGTTACTTAGGCGTAATAATAGTCCATTAAAATGGACTCATCATTAGCCACACTGGTAGCTGAGGGGAACTTGACTTCCTCCCTTGTTAGGTCCCTGCTGATGGCTAGGCGGGGGCAGATGTAAACACATTTACACTACTTAAGATGTCTATTTATGCATGTTCTTAAGCATAGGAGTGCATTTCATGATATAAATATTGCATAACATGCATCATCTTGCATTTAGAGGAGTTTGAATAAAATGGAGGTTAATTGTCTCCTTTTATGTGCTTGGATAGGGTAAACAATTTATCAGGGCCTCGATTCGAAGATCCAACCTTATGGATGTGATCAAGGCGACGATTGGAGTTCAACGACTCCAAGATTGCCCTAATTAGGCATCCGTAGCATCTGATAGTGATCGGGGAACCTTAGAAGATCAAGGGCCAAGATGGTGTAAATCCGCACTTCAAATGACAAATCCGACCGTACAGATGAATTCGGATCGACGATCACAGCCCAACGACACAAAAATCCAGTCAATCCGACATCCGTGGCACCATCTACAATATTCAGAAGATGGATGGCCAAGATGGTGCCACGTGGTGCCATCTCGGTCGCCCAAACGGCCGCATGCATTCGGTGAAGCTTCCGCACCCGCTCCCTCTCCGCCATTGGATCTCGATCCAACGGCTGTGGACAGCTGCGCCTAAAAGCATCCGCTCGACCATCCACGCCTCGTAGCGCAGCGGTCAAAGGCGTTATCACGAGTTGCGGATGCACGTTCGAGCCGCAATGAGGAGGCAAAGGGCGCGGGCGTGCATCGGATCTTGATCGGACGGCCGTCTGCGCTCAATAAAGATGACGTGCTATTGCACGCCCGCGCCTCACGCGTCATCGTATGCACTGGGGCGGGCACGCAGTAGCGGGCGATGGCGCATCCTAAGCCATCCGATCTTGAGATCGGACGGCTGAGATCTGATGAACGTGGGCGGATGCGTTGAGTGTGGGCAGCTGAGGAGGCGCACGTGGCGCGGGTACTATGCCCACGTTGGGGCTTTAGTGACGGTTTTATCCGTCACTAAAGACCCCTCATTTATTGTTTTAAAGATGTAATGACCAACTTGCCCCCACTCCTTGCAACTATAAAAGGAGACCCCCTCCATATGAAATTCTCATCCCTTCCTTCTCTTCTCTACCTCTCCAAAGCTCAAGATAAGCTTGTCCCACACCTGGGATGCTTTTCGCGAGATAAAGTCCAAATTTTCGTCCGCCTTCGGAAATGGATCCCGCGACGACGACGACGACGACATGCTGCTTCGTCCTCCTTCGTCCAGGCGTCGTCTCATCCGACTCATGCTATAAGCGACCGTCGAGGAGGATATCTCTCTCCCTATTCTTTTTTACTGCTTTCTAATATAGATTTACTGTTTTCTAGTGTAGTTCTGCTTGTCCTCCAATCATTCGTCGAGGAGGACATTTCTCCCTCCATTCTTTTAATGTTTTCTAGAGTAAATTTATCGCTTTCTATTGCAATTGAGTTATGCTTTTTAGTTGTAATGAACAATCTCCTTAATGATAAATTCTCTATTTATTCTACATCTCATTTTTGATTTCTATGTGTAATATTATCTCTCTCTCTTACCCTCTCTCTCTCTTCTATTTATTGTAAATAATTAGATAGTTTTAAATTGAATTACTTCATGACAAATAAAAAGAAATGCGTAGATTTTAAATCAGACATCCTCCTCCCTATGTTCAACCCGGAATTTTCATTTCGGTATAAATTTTATTTGTTGAACATGATTCTTCTCTTTCAAACTACAATGACAGGTTCTCCAAAACCTAACATGTTAGCATAGCAATTCGTACGTTCAACATTTTGGCGCCATTGTCGGGGAGGTGACGATCTTTGATTTCTCTTCGCGTTTTGTAACTTACAAATCATTTACCTCACTTTTCTCCTTTCTTATTGTAATTGCAGGTTCTCTTTCGAGACACACAAAAGCGGTAGATCGGAGAAAAGTGCTATGGAAGGTTCTGTGAGTTATTCCCCACCTCCCACCCATTAGATTTCATTCCATAACATAATAACTCAAACATCAATCAACCTAGGTATTTTTATAAATTCTAAGGTTAAATTGTTTGTTGTGTGACACCCATACTCACCCCAATTCCCACATGAAAAAAAGAAAAAGAAAAAAAAAATTAAAAAAAGTCTCACAGAGGTACACAACCTCATCTGATTTTCAAACTCAACCGGTAAACCAATTTTAGGAGCCGGTACACACATTCAAACACATAATTGAGTAGAAATCAGATTAGGTAATCACTTGTGTGCCTAATTAAGTGGTGCAACAGGCAATTGTTTGAGTTGATTGGGTCGCACCACTTCAAATAAAATCAATTCATCAAGTAGCTGCCACTTAGGTTCAACTCTTAGGGATTTACCAGGCACTCCACATTCTTTTAAATTTTAAAAGAAAACATCTTCACCTATTTTTGCAAAACCTGGTGTGCCAACGAAACCTGTTTGAAAACACCTAAAGTTGAATCCTAAAAGCTACTAAGCAAGATTTGAACCTTAAAATTCACCGCATAAAAAACAATCTTGCTTGAAAATCACTGGTTGTGCACACACACACAAATCAATCAATCATTAAGGTCACAACCCATTTAAAGAGCCCATCACATTCCAAAGCACATTCAAACCTAGCCCTAAATAAAACAGAGTAGATGTTGGCCTTAAGGATTGGACTCGCTCTTCGGAACCCAGAACGAGATTATTTTCGATTACTCTGTTTCTACTGTTCAATCTGATGTCTAGCTAGGGGAGCATAATCAAACGATCGCGGCTGGGGGTTACACTAGGAATCGGAGGCGCAAGCCGAAGGAAGAACCTTCTCCCTAGTCCCTCCTTCTAACTTGTTGGATTGAATAGACGGAAGTAGATCAAATCGTTTCTTTATCTCAAGACGAGTTTTGAGAGTTTGTAGGTCTGTAGGCTAACCCACTTAAGGACAGGTTTGATTGTTTGTATTGCATGGCACCTTTCTTCCCCCTGTGTCTCATGAATCCTTCCACATATTTCACGCATTCCCGCTCTTTCCCTCTTGTTTTGAATTATCCTTAACATGACGATTATCCTGACTCGTACTGTAATCAACCATCAGTTAGTTGGGATAACTCGAATTAGGGATACAGTTCCGGACCTCCGTGTTTAGGGTCTAACCCTAAACACTTTGATTCTGATTTCTATCCTTCTCAGAGCTACATCGATTATAGATCGTCTTCCTTTCATGAACAACCTAATACGATCTACAATCAAGAAGGATACACTGATCCTTACCCATCCTTTGATTTCACTGCCTTTAGGTCATCACCATCTTTTGACCAATCTGAAATGACTTATTATTAGGAAGGGTATAACGAATCTCAATTCGTTAATTCCTCTGCATTGATGTCAAACCTGCCCAATCCTGAATCAACTCATTTGGTTTAGGTTAATCAGGTTCAAGATAAGGTTCTGGCTAACTTGAGGAATATCATATTATCTTTAGAAGTTCAGCCAATACCTTGCATTGAGAGATTGGAGCCTCTGATTGAAATGATTGATAATTTGAGTAAGTCTTTGTTGGATTGGCTCCAGGATGTTAAGGATAAGAACCCAGGTGAGTTTCTACTTGGGAAATTAGCGAAATTGAGGATGAGATTCGTGGTTGCTTTGATTCAATCTTGGGATGATTCCCAGGATGAACCCTCTTCAGGAAAGCCAATGACAGAACCTGCTCAGGCACCTGTTGGGGGGGACACGTGTTATGAGGCTGACCAGATTGAATTAAAGCAACCAATTAAGGATGATCTGATTTCTTCACCTAAGATCTCTGAGCCGGGTTACGAGGAAACGTATGCCTCCTTGGAACAGAAAGTGACAAATGATTTTGGGACATACATTGATACGGATCCTAATTTCTTTGATGGTGAAGATTCAAGTTGCAAAGTCTCACGTGAGTTTTCTGAACACGATTTCTGTGAGACGATTGGGCCTGAGGAATCTGATAGATCATTTGATAGCCCAATAACTGAGGAAACTGATCTTATTAGGGCACACATTACGGATCCAAAATCGCATTTTCTGGAGGAATCAATTCAATGCCTTGATTATCAGTTACACCCCGTTGAGCTTATCGATAATTCTGTTTCTGAGATAATTAGACCCAAGTCAATTCTGATTTTGCCACATCATTTAGACTTGGAGATTTCAGACGGGGTGATTAATATACAAGAGGTCCTGGAATTTGATATGCTAAATGAGGAGGATAGGAGCTGGGAAGTTCTGATTTGGGAAGTTCATTTTGGAGGAAATGGAAGATTGAGTCGAAGGGTTCCTTTTAAGTTGAAACCATCAAATCAGAACCCTTACGACATTTGTTTCGAGGATGTCAAACTCAGGCACACATTCAACAATTATCCTTTTGAGCTTCAATTCTCTGTAACCCGACTTTTTGGTCTTGGGTTGCATCCTTATAAATCGCAGGCCCGACCTCGCTTGCATTCTGATTTTAGGTTTTGGGTAATTTTTATCTAGATCCTAAGATATTCTCGATTATGGGGGATGGGTCTGCACCACAATCTGGTCCACATCTGTGGACCTCTGTTGATAGGTCAGAGGATTCTTCTGTTTATTCTGATTTTGACCTACACTTGTGAATTATTCATTTCTTTTCTTTGTATAGTGTGCCTAGCTGAAGGCACTAAACTCAGTACATATACAGTTCTTTTTAGTTTTCATCTCAGAGCGGACCTGACATTCACGCAATTCAAGTGCTTTCTACGCTTTTCCACTCTGTTTTATGTCTTTTTAATACAATGAGGACATTGCATTAGATAGGCATGGGGGGGTGGACATTCATCTCTGAATACATTCGTCAGCTCTGTAGATTTGTTTTATTTTCTTTTATAAAAAAAATTTCGGAATTAGGAAAGAGAATTTGGGTTCAAGAAAATTTTCAATCTTAGGAAATACTACATTATGATTTGAACACAAAGACCCTTCAGGTCTTTGGACTTAATTAGCCTGTGTATCCACTAAAATGTGAATCTATTTTTCTAGTTCTCGCCAACCTAAATTTTATATTAATTGGAGTAAATAAGTTTGGGTGATAAGTACACGACTTATCAACCTGCCCTCTGATTTGAGGAAATTTTGAGTCTTAAGCATCTACACACTATCTTGTCACTGACTCGTTGTTCGATGATTTTAACGAAAATTGGGTAGCTAATGAACCTTTTAGGGTGATATGGCTGGCAAGTTATCGTGGGTAACATCCCATAGGTAGGTTGTCCAGAGCCCAGTCACTGACCTTTCTTTTTTTTCCTGCCCTTAGGTAAATCTTAGACCAGGGAAGACACCTACTTAAAAAAATAAAAAAAAGAAAAGAAGAAAAAAAAATCAAAAAGAAAAGGAGAAAAGAAAGAAAAAAAAAAGCCACACTTCGCCGCACGAGTATGGCTGGCAAGTTGTCGGTGGTAACAGCTCATCGACCGGTTGTCCAGAACCCAGCTCAGTAAATGCACTAAAAATTCCCAAAACATTTAGGAAGAAGCGGAGAAGTAGAATAAACCGGGGAGATATACACTGGATTCACCCTTGTGTTGATCCCGTAAAAAATAAAAGTAGGGAGAAAGCTACCGGTTGTAAAGATACACCTTTAGGCAGAATTCTTTTTGAGGTCACCTAGAGGTGTAGAAATCCGAAGTCCATTTTAATTGCCGGTCAATGAGTCTATCACAATCACAATAAGATGCTTAAAACTTAGGGTTCTCATAAATCTTGGGTGAGTTGAATGGCCGTAGAAAGCCACTCTTAAACCCTAAAATTTGAAAATCCAAAAAAAAAAAGAAAAAAAAAAGAAAAAGAGAAAGAAAATTTTCTTTGAATAAGGCGAGGGCTTGAGGCAGTTTGCATTTTGGCTGATACTCGGGTGCTGTTGTGTCTTTAAAAGTTCAGTTCCTAAGTAGATAATTTCTTAATGATTGAAAATAACTCAGGTCCAAATAATCCAACCTAATTTTTTTATAAATAGCATATAGTTTTTGCTAGGGACTAGCAAAAGATAAGCATGGGGGTATGATGTAAACACATTTACACTACTTAAGATGTCTATTTATGCATGTTCTTAAGCATAGGAGTGCATTTCATGATATAAATATTGCATAACATGCATCATCTTACATTTAGAGTAGTTTGAATAAAATGGAGCTTAATTGTCTCCTTTTATGTGCTTGGATAGGGCAAACATTTTATCGGGACCTCAGATCGAAGATCCAACCGTATGGATGTGATCAGGGAGACGATTGGAGTTTAACGACTCCAAGATTGCCCTAATCAGGCATCCGTAGATCAGATAGTGACCGGGGAGCCCTAGAAGATCAAGGGCCAGGATGGTGTAAATCCACACTTCAAATGACAAATTTGACTGCACGGATGAATTCAGATCAACGATCGCAGCCCAATGATGCAAAAATCAAGTCAATCCGACATCCGTGGCACCATCTACAACATTCAGAAGATGGACGGCCAAGATGGTGCCACGTGGTGCCATCTCGACCGCCCAAACGGCCGCATGCATCTGGTGAAGCTTCCGCACCTACTCCCTCTCAACCATTGGATCTCGATCCAATGGCTGTGGACAGCCGCTCCTAAAATCATCCGCTCGACCATCCACACCTCGTAGCGCAGCGGTCGAAGGCGTTATCGCAAGCAGCGGACGGGCGTTTGAGCCGCAGCGAGGAAGCGAAGGGCGCGGGTGTGCGTTGGATCTTGATCGGATGGCCGTCTGCGCTCAATAGAGATGACGTGCTATTGCACGCCCGCGCCTCACGAGGCATCATATGCACTGGGCCGGGTACGCAGCAGCAGGCGATGGTGCATCCTAAGCCGTCCGATCTCGAGATCGGACGGCTGAGATCTGATGAACGTGGGTGGATGCGTTGAGCGCAGGCAGCTGAGGAGGGGCGAGTGGGTGCGGGTACTACGCCCTCGTTGGGGCTTTAGTGACGGTTTTATCTGTCACTAAAGACCCCTCATTTATTGTTTTAAAGATGTAATGACCAATTTGCCCCCACTCCTTGCAACTATAAAAGGAGACCCCCTCCATACGAAATTCTCATCCCTTCCTTCTCTTCTCTACCTCTCCAAAGCTTAAGAGAAGCTTGTCCCACACCCGGGATGCTTCTCGCGAGATAAAGTCCAATTTTTCGTCCCCCTTCGGAAGTGGATCCTGCGACGACGACGACGTGCTGCTCCATTCCAGTTCTTCTGCTTTATCCTCCTTCGTCCAAGCGTCATCTCGTTCGGCTCATCCTCCAAGCGACAATCGAGGAGGATATCTCTCTCCCTTTTTTTTTTACTGCTTTCTAATATAGATTTACTGCTTTCTAGTGTAGTTCTGCTCGTCCTCCAAGCATTTGTCGAGGAGGACATTTCTCCCTCCATTCTTTAGTGCTTTCTCGAGTAAATTTATCGCTTTCTAGTGCAATTGAGTTATGCTTTCTAGTTGTAATGAACAACCTCCTTAATGATAAATTCTCTATTTATTCTACATCTCATTTTTTATTTCTATGTGTAATATTATCTCTCTCTCTTACCCTCTCTCTCTCTCTCTTCTATTTATTGTAAATAATTAGATAGTTTTAAATTGAATTACTTTGTGACAAATAAAAAATAACGCATAGTTTTTAAATCAAATGTCCGCCTCCCTGTGTTCGACCTAGAATTTTCATTTCGGTATAAATTTTATTTGTTGAACACGAATTCTTCGCTTTCAAACTACAACGACAGGTTCTCCAAAACCTAACACGTTAGCGTAGCAATTCGTACGTTCAACAGGGGCCCAGTGCTGGCAACTAGGCCCTGTCTGGGGCCCCCAAAGGCCACTGACAACCCCGCGAAATGAGACGGCTCTCCTATGGGTGCCGTGTGCCTCCTCTCTTGATAGCCATGATAGTACATTGGCTAGTAGGGCCTCTTCCGTCCACTGTCGGTGTCTCGCGTGGCTGGGTTGGTTTCCTCGTACGTCATGGCTACCTCCACCACTCTCGAGAAGGTAGGCAGCTTCAAAGGTTTGACATACCCACGAATAGTAGGACAAAGCCCCTTAATGAACCTCCACAGCACTCCTCCTCTATAGCTATGGCTGCTGAAGCAAAACATGATAGCTCCAGGATGCACGTGTGATATGCGCTAATAGTAATCGTCCCTTGGTGGAGAGTGTAAAACTCTCGCCTCCTCTAGTCCTACCAAGTCTATAGGAAGTGCTGCTCGCAGAAGAGGGTCACGAACTGGTCCCACGTCGGCTCTCCCCTCTCCTGGCCTCTGACTGCCCTCCACCACCAGTGTGCCACACTCTTTAGCTGGTACTTGGAAAAGGCCATGCAACACTCCGCATGGGGACGAAGGGTGTCAAACACCTTCTCTATCTACTCCAGCCAGTCCTCTGGCTCAGATGGGTCCTCATCCCCCTTGAAAGAGGGGGCTTCAGCTTTCGGAACTGTTTGGAAAGCTCATGGTGCAGCTGCAGTGGGGGAACGGGCACGCCTCCAGGAAAGGAGGGCTCATGCTCGGAAGTGTCAGAGTGTGGTGGGGGCGGTGGAGGACCACCCCCTCCTGCTCGTCCGTTGCCGCTGCGGTCTCTCTGTCCCACCGAGGACTCCCCTCCACGTCCTCAGGGAGAGGTGCCCGTGGACGCTGGTGGAGCTCCTCTTGCACTATGTCTCTAATCCGCTGGGCGAGGTCCTGGGCCTGAACGCCTGCGAGAAGTGGTGGGTCAATTGGCACCTCAGGCCTGACACGTATGCCTCTCCGACCTTGTCCACGGCCGCGTCCGCAGCCCGCCTCGAGAACCCCTCGATGAGGCATCTCCTACAAGGAGACGCAGAAGACAGAACGAAAGGGGTTAACTCTATTGAACTTCTGTGAAAAGGGACTCAAAACAGATGTCAAGCAAAACATTGTCGTGGTTACCCTAGTTACAAGCACGCGAATGGTTATTCTCAAGCTAGTTGGTTCATTTCTCGGGACGACCTTGCTTTGATACCATCTTGTTACGACCCGGTTCCCGAATCCCTATAGGACCCGAGACTAGCTCACCTCGACTAACTCAAGACCCGGTCGTCCAACAAGAAATAACAGAAAAGTAGGAAAATAAGCCACATTCACATATGCAATGTAACTAAGCAGTAAAAACGTACAAGCAGTAAAGGAAAGTAAAAGCTGCTAGTTCAGTGCGTACCACCACAACAACAGGAAAAATGGAACAAAAGCAACAGTAACAGGAATAATAGCAAAAAGTCTAAAACTCACTATAGCAGTAAAGAGGGTACAACAAAAAGTGCTAAAAACTACGGCTGGGCTGGACTGGGCCTAGCACCCTCTGCAACCAGTAGCTCGGGTTGCTCAACTCCTGGACCTGAACAGTGTTATGTGAAAACAAAGTCAGTGAATGTTGAGTAGAGTGGTAACCATACAATCTAAAGTAGTAAAATTAGCAGGTACATTTATCTTTTCGGGTTATTTTATTTTTACAAGTAATTCCTTTTCACCCCTTTTTGTCAACATTCAGAGTTTTCTCGATCTTGCATGTTCCTAGTGGGAACGATCTTGATTGCAGTCTTTTCCAAAGAGTAGAAGGTACACATGGTGCTCTCCTGGCCGGGAGAGTCCCCCGTGGTAGTCCTACACCCAGTCAACTACCCCTAGGTCACTGACAGACGTAGCAGTGACTACGGCACGCACGATAAGCGCACGGGTAGCTACCCCGCACTGACACGCTGTTAGTCGTTTCTGCTAGCGAGTACACCCAAAGTACAGCACGGAACAGTATAGGGCCTAGCCCTCTCAGAAACAGGGGTTTAGCTCCTCAGAACCAAATAGGAGTCTCGCCCCTCCACAGTCCGTGCACCCTCGTCTGACTACCCCAGTTTGCCCAGAAGGCCTAACAAGTCGGTGTAGGGTGGCTAGCTGAACCCTGGGCCCCGTGGGGTGGCTAGCTCCCTCCCTACACTAGTAGCTCACCTCAGTACCGTGTACGCGAGGGCCAGCAGAAGTTGGTGTAGAGTGGACAATCCTAACCCCAGGTCCCAACCCAAGGGCGGCTAGCTCCGCTCTACACTAAAAGGGGACAGTCGCTCTCCTTGGTACCATGTACTCAAGGGCCAACAAACTTCCCGTCCACATTCCAGAATTTTCCATCTAACCACAGGAGCTCTACTCCTAACTCTCCATAGGGTTCATGCTCATGTTCACCATATTATTCCAGTCCAAGTTTCATCATTCACAATTTAGTTCTTGTTTATACACAGGCAGCTTGTTTTTCCACAATTTAATACATGTAACAAGTGATATTATAGGTAACTATTTATTTATCTTAGGCAGCTCATATTCTAACCGGTAGCTCATACTTATTTACAGGCAATGGCTAACAATTTAGTTCATTCATATATATATAATTACAATCACGCAGGTTCAACCATTTCTCTGTCCTAGGGTTCATGCCACATCCTAGGTTTCCAGTCAACTAATTTTCATAGATGCATTCATATTTAATAAGAATAACAGGGGTGGACCACTCTACCAGACAATCTGGGAGTATTGGGGGCTCGAACCGCAGACCCAAGCGCCTCTACGAGCCCCAGACACGCAGCAGATCGAAGTCCTATACCAAGGAACACATTACAATGGAAGGTTCAGAACAGTGTATAAAGGTTTCTAATATGTAGAGAAACTCACAAGGAAACCACAGATACTTTGTTTGCGTAAAACGGATCCTGATCAAATGCCAAACGGGTCAAAAAATGTGTCTACAGACCAAAATCAGATGTCTGGAAATAATTTCAGACATCTTAAAAGTCACAGAGACTCACCTCAAGCTCCTGCAGTGACCTCAGACGTCCAGGACTCCCCCATGACCATTTGAAAATAATTCCAGACGTCTGATCAGTCCTCTAGTCGTTTAGAAATGCCTCCGATCGTTTGATGAGCTGTCTAGACATCCGAAAGTGCATGGAAAGGCATTTCGTACACCTTCCCAAGGCTGCTCCTGCGCACGACAGAGTAACACCCTTTTTTAGCCTAAACCAAATCATATGCGATGCGGCTTACATGGCCGTAACCATGAAGAGGATGTACCTCCGCAATACAGATGCTTTCAGACATCTGGTGTTGATGCTAGACATCCAATCGATCGTCCGGAAGACACTCCAGACGTCTGATACTGGAAAAATTCTAGTATCAGACCACGCTCCACCACGTCTCCCCTCGCTCCGCTACAGCTAGAGCTGCTGCAGGTGGTCGAGGACGATGCTCCAATGCCCTCCTCCTCTAGCAAGCGCCGCGGTGGCCGCGCGAGCTTCGACGAGCTTCCACGAAGCTCTCGACCTCAGCCTCCTCCTCCTTCTCACGCACCCTCCTCCTCCTCACGCACCCTCCTCCTCCGTGCTCTCACACTCTCTCTCTTGCTCACCCTCGCTCACGGCAGTGGAAGTGGGGGGTGGTGGTAGTGGTGGAGTGGAGAGGAGAGGAAGGGGGTGGCCTTTCATAAGGCCGCGGTTAGGGTTCTGTAGGGGGAGGGAGGAGGAAATAGAGAGAGAAAAGAGTTCTATGGGCCCCCACGGGCAGAACGCAGAAGGCGTACAAAAATTTAACTTCCAGACGTCTAGGAAAGGGTCCAGACGTCTGGACAGATGTCTGACTGATACTCCAAACATCTTAAAAGGCTAAAAGCAAAATGGGCCTTTACATAAAACCTATAGAGGAATGCTTCTACTCTACTTGAAAATACAAGAAAAATAAAATATAAATCCTCTAGATAGATGGTGAAGAAGAGGGCTTCTTGCTCCAAGCCATGTAGCTCCTTGACTTGAAAAGACAACTCCTTCTTCTCCTTCTTGAGATGCTCCTCCAAATGATGTCCTCCAAGGTGGTAGCTACCACCTTTAATTCTCCTCCTCCAAGGGTCAACATCCACCCTAGGTCCTTCTCCTTTGCCTGGCCATCCTCCTTGAAGTAGAATGGCTCTTCTCCTTGGCGTGGCACAAGTTGAAGAGAGTGGGGAGAAGGCACCAAAGGGGAGGGTGATGTGCCCCCTTAATCTTCTTCTCTACTACTTCTTCTTGGTCGTAGATGTAGGTGGGTATAGGTAGAATAATAAACTAATGGAGGATGATGAAAATGGTGGTAGGTGATCGGTTTTTATAGGGTTTAGGAGGGGAGGGGTTGGTGTGGACACATGTAGGGCTAGGATGGACTTATAGGGTGGTTATCATAATCCAAGGGAGGGGGCTATTTGGTGCCACCTTAAAGGGTGTTAAGGGGGCGGTTATGGTGGCCAAAAGGTACCTAGAGTTGGCGCCACTTTTGGCTTCTAGAGGGGGGGTTAGGTGGATGGCTAGATGTGGTTGTAGGGTTAGGTGTATGGTGGATATGGGGGTGGATGTTGGCGCCAAAAAGGGGGGTAGTTAGGGTTAGGTTTTGGCGCCAAAATTGGTGTCTTTTGGTGGTGATGATGGGGTGAAGAGGTGGCTTGGTGGTTGATTACGCAGCAATCATAGGTCTTAATTGACCTAAATTAGGCTAGGACTTAGCATAAGTTAGGGTAATTCAAGCATGCATAAGCATTACCTACATCCTTACTGCTTTCTTTTAGCTATGCATAAAATAATGCTATAATGTACTGATTTGGTGCATTATGACAATTATAGGTAATAAGCTGACCAGAAGGTAGATCCGAAGCTGGATCTGAAGCTAGAATAACTGGTGTTGCAGCAAAGCTGGAGCGGAAGACCTAGATTAGATGTAATAGATAATAATGTAAGGGAGGTAAGGTAGGCTATTCTATTAACTAGGAATAAAGCAGTAAAATATGAAGAACTTAGGACCATCCTAACCTTAGGACAACCTAGAAGCTTCCCCAAGCCTTAGCCACCCTTAGATTAGGTCACCGCACCCTAGGAAACCTTAAAACCCTAATTCCAAACTCTATCTGGATGTTCAGAACCCTTAGCCAACTCCCGCACACCTTAAACCCACTTCTGCAGTGTTATTAGATGTCCAGACACTTGGTCAGATGTCAATTTCTGCATAATAGCCAAGACAGAACCTAAAATCCCTCATGACTCTGATTGGACGTCCAGACAACAAGTCTGGACTTCTAATTTTTCACTATAAGACATCTGACGTCTGACACTTTTATTAAACGTCTGGAACTGCTCTCCAGTTCCTGTTTTGAGATTCAAGCCTTGATCTTAGATCTCTAGGTCCCTAAACCCAATTCCAACCCCATAGGAACCTAAATTAAGGTGCCCTAACCCTAGTACATCACCTTTAGGCCTCCCTAAGGACCTAATTAGGTCCTCACTAAACCTAATTGACTTCGATCTTAGTCAATTCCATCAGCCTATTCAATTGGACTCATTGAGTCCAATTGAGCCCTGATCTCAGCACACACTATCCAATTGGACTCGGTGAGAGTCCAACTGACCTATACCTAAATTAATTGAGTTATTTTACTCTCAATTAAATTTTCACGCACCCAATTAAACTTGTATTAAGTTTAATTGCACTTTACCTTAGTGAATTGGGGTTTATAACCATAATTTGAGACCTACCTTGACCTAAACCCACTAGAACCTAACCTAATCAACCTAGCCACCTAAGTTTCGACCCACACACACCATCTACACGAAAAATACCTAGCCTAGAGTTCTCTAGAACTCTCTACCATGTGTTGTTGCTTTGGTTGCTAAAATTAGCAACCAAGAGCCATTCAATTTTTAGATCCACATTTGGTGGATCTAAAAACCACCATCCATCCTCTCTCTCTCACTCTTCCACGAGCTCCCACCATAGACCTCTCTAGAGAATTCCATAATTCTCTAGAGAGCTTCCCTTAGGTCTATAAAAAGACCTAAGGGGTGGCCATTTGCACCCATCCCATTCTTGGCACTCATCCATCTAGGTTAGCTACATTTCACATCCATTCCACCTCCACAAGGAGCACCACCATGGAAGCCACCATCTCCATGCCAGGATGCTAGATCACCTCCCCAACCTCTCTCCAAGGGCCAGCCTAAGCACCATTGGCCACCCCTCATTCTCCTCTCAGCCACTTAAAGGCCATCGGAGCCAACCTTCGAATGCCCTTCTTTTCTGCTAGGTTAGTAACTTAGCTCTTCATAATTTTACTGCTTTCATTTACTGCTTAGTAGTGTAGCTCTTATTCTCCCCCAATGATGCATGCAAAATCTCCCCATAGATTCCTGTATGCGATCATTTTCTGCTAGCTAGATTTGTGTTTTTTTCAAGCTTTCCTTTACATTCCTTGTTGCAAACATCCTTCTGAATGAATGAATAAAAGATATATTTTTATACATATCTCTATGTTGGAAATCACCATGAGCTTATTAGTTGCCATCTATTTCGTGTGATTCAAGTTGCCTGCTTTTCATTTTTATATATATTTTGCAACAAGCATGTCAGTTCCGGAAAACATAGAAGATTTAACTATAAATGCATTTTCCGTAAACAACCACCATGTAACTAGAATTGTGCACACCGAAACTCATACTTTCACCTTTGTTATCTATTTAACACGCGCGCACGTAATCAGAATTCACAATAGAGGTGGCGAAACTCTAATATGAAGACTGGAAACTGGCGTGCGATTCTAAATAAGTAGAGCGATAAAAGATCAATTTCAGAATTAAACAAATGCCTCCCTGAGACAAATGACCGAGACTCAAAGTCTCGTTATCTTTTTATAAATATTTTTGTTTGATCGTATTGCGCACTATACTACGATGCTTTTCCTATCAAAATGAGCTCTACGACTACCAAACAAATGGCGTCGTTGCCGGGGAGGCAACGTCATTTTTTTATTTTGATCTTTTAAACTATCACTGACAAATCTTCCTCTACTTTATTTTTGGATGTGCAGGACAACACAGGAGAAACAGGATCTGTGCACACAACGAGCGTGGAAAAGGAAATCAAGTGCACATCTCTTCTTAGGCTAGGTTTTCTTTTGAACCCTTGGATTAGATTTGCTTCTAGTAATTTCTTTTGTAAAAAAAATAAAAGGAATTTATTCATTTTCATGAAAAATAAAAAAAATAAAAAAAATTTTCAAAAAAATATCAAGATTAGGTTTCTTTTCGAATCCAAGGTTAGTTTGAAAAAGCAAATATATATATATATATATTTGAAAATCTTTTGAGAAAAAAAATCCTTTTTTAAAAAAAATTTTCAAAAAGTTTTTGGAAAGAAAAAAACATTTTTGGTGGAAAGTTTGGATTTCAAACTCGAATGCTCTTTAAAAGCTTCTCCACACTTTTTTGATTTTCGGCAAGAGTTCAAAGTCTATTTTAAAAATTCGTTTGCCAAAAAACTAGTAAACAAAAAAATATGAATTTTGGGCCAGACCTTTATTTTCAAACCATCTTTCAAAAGGCACCATTCTTTTGAAATAATTCCAAATATAAAATTTTTGAAAATTCGCGAAGTGAAAGGGGGTCGGACTGACCCAAATTCGAGATTTTTCAAATTTCATAAAGCAATTCCAAGAAATCCTTTAATTTGTTTTGATTAAAAGTGGTGAGGTTTGAAATATAATCTCATTGGCTTTATTTAGAATTTTTGAAAGTCATTTGATATTGTTTCAAAGCGAAAAACTAACCATGGGTCAAAATTTCAGATTTGACCCCTTGACATTCAAAAATCACTAAAAATTCGGTTGAAATAATAAAAAATTCCAAAAAAAATTCTATAAAAATATAATTAAAAAAGGAATCTATTCACCGAATTTCAAGTTAATTGGATTCCAATTTTTTCCAGAGAATTGATTGTATTTTTTGTGGTCTGCTGAAGAAGAAGAAAAAAAGAAAGGAACAAAACCCTAGAATTGCATGAACCCTATGTTACACCTTTAGGGGGTTACAATTTAGAGACCACATTTAGGCTAACCTAGACTTAGTCAAGTCTAGTACTTAGCTGGTGAGCTTGGTCACCTTGTGGGCCGCTTACCAAAAACCCCAACTGAAGAAAAATGGGCTAAAAATCAAGTCTAAAACATGAAATAAACCCGAATTCGTTGTCGTACTACTGGGTGCTTTCAACCTCTTGGCTAGGTTTGCCGAGAGGCGGGAATCACTTTCAGTTGGTTGTACGATGAATTTTCTTCAGGAATTAGAACTTAAAACGAAAAATCTGGTCATCTGATTCATAAGGACCATCTGATTGACTGGGTCTTAGCCTTGTCTGGCTTGGCTACACCAACCTAGGGGTTGGGTGGTGTATGCAAGGAAGGAGGTCACTTAGACCTCAATTGGTTGGACCTTGGGAGCCACTCCCAAGGAGGCGGGTTAACCGAGTCGATCTTTCGCTTTTAAGTCGTTTGTAGTTTAATGTGGTGGAAAAATCGACTAATCAATTTTTAATAAGAAATAACCACTCGCAGAGGAGCGGGTCGTTTCCACAGGGAGGCAATAACGTATTAAAATTCGCGCCACTTAAAAATATTTGTTCGGAGTCAATTTGGACAAGAACCAAGCCAAGATTGCCTTTAGATTAAGGTTTAAGCAAGAAATAATGCTGAAATGGCAATTATGATAAACTACAGGATATTTTCCGCAATGCAGACTGAATAGAATATGAATAAAATCTGGCAATGGCAGAAAATGTAAATTTTAATCAATGCTTTACTGTAGCAAAACAGGGGAATTTTTCCCCGTTGTCTTGCGCGACGAGGAGCCGATGGCTGGGCGCGGGAAGCTCGGCGGAGGTCCCTTGGATCAAGGGCTTCGAATCGGTGGTGACGGCGAGTCGCGCGGCGGCCGGAGGTGGCCGGACGAGCTCCGGCGGAGGTGCTGCAGGCGGTTGTGCGTGGGCGCGCGGAGGCGTGGCTGCGGTGGTCTGCAGGCGGGCGCTGGCACGCGGAGGCGTGGCTGCGGTGGTCTGCAGGCGGGCGCTGGCGCGCGGAGGCATGGCTGCAGTGGTAGCTGCAGAGGTCGGTTGCTGGCGGTTCTGCAGGTGGCTGTGCGTGGGCACGCGGAGGGTCTGCGGAAGGCGCTGGCGCGCGGAGGCGTGGCTGCGGTGGTCTGCAGGCGGGCGCTGGCGCGCGCGGTGGAAGCTGCAGAGGGGGCGCTTGCGCGGTGGTTTGCAGATGGCTGTGCGGTGGAAGCTGCAGAGGGGCTGCTGGAGGATGCTGCAGGCTGGTCTGCAGGCGTTGGAGGAGAGCGCGGGCTGATCTGCAGGCGTTGGAGGAGAGCGCGGGCTGATCTGCAGGCGTGCGCAGGTCAGCAGCCGGTGAGCGGTGGAGGGCGCAGGCGGTTTGGTGGCCGGTTGGAGAGTGCAGGCTGAGGAAGTGGAGGTGAGCGGGTAACTTCAGACGTCTGGGAAATTTCCCAGACGTCTTAAGTTACTGAGAGGGTGGCTGATCAGTAGCTTGCGTGGTGGTCTGCGACGACGGCGAGGAAGATGCACGCTGATGTGCTCACGGTAATGCGGGTGAGCTCCAGATGGCGGTGTGGCCTGTCACACCACACGCCCACGGTGGTGGAGACTCGCCGCCACGGTAGAGGCCGGCAGTGTGGATGGAAGAGAGAGGATCTCTCTGCACAGTGGTGAGTCGGTGGCGGAGGCCTGCTGCAGCCGGCAGCTTCCGTGCTCCTTTTATAGTGTCTTGAACAATTTTGAAATCAGCCGCCGACCAGATCCACCACATCCGCTCCCCCTTGAATGGCTTCATCACTGCAGCAGCCGGGCGTTGGAGCGGCAGCCAGCCGTTCTGAAAGAAGACGAATAAAGCAAATATTATTAAAATATTAGGGTTATTTATGTATAGACCCTCAACTTCTATGTTAATAAAAACAATATACCTAATTGGTTATCTAATTAGATGAATGCTATTCTAAGCTAATTCTAAATGCACTTAAGATATGAATGCAATGTATGGATTATGTAATTAGATTAAAACTATGAATTAATCTATTTACATCCTAATTTATACTAAATAAATGTTAGAATTAACCTAATGTGTAGGCACTTAAGTACTTAAATAACCCACAACTATGGGCTAATCAAATACCCCCATGCCTAGTTTTTGCTAGTCCCTAGCAAAATTAAGCGAAACCTAGCACTCTAAGTAGACTAGTCAACTCACTTAGTCTTCCTTCAGAAGCATATTAAGTTCAGGTTCTAAACCCAAGGTTCCTAAGTAGTTGCTAAGTTACAGACTAGGTCGGCTAAAGACGAGTTGCCAGCACAAGTTTCCCTGATTTCTGACTCTACCCTAAAGTTTATTGATCCCTGAGATTAAAGCATCCGTGCTTGTGCATTGGTCCGAGTTATTTGAGTTAAAGGAAAATTTTTTTTTTTTTAATATATATATATATATATATATATTTTTTTTTTTTTTTTTTTTTTGTTTGATTCTTCTAAGTCTAACCTCAGATCAGCTATCAACACAGCCTGTGTCGGATTCATTGTCCCCATTACCATACCTCGAAGGGTGCCTGGCTTTCGATGCTTCGAGATAGCACCGCCCATAACGACCCCAAGAACTCCTGGCAATCGACACTTCGAGATAGTATCGCCCATGGATTTCTTAAGCGAATTCAGGCCTATGGCAATCGGCACTTCGAGATAGGGCCGCCCATGGTACCTGAACCGCGCAATGCGCTTACATGCCCCCAGTAGGATGGATATCCTAAGAGACAAGCACCGAGGAGGTAATATGTTACCATCGCATCCTCAAGGTGAGTATATACTCGACCTCTCCTGCGGCGGGAACTCTTCCAATCAAAATATGTTTTCAAGCCTTTCTTAAGTCAAAACTAAGAGAACCAAATCTCTTTTCAGAAATTAAGTTAATTACCAGACCAAGTGTGAACAATTTGGATGCTTGGGTTACAAGGACCTGTAAACCAAAAGGTAGAATAAGACTCCAGGTACTACCCCACCTTTTAACTCAAACCCTAGCTTCCCTTCCTCAACCTCTTGAAGAATGGTCCGCAACTTAACTCCTACTTAAGTTTTTAAGTCCACAAAGGACCCTAAAGGTCTAAAGCTAGTAGCTTATTTAGCTTCTAAAGTTTGACCCTAGAATTAACTTAGTCTACCCTAGAGTTCTGATTTGCTTAAGACGGCAAGATCTAGCCAGTTAAGCTCAAAACCTCTTTTTTTTTTTTTTTTTATAAATGCATGCTATAAACAAAATGCCTCAGGTCCTCTCCCCCATGCCTGGTTCAAACAATGTCCTCATTGAAAATAAAAAATAGCTAAAGGAAGATATTACCTGAGGCGGAGAATGGTAGGAGCTAAGGCTCCTCAAGAGTGACTTCGTCAACTAGATGGCCATCTAAAGTTATGTACGGTTTTAACCGTTGACCGTTGACGATAAAGGGAGTTGCTGAAGAGGAAGGATTTTTGATCTCCACAGCTCCATGGGGGAATACTTTGGTGATTATGTAAGGCCCATCCCAACGAGATTTTAATTTCCCAGGAAAAAGCTTAAGTCTGGAATTGAAAAGCCAGACTTGTTGGTTGGGTTCAAAGGTCTTTCGAAGAATAAACTTGTCATGCAAGACCTTAGTTCTTTCTTTATAAGCTTGAGAGGTGTCATAAGCATCATTCCTCAGCTCCTCAAGCTCACTTAATTCTAGAAATCGTGCCTTACCTGCCTTCTCTAAATCCATGTTAACACTTCGAATAGCCCAAAGTGCTTTATGTTCCAACTCAACAGGTAAATGGCACGCTTTTCCATACACAATCCGAAAGGGAGAAGTACCCAAAGGGGTCTTATAGGCCGTTCGATAAGCCCACAAAGCATCATCGAGCTTTTGGGACCAATCTTTCCTATCAGGTCTAACGGTCTTTTCCAAAATATTTTTTATCTCCCTATTTGATACTTCAACCTGACCACTTGTCTGAGGGTGGTAAGGGGTAGCAACCTTGTGAGTCACTCCCAAACTCTTAATTAACCGATTGAAGTGGTGGTTTCGGAAATGAGGTCCCCCATCACTTATAATAGTCTTGGGGCAGCCGAAACGGGATATGATATTGGCCTTCACAAATTTCAAAACCACAGAGTGGTCATTTGTGCACGTCGGAATGGCCTCTATCCATTTAGAGACATAATCAACTGCCACCAAGATATATTCAAAACCATGGGACGACGGGAAGGGGCCCATAAAGTCAATTCCCCACACATCAAAAATTTCAACAGATTGAATATGATGTTGAGGCATTTCATTCTTCTTCCCAATCGTTCCAGTCCGTTGACATCTAATACAGGCCTTAACAAAATTATGAGAATCCTTAAATAAGGAAGGCCACCAAAAACCAGACTGGAGAACCTTAAAAGCAGTTTTCTTAGCACCAAAGTGTCCTCCACAATGAAGTGCATGGCAAAATGTCAGCACACTTTGTTGTTCCTCTTCAGGCACACAACGTCTCAAAACTTGGTCTTGTCCAATTCTAAATAATTCTGGCTCTTCCCAATGAAAATATCTTGCTTGAGAAATGAATCTCTTTCTTTTCTGCTTATCCCAAGAGCCAGGAGTTTGTCCAGTGACCAAGTAATTTACAATGTCTGCATACCAAGGTAAAGTTGGTGTTACCGCCATCAGAGTTTCATCGGGGAATGTCTCGCGAATGTCTTCAGAAATAGAGTCGTTAAGAGGAAGACGAGACAGGTGGTCAGCCACAACATTTTCTACTCCTTTCTTTTCACGTATTTCCAAGTCAAATTCTTGAAGGAGTAAGATCCACCTAATTAGACGTGGCTTAGAATCTTTCTTAGCAATGAGATGTTTCACTGCTGCATGATCAGTAAAAATAACCACCTTAGACCCAAGTAAATAAGACCTAAACTTCTCCAGAGCAAAAACTACAGCAAGTAATTCTTTTTCAGTGACGGTGTAGTTTTGCTGAGGTTCAGTTAAAGTCTTGCTTGCATAATGCAGCACATGAGGTCTTCCCTCAACCCTTTGTCCAAGGACTGCTCCCACTGCATAATCCGAAGCATCACACATAAGCTCAAAGGGGAGTGCCCAATCAGGAGCTTGGAGAACAGGCGCAGAGATCAAGGCCTCCTTTAGAGTTTGAAAGGCCTCGGCACACTTTGAATCAAAACTGAAGGAAGATTCCTTCGCCAATAAGTCACAAAGTGGCCTAGAAATCTTACTAAAATTTTTAATAAAGCGCCTGTAAAAGCCAGCATGGCCCAGAAAGGATCTAATCTGTTTGACATTCGTAGGCAATGGAAGTTTGGAAATAGAATCAATCTTGGCTTTATCTACTTCCAAACCTTGCTCAGATACAACATGCCCAAGTACAATTCCTTTCTGTACCATGAAGTGACTTTTCTCCCAGCTGAGGACTAAACCAGTCTCCTTACATCGTTTCAACACATTCTCCAGGTGCATGAGACACTGGTCGAAAGATGAGCCATAAATAGAGAAGTCATCCATAAATACTTCGACACACTCGTCAATCATGTCCGAAAAGATAGACATCATACACCGCTGGAAAGTTGCAGGGGCATTACATAATCCAAACGGCATACGCCTGAATGCAAAAGTACCGTAAGGACTCGTGAATGTCGTCTTTTCCTGGTCATCAGGAAAGACTGCCACCTGATTGTACCCAGAATATCCATCGAGAAAGCAATAATACTTATTCCCTGCCAATTTTTCGAGAATTTGATCAATAAAAGGCAAAGGAAAGTGATCCTTCTGGGTAGCGGTGTTCAGCTTGCGGTAATCAATACAGACCCTCCATCCAGTTGAGGGTCTAGTGACAACTTGTTCACCTTGGTCGTTGAGTTCCACAGTAAAGCCTGCCTTCTTTGGCACCACATGAATGGGACTGACCCATTTACTATCAGCAATGGGATATATGATCCCAGCGTCCAACCACTTCAGGATTTCCTTTTTTACAACCTCCCTCATATTAGGGTTCAGACGTCTCTGCATGTCCCTAAAAGGCTTGATGGAATCATCAGTATAAATGTGGTGCATGCAGAGTGTAGAGTCTATACCCTTAATGTCAGCAATGCTCCAAGCAATAGCTTCCTTATGCCTAGACAGGCATTCAATCAAGGCTCCCTCCTGTGCCTCAGACAGCACAGCCGAAATGATAACTGGGAGCGTATCATTGGCACCTAGGAAAACATACTTGAGAGTGTCAGGGAGGGGTTTCAACTCAAGGTTGGGGGCTTGTATGGTTGAGGGTTTCATAATAGATGTCCCCATCTCAGGTAGCAAATCTGCCTTCGGCAGAAATGATGGGGGAAGAGACTCAGCAGAAACTCCTAGCAATTCCTCTAGTTCTAGTATATCCCCTTCACATTCCTCCAAGAGATGGGAATGCTCATTTAGCATGACATGCTGAAGGGGGTCATCACATAACATTGCAGGAGTTGCCTCTTCAATCAGGTCATCTATCACCTCAACTTGAGAACAATCCTCAAGTCCAGCTTGTTTGTAAGCATCAAACACATTAAGCCGGATTTTCCTATTCCCAAAGCCCATTTTCAATGCCCCAGTATTGCAATTAATTGAAGCATGGGAAGTTGCAAGGAAGGGGCGGCCCAAAATGATGGAGGGTTTGGTTGGCTTGTTGGTAGGGTCAGTGTCCAAAACTAAGAAGTCAACGGGAAAAAAGAAATCCTCCACTCTTACGAGGACATCTTCCAAAATTCCCCGTGGTGTCTTAAGTGATCGATCAGCAACTTGAAGGACTACAGGGCTAGGCTTTAGATTGCCTCCCCCAAGTTGTTCATATACATAGCTCGGAAGGATGTTCACCCCCGCACCCAGATCAAGCAGAGCCTCATCAATTTGTAAGTCACCAATAACTACAGAGATATATGGGGCCCCTGGGTCCTTAAGTTTCGGAGGTGTGCCATGTTGAACAATTGAGCTAACAGAATCAGGCAGGACAACTTTAGACTGGACCTGTTTTCTAGATTGCCGCTTTTTCGTGCACAAGTCCTTTAAGAAGCGGGCATAAGACGGAATCTGCCTGATAGCTTCAAGCAAAGGCAGGTTAATCTGCACTTGCTTGAAAGTTTCCATAATCTCATCCGTCTTATCTTTGGCTCCAGATGAGCCAGCAGAAGTCTGCCCAGAGGTGGATAAGCGCTCTGGAAATGGCACTCTCGATCTCTGGGTGGAAGGGTTGTCATGTCGAGTAAGGGGTGGAACGGGGGCAACTTCTTCCGGTGAGGTGATTTCAAGCGGAGGAGATTTGGGCAAATCTTCTTCGGTGGGGGTGAAAGTCGGGGTGGATGTTTTTTTAGGGGGTGAGACTATAGGAGCATCGGGTTTGGAAATTTCTTTCCCACTCCTCAGAATAGTCACCGCCTGAGCATGCTCCCTAAAGACAATCCCTTTTCCTTTAGGATTTTCCTCAGCAGCACTTGGAAACTTCCCAGTCTCCCTCTGTCTAACGGCCTCAACAAGGTGTCCAATTTGTGATTTCATCTCATGTATAGCCTTGTCATGAGATTGGATGATGGCACTTTGACTTTCTTGCATAGTTTTCAATATCGCCTTCAATTCATCCATCTCAGAGGTTTTAGGTTGGGCAAAGGTCTGAGGTTGGTTCATTTGATGGTTTTGAAAGGATTGTGGTTTGTAATTCCCTGAATTTGAGACATTTCCTTGTCTCCATGAAAAGTTTGGGTGGTTCCTCCATCCCTCATTATAAGTGTTGGAGAAAGGATCATTACGAGGTCTTGGACGGAACCCTTGAGCGGCATTCAAATCTGCTTGTACAAGCTCAGGGAATTGGGAGGCTAAGTGGCAATCCACAGTGGCGTGTGTATTGCCTTGACAAATTACACATTCGGAAGCTTGGGATGTGGAGGTGTTAGGTGTGAATGAACTCGGGTTCGACATAAGCCTTTCCATGTTTTGATTCAGTAATTGAATTTGATAAGCTAAATTCTGGGTTTCCCTTGCTTCATTCGCCTCCAACTTTCTTTGCATGAGAGTGGGCTTTCTATCCATGTAGGCAGAATTCAAGTGAATAGAATTCTCACTCAAAGTATCAAATAAGTTCCAAGCTTCATCCTCAGTCTTAGATAGAAAGGTTCCTGCACAGGCACCATCCACAGTTTGCCTATGAGAATCATTAAGTCCGGTGTAGAACCTTTCAACCAGTTGCCATTTAGGCACCTGGTGATGTGGGCAAAGTCTCAGCAAATCGTTAAAGCGCTCCCACGCATCATGGAAAGCTTCCCCATCCTTTTGAGCAAAACTCATGATTTCCCTCCTAAAGTGATTTGTTTTGCTCATGGGGAAGTACTTCTTCAAAAACTCCTTTTTAAGGGCATCCCAAGTATTTAAATTATCAAGGGTGTGATACCAATACTTGGCTTTGTCCTTTAGGGAGAAGGGAAAAAGGGTCCGCATTTGAGCGTCATCAGTAACGCCCTGCAGCTTCACCGTGGAACAGACCTCGGTGAATTCCTCAATATGCCTGTAAGGATCTTCCCTAGTAGTACCATAAAAGGAGGGTAGCAAGGATATGGTACTACTTTTGATCTCATATGGATTATCCCCTCCAGGTCTACGTAGTGCTGGGCCAGCTTGGTTGGTTGGGATGAAATATTCCTTAAGGCTCCTTTGACCGGCCATTTCTACCCTTGGGAGGTCTTTTCTTAGGATTCTTTCTGGTTCAGGATCAAATACAAGTTGTCTCCTAAGAGAACGCCTACCAAGCATGCACTACAAACACAATTCAAACGGACTTGTTTGGTCTTTACAGATTTAGGCTTTTGAATTTAATTCAAATTGTAGGTGACAAAACAAGTTACCCAATCAATTACGCGCCTATTGTCAACCTACGACTCGCCTAAAAAGACCTAGTTGGAACTTAGGTAATCTTCCCTAAATCTCAAATGGTCAAGTAAATCCAAAGACGGAAGATCGAGGGATGCAAGTAGGCCTAAGCCTTCCTTTGAAGCTGTGCTTTCGTGGTGCTCCTCAACTACCCCCAAAAATCCGTGACAGGGTATCCCCTTCTTTGGATTTACAAAACCTTTGATCTCAAGTTCCGAACACTTCAGAATCCAACGAAAGGAGGGCTCTTGTCCTAGTATTTCCAAACCTAAGGAGTGTCTAGAAGCGTGTCGTGGTGCAAGTGAAATAAGTGTGCATACACCGTAAAAGATTTTAAACTTTGAATCGCACGCCAAGTTTGAAAATGAAATCCTTGGTTTTTAAAATGTCCTTTCCTTTAATTAGTCCTTTTTCTAAAAAAAATGTGACCACTTGTTAGATTTATTCAGTACAGATTAGGTGGTCTTTGCATTAAATCCCAAATGCAATGCGTGATCAAAAATAGGATGCAAAGTAAGAGAATGCGTACCTTGCCTCCAGCGATCTTCGATGCAAAAATGCACGCAATGCAGAAAAGCAAATCTAGAGGCTGCTCATACAGACCTAAATGGTTCGTCCTAGGGCAGGCAGCTTCTAGCAGGTAGCTCGTTTTTTTTTCTTTTTCTATTTTTTTTTAGAACTACTTATGCACAAGCAAATAAAAGAAATAATAAAAAAAAAATAAACCTAAATCTAAAGAAAAGGGAACATGCTCCCAAAAATTACCCAACACGGGTCCAAAACAAAATCAGGGAACAAACCCCTCAAAATTTGCCCCAGAACAAGGGTTTCAAACTAACTGTAATGAAAAATTAAGTCTTCAGTCTTAATTCTATTCTAATTAAATTAGCGATTAAATACAGTGGTGTCCGTCGCGTCCTCGTCCTTCTCCTCCTTTCAAAATTGCTTGTCCACTTCTCGTCTGGCGACGTCAAGGGTCGCCTCTCACAGTGGCTGATTCTTGCACAAAATTTCTCGCACAGAAAAGAAAATAATAGATGGTCAAATCTCTGTGCAATTGACAAATAATGAAGATAAAATTAAACGAAATTATTGCGTCCGTTGCCTCCCCGGCAACAGCGCCATTTAACCGAGTCGATCTTTCGCTTTTAAGTCGTTTGTAGTTTAATGTGGTGGAAAAATCGACTAATCAATTTTTAATAAGAAATAACCACTCGCAGAGGAGCGGGTCGTTTCCACAGGGAGGCAATAACGTATTAAAATTCGCGCCACTTAAAAATGTTTGTTCGGAGTCAATTTGGACAAGAACCAAGCCAAGATGGCCTTTAGATTAAGGTTTAAGCAAGAAATAATGCTGAAATGGCAATTATGATAAACTACAGGATATTTTCCGCAATGCAGACTGAATAGAATATGAATAAAATCTGGCAATGGCAGAAAATGTAAATTTTAATCAATGCTTTACTGTAGCAAAACAGGGGAATTTTTCCCCGTTGTCTTGCGCGACGAGGAGCCGATGGCTGGGCGCGGGAAGCTCGGCGGAGGTCCCTTGGATCAAGGGCTTCGAATCGGTGGTGACGGCGAGTCGCGCGGCGGCCGGAGGTGGCCGGACGAGCTCCGGCGGAGGTGCTGCAGGCGGTTGTGCGTCGGCGCGCGGAGGGTCTGCGGAAGGCGCTGGCGCGCGGAGGCGTGGCTGCGGTGGTAGCTGCAGAGGTCGGTTGCTGGCGGTTCTGCAGGTGGCTGTGCGTGGGCGCGCGGAGGGTCTGCGGAAGGCGCTGGCGCGCGGAGGCGTGGCTGCGGTGGTCTGCAGGCGGGCGCTGGCGCGCGCGGTGGAAGCTGCAGAGGGGGCGCTTGCGCGGTGGTTTGCAGATGGCTGTGCGGTGGAAGCTGCAGAGGGGCTGCTGGAGGATGCTGCAGGCTGGTCTGCAGGCGTTGGAGGAGAGCGCGGGCTGATCTGCAGGCGTTGGAGGAGAGCGCGGGCTGATCTGCAGGCGTGCGCAGGTCAGCAGCCGGTGAGCGGTGGAGGGCGCAGGCGGTTTGGTGGCCGGTTGGAGAGTGCAGGCTGAGGAAGTGGAGGTGAGCGGGTAACTTCAGACGTCTGGGAAATTTCCCAGACGTCTTAAGTTACTGAGAGGGTGGCTGATCAGTAGCTTGCGTGGTGGTCTGCGACGACGGCGAGGAAGATGCACGCTGATGTGCTCACGGTAATGCGGGTGAGCTCCGGATGGCGGTGTGGCCTGTCACACCACACGCCCACGGTGGTGGAGACTCGCCGCCACGGTAGAGGCCGGCAGTGTGGATGGAAGAGAGAGGATCTCTCTGCACAGTGGTGAGTCGGTGGCGGAGGCCTGCTGCAGCCGGCAGCTTCCGTGCTCCTTTTATAGTGTCTTGAACAATTTTGAAATCAGCCGCCGACCAGATCCACCACATCCGCTCCCCCTTGAATGGCTTCATCACTGCAGCAGCCGGGCGTTGGAGCGGCAGCCAGCCGTTCTGAAAGAAGACGAATAAAGCAAATATTATTAAAATATTAGGGTTATTTATGTATAGACCCTCAACTTCTATGTTAATAAAAACAATATACCTAATTGGTTATCTAATTAGATGAATGCTATTCTAAGCTAATTCTAAATGCACTTAAGATATGAATGCAATGTATGGATTATGTAATTAGATTAAAACTATGAATTAATCTATTTACATCCTAATTTATACTAAATAAATGTTAGAATTAACCTAATGTGTAGGCACTTAAGTACTTAAATAACCCACAACTATGGGCTAATCACGGGTCACCTCGCTAGGACCATCTTCTCCCCCCACTTCTTCTACTCCTATAGCCACAATGGCTAATCCTGGACCTGGACTTAGACCGGGTCAGGATATCAATAATCTAAACCCGATGGCTCATCTGGAAGCCCAGGTGGTTGAATTTGAGGAGCGGCATTGGCAGAGCATGGACCGTATTTAGATGGCACTTGACAGAATGCAGCATCCACCGTGAGGAGAACAATTGCAGGATTTCTATGATCCAGCCGCACCAATCGTTGCACCCTTAGTCAAGATTCCCGTAGGCGGAGACATGTTTGAGCTTAATCCTAATGTGATCGGTTTGATCATCACTCACTTCTATGGAAACTCAAGCGAAGATCCGTTCCAGCACCTAGAGGACCTGAGTCGACTCACAGAAATGATTTGACCTAGGAACATTGATCTTAGGATTGTTCTAATGAAGCTTTTCCCATTCTCTCTAAGGGACAAAGCTTCATACTGGTTCAAGACCATTGGGAAGCCAATTGGAACCTAGCCGGAATTACAACGTGAATTCCTGTAAAAGTTCTTCCCAATCGATCGAACAAATGCGATGAGGCGCGCAATCATGACCTTCTCCCAAGGAGCTGGGGAGAAGTTGCATGAAGCCTGGGACCAATTTCATGACCTTCTCCGGAAATGCCCGCATCATGGTATACCCAGATGTCACCTAGCTTAAATCTTTTACCATGGGCTGGATGACACACATCGGTACCTGGCTGATGCATCTAATGGCGGGAATTTCCTTGTAAAAGATGAGAATTGCACATTTGAGTTTGAATCTTTGGCAGAGAATTCGATGAATGCCGCATCCATGAACCAGTTCCAGCAGCCTGGTCAGCAGCGGGTTGGTGTCCATGAGTCTCACATCGAGTTTATTCGAGCCGACATGGATATCATCGTCAAGTAGCTGGATAGAATAAACCTGATTGAGAAAAAGATTGACCAAATTAGTCAGGGTCAATCTGACCTGAACTCTGCAGCTTTAAGACCCTCCTATGCACCCCGAGCCCCTCCTGCTCGAGTTAATGTACTCACTCAGGATGCATCCTCTCCTTGTTTATGAGATCAGGCATATCAGGATCCCGTAAACAATTCAGATCTAGCACCTTATGACCAAGGTTATGCACCACTCGCAGATTATAATACATATCCCCTTGATGGATATACGTCTCAGACATCTTCGACCTACGAGGACATCAGTGCTATCCAAGGATACGGGCGTAATAACCCGTATTCAGAGACGTATAATTCTAGTTGGCACTAGCATCCGAACTTCTCCTGGTCTGGTAATTCACAGAGACCACATCAAGATCCACACTACCAGACCAGGCAATACGAGAATGCGCAAAACACGTACCCTAGGTAGCAACCATTCCCATCTCAGTAGCAGCAACCCCATTCTTTATACCACTGCTGCACCAAGCTGCCAGTCACCCTCCAAAGCGGGTTGACCCTTTGGAGGCACTGAAAGAGGTGCTGCAAGAATTGATGAGGAAATCTACATAGGATAGCTTGCAGATTATGAAGGCAATGGTTGACCAGATACAGACTATACAGAACACGCAAAACCAGTTGTTGCAGGAGCATAGGACTTAGGGAGCCTTGCCCTCCCAACCCGTCCCAAACCCTCGATATGTGTAGAACCAAGGCGCACCGCCTAGGTTTTAGGCACCACAGGGACAAGCACACGCTATATTACAGCGCCTCCTGCACCACCTGGTTATGCTCAAGGACAGCCGCCTTTGATGCAGAACCCTGCATACTCTGCCCCTTCCACTCCCCCACCACCTCATGGACAACAAGCTGCTGCAAATGTTGTCTCATTAAGGAGTGGAAGGAAGACATTCGACCCACCACATAGGCAGGCGGGTCCTGATTTTTCTCACCCTTCGCCGCAGGCGGGTTCGACTCCTTCTTCATCTCAGGAGCCACCTACGATAGATAAGGGTAAGAGGCCACTTGACCTTAAGTTCCCGTCCCTTTTCCTGAGGCTCTAACACAGAGTGTAGTATGGAAAAAGGACACGCAGAATTTTGAGGACCTGAAGGCAATGTTCAAGGAAGTACATATTCAGGTCCCCCTCCTTGAGGCAATCGATCACATTCTTGCTGTCGCTAGGTCCTTCAAGGACTATTGTACCCCGAAGCGACAACCCAAAATTGGATGACAAGCGATACTGTCAAAAGAGGCTAGTGCCGTGATTCTAGCAGACTTGCCACCGAAAAAGAAAGACCCTAGTACCCTACTTATATCCTGCTTCTTGCAGGATTCTCCATTTGATCGGGCCCTTCTAGATCTAGGTTCATCCATCAACCTAACTCCCACTGCCGTATTTGATCGATTTCGATTTGGGGAGTTAAAGCCCACCTTGGTCACGATTTAGCTGGCTGATAGATCAGTAAAAACACTGAGGGGGGTGGTTGAGAACGTGATCGTAAAAGTCCACAGATTCTTCTTTCCCATAGACTTTTTCATTCTCGATATGGAAGTTCCTCTTAATCTCCGAGATGCACCAATTATTTTGGGTCGCCCATTTCTAGCAACAGCCCAAGCGAACATTGATTGTGCATCTGGGAGTATGGAGATAGCCCTAGGTAATGAGCGACTTCGACTTGACATATTCAGGGCATCAAGGAATTTTGACTATGATTGCATAAAGGAGGATGGTGAAGACGAAGATTCGGCATATTGTGGTAACATTGGGCTCCTTTGTGATGACCCAATGTCTCATTCGTCTACACTATCAGGGTTCTTGGACCTCGATCCACACGGGACTGAGACCATTGCACTACACATATCTCCCCGAGGATCTGACTATTTAGGGTGTGCTTCTAACCACAGTACCCCTGAATCTAGCTATCCTGATCCGCACACTATTGAATCGCCCCTGTTGTTGCAAGAAGACGTGACCACAGCTAACGGGTTTCCCGTTAATGTAGTCACAACCAATTATTTCACAGAAAGCAAATCAGCGAGAATTCACGTGTGTACGGATCAGTAGATTCCCACCCTCGAGTTTGCTCCTCCCACTCTCATTTCTAACTCTGACCCACCCGTGATTGAATTGAAGCCCTTACCTAACTCACTTAAGTATGTGTTCTTGGGCAAAAGTGAGACATACCCAGTCATTATTACTGCCCACTTAACCCAAGAACAGGAGCATCAATTGATTTGTATGCTACAAGACCATAGGGCTGCTATAGGGTGGAGTATTGCTGATCTCCATGGTATTCGCCCCTCGTATTGCACTCATCACATTTACACGGATGAGGGGGTGAAACCTTCGAGACAACCTCAAAGACGGCTTAACCCAAATATGCTAGAGGTTGTTAAGAAGGAGATCATCAAATGGCTGGATGCAGGTATTGTATACCCAATCTCTGATAGCCAGTGGGTGAGTCCGATCCAGATAGTGCCCAAGAAAGCAGGACTCACCGTTGTGAAAAACAATAAGGGCAAATCCATCCTGACTCGCACTGCGACATCTTGGCGGATCTGCATCAACTATAGGAGACTGAACATGGCTACCCAGAAGGATCACTTTCCTTTGCCTTTCATTGATCAGATCTTGGAATAGTTAGCTGGACGCAGTTTCTTTCGCTTTCTGGATGGATACTCCAGGTATAATCAAGTAGCAATTAGCCCGGAGATCAAGACAAGACTACATTCACATGCCCCTTTGGAACATTCGCTTTCAAGCAGATGCCCTTTGGCCTCTACAATGCACCAGCAACATTTCAGCGTTGTATGATGGCCATCTTCTCTGGCATGATTGGGGACTATGTGAAGGTATTCATGGATGACTTCTCCATTTTCAAAGATGATTTCGCATCTTGTCTTAATAACCTCACCAAGATCCTGAAATGATGTATTGAGGTAAACCTAGTACTATCCTGGGAGAAAAGCCATTTCATGGTGAGGGATGGCATAATACTAGGACATAGGATCTCTAAAAATGGACTCGAGGTCGATCGAGCTAAATTTGAGATTATTTTCCACTTACCGCCACCTAGCTCGGTCAGGTAGATCAGATCATTCTCGGGTCACGTCGGCTTCTATTGGAGATTTATACGTGATTTCTCGAAAATTGCATGACCTTTGACGAATCTCCTTGTTGCCGATGCCCCATTTGAATTCGACTCCTCGTGTCTCAGCACCTTCGAGACTTTACGAAGCACTGTCTCTGATTCCTCAATTCTCCAACCACTCGATTGTTCGCTTGATTTCGAGATGATGTGCGACGCTTTTGATTTTGCCGTCGGTGCTATTTTAGGCCAGTGTTGCGAAAAACAACTCTTTGTCATATGCTATGCTAGCAAGACGCTGTATGAGGCTCAACACAATTATACTGTCACCGAAAAAGAACTGCTAGCAGTAGTATTCAGGTTGGAGAAATTCAGATCTTACTTATTAGGGTTCAAAGTCATCATCTTCACTGACCACTCCACCCTCCGACATTTGTTGGAAAAGAAGGATGCCAAACCCTAGCTCATTAAATGGATCCTTCTATTGCAGGAATTTGATATTGAAATCTGCGACAAGGCCGGAAAGCAGAATGTTGTGGCAGATCACCTATCCTGACTGGACCCAGGCCACATTCCTTATTCCATGCCTATCCACGAGCAATTTCCGAATGAATCTCTTTTGGCAGTTCACTCTGTTGAGTTCCCCTGGTATGCGGATATCGCAAACTACCTTGCCGCAGGCAAGATTCCCGCGAACCTATCCAAGGATCAGAAACTCAAATTCACTGCGGAGGCCAAATTCTACCTTTGGGATGACCCACTACTCTTCCGCATTGGAGCGGATTAGATTATTCGAAGATACATCCCAGATTCTGAGATCCTCAGTGTGTTATCTTTTCGCCACATTGATGCTTGTGGTGGTCACTTCTCGGGATGGAAAATTGCTGCAAAAATTTTGCAGCCGGGATTTTTCTGGCCAATCATTTTCAGAGATACACACGAATATGCCCAACACTGCAAACGATGCCAGTCAGTCGGTTCTCTGACCAGGAGAGACATGATGCTGTAGTTTTCCCTTCGAAGAGGGGTGACGTAATAAATGCGGAAATAAAATATAAAGCAATCTCACCAAAGAAAACCAATCACACAATGTACGCAATTGTTTTTAGGTGGAAACCCAAACCGGGTGAAAACCACCACCTAACCCTCTCGAGTTAGGATTTGTCGATCAACCAAGTTGATCAAAATCCATTAAACCGAATCACTTAAAATGAGGGTGATTTAACCTCAATACAACCACGCTACAAGTACGAGGGTAGCGTTCCTCAACCCCTTCTCTCCACGAGAAGGATTTTGTCCCACGAAGGAGACGGGAATTCGCAAAGCGAATACCCAACCAAAAGACAAAGATAAAATAAAATAAGTAATCCTATAGAGCCAACAAAGGAATTTAAACCTAGCTTCTATAGGAAATAGGAAACTCCCCTTTGCAAGGAGTGCGTCGAGTTGATGACACGGTGCGTGTGCCACGCGACGGCGCAACGTCGCTCTCGTAGACAAGGCGGGAGAGCGGGTGCGCGAAGCTTGATGCTCTCAAGAGAATGGAGCTTGAGCTTGGAGAGCAAGAGCTAGCTAGGACACAATAGAGTGGAACTATGTTGCTTAAGTGTGTCTTGTGTTTCTCTTAGTGTGTCTATGTGTGTAAAGGCTCCCCTCTATTTATAGAGGCCTTAGGAAGGCTTTGGAAGGCTTAGGAAAGGTTCTATAGCCGTTGGGTGCAAAGCCCAAGAGAATCAGGCCGAAATCAGGACAATGATTACATTTGACAGGGTGATCAGACGTCTAATTCTTGCATCAGACGTCTGGAATGCCACTTTAAGACGTCTGATTCTATGCGGGTTTCCTCCTGACTTGAATCAGATCTAAACAGGGTTTTTGTTCAGGTTGATCAGACGACATACAGGACGTCTGGCACTATGCCTGGACGTCTGGAAACCAACTTTTACTGTGGGAATGGATTTTCCAAACGTTACAACGGCTAGAAAATCTCTGAGAAGAGATTTTGGGTCAGCCGAGGCAAAACGGTCATTTATCAGACGTCTGGACAGTCCTATGGACGTTTGATAAGGCTCTAACGGTCATATCCTTAAGTGTATGCTAAGCCAGCCAACGGTCCACTAATTGGACGTCTGGAAAATCCATCAGATGTCTCCTAAGACGTCTGGTGTAAGGTCTGGACGTCTGATTTCATCAGATAGAACTACCTATGTCCAGCCTAACAGTTATCAGACGTCTGAAACAACAGTCAAACGTCTTAAAATACTTTATCAGATGTCTGATTTTAGAATTAGACGTCTGGAAGCGCTGTTTGAACCCTATATTGGTTTTCTAAGTGTTCTACAGAAAACCTTAGTATCCTAGGGTTGTGCAGGTGTTCCTAGGACTACTGTTAGGGTAGTTTGAGGCTCTTTAACATAATATTCTAAGAAAAATAAAAAGAGCAAGAAAATAAAGACAAGAGATACAAGAAAGGATTAAAAAGAATCTATCCTATTCTTCTTGTCTTCTATCTTCAATCTGTCGCTCCACGGGAACCTCCTCTGTTTTCCGTCAAGCTCCTCCAATCCATCCTGGATGCGAGCTCGAACTCCGTTTAAGCACGTCTACATTTGCAATTGACCTGAAATCTAGGACTCAAATTGAAAATGTTAAATAACACGTGTTTTGTTATCATCAAAACAAATGATCGTGGTGCTCTAGCACCAACAGATGCCACTCCAGCCCATCATGGTTGTAGAAGTGTTTGACGTCTGGGGCATCAATTTTATGGGCCCTTTTCCGAACTCGCATGGCTTCAGGTACATATTACTAGTCGTTGACTATGTCTTGAAGTGGGTCGAGGACATCTTGGCGAGACGGGCTGACCATAAGACTGTCATTTCCTTCGTACGGTAGTACATCTTCGCGAGATTCGGAATACCTCGCGCTATGATTAGCGACAGGGGAACCCACTTCATCCACGCCCATTTCAGGTCATTATTAAAGAAATACGGGGTACATCACCGTATAGCCACCCCATATCACTCGCAGACCAATGGGTAGGCTAAAGTGTCTAACCGTCAGATCAAGTTGATTCTCCAGAAGACGGTTAGACCAGAAAGGAAGAACTAATCCAATAAATTAGTTGATGCACTCTGGGCATATCGGACCGCATGCAAGGCCCCACTTGAAATGTCACCATATCGTATGGTATATGGCAAGGCCTGTCACCTTCTTGTAGAGCTAGAACACCGTGCCTTTTCAGTGGTGCGAAAATGTAACCTTGACCTTGAAGCAGGAGGTCAAGAACGGAAACTCTAGCTCAGCGAATTAGAAGAGATCCTGTGGGAGGCCTATGAGAACGCATTGATATACAAGGACAAGACCAAGGCCTTTCATGACCACCACATCCAGAGGAAAGCATTCACTCCCAACCAGTAAGTCTGCTTGTTTGATTCGCGACTGAAACTTTTTGCAGGGAAGCTTGTTGCAATCGTAGAGCACGTTTTGATAGGAAAAGTGTCATAGTATAGTGCGCAATACGATCAAACAAAAATATTTTCTAAAGATAACGAGACTTTGAGTCCCGGTCATTCGTCTCTGGGAGGTGTTTATTTTACTTCTGAATTTGATCTTTTACTGCTCTACTTTGTTTAAAATCACACGTCAGTTTCCAGTCTTCGGATTAAGATTTCAACACTACTATTATGAACCCTGATTACGTGCGCATGTGTTAAGTAGATCATAAAGGTGAAAGTGTGAGTTTCCGCTCTACTTTGTTTAAAATCGCACGCCGGTTTCCAGTCTTCGGATTAAGATTTCACCACTTCTATTATGAACCCTGATTACGTGCGCATGTGTTAAATAGATCACAAAGGTGAAAGTGTGAGTTTCTATGCGCACAATTCTAGTGAGGTGGTGGCTATTTATAGAAAATGCATCTATAGTTAGATTTTCTATATTTTTCGGAAATGACATGCTTGTTGTGAAATATAAGTGAAAAACACGCAACTTGAATCACATAGAAAAGATGCCAACCAATAAGCTCATGGTGATTTCAAAACATAGAGATGTATATAAAAATGTATCTTTCATTCATTCATTCATTTGGAGAAGTGTTTGCAACATAAAATGTAGAGGAAAGCTTGTGCAGGAATGCTTAGAAATGTAATTCTAGCTACCAGAAAATGATCTCATACAAGAATCTATGGGGGGATTTTCCATGCATCATTGGGGGAGAATAAGGACTACACTACTAAGCAGTAAATATAAGCAGTAAATGTAAAGAGCTAGCTACTAATCTATCAGAAAGTGAGGGCATTCGGAGGTGGGCTCCGATGGCCTTGGAGTGGTCGGGAGGAGAAGGGGCAGCCAATGGAACTTAGGCCAACCCTTGAAGAGAGGTTGGAGTTGTGATCCAGCATCCTGGCAGGGTGTCCTTCATGGTGGTGCTTAGCTCTTGGAGATGGAGTGGAGATGGTAGTGGCTAGCCTAAGTGGAGGTGGATGGAGCCAAGCATGTATGGCCAAAAGTGGATGGGTGCAAATGGCCACCCCTTAGGTCTTTTTATAGACCTAAGGGATTCTCTCTAGAGAAGTGTGGAACTCTCTATAGAAAGTCCAAGAATGTTCGGCCAAGAGATATAGAGGTGGTTTCCTAGATCCACCATTTGTGAATCTAAGAATTGAATGCCTCTTGGTTGCTAAATTTGGCAACAAAGAGTTGGCGCCACTCCAATAGAGTTCTAGAGAACTCTAGAGAAGTGTGTGTGTGTGTGTGTGGTCGTGCCCTAGGTGTCTAAGAGGTCTAGGTTAGATCCTAAGGGGTTTGGGTAGGTGCATACCTTGAATTAGGGTTGCAAACCCTAATTGCAATTAAACTTATCCTAAGTTTAATTGAATGAGTGTGAACTTAATTGAGAGTGAAATAAGTCAATTAGGTTGGGTTTAGGTCAATTGGACTCTCACTAAGTCCAATTGGACTTGTGTGGGTTGAGATCTGAGCTCAATTGGAGTCAATGAGTCCAATTAGCTTAGGTGATGGTAATTGACTTTGATCTAAGTCAATTGGGTTTGGTGATGACCTAATTAGATCCTTAGGTAGACTGAGGGGTGATGTACTAGGGTTAGGACACCTTAATTTAGGTTCCTATGGGGTTGGGATTAGGTCTAGGGAGCTAGAGATCTAAGATCAAGGCTTGAATCTCAAAACAGGAACTGGAGACTAGTTCCAGATGTCCAAAAACATGATCAGATGACTTATACTCAAAAATCAAAAGTCCAGACTTCAGTTCTAGACGTCTAATCTGATTTAGAGGTAAATCTAGGTTCTGTTCTGGGTATTCTACAGAAATTGGACGTCTGACAAAGTGGCTAGATGTCCAATAACACTGCAGAAGTGTGTTTGAGGTGTGTGGGAATTGGCTAAGGGTTCTAGATGTCTTATAACTTATCTGGATGTCCAGATAAGGGTTGGAACTAGGGTTTTAAGGTTTCCTAGGGTGAGGTGACCTAATCTAAGGGTGGCTAAGGCTTGGGGGAAGTCTCTAGGCTATCCTAGGGCTAGGATGGACCTAAGCTCTTCACATTTTACTGCTTTAGTCCTACTTAATAGAATAGCAAACCTTAGCTCCCTTACATCATTATTCCTACACCTAATCTAAGTCTTTTGCTCCAATCTTGCTACAACACTCATTATTCCTGATCCAGCTTCAGATCCAGTTCCAGATCAGCTTATTACCTGCAATCGACATAATGCACTTAATCAGCACATTATAACATTATCTTGTGCAAAGCTAAATTAAAGCAGTAAAGATGCAGATAATGCTTATGCATGCATGAATAACCCTAACTTATGCTAAATTCTAGCCTAATTTAGGTCAACTAAGACCTATGATTGCTACACAATCATACCCCCATGCCTAAATCTTGCTAGTCCCTAGCAAATGCAAGACCAAATTATTCATAGCAAGGGTCCCTAAGGGACTGATTATTTTATCAAGTGTATGCCTAAAGATTTTTCTTCTTTTTGTTTTTATCCTATGCTCTAGAAATCCAAAAAATCGTGAAAGTGTAGCTATGTAGCTTTTGCAATGGATTTGAGTGAAAAACTGATACACCTCTAAAGCCTGTACTTGACCTCTAGTAAAAATTCTAGCAGGATAGGCAGACTTCTTCCCTTGGGATATTCAAGATATTCTCTAAATTCCACCCAGGCTTTAGGCTTAGGTAGAGAATCTCTGAGGGAAAAGATTGTATATTTGGTGGCTTACTCTCACTTGGTGCTACATAGATACTAGTACTACAGAATCTAAATTCCCAGATTATCAACTCAACTCAGAGAAAGACGAGGAAAACTATGCTCTCTTTTGGTTCCTTTGTATTCATTCTCTCTTTCTCTTTTTCTTTTTCTTTTCTTTTTCTTAAAGCTCACAACCTCACCAGATTCACACATATGATCTGTATTTGGTGGCCTCACTTAGCATTAATAGTTTAATTGAGTTTTCATAACCCTAACACTATATCGGAATTCCTTAGCCAGTATTTGGGCAGTCAGAAACACAAGAAAGGTGGGTTAAGGTCATATTTGGTGGATCTCAAATTTATTTGGTGGTATTGCCTCAATGCAACTAAACTAAATATTCACTCTTTTTTTCTTCGCTTTTTCTTCTTTTTCTATTTTTTTTCAATTTTTCTTTCTTTTCATCATTTTTTTCATTTTTCATTTCATTTTTTTTTCTTTCTCTTTTTTTTTCCCTTTTCAACATAACTAGCACACATCCATGAACTTTATTGAGGAGGCATTATTAGGGATTGGTGGTACTCAAGAGACATTGGGTGGCTTATTTGGTGGAAGTGCATACTCACGGCACCGGGAGAGAGGGATAGGATGGTGTACTTTTGACCTTGGTATCAATACCCTCCTTCAGCCTAGGATTTCGTAAAGAATGGTCGTAACCATCCACCTTAGCCCTAGTTTTATGAGAACTCGCTTTCCGTGTATTTGCCTTATTTTGTGGCACTCACAATTTGCACAAAAATGTATACGCAGGAATCGAGAGTGAAAACTATGCCTAATCTCAAAGTATCATCACCTAATTATCTAGGATTCTAGATTCCTTGCACTAATTTCAGAGCACCAGTACACTCTACTCTCATCTCACACTATTTGGTGGATTTTTGGAAGAAAATCTACTTGACTCCCAAAACACTGTCTAGGGGTTCAGGGGAAGAAGCACTGCTTCTTCTTGATAGACTAAAGATGTTTATCAGCCTTCACTGTGAATCCATTGCAAATTCTATGTGTGTGTGAAAAGTTGTACTGGATTCCATATTACAGGAATCAACTAGAGGATAAAATCCCTAATGCATTCTCTTAATAAAATAATCTTATTCATTAATGCAATATGTATATATCCTATAAACAAGTAACCTCGTATAATTTGTACTTTGTGAAATTTCGTATCTGGTTACATTCAGCTTGACCCTAAATTTAGAACAAGAGGTGAGCAGGTGAGTTGAAAGTGGCTGTTGCGGACGATTTCTAGCTCCAATGCGAGCATTGGAGGTGGAGTCAGTTATTCTTTTATTTAGGGTCCTAAAGTACGTTTTACATGCAGCTCCGAGGTTTTCCTAAATGTTGGCATAAAAATTTTTAGTTTTGTTGTATCTATCCCCCCGTGCTTAAGTTCTTGCATGTCCTCATGCATGAATATAAAAGAAAATAAATGTAGCAGGGAGAGAATGGGTAGAAATCACTTGTAATTGCTCCTGAAATTATATTCAGCACCAGCCAACCTGTCAGCATACAATATACAGAAAGAAAATATGCTAAAAGAAAAAATATGCTATGTATAAAAATGAATATGTATAGGGTGATGGATGTGGAGTAGATGCTGAGTTTAACGCCTCCAGCTAGGGGAAAACTCAATCAGATATATCAATTCTAGCATAGGAGCTGGTCAAAATTAAGAGAAAGATATGCTCGTAAGCTCCCAGAATCAATGGTCCGGAGATGTGAACTAGCTGATTGTGCACCCCTACTCCAAAAAGTCTAGCTATAAGAAAGTGTGGAGTGGTGGTGGAAAATAGTGGATAATCAGAGGGGGATCATGATGTTGATTCAGCTGATTTATCATGTCCCACAACTCAATAGGAAGTTGCTGAGGGAGTAGATCAACATGTATCTCAGAACTAGAATCTGAGTCATAGGGATCCTCATAGCGGTAATTGACATCAAAGATCATGCCCTCTCCAGGCTCTGGGTCATATGGGGGTATCCGTGAAAGTAGAAGATCTGTGGGGAGGTCACTGAAATCCTCTTCAGAAATTACTTCATCCTCATCAGTACTCATCTCTGATTCATCGGAGGCTGACTCTTCAGGCTCGGGGTTGAGCCATTAGGTAGGATGATAGGTGCATCCCCAGCTCATTCTACTCAAAGCTTCACCCTCATATGCATTGGGTTCCTCAGTAATTCCTGCCTCAGGTAACATATTTATTTCTTTGTTTAAGTCATTCATAGCTACTTCTGGTCTTTGGATGTCAGGATCAGGGATAGCAAGTGTCGTCTCAGAATCTCTAGCATCCGAATTAGGGATGTAGGTGAAAGAAGAAGAGTGCAAATCAGAAGATGTTGGCTCTAGCACAGGTTCACCTATAATGAGAAGTGGCCTAGATTGATCAGTAGTGTCGCATGTAATGTTTGCCTCAAAATCCATATCCTCAAGTGGATATACTTCCCTTATCTCGATTTGGTTATCTAACCCAAAAGGTATCTCCCAGGATTTATGATAATCTGATTGTGGCTCAGTTCTAGAGATATCAATCCTTTCCACCTCAGTTTCCTGAATGGAGTTCTCAGACGAACCCATTCAGCATACTTCCTGCTCCTGTCTCATATCCAAGCTAGGTTCTTCTTCCCCTGGATTATCTTCTGGCATCTGCTCCTGAGAATCTTTTGTGTGTCCTTCCGGTGTAGTCATTTCAGATTCTTCGAGGTCTTCAAGGTTGTTTTCCACTAGATATCTCAAAAGCAGTAGTTCTTGAGTTTCCTGATTTTGTCCAATTAGCCTTGTTATCTCTGTTGTTCCTTGAAGGTGCTCCATTACAGCTTGTTGATGTGGAATCTAGCTTTGTCTTTGGTTCGGCTCAGTGATAGCTTGGATTTCGTGTAGATAAGATGCGACCTTTTCCTTAGCGCTAGATATAGCTCTCTGAATTCTGTAATGCGGTCGCATATGCACCGGTAGCTCTTTAGGGGTTCCAAGGGGTGAATCAGGTCTACCCTTATTCCATGGGTGAGAAGCAGGAGTATGAAATCCATATCATGGGTTATAAGATGTGGTCCTTTGAGGGACCGACTGGTATGGGTCATAATATCCAGGGTTAGGATATGGGTTAACCATTTCGATAACCCGAGGAGAAGGAACAGGCGAAGCGAAAAGTTGTCTTCGCCACCTTGGGTTTTGATCCCAAGGTTAAGCTGATTCAGTGACTCGGGCTCTCAGATAAGCTCGTGGGTCCATCTCTTCTGGATCCTGATTAAGTCTAGCTCCAAGGTTAGCCATTACGGCTAAGCAGATAGAAGAAGTGACTTGCCTCCTTGGGAGTGGCTCCCAAGGTCCAATCAGTTGAGGTCTAAGCGACCTCCTTCCTTGCATACACCACCCAACCCTTGGGTTGGTGTAGCCAAGCCAGACAAGGCTAAGGCCCTGTCAATCAGATGGTCCTTATGAATCAGATGACCAGATTTTTTATTTTAAGTTTTAATTCTTGAAGAAAATTTGTCATACAACTGACTAAAAGTGATTCCCGCCTCTCGGCTAACCCAGCCAAGAGGTTGAAAGCACCCAGTAGTACGATAACAAATTCGGGTTTATTTCATGTTTTAGACTTGATTTTTAGCCCGTTTTCTTCAGTTGGGGTTTTCTTTTGGTGAGTGGCCCACAAGGTGACCAAGCTCACCGGCTAAGTACTAGACTTGACTAAGTCTAGGTTAGCTCAAATGTGGTCTCTAAATTGTAACCCTAAAGGTGTAACCTAGGGTTCATGCAATTCTAGGGTTTTGTTCTTTTGTTTTTTTCTTCTTTAGTAGACCACAAAAATTACAATCAGTTCTCTGGCTACAATTGGAATCCAATTAACTTGAAATTTGGTGAGTAGATTTCCTTTTTGATTATCTTTTCAGAGAATATCTTTTTGTAATTTTTACTATTTCAACCGAATTTATATAGATTTTTAAATGTCAAAGGGTCAGATTTAGAATTTTGACCCCTAGTCGATTTTTCAAATTGAAATAGTAAAAAATGATTTTCAAAAATTTGGAAAAAATATGAAAATTAAATCCAATGAGATCAGATTTCAAACCCCACCATTTTTAGTTAGAACAGATTCACGGATTGCTCGCAATTGCTTTTTGAATTATGAAAAATCTCAAATCTAGGTCAGTCTAACCCCCTTGCACTTTGCAAATTTTTAAAAAATTTTCCCTTGGAATTTTTTCAAATGAATGATGGTATTTGAAAGATGGTTTGAAAATGAGGTTCTAGCCCGAATTTCAGATTTTTTTGTTCACTAGTTTTTGGGCAATCGAATTTTTAAAACAGACTTTGAACCTTGGCCGAAAATCAAAAAATGGTGGAGAAGCTTTTAAAGAGTGTTTGAGTTTGAAATCCAAACTTTCCACCAAAAATATTTTTCTTTTCAAAAACTTTTGCAAAATTTTTTTTTCCAAAAAGGATTTTTTTTTCAAAGGATTTTCAAATATATATATATATATTTTTAAACTAATTTAAGATTCAAAAAGAAACCTAATCTAGATTTTTTGAAAATTTTTTTTGAATTTTTTTTCAAAAATGAATAATTTTTTTCTTTTTTTTTTCAAAGGAAATTGCTAGAAGCAAATCTAACCCTAAGGTTCAGAAGAAAACCTAGACTAAGAGGAGATGATGTACACCTGATTTTTTTTCCGTGCTCGATGTGTGCGCAGATCCCATTTATTTTTTCTACATTGTCCTGTACATCCAAAAACAAAATAGAGGAAGATTTGTCAGTGATGGTTTAAAAGATCAAAATCAAGAAAAAATGACATTGCCTCCCCAGTAATGGCACCATTTGTTTGTGGGTCGTAGAAATCCCATTTTGATAGGAAAAGTATCATAGTATAGTGTGCAATACAATCAAATAAAAATATTTTCTAAAGATAACGTGACTTTAAGTCCCGGTCGTTCGTCTCTAGGAGGTGTTTGTTTTACTTCTGAATTCGATCTTTTACTGCTCTACTTTGTTTAAAATCGCATGCCAGTTTCCAGTCTTCGGATTAAGATTTCACCACTTCTATTATGAACCCTGATTATGTGTGCATGCGTTAAATAGATCACAATGGTGAAAGTGTGAGTTTTTGTGCGCAAAATTCTAGTGAGGTGGTGGCTGTTTACAGAAAATGCATCTATAGTTAAATTTTCTATATTTTCCAGAAATGACATGCTTGTTGAGAAATATAAGTAAGTGAAAAATAGGCAACTTGAATCACGTAGAAAAGATGCCAACCAATAAGCTCATGGTGATTTCAAAACATAGAGATGTATATAAAAATGTATCTTTCATTCATTCATTTGGAGAAGTGTTTGCAACATAAAATGTAGAGGAAAGCTTGTGCAGGAATGCTTAGAAATGTAATTCTAGCTACCAGAAAATGATCACATACAAGAATCTATGGGGGAATTTTGCATGCATCATTGGGGGAGAATAAGGACTACACTACTAAGCAGTAAATATAAGCAGTAAATGTAAAGAGCTAGCTACTAATCTATCAGAAAGTGAGGGCATTCGGAGGTGGGCTCCGATGGCCTTGGAGTGGTCGGGAGGAGGAGGGACGGCCAATGGAACTTAGGCCAGCCCATGAAGAGAGGTTGGAGTTGTGATCCAGCATCCTGGCAGGGTGTCCTTCATAGTGGTGCTTAGCTCTTGGAGATGGAGTGGAGATGGTAGTGGCTAGCCTAAGTGGAGGTGGATGGAGCCAAGCATGTATGGCCAAAAGTGGATGGGTGCAAATGGCCACACCTTAGGTCTTTTTATAGACCTAAGGGATTCTCTCTAGAGAAGTGTGGAACTCTCTAGAGAGAGTCCAAGAATGACCGTCCAAGAGAGATAAAGGTGGTTTCTTAGATCCACCATTTGTGGATCTAAGAATTGAATGCCTCTTGGTTACTAAATTTGGCAACCAAGAGTTGGCGCCACTCCAAGAGAGTTCTAGAGAACTATAGAGAAGTGTGTGTGAGTGAATGGGTGTGTGTGTGGTCGTGTCCTAGGTGTCTAAGAGGTCTAGGTTAGATCCTAAGGGGTTTGGGTAGGTGTATACCTTGAATTAGGGTTGCAAACCCTAATTGCTAAGGGGTAATTGCAATTAAACTTATCCTAAGTTTAATTGAATGAGTGTGAAGTTAATTGAGAGTGAAATAACTCATTTGGGTTGGGTTTAAGTCAATTGGACTCTCACTAAGTCCAATTGGACTTGTGTGGGTTGAGATCTGAGCTCAATTGGACTCAATGAGTCCAATTGGCTTAGGTGATAGTAATTGACTTTGATCTAAGTCAATTGGGTTTGGTGAGGACCTAATTAGGTCCTTAGGTAGGTCGAGAGGTGATGTACTAGGGTTAGGACACCTTCATTTAGGTTCCTATGGGGTTGAGATTTGGTCTAGGGAGCTTGAGATTCAAGATCAAGGCTTGAATCTCAAAACAGGAACTGGAGACCAGTTCCAGACGTCCAAAAACATGATCAAATGACTTATACTCAAAAATCAGAAGTCTAGGCTTCAATTTTGGATGTCCAATCTGAGTTAGGGGGAAATCTAGGTTCTGTTTTGGGTATTCTACAGAAATTGGACATTTAACAAAGTGTCTGGACATTCAATAACACTGTAAAAGTAGGTTTGAGGTGTGCGGGAGTAGGCTAAGGGTTCTGGACGTCCTATAACTTATCGGGACGTCTAGATAAGGGTTAGAACTAGGGTTTTAAGGTTTCCTAGGGTGTGGTGACCTAATCTAAGGGTGGCTAAGGCTTAGGGGAAGTCTCTAGGCTATCCTAGGGCTAGGATGGACCTAAGCTCTTCACATTTTACTACTTTATTCCTACTTAATAGAATAGCAAACCTTAACTCCCTTACATCATTATTCCTACACTTAATCTAAGTCTTCTGCTCTAGTCCTACTGTAACACTCATTATTCATGATCCAGCTTCAAATCCTGCTCCAGATCAACTTATTGCCTGCAATCGACATAATTCACTTAATCAACACATTATAACATTATTTTGTGCAAAGCTAAAGTAAAGCAGTAAAGACGCAGATAATGCTTATGAATGCATGAATAACCCTACTTATGCTAAATTCTAGCCTAATTTAGGTCAATTAAGATCTATGATTGCTGCGTAATCAAAGCTCAAGTCCAGGTGGACTGGCCTGTATGTTGTGATTCAGCCATATCTTAATGGGGCAGTCCAGATTAGGGACCCAAAATCTGGGCATATATCTACGGTAAATGGCCAGTGCCTCAAGCCACTTTTGGCCCAGGAACCTCCTCCACCTGACGAGGTTGTTCATCTTATTGAGGACTTATGATTGAGTTTTCGCCCAGCTGGAGGTGTTAAACTCAGCACGTATAGATAGCACATCCCACATTCCACCATCACCCTATACATAACCATTTTTATACATAGCATATTTTTCTTTTTAGCATATTTTCTTTCTGCATATTGCATACTGACAGGTTGGCCGGTGCTGAATGTATAATTTCAGGAGCAATTACAAGTGATTTCTACCCATTTTCTCCTTGCTATATTTATTTTCTTTTATATTCATGCATGAGGACATGCAAGAACTTAGGCATGGGGGGATAGATACAAGAAAACTGAAAATTTTTATGCCAACATTAGGAAAACCTTGGAACTACATGTAAAATGTACTTTAGGACCCTAAATAAAAGAACAACCGACTCCACCTCCAATGCTCGCATTGGAGTTAGAAATCATCCGCAACAGCCATTTCCGACTCACCCACTCACCTCTTGTTCTAAATTTAGGGTCAAGCTGAATGTAACCCGAAAGGGAAATTTCATGAAGTACGAATATAAGAGGTTAATTGTTCATAGCATATATACATAGTGCATCCATGAATAAGATTATTTTATTAAGAGAATGAATTAGGGATTTTATCCTCTAGTTAATTCCTGTAATATGGAATCCAGTATAATTTTTCACACACATGTAGAATTTGCAATAGATTCACGGTGAAGGCTGATAAACATCTTTAGTCTGTTGAGAAGAAGCAGTGCTTCTTCTCCTGAACCCCTGGATAGTGTTTTGGGAGTCAGGCAGATTTTCTTCCAAAAATCCACCAAATAGTGTAAGATGAGAGTAGAGTGTACTAGTGCTCTAAGATTAGTACAAGGAATCCGGAGTCCTAGATAATTAGGTGATGATACTCTAAGATTAGACATAGTTTTCGCTCTCGATTTCTGCATATACATTTTGTGTGAAATATTGAGAGCCACCAAATAAGGCAAATACGCGGAGAGCGAGTTTTCATAAAACTAGGGCTAAGGTGAATGGTTATGACCATTCTTTACAGAATCCTCCGCTGAAGGAGGGTATTGATGTCAAGGTCAGAAATACACCGTCCTATCCGTCTCTCCCGGTGTCGTGAGTAGGCACTTCCACCAAGTAAGCCACCCAATGTCTCTTGAGTACCACCAAACCCAAATAATGCCTCCTCAATAAAGTTCATGGATATGTGATTGTGCAGCAATCATAGGTCTTAAGACCTAAATTAGGCTAGGACCTAGCATAAGTTAGGGTTATTCATGCATGCATATGCATTACCTGCATCTTTATTGCTTTCCTTTAGCTATGCATAAAATAATGTTATATGCTGATTAAGTGCATTATGTCGATTGTAGGGAATAAGCTGATCAGGAATAACAGGAGTTGTAGCAGAGCTGGAGCAGAATGCCTAGTTTAGATGTAGGAATAATAATGTAAGGGGGTTAAAAGTTTGCTATTCTATTAAGTATGAATAAACCAATAAAATGTGAAGAGCTTAGGTTCATCCTAGCCCTAGGATAGCCTAGAGACTTCCCCAAGCCTTAGCCACCCTTAGATTAGGTCACAACACCCTAGGAAGCCCTAAAACCCTAGTTCCAACCCTTCTCTGGACGTCCAGATAAGTTTTAGGACGTCCAGGACCCTTAGCCAACTCCCGCACACTTCAAACCCGCTTCTGCAGTGTTATTGGACGTCCAGACACTTTGTCAGACGTCCAATTTCTGCAGAATACCCAAAACAGAACCCGAAATCCTTCCTGACTCTGATTGGACGTCCAGAAAACAAGTCTGGACTTCTGCTTTTTGAGTATAAGACGTCTAATTCCATAATTAGACGTCTGATACTATTCTCCAATTCCTGTTTTGAGATTTAAGCCTTGATTTTGGATCTCTAGGTCCCTAAACCCAATTCCAACCTCATAGGAACCTAAATTAAGGTGCCCTAACCCTAGTACATCACCTCTAGACCTCCCTAAGGACCTAATTAGGTCCTTAGGGAGGTCCAATTGAGCCCTGATCTCAGCACACACTGTCCAATTGGACTCAGTGAGAGTTCAATTGACCTAGACCTGACTTAATTGAGTTGTTTCACTCTCAATTAAGTTTCCACACACCCAATTAAACTTGTATTAAGTTTAATTGCACTTTACCTTAGTGAATTAGGGTTTATAACCCTAATTTGAGACCTACCTTGACCTAAACCCACTAGAACCCAACCTAATTAACCTAGCCACCTAAGTTTCGACCCACACACACCCACACACACCATCCACATGAAAATATCTAGCCTAGAGTTCTCTAGAACTCTCTACCATGTGTGGTTGCCTTCGTTGCCAAAAATAGCAACCAAGAGCCATTCAATTTTTAGATCCACATTTGGTGGATCTAAAAACCACCATCCACCCTCTCTCTCTCACTCTCCCACGAGCTCCCACCATAGGCCTCTCTAGAGAATTCCATAATTCTCTAGAGAGCTTCCATTGGGTCTATAAAAAGACCCCATGGGTGGCCATTGACACCCATTCACTCCCTTGGCAATTACTCTCCATTGGTGCCATTCACGCCACCTCCACTTATCCACTCACTCCACCTCCATGAGCTCACTACCACCAGCATGGAGGACACCATGCCGGGATGCTAGATCAACCCTACCTCTCTCCAAGGGTCGGCCTAAGCTACATTGGCCACCCCTCATTCTCTTCTCAAGCACTCCAAGGCCATCGGGGACCACCCTTGAATGCCCTCTACTCTTTTAGCTCTAGATCATGCTTTTCATAAGTTTTACTGCTTTCATTTACTGCTTAGTAGAGTAGTTTCTCTTCTCCCCCAATGATGCATGCGAAATCCCCTCGTCGATTTTTGTATGCAATCATTTTCTGGTAGCTAGGTTTAATTTAAAGCATTCCTGTATAAACTTTCCTCTAGATTTCCTGTACAAACAACTCTCCCCCAATGAATGAATGAAAAATGCATTTATATATATATCTCTCTCTTTATGTGTTTGAAATCACCATGAGCTGAATGATTATTTTATTTGCGTGATTTAAGTGCCTGTTCTTTAACCGCCTATATATTGTGCACCAAAATACTAAGTAGAGCGGCTTTAAGATCGATTTCAAAAATAGAAACACGCCTCCCAGAGACGAACGACTGGGACTCAAGTCTTGTTATTTTACAAAATAATATTTTTGATGAACGTTTTTGCGTGACCATACTATGATTTTCGACGACTTTCAAATGCGCGAAAATGACTTTCTGTCAATATGTGCTAGTTGTGTTGTGTTGAAAGAAAAAATAAAAAAAAAGAAACAAATGAAAAGAAAGAAAATTTTAAAAAAAAGAAAGAAAAAGAGAAGAAAAAGCAAAAAAAAAGAGTGAATATTTAGTGTTTATTTCAGTTGCATTGAGGCAATGCCACTAAATATGGCCTTAACCTACCTTTCTTGTGTTTCTAACCACCTGAATACTGGCTGAGGAATTCTGACTTAGTGTAAGGTTATGAGAACTCAAATAAAGTGTTAATGCCAAGTGAGACCACCAAATACAGGTCATACGTGTGAATCTGGTGAGATTGTGAGCTCTAAGAAAAAGAAAGAAAAGAAAAGAAAAAGAAAAAGAAAAAGAGAGAATGAATACAAAGGAATAAAAAGGGAGCATAGTTTTTCTCGTCTTTCTCTGAGTTGAGTTACTTAGTAATCTGGGAATCTAGATTCTGTAGCACTAATCTCTATGTAGCACCAAGTGAGAGTGAGCCACCAAATAAACACCTGTACCCCTAAGAGATTCTCTACCTAAGCTTAAAGCCAGGTGGAATTCATAGAATATTTTGACTACCCCGAGGGAAGAAGTCTGCCCATCCCACTAGAATTTTTCCTAAGGGTCAAGTACAGGCTTTAGAGGTGAATTAGTTTTTCATTCGAATCCGTTGCAAAAGCTACATAGCTACACTTTCATGATTGTTTGGATTTCTAGAGCATAAGATGAAAACAAAAAGGAGAAAAATCTCTAGGCATACACTTGATAAAATAATCAATCCCTTAAGGACCCTTCTGTAAATAATTTAGCCTTGCATTTGCTAGGGACTAGCAAGATTTAGGCATGGGGGTAGATTGCGCAGCAATCATAGGTCTTAATTGGCATAAATTAGGCTATGACTTAGCATAAGTTAGGGTAATTCACGCATGCATAAGCATTATCTACATCCTTACTACTTTCTTTTAGCTATGCATAAAATAATGCTATAATGTATTGATTAGGTGCATTATGACAATTACAGGTAATAAGCTGACCAGAAGGTAGATCGGAAGTTGGATCTGAAGCTGGAATAACTGGTGTTGCAGTAGAGCTAGAGCGGAAGACCTAGATTAGATGTAATAGATAATAATGTAAGGGAGTTAAGGTATGCTATTCTATTAAGTAGGAATAAAGCAGCAAAATATAAAGAACTTAGGACCATCCTAGCCTTAGGACAGCCTAGAAGCTTCCCCAAGCCTTAGCCACCCTTAGATTAGGTCATGTCACCCTAGGTGATGAGAACCTCATCATAAGCCTTAACTAGCTCTTTTCGACCTAAAAAGGAGAACAAAAGCTCCTACACAACCAAGAGAAAGGCCTAATTCAAGGGATCACTAATCTGGGAAGAGAATATGAAACAAAGGGTAAAATTGTAATTTTACCAGTGTAGTTCATCAACGGGATTTTCTAAGGGCTAAACATAGGTCAAATGGGCTTAATAAAAGGAAAAGTGGGATGGTTTAGTCAGAAAAGGGTTTTGGTGAGATTTAAGAATTAAATGACATTCTTTAACCCTAAAACAAACCCACTTAATATCACAAGGTTTCAGTCAGGATAAAAATCAACTAAATCCTCTAAAATTCATGAAAAAATATCCCATAGGGTTTATAACCTTCAATTTGACCTTCGGTACCTATTTTGACCTAGATTGGGGTCTTAGCTCAGTATTTGACCTAATTTGGGTTTTTATGCAAAATATCCTATCAAACGTGGTCAAACCTAAAATCCAACTTCACTAATGGATTCCTTAGGTCCAAATTAGGTTTGTACCAAAATTTGGACCTAAGGGAAGGCCATCTTGACCTACTTTGCAAAATAGTATACCCAATTACATTCTGGCCCCTAACTTATGAAAACCCTTGCAAAAATCCCCTCAACTTCTTCGTCACTTTTCACATTCCGGTCCCTTTGCCATTGCAGCAGAGACCCATACCTCCGATGAAGTTTCGAGGAGGATTTCTCCTCGCTTCCCGAGGGAGCTGCTCTTAGATTTGAAAGGGGGGTTCTCTGAGAAGTCCCCTACCGCCTGAGCAGCTCCCCATGCCCTAATTCGCACCATGTATGGGTATCATTTCCGGCCATACCTCCGACGAGAGTCTTGCACTTGGAAGCTCACCTTCCAAGCCCAAGGTCCTCTGCTTGCGCCTTTAAATGTTGCCTTAGGTCCAGCCGCATCTTCAAAGCTTGATTTGGCCTGAGAAAACCCCTAAATTTGTCCTCCCTCACCTCCGGCCAATAGCCCGTAAGCTCCAGCGATCTGTCCTCCCTCTTCTCGTCGCTCTGCCACCATACCAGTGGCAAAGTCATCTTCGCCTCACTCCTCTGCATCGCGCCATACCTGCGCGAGCCTCTCGGACCTCCTCCTCGTCGTCATCATTCCCACCTCAAGGCCATTGTCTCTGACGACGACAAATACGAGTCTTCCGCCTCCTCCCTCCTTTCGTTCGTTAAGTAGGTTAGAACTCTTCCTCTATCTCCCCTCTTTATTTCCCCCATCTTTATTGCTATTTTTATCCCCTCTACGCCACAGACCACCACCACCTTCTCCACCTCCGGCAGACCACTGGCAAGGCGCATCCACCGCTCCGCACCTCCACACGCCTCGCTAGACCCCTCATCAGCATCACCATCACCCACTGAGCATCATCCACCCCACCATTATCCACCAACGCCTCCATAAACGCCCCCTGATCAAACCCATCACCATGGCCACAGAGCGACCTAGGCACGCACGCCTAGGCTGCCCTGCGACCAGCCACCCACCTAGGCACCTTCGCCATGCCGCAGCGAAGCTCCCCATCTAGTTTAATGAGGCTGCGAGGTTGTATTGAGTGGTTTCAAGTCTGAGCCCCTGACGCCATTGAAGCACGGAGCAAGGAGGTCACTAGTAGTACTCCAGGTTGCGTTCACTCAGGTGCTGTGCTCCAGGTGATGCGCGTTGAGTGTGCGAACGCATCCAGCCAGAGAGCAGGCTTCGCGAGGCACCCAGCTGCACCAATTACGCGGACCTTCCTCCTGCGGGCGCCAGAAGAAGCGGGTGGGACTTTTAGTCCCACCTCGGAAAGCCAAGAGCGCGATGAGTGAGTTAAATTGATTTTGTGTTTTCTCCTTAGCGCCTCAAGTCAAGGGGTGAGGTCCCCTTGCCCTCGCCTGCCTCGTCCGCGGTCACCCCTAGGTTGACCTGGCTGACCCGTTTACCCTGCACTCCTTGCGCACCACCCATGCTGGTGCGCTTAGACCCGAGCGCGTGTAACCCAACCCATATACTCGATTGTATGGCTCTGAGAGAGTGAAGAGAGAAATAGAGAGAGAGAGATGCGGGGAGGGTAAGGGGTAGGTTTTGCTACGTGGTGTTGTGCAGGAAAGGAGTTAAGGAAGAGGTGCTGCAGAGAAGAAGAAGAAGAAGGTGCGACTGAAGGAGGAGGCCAAAGTGAAGGACTTAGCCACGGGGAAGAAGAAAGAGGAGCAGTTGAAGACAGAAGAAAGAAGACTGAAGGAGAAGAAGGAAAGAGAGGCATTGTAGTAGAGGAGCGGTAAAGAAAGAGAAGAAAAAGAAGGAGGCGTGGCTGAAGAAGACTGCAGAGGAAGAAAACAGGAAGGAGGAAAGCCAAGTGAAGAAAAAGAAGAAGAAGAAGACTGCAGTGGCTAAGGAAGAAGAAGGAGGAGGCGCAGCAGAGAAGAATAGAAGAAGAAGAAGATAAGGGAAGACAATCAAGAACAGAAGAAGGAGCCGTAGAAGAAGAAGACAGAAGGAAAGGAGGGAGAACAGGGAAGATAGAAGAGAAGAAAAAAAAGTGAGCACTGTAGCAATCGCAAGATAAGGCGTCTGATTCACAAAATCAGACGTCTGATTCACAAGGAAAGGCAGAGAAAGAAAGAAGGAAAAGGTGAGGCCAAGAAGAGAAGGAAAAGGAAGAAAGAGAAGAAAAGAAAAAGCCATCAAGAGAATATTCAATTTCGTCTTCCATTTCTACTCTCTTTTTAGTTCTCTTATACATGGACTCTCATTTATATTATTGTTAAATATCATATTTTGAGATTGTGATTTTAGTTTCTAAAATACCAATTTGCTCCCTAATTTAGACCTTGGATACTTTAGTTTTCGAGTAAAATAAGTTAATCGTTTTCGTGGTGATTTCAAATATACTACAATGAACATTTTTTTTTTAATCCACGATCTTGCCTTGCAAAATGAACAACATTTTTTGTGCCATTGCCGGGGAGCAACAGGCATCTTTGAAGCATTAATCACAACTTCTGATTCAATACTGACTTAATTTCTCTCTTTTGTTGTGTTTGTCGCAGGAAAGCCAAGGAAAGAAAATCAGCTACCACATTTTGTCTTCCCGCTTTGTCGTTAATCTCGGGGTCAACAAGGCGAAAGAGGGATTGCCGTAGTAAAAGGCGATCAGATTTAGGATAGTCAAAACCTGGGGAAAGAAAAGAAAAAAAAGGAAAGCAAGAAAAATGATGGGTTACCTCCCATCTAGTGCTATCTTTTACTCCATCCAGCTGGGCATGAAGGTATGCATGGAAGATGGGAAATCATGTAAAAAGTTGGACACTTGGATGCCCGCAAAAAATGTGTCTTCTTCTGGATCCCTAGAAAATTGATTAGAAGAAATATTGGGATCAAAGTTGGATGGAAAATGATAAGTGTAGCCCAAGTCTGGCCACTGTTTTAAATTAGGTTGGATGCCAAACTCGGGTGGGTCTGGTGGCAGGTCCAATGGAAAAGGTTTGGGGGAAGATGGGTGAAGGGTGGGTGAACTTAGAGTGGAAGGGTGGGTTGAGAGAAGAGTGGGTGGGTTAAGGGGGTCAGGTGGTTCATCAGGAATGGAATTTTGGTCAAGACAAGTCTCCAAATCACAGATTTCGCTGACCACTGATTCTGAATCAGATTCCTCAAAAATATTGTGGTCAGTAAGGGTATCTATCAACATTGTCTCCACGATATTAGAAATTTTAGTATCTGAGTCCTTAAAGAAATTATCATCATGGAATCTCTTGGAGGATTTGAAAATATCTAGAGTGATAGTTTGGCTAGCGTAGGTGATATCCATTTTTCCTGTGTGGCAATTGATATTTGCCTTTGCAGTGGCCAAAAAGGGTCATCCAAAGATTATTGGGGCATTCAATAAAGATTTGGGTACTCAATGTCATGGACCAGAAAGTCTACAGGGAAGACACAATTCTGGACCTTGACCAAAACATCCTCAACAATCCCACAAGGTTTAATTGTAGATCGATCAACTAATTGCAAGGTAACCTCGACGGGTTTAATTCACTGATCTGAAACTCTTCAAATAAAATCGTGGGAATGATATTAACAAAGGCACCAAGATCAAGGAGGGCACGATCAATGGTAGTATCATCAATAATTACTGAAATTAAAGGCGTCCTCAGATCTTGCATCTTAGGAGGCAACTTGCTCTGTATGACAAAGCTTACTATCTCTGAAAGATGTACCTGTCCTAGATTTTTGGCCTGCCTTTTAGGAGTACAGATCCCCCACAAAAATTTGGCATAGGCAGGTATCTATTTAATGGCATCTAGGAGAGGAATATTGATTTGAACTTGCCCAAATAAATCCATGAGCTCTTCTGTGGTGGGCTCAGATTTCTTTTTTCTATTGGTGGTGGGGTGGAGAGCTTGTGGAAAAGGGATAGGAGTCGTGTCTTGAGATTTTAGTGTTTCTTTTTCTTCCTGATGGGGAGGTGCAGAGTCAATTTGCACAGGGATGGGGATTTTACCAAGTTTTTGTGAAAGCCTGGGATCAGTTCTAGTTTTCCCACTCCTCAACGTAACTGCATGTGCAGTCGAATTATTATTTGGAGGAGGTGGGGTAGCCTATGGTTGTGGAAACCTGGGAGGCTGCTGAGGTGGTGGATTAGTAGGAGGCTGATTCGGGTAGTGTAGATTTCAGCCTGGATATTGGTTCCTTTGGTGATTAGGGTTGGGCATGGGTTAGGAGGGAAGAAGTCCTGCAAGTCTTTGAGTGGGAGTAACCCCAATATGATTATTTAGATTTGTGATGGTGCGGGTTACTTCCGTCATTTTTGTCTACATGTCCTGCAGGGTTCTCATCATCTGGGCATTAATATCTTGTTGGGATGGCCTAGGATGAAAGGTCAGATTAGATCTATACCCATAAATTGATTTGGTTGGGGAAGAACCTGATTATTCCAGGAGTAGTTCGGGTAATTCTTCCAATTGGAAGAATTTTTAAATGGTTCCTGGATGGCAGAAATATTTTGAGTGGAGTTAAGATCTGGATAGTTGTAATTCCCCAGTGAATCATGGGCAACCTCAGAATACTTGTAATAATCAGCAAGAATAGTGTTGAGATTATGCAAATTTTCTCTTCATGGAAAGTTAGGTTGGGTTAGATGTAGACTGTGTGGAGCTTGGGTTGATGTGGCAAGTCTTTCCTCAATCTTCTTTTGGTTAACGTGCATCTGGTCGAGTTTTTGGGCGATCATTTGAAGATCATCTTGGGTGACAGAAATAGATTGAGTGCCTACTTCATGAACACTGAACTGCAGGTTTTGAGTTCTGCCAAATGTGTTCATGGAAGCTTGATTAAATCAGTTTTCATTTATTTCTTCAAAAAGATCATAGGCACTCTCAGCATCCTTATTCAAGAAGTTTCCGCCACACGAGGCTTCGACGAAATGTCAGATTTAATCTTCTAATCCATGATAGAACATCTGCACGAGCTGCCATAAAGGAATCTCGAGGTGTGGGCATCTTCTTAAGAGATCTTGAAATCTTTCCCAACAATCATGGAAAGTCTCACCAGATTTTTGTTGAAAGGTCGTAATAGATCTTCGCAGCGAATTAGTACCACCTATGGGAAAGAATTTCTTGAGGAAGGCGCTCTTGAGCTGAGGCCAAGTTGTGATGGGTTGGCCAATGGTCCTGAACCAATAAGTGGCCTTATCTTTAAGAGATAATGGAAATAGCTGCATCAGCCATAGGTCTTCTTGCACATTTCGGGAACGGGTTGTTTGTGCAAGAAGAGTCAGCTTTTCAAGGTGGCTGAAAGGGTCTTCCCTAGGAAGGCCATGAAAGTGCTTAATCAGGTTTAGGACTGCTGGCTTGATCTTGAAGTCCCCCTCTGGTATGACCACCCCTGGTTGTTCCCCATAATAAGATGGATCATAAAAATCTTTTAGAGGAATAACAGGCTGCTGACGGGGTGGTGGGTTTGGCCTTTGATTGGCTAGGTTTTGGACGTTCCTAGTCAATGTTTGTTGATTGCCATTTAATTTAGCAATCTGCTCAGCCATCATTGTTAAGAGATCAGGCAAGGGAGCTTGATGTTATGATTCAGGCAAATCAATATTAGGGAGCTCTAGGTGCTGGAAGTCAAATGTGGGGGGATTATGGGTGGAAGGGTTAGAATTAGGGTTAGTAGTAGGGTTAGAGATGGGATTAGAGGTGGAAGTGGAAGGGTTAGTGGACCTATTTTGTTGATTTTCCATATTTTTAGAAGAAGATTACAGAAAAAGTGGTCTTTTTGCGCAGGGGGTGAAATCAAATGGTCCTTCCAAGTCAGGATTTTGAGACCATCGCCTGTGCATAAAATGGAAGAACGAGAGGGGAGGAGAAGAGATGGAGATGAGAGAAGTGTGCACACAAGCAATCAAATTCTAGACCTAACTTAATTATAACTCCCTAGAAATCAACCTAAGACTTGGTCTACTTAGGAAATTCGTAATCAACAGTGAATATCAGTTCTATCAGTAAATCTAGCCAAGTTGCTTAAGGGCAGGTTTGGGCCCAAGCGTTTCCCAGGAAAAATCCCCAGGTGCTTGTACAAACCCGTGCCTGGTCTTTTGACATGGCCCCTCAACCTGAACACCAGATATAGATGATAGAACTGGTATTAACTAAAAAAAACTTAAGTCATATATAGCAAACCTAAATTGATGAAACCTTAGGGGTCAAGTTGCTACTGATTTTGATTAGGTCTAGGATACTAAATTGCACGCGGAATGTGGAGGGCGTTGATTGGGTTGTTGCCCTATTATTTCAATTTTTTGTGTGTGTGTAAGAATTGGAAAGTGGTTCCACTTAAAAACAAGTTATCACACAATTTTTGTGTTTCTATCTTTTAGGATTGGATTTAACTTAGTGTATTTTTAGGATTTTCTTTTTAAGTTTTCAAACAAGTTTGAGATTCCACAAACAAGAGGAAATCAAGTTGTATGGGGAAGGATATGTTTCCTTTTGGTTGTTTGTCTCTAAAAATGAAAAAGAAACCCTAATCCAATTGATCCTAGGATAAAAATTTAACTACCAATGGATTGCTTTTAGGCTTTCTATATTAGGTAGTGGTCTAAATAATTCAAACAACACCACCACTTTGAAGAGAATCAAACAAGGATTCTATAAAATATTTTTTGAAGATTTTAGGAATTTATTTGATAATTATTTTGAATTTTTATTTGTATTGGCGTCAAAGTCTAGAAATGATACTCATAGATATTTTAGACTTTTCAGCATTACCACTGACCTCAAAAAATTTTGGTGATTTTGTATGATGTGTAGAATTTCACAAGAATTCTAGAAAGCTAAATTTCACAAAAATTAGATGAGTAAAATAATTCTAAAAATTCACAGACTGTAGTAAAATAGGAAGATTAGAGGGTGTGATCCTTTGGCAGTCCAAGAATTTTTAAAACTTAAATACAAATTTAATTAGTCTGAAATTTGGAACAGATGTTTCCTACTTGATTTGAAATCGTTCTGTAAAATTCCAAGATTTTAGAAGGCCTATGGTGATCGGTATTGATTTTTCAAATCTTGACAGAAGTCTGGATCCGAAAAAGCAGAACATCAATACTTGAAATGGGGTGGTGTTAATGGTGCAAACAAGCAATCAATGTGTTTTAAAATGCACCACTCCACTTAATTAAAATGTTTAGGATCCTGAAAGCCAAGTTTAATATTTTTTTGGTAGTCTTTTAGCCTAAATGTGACAAGAAATGGGGGACCAACCTGAAATCGTGGGAAGAAAAGGAACTTTGAGCTCTCGCTTCCAAATTCCAGTTTTCTTCCTGTAGTTCCTACACACACGAGAGAAAAGAGAGACAAGGGGATGAGATCCACTTCAAGCAAGAGAATCAATTAAAATGCAAAGTCATGCCTTTCCAGCAACGGCACCAAAAAGTGATTGAGTTTTTGCACAATTTGTTAATTTAGGGTTTTAAGTCGTTGCAACGTACAAAAACAGATTCGCTTTTAAAATTTATAAGACCTAGATAGTGGGGTATCTAGGGTCGTCTAAGGAGGTAGGTTTGCAAATTTGTTTCTCTTGACTTGAACAAGGAAATCAACTTTCTTTTTGGTCTTTTAAATATATACTTTTTGTAGATTTTTGAAATAAAGGTAACATGCAAGGTTTTGTTGATAGTGGGAAAACAACTAATACCTAATTCAATAAAGCTAACACTAAGGTGACAGGTAGAGCCTCTCCCTAAGCTCACCCTAGGCACGTGGAGGCCTAGAATAATTAGGGAGAGGGAGTGAAACAAATGATAGGCAAAAATTGTAAAAAGCTATGCAACAAAAATTGAAAGAAGGCAATTTGAATTAAAGCAAAATCATTTACAAAAAACCTATAGAGGAATGCTTCAACTTTACTTGAAAATACAAGAAAAATAAAACACAAATCCTCTAGATAGATGGTGAAGAAGAGGGCTTCTTGCTCCAAGCCAAGTAGCTCCTTGACTTGAAAAGACAATTCCTCCTTCTTGAGATGCTCCTCCAAATGATGTCCTCCAAGGTGGTAGCTACCACCTTTAATTCTCCTCCTCCAAGGGTGGATGTCCACCCTAGGTCCTTCTCCTTTTCCTGGCTATCCTCATTGAAGTAGAATAGCCCTCCTCCTTGGCGTGGCACAAGTTGAAGAGAGTGGGGAGAAGGCACCAAAGGGGTGGGTGATGTGCCCCCTTAATCTTCTTCTCTACTAATTCTTCTTGGCCGTAGGTGTAGGTGGCTATAGGTAGAATAATACACTAATGGAGGATGATGAAAATGGTGGTAGGTGATGGGTTTTTATAGGGTTTAGGAGAGGAGGGGTTGGCATGGACACATGTAGGGCTAGGATGGACTTACAGGGTGGTTATGGGTGGTTATCATGATCCAAGGGAGAGGGCTATTTGGCACCACCTTAAAGGGTGTTAAGGGGGTGGTTATGGTGGCCAAAAGTCACCTAGAGTTGGTGCCACTTTTGGCTTCTAGAAGGGGGGGTTAGGTGGATGGTTAGATGTGGTTGTAGGGTTAGGTGTATGGTGGATATGGGGGTGGATGTTGGTGCCAAAAAGGGGGGTAGTTAGGGTTAGGTTTTGGCACCAAAATTGGTGCCTTTTGGTGGTGATGATGGGGTGAAGAGGTGGCTAGGTGGTGGTGTCAACTTGGAGTAGGATAGCTAGCTTAGGTGAGCTTAGGCAGGGCTTTAGTTGGTGGAGCTAGCTAGGGTTGAGTTGAAGGTGGTGGATGGCCAAGGAGCTGGTTGCTAGCTAAGCTAAGCTAGCTTAGCTAGCTATGGAGTAGAGGAGGAGGTATTGGAGCTAGGGTTTGAAGAGAGGAGTTGAGGAGGAGAAGTCTGGAGCTTGAAATGGAGCTGGCAGCAACTGAAGAGGTTAGCATGGAGCTACTCTAGCTAGCTTAGCTTGCTAGTTCTTTGCTAGCTGCTAAGCCAAGCTAAAGTTAGCTGGCTTATGTTGAATTGAGTTGAGGTGAGCTAGGTTTGGTGCTCCCGAGAAGGATCAAGCTGGGTGAGGCAGCTAAGGTAGCTTAGCTCAATTGAGTTGAGCTAAGCTGAGTCCCCGGGAGCTGGACTCGAGCTTCCTAAGCTGGAATGAAGTCATCTTTAGTAGTCTGTAGTTGAGTGGAGCTGATTGTAGCTGGACCTGAGCTGGGGTGAACTCCAATCAACTCAGCTAAGATAGCTAGAGCTCCCTATAGACTAATGGGAGTTGAGATGAACCAAACTGAGCTAAGTTGAGCTGGATCTAAGCTGACCTGAGTGAGGGTGAGCTAAGATGAGCTCTCTTGAGCTGCCATTCAGCTGAGATGAGCTGAATGGAGCTAGGATGAGCTAACCCTAATTTAGGTGGGCTGAATTCCAGCTATGGTGAGCTGGATCAAGCTGAGTTCCAGCTGGTGAGATCTTCTCCTTCACCAATTGCCTTCGTGAGTGCTAGGGTTCTAGGGATCTGGCAACCTGTATATCCCTAACATTCATAAAAACACATTAGAAAGACAACAAAAATTGCGAAACCTAATTAATGGCTAAATGCAGCCCAAAAACCCATTTGTAAAGCAAAATCCTAAGAGCTAAGTTTGTTTTAATGCATAAAAATGACGATAAACTGGCATTTATCATGAAGCTATAGGGACATCCTCAAGCTTACATCATCCTTAGCGATGTGGACTGCTAAACTCACTTCGATCGTATTATGAAATTGTTGCATCGTAGTATGGTGATCAAATCGAATTAAGTATTTAAATTTATAACTCGAATAAAAAGAAATCCGAGGTCGTCTCTGGGAGTAGTTATTCACATAATTTATCACTATCAAAAGGGTAATATATGCTGAGTAAATAAAGTGCTTCTTTATAGAGATAAAAAATAGAGCAAAAGAGGTGGTTTAAACCACTAGGTTCAGCACAACTATCAGTTATCAACATTTAACTCAACTCAACACTTTACCCTCAGACGATAGAGAATAGGCACGGATGCCTTAAGTATTGAGGGCGAGGGTGTAGTAGGTACTGTTCCACGCTGCAAAACCCTCCCCTGCGCTGCGCTCTCTCTCTTTCTCTTTCCCTTCTCTTCCTCAGTGTCCGGTCAGATGCTCAGGTAATCGAGTATCATGGATCCATGTACCTGGGACAAGGGTTGGGGGTGTGTGTCGCAACCGAGGTGTGAGTATAGCTTAGGCAAGTAATCGGGTTCAAAGCCAGGCCTGCATGGAGTTGTCACGAGCGAGGCATGTAGGGTGTGCGGGGACCTCATCCCCGATGTTACTTGAGGCGATAAGGCTGAAGTAGAAATTCCTTTTATGTGTGCACACCGCCTCTTCTCTTCACAAGGTGGGACTAAATCCCACCCTCTTCTTCGTGTGACTGGCAGCAGTAGTGATCTTCCAATTGGAGATCTTGGTCGCTTCCTAGAAGGTGTCCACGTCTTCTAGAGCCAATGCCTGGAGCAGGGACCTCAAGAACAGGGCTGGAACTTTGCAAAGAAGCTCTAACAATGGCGCGATAGGTCCTGTACCTGAATCAAGAAGATGGCCTCTTGGACACGTTAAATCAATTCAAAAGGTTCACCGGACCACGGCGAACGTGGCGGTGGTGGTTTCGTGGTGTGAGAGTGAGTGTGGCAATCGGACGGAGGAGGAAATGGCCAGAGGAAGTGGGTTTATTCAAGGGGCATTTTGGGTGGGTGGGGAGGCGAAGAGAGAGAGGGTTTTGATGGGTGGAGTACGACAGAGGTTATGGGCATGTCAGCAAGGAGGATGGAATTGTGTAGCACACAGAAGTCCTCGCCAGAGGTGAAGACGAAGGGTAGCTCCAGTGGGTACCTGTCCATAGTAAAATGAACCTCTCGATCCTAGATCAATCCAGGAGCTTCAAGGAAGATTCCTGAAGCTTTTCCCTATTTCTACGTGCTGTGTGAAAGGGCTCGGTGATGTGGCGAAGATGCTTGCCGGAGCCCTTAAAGATGGTGGTTGGTGATGGCTCAAACGGGGTTGGAATTTAAAATTGGAGAGATGAGAAGGTAGAGGGAAGAAAGGGGAAGAAAAACCCTAGCCTAATTTGGAGGAAGGAGAGGTGGAGACTGATGGTGGTGGCAGGCCGCTGACGAAGAATAGGAGAAGGAATTGAGGCCGACGAAGGAGGTAGAGAACCGATTGCTGGGCTGAGAAGCTCAATGAGAGAGAGATGAAGGCGGCTGCACCCTCGTTTGATGGCGAGAGGCAGCGCAGTGAAGGGGTAGAGAAGACCTAAAGGTCTGGCAATGGCAGCTCACGGAGGAAGAAGAGAAGGTAGTGGTTGTGCTCGAATTCTAGACAACTCGGCTCGGAGGAGCATCGCGAGGCTTTATAAAGCCTCGGTCGTGCGTGAATTTGTTGCAGGAGGTAGCGAGAAGACCTTCCAACAACTCGTATCTCCGTGTTTGTTTTTGACCAGATATCGTGAGTTGTTGCAATGATGGCAACTGGCGAGATGTATCTCGATCGACACGGAACGGAACGGCGAATAACTTCACCTTTAGAGGTCGAGCTCAACCGATGCTCGAAGCGACCACAAATGGCGCTAGAGAGTCATCGGTTAGTTCGGTCAACGATTCTGCGGCTGTTGAAGGAGGAAGATGATGTCGAGGACCAGTTCACAAGATGAGGACCTAAGAGTAATGAAATTGGACCTACTTGCAAGGATTTAAGGAACTTTGGGGAATAAATGCAAAGTAGGTACAAACATTATCAAATCAGGTCCAACTTTTTATGGAATCTCAATTAGGATCTAGGGAATTTGGTGGTCATGTCAATTTTGAGTTTTGAAGTTGTTTGGTTGGTAAATCCTCCATTTAAACACATTTGACATTAATTATTCACCTAGGTTATTATTTTAGGTTTAATTGGCTTCTTTGACGTATCTGATCAAATTAAACCTTGTGGGATATTTATTTATAATTTTTAGAAGGTTTAATTTGCAATATTTTCATCAGAATCCTATCAAACTAAAATAGATCAAACATAGGGTTTAATTGTCCTCTTTCATAGCATAATTTCAAAGGAAACCCTAAATCGGTTATTCTGACCTGTTTTACGGTCTCTTGGAAATATTCTAATGAATCTTTCTCCATATGATATTGTACCCTTTTTTATGTATTATTTAGGTCAATTTACTTTAGGACTTAGCTAAATTAGGTGAGTTATAGAGCTTAATGGAACTGCCATCATGAACGAATTGAGGAAGAAGCTACACCTTTGTCACAGGTGTGGCCGAGTGAAATGGTAAGGAAACACTAGAGAGGATGAATGACCACCTCGAGAAAAGTAGAAGGGAGTTGATCCTTTGTACGCGAGGCCAGGGGTGAGCTTAGGTAGCTGCGAGAGTGAATCAGCTGATTGTAGAGTGAGTTTAAACTTGATTAAGGCATACGGTGAAGATGAAGAAAATTGGTGTAAGGGGCTTTTAAATCAAATATGCTCGGTTGGATCAAATCTGAGGGAAGAGGTGAGGCTATGCATAGGAGCATGCGGAGATTGGATCTAGATCCACCATTGGATCAGGGAATCAAAGATCGACGATGCCTGTAGCTCATGTTCTTCATGAGCAATAGTGCTCTCGCGGGCGCAGTAAGTGTTTGGTGAAATTTACAGGGAAGCCCTTAAAGAGAAACGATGCGTGTTTTGTGAAGAATCCCATAAATGGTTGAAAAGATGTCAGAGCGATCCCTGGACATTTACAGAAAGGTCCTTAAAGGTTTTAAGCTAAAGAAAATGTAATGGTGTGGACCTAAATGTAATGTGATGATTCAAAGTCTTATTGATGTCCAAATGCAATGAAATTTTTATGATAGCTTAATTGAACATATTAAAAGTTAATTCAACCCTTGATTTGTACTTTTGAACTCAAAAAGGTGTTTAATTGACATTTGGACCATCAAGTTATGTTTATGAATAGAATATCTCATAAATTGACCTAATTATACATTTTTAACCCAAATTTGATGTTTTAGGTCATTTTCCTTAAATCTCTAGCTTAACTTGGGTATTTTAGCTATGATAAGCTATACCTCATCAGTGAGTCAAGAAGTGAAGAAGGGAATAGTGGAAATAATAATGGGGGTGACAAGGGTGGTGAAAAAGAAAAAGCCAATGCTGATGAGGGGAATTTTTCTTTGGAAACTGACACCACTCCCATACAAAAAGCCAATACAAAAAGCACTGTTGAGACAAGAGAAAACCCTAGTGTGTGGAAGATGAGAAGAACCCCAAGTTTAATAATGGGGAGAATAAAGAAAAGAACAGAAAAGAGGAAAACAAGGGTAGGAGAAAAAATTTGAGGTGTTGTAAGGAATTTGAAAGAGGAAGAGAAGACGTGTGATGAAAGGGTTGAGAAGGAAGATTCAAAGAAAAGAAAGAAGTCAAAGCAGAAGGAGCCACTTATACATGATTTGGATGATGATGATCAGGGTGGAAATCAAGCAAGTGAGCAAGAAAAAAATGAACCTAAAACTCCAAGTGTTGATTTACTTATGAATCAGGACGTTGATAGTGATGCGGTACGTGCTTCGAAAATACTACACTTCCACTGAATAAATCAAATGTCCTATTATATTGTAATTGTTATTATTGCATGTAAGATTTGTTTGTGACATAGAATTTAAGTAACATGTATACAGTACCTCTATGATCCTCATAATGATTACCAAGGGCATAATCAAGTTAGTAAGGAGGAAAACAACATTATCCAAACATTTCTGAGGGATCTAGCCGACAAGTAATATGATGTACACAGATAATACTTATAGATAATTTGTTATAATTGATGGTAATGCCATCATTTCGTCATAACCAACTTGAATTGGTTGGAATCAAGAGATAAATGCTCCTAAATGATTGCCTAAGGACCATAATTCCACTCTAATCTGTTTCGAGAAGAAAATAATAAAATAGAGTTAATTATGCTATTTTAACATCACATCACAAATGTAGATTAACCATGGGGTTACTTAGGGGTTAGTTGAAGGTCAATTGAGCATTAAATACCAAGAAGTGGGTCCACACTGATAGAAACAGGATTTCACGCATTTCAAGTGTGAAAATAGTACTAAAAATCCTAATTATCAACCCCACTTAAATCGAAGAGGTTCTGGTCAGGATAAAATCAATCTAAACCTCCTAAATTTCATAGAAAAATATTCTAAGAGGTTTTGTACCTTTGGTTTAGTCATTTGAACTTATTTTGACCTAAAATAGAGTTTCAAACGAGAATTTGCCTTGATTTAGGCTTCTATGAAATTTACCTAGTCAAATGTGGTCAAAACTCAAATCTAAGTTTACCATCATATTCCTTGGGTCCAATTAGGTTAACAACAAAATTTGGGTCCAATCAGAGTCCATCTTGACGTAGTTTGTAATTTAGTCCCTAAAATCTCTCTTTCTTACACTCAAACCCCTAGGTTTCAAGTTTCTTACAAATGCCCCCTAACTTTCTCATATTTCTTGTATTTTGGTCCTTGCTGCCATTAGAGGTGTGAACAAAACCTCAACCCAAACTGGGCGAACTTAATCTTGAATTTCTCTTTGATTTCTTTATCAAATCCCTCCAAATTTGGAGGGATTGATCAGGAAGAGGATCCATCTCCATTGAAATTGATTTCAAATCCAAACTTGCACCTTAGAACCTTAGCGAGCTCCAAGAATCAGGGAATAAAAAATGCCAATTTCACAACTCCAATTCGCAAATTCTTCCAATTTTAAAGCATGATCGAGCTCTATATTTGCTCGCACACATCCCAGCATCAACTTTAGCTAGGTTTCAGGCCACAAACCTTCTTCCCCTCCTCCAGTCCTCTCCAACCTTAGCTTCGATAGCCCTCTCGCCATTCCTCTTTTGTGCATCTGATAAACACTTATAAATTCATCGTAAAATGCTTATTTGTGATAATTCCTAGGCTTAGCACTACATATCATGATATAAATATCGCATAGCATGCATCATTCTCCATTTAGAGTAGTTGTTTATATTTTAGGTTAATTAGGTCCTTTTTATGGTCAGGAGAAAAGAGGATTTATTTTAGGGCCTCGGATGGATGATCAAACCATACGGATCTGATTAATACGACGATCGGAGTCTAACGCCACTGAAATCGTCCAGATCAGAGTCCCGTAGCATCACACGAAGCCCAAGGAAGATCAACGGCCAGGGGGGCAATGCGACATCCATACAGGTTTCAGATGGAAAATCCGACCATACGGATGGATCCGGAGCGACGATTGCAGTCCGACAGCGTAGGAATCATCCCGATCTGAGCACCGTGGCACCCTCTACAAAGGAAAGAAGAATGGGTAGCCCAGGTGGCACCACGTGGCACCATCCAGGTCGCCCAACGCCGGCCAACAGCAGCAGCGCACTCACACAGCCGCAGCCGCGTGTAGTGCACGCGCATAGCCACAACCGCGTGCAGCAGCAGCACAGCATACGTCGCGCGTGCACGCACAAGGCACGTGATGCACGCAAGCAGAGCATGCCAGCGGGGCGGGTGCGAATCTTCAGCGACGCACTTTTAGTGACGCTCGCAGCTGTCACTAATGGTTAGAACATGCCAGGAAGTGGATTTGAAGGGCAGATCTTCAGCAACAGCTGCAGCAACGTATATGGACGTCAGTAATGACCCAGAAGCGAATTTGTTCTTCCTCCTCCACTATAAAAGGACCCACCCACCACCATTCCAAACCATCTCTTCCTTTCTTCCTCTCACCACCTCCAAGGCTCTAGAGAGAGCTTGTCCCAAGCCCAGGATGCTCCTCTAAAGTAAAACCAAATAGTTTTCCGTCCTCTCACCCCCCTTCGTGGAGCATCCCGTGGTTGTCCTCTTACCACTCTTCGGGAAGAAGATCCTCACCGCAACGTCGTCCTACCCCATCCTCTATCCTCCGGCTCCGCCCTCCTTCGTCTCGCTCCTCACCACCTTCCTCTAGGCAATGTCAGAGCGAGTCGTCCTCCGAGCAACCATCGAGGGGGATTTCTCTCCCCTCATTCTATCTTTTTATGCTTTCATAGTGTAGATTTTTCCTACTTTTGTAGTGTAACAAACAATTCTTGATGAATAGATGATAGTTTCTCTCTCTCTCTCTTTTATATTTGCAAGTAGATTAGCTAGATAAGCATTTGTTGATCTGATCTCTTGCTTCCTAAAAATACCAAAAAAAATTAGAAAAGATAAAAATGACCAAGAACAAATAAAACAGAAGCGTGGTTTTCAATTAAAGTAAACGTCGCCTCCCTGTGTTCGACCTGGGACTCCCTTGGAGTTTCGGTATAAATTTTATCTGATCGACGTGTTTTGCAACTACGACGATGGGTTACTTGTAACCCCGATTTCTAGACACGCGAAACGCGACATGACCATTTTGTCGCCGTTGCCGGGGAGGCAATGGAATTTACTTTATTGTTTATTGCATTTCTTTGCATTTACATAACATTAACCCTACTTGTCTTTGATCTACTGTCTTGCAGGTACCCTAGCATGGAGATCCAAGTGCGGTAGACCGAAGTAAAGTGCGGGTAGAGTGTTTTGTAAGTGTCCCCCACACCACCCTCACCTTAGTTTTCATTCCATAACCGAATAACTCAAACCCAAATCAACTTAGGTGCTTTTTATGAACCCTAGGATAGATTTGGTTGTTTGTTTGCCACCTCCACTCACCTAGCCATCCACATAAATAAAAATAAAAATAAAAATAAAGTGTTATCTGATTGTGGGATTTTTTTGTAAGCTACACACTTAACACCCACAACTTCTCACCCTAAAGTGCACAATCACATCGATTCTACCACTTAACCGGGATCTGACCTGTGGACCCGATACACTTAATTCAACACACAAATAAGTGAGTAGAAATCTGAATAGGTCAAAAATTTCTGTGTGCCTTAACTAAGTGGTGCAACAGGCCAATTGATTGAACTGTTTGGGCCGCACCACTTAAGATAAAAGTGATTCATCAAGTAGCTTGCCACTTAGGGTTGATTCTTAGGGCTGAACCAGGCACTCCACATTTTTTCTTTAATTTCTAAAGGAATATATCATTACCAGTGCTTGCAAAACTTGGAGTGTTTTCCTAAACTTGATTAAATATACCTACGATTAAACCCTAAAAGCTACTAAACAAGGTTGAACTCTAAAAGACACATCATCAAATAACCTTGTTTGCAAACCCTGGTTACGCACACACACACATTCTAACTGATCATTAAGGGCACAACCCATCTAAAGGGCCCATCACATTCCTGAAGCACCATTGTCCTAAGCCTAACTAAAATTGATTAGACGTTGGCCCTAAGGACTGGTTCGCTCGTCGGGATCCAAATTGAGATTATTCACGATTAACCTACTTATACTAGTCAATCTGATGTCTAGCTAGGGGAGTAGCATCAAACGACTGTGGCTGGGGGGTACACTAGGAACCGGAGGCACAAGCCAAAGGAAGAACCTTCTCCCTAGTCCCTCCTTCTAACTGGTTGGATTGCCTGGACATAAGTAGAGTAAATCATTCATAATCTTAGGATGGATTCTGAGAGTCTGTAGACCTTTAGGCTACCCAACCTAAGGACAGGCATGTCTTTTTGTATTGCAGGGCTCCTTTCTCTTTTAATTTCCCTCCTTACTTCACCATGTACCCTTCCACATCCTACACACATTTCACATCCTATCCTCCTACCACCACTTATCCCCAATATGATTAGTTTCCCGACTTGACTTGTAATTACCCATCCACTAGCCAGGATGACTTTGATTGGGATATGAATCCGGCCCTCAGTGTCCAGGGCCTGACCCTGGACAACAAGACTATGATTATTATCCTTCCTAGAGCAATAATGATTATGGATCTCCATCCTTTGATGACCAAACCAACCTGATCTACAATCAGGAAGGATACCATGATTATAACACCTACCCTCCCCAGTATTCCACTGAATATAGGTCGCCACCATTCTTTGAACAACCTAGAATGACCTACTTTCAGGGAGGGACCCGAGAACCTTGACATCTTGACTCTCCTAGATTTAACCTAAACCCACCCAAACCTGAACCGAACCAGTCGGTTCAGGTGAACCAGATCCAGGATAGGGTATTGGCTAATTTGAGGAACACTATACAATCTTTAGAAGCTCAGCCAACACCATGCACTGAAGCACTAGAGCCTATGATCAAAATGATTGATGAACTTAATAGTTCTCTATTGGATTTGCTCCAAAGTGTTAGGGATATGGACTTGGGTGAGTTTCTTCTTGGGAAATTGTCGAGGTTGAGGATGAAATTTGTTGTTGCACTAGTCAAATCTTGGGATGATTCTCAAGATGAACCCCCTTTAGGAGAGCCAATGTCTGAACCCACTTAGGTGCCTGTCGGGGGGGATACATTTTCTAAGATTGGGGATGACTAGGATGGGCTAGAGCAACCATTTGAGGATGAACTGATTGATTCACCTAAGATCCCCGAGCCAGGGAGCGAGGAAAAATTTGTCTTCATGGACCATGAAATGACATATGATTTTGAGACATATATGAATGAGGATCATCAATTCTTTGACTCTGAGGGTGAAGAATCTTTAGGTGAAGTCTCACTTGAACATAAGGAAAATTATTTTAGTGAGACAAACGGGCATGAGGAGTCTGATGAACCATTTGATAGCCCGTTCATTGAAGATATTGATTCAATTGGGGTTAACTTGGAGGATCCGAATCTTGATGATTCAATCAGTGACCCCAGTCCTCATCTGCACCCCGAAGAGCTGACTTCTGAGATCTTTGTGCCCAAGCCAATCTTGATTCAGCCACGATTTCTGGACTTGGGAGAATCATATGGGGTGAATAATATGCTCGAGGTCCCGAAGCCTAAGCCCTTGATGTTGGAGGATAGAATTGTTGAAATAAAGATTTGGGAGGCTAATTCTGAGGGAAGTTTGATTTTGGATCTAAGGGTACCTATTGACCAAAAACCACCTACTTTCTACCAGGACCCTTACGATATCTTTCACGTGCAACCCAAGCTTGAAATAACTGATTATTTTTCTGAGCTAGATGTTAAGTGGACAATCACACCTATTAAACCATCTTTACTTGTTGTTCGACACTTTGGTCTTGGGGTGCACACCACTAAACCGCAGGCCCGACCCCGCAAACACAACAACCTTCAATTATGGGTGATTTTCATCCAGAACCTGAGAACCACTCGACCCTGGGGCATGGGTCTCCACTATAATCTCGTCCACGTCTGTGGACATCTTCTGCAAATGGGTTTCAGGATCAACCTTTTGATTTTGATTCTGACCTGCACTTGTGAATTCTTAATTTCTTCTTTGTATGTATGTTATGCCTAACTGAAGGCATTAAACTTAGCACGTGTGTATACAGCCTTCTCTCTGCGGAGCTGACCAGATTTTCACGACACTCAGGTGATGTTCTGTTTACTCTGCCCTTTTCATGTCTTTATTTTTACAATGTGGATATTGCATCATTTAGGCATGGGGGGGTGGATAATCAATTCCTGAAATCATTATGTTAACTCCGTAGAATTTCTTTTAGTTTCTTGTGAAATTTAAAAAATAATTAAAATTAAAAAAAAGAGAAAGAAATTAGGAAAAGAGAACTTAGGCATTTGGAAGTTATTAACTTTAGGAAATGATACGAGAGGACCTAAACACTTAGACTCTTCAGGTCTTCGGGCTTAATTAGCCTGGGTGTCCACTCGAATGTGGATTTAGTCTCGAGTCCTCGCCAATTAAAATTTATTTTAATTTGGTAAATAATTTGGGATGATAAGTATGCGACTTATCAACCCGCCCTCTGATTTGGGGGGACTTTAAGCCTAAGCATCTACACACATTTTTTTTGCATTGACTTCTTTCTAGCAGTTTTTACGGAAATTGGGTAGCTAATGGATCGACTTGGGTGGTATGGCTGGCAAGTTGTCGGTGGTAACAGCTCATCGGTCGGTTATCCAGAGCCTAGCCACAAGACCATTTTCGTTGTACTGCCTTTAGGTAAATCTTAGATCAGGGAAGCCACCTACTTACAAAAAAAAGGAGAAAATAAAAAAAACAAATAAAACCACACTTCACCGCACGAGTATGACTGGCAAGTTGTCAGTGGTAACAGCTCATCGGCCGGTTGTCCAGAACCCAGCTTACAAAAAAATGCACAATAATTCCCAAAACACTTAGGGAAGAAGCCGGGAAGTAGAATAAACCGGGGAGATATACACTTGGTTCGCTCTTGTGTTGACCCCATATAAAAGAAAGTAGGGAGAAAGCTACCGATCGTAAAGATAAACCTTTAGGCAAGGTCACCTAGGGTCGTAGAAACCCGAAGTCCGTCTTAACGGCCATTTCGTGAGTCTATCACCATTTCACAAAGATACTTAGTACTTAGAGTCCTTTTCGAGTCTTGGGCGGGTCGGGTAGCCGTAAAAAGTTATCCCAGAACTCTCAGACTCCAAAAGTACAAAAAAATTAGAAAAGAAGAAAAATAAAAAATATATATATCTTCTCTTCTCAAATAAGGTGAGAACTTGGGCGGTCTGTATTTTGGTAGACACCTGGGTACTGTTGAGTTTTCGTAGTTTAGGACCTTAGTTGAAATTTTCTATTGTTAATAAACGACTTAGGCCTAAGAGATCTAATCTTAATTTTGACTTTATACATAGCATATAGTTTAATTTTGCTAGGGACTAGCAAAAAGTAAGCATGGGAGTATGATAAACACGTACAAATTCATCGTAAAATGCTTATTTGTGATAGTTCCTAGGCTTAACATTGCATATCATGATATAAATATCACATAGCATGCATCATTCTGCATTTAGAGTAGTTGTTTATATTTTAGGTTAATTAGGTCCTTTTTTTGGTCAGGAGAAAAGAGGATTTATTTTAGGGCCTCGGATGGACGATCAGACCATACAGATCTGATTAATACGACGATTGGAGTCTAACGCCTCTGAAATCGTCCAGATCAGAGTCCCGTAGCATCACATGAAGCCCGAGGAAGATCAACGGCCAAGGGGCAATGCGACATCCATATGGGTTCAGATGGAAAATCTAACTGTACGAATGGATCCGGAGTGACGATCGTAGTCCGACAGCACGGGAATCATCCCGATCTGAGCACCGTGGCACCCTCTACAAAAGAAAGAAGAATGGGCGACCCGGGTGGTGCCACGTGGCGCCATCTAGGTCGCCCAACGCCGGCCAACAGCAGCAGCACACGTGCACAGCCACAACTGCGTGCAGCAGCAGCACAGCGTATGCCACGCGCGCGCGCACAAGGCGCGTGATGCACGCAAGCGGAGCGCGCCAGGGAGGCGAGTGCCAGTGGGGCGGGCACGGATCTTCAGCGACACACCTTTAGTGACGCTTGCAGCTATCACTAATGGTCAGCGCACGCTAGCAAGTGGATTTGAAGGGTGGATCTTCAGCGACTGCTGTAAAGACGTTTGTGGACGTCAATAATGACCTAGAAGCGAATTTGCTCTTCCTCCTCCACTATAAAAGGACCTACCCACCACCATTCCAAACCATCTCTTCCTTTCTTCCTCTCACCACCTCTAAGGCTCTAGAGAGAGCTTGTCCTAAGCCCGGGATGCTCCTCTAGAGTAAAACCAAATAGTTTTCCGTCCTCTCACCCCCCTTCGTGGAGCATCCCGTGGCCATCCTCTCACCTCCCTTCGGGAAGAAGATCCTTACCGTGACGTTGTCCTGCCCCATCCTCTATCCTCCGGCTCTGCCCTCCTTCGTCTCGCTCCTCACCACCTTCCTCCAGGCGATGTCAGAGCGAGTCGTCCTCCGAGCAACCGGCGAGGGGGATTTCTCTCCCCTCATTCTATCTTTTTATGCTTTCATAGTGTAACAAATAATTCTTGATGAATAGATGGTAGTTTCTCTCTCTCTCTCTTTTATATTTGCAAGTAGATTAGCTAGATAAGCATTTGTCGATCTGATCTCTTGCTTCCTAAAAATACCAAAAAAAATTAGAAATGATAAAAACAACCAAGAACAAATAAAATCGAAGCGTGGTTTTCAACTAAAGTAAACGTCACCTCCCTGTGTTCGACCTGGGACTCCCTTGGAGTTTTGGTATAAATTTTATCTGATCGACGTGTTTTGCAACTACGACGATGGGTTACTTGTAACCCCGATTTCAAAACACGCGAAACACGACACGACCAGCATCCAACAAGCAAATTGGATGCACCAACCTCTCTTCTTCATGACCAGGATCGATAAAAGTCTGGCTGCTCTGAGCCCCTTCTTGGCCGCTGTTCCTCTAGCCGAAGAATTTCATCTCCTCCAAGGCCGGCAGCCACGCCGGCGTGGATTTCTTCCCTGTTCATCTCTTAGTTAGGCCTACTCTCTCTCCCTAGACTCAATTCAACCCTTCCTCCTAATTCGACCGCCACACCACCGTCTCCCCCCTAGTCTTCTCCAGCTCCAACTGCACCTCCGATGGGGCTATGCAGTCGACACACACACCTACATGCCCAACCACCACCACCAGAAGCTCCCTCAACATCCATCGAACAAAAGCCCCCTACCAATTGGGAGTTTCAACCATTCGTTCGCCCTACCAGATGACCCACCCTTCCGCCGTCATCTCTGACATCGTCCAGCCAATCCACACCTCCAATCACCTAATCACCAGCTCCATTGCACTCTACACCCCACAGCGATCACCGTGAACCATTTGATTGGGCTAAATAGCCCGTATTTTGCCTTTCATACTTCGCCAAACTCAGCTTCTCCGCCATCCAATCACAGCCGTCATCTGCCATGCTCCTTCAATCTCCGACCTCACCATCACCTTGTAGCATCACGGAATTACCTTAGGGACTCGTCTGGAACTTCAATCGAACACAAGAGCAACCACAATAGCAGCAATTGAAGGAAATTCTAGCCGCTATCTTACGCGAAGATGAAGACACTTTAGTGCCTGATGAGTCCATTAAAATGGACTAATATTAAACCTAAGTATCTTTAATTGTACAATTTAGGTATGTTAATAATGATAATTAAGTTGTAGAAGATTTGTACACCTCATGATTTAAGTTATAACATTCTATAATTTAATGATTTTATTATTTTTATGTGTAGGAAATAAAATGCACAAAGAGCAAGGGTGGGGGGATAAATTTCCCTAAACAGCCGCAACTCTTTCCCCCCTCCCCTGCCGGACATTGGGGTAATCTTCTTCTTCCGCCGCCTTTCTCAACAACTATGACCGGGGATTTGGGAAAATCCCTGAACTCACGCGCAAGGGAGAAGTTAAAAAGGAAGAGGAGGGGAGCAAAGAAAAGATCCTGATCGAGGGGCCTTTCATCTTCCCCCTTTGGGGGGAACAATTCCAGCATGCACTGTGCCCTCTTCCCCCTTGCGGGGAAAAACCTCCACCAGCGCGCACGCCTCGGCCGACGCGCCCTCCTTGCGCGCCTCCTCCTTCCTGCAGTTCAGCGCCCCCTCACCAGTGTGCACGCCTCCGCCTGCGCACCTCCACCTCCAGCCACTCCAGGCCGCTTCCTACCACAAGCGCTCACCAACTGCTTGCACCAGCGCCCCCTGCAAATCAGCGTGCCCTACCATCTGCCTGCCCCTGCGCACCAGGCCGCGCCCCTCATCACCTTCCGCCCTTGCCATCTGCAGGAGCACCGCTTCACCAACGCCCGCACGCCTGCAAGCTCTCTGCCCACACGCACGAAGCCGTGCCCCTCATCTCCAGCACGCCTTCCTACCCATCAGCGCACCTGCAGGGGCCAGCCTCTACAGCGCGCAACTGCGTGCCTTCCCGCCTTCGCACCATGCAGGCGCACCCGCACTGCCACCCGCTCAACTTCAGGCGCAGCACCGCCTGCCCACTAGCGCACCTGCAGGCGCCAACTGCAGCGTGCCTTCTCGCCTCTCCACGCCAGGCGCGCGCTTGCACGCTCCATCACCAGCAGGTGCACACTGCCACCCGCAACCGCAGGTGCGCATCGCAGCCTCCGTCTCCTCCAACAGACCGACGCTCCAGCCACCTCCGCTGGCCGCCGACGGCCACCTCCAGCCACACCACTGCCACCGTTGCGTAGCTCTCGTCAAGCTGCACCTCCCTGCCGATTCTCGCGGCCAACCGTGCACGGCCGCACACGTGAGGAGGAGAGAGGAGAGATCCTCTGTTTTCCTCTCAATTAAAATTTACATTCAATGCCATTGCCACCAATTTGATTTTTTATTATTATTATATTTTGCCAGAATTGCATTCAAACACTCATAGTTGTTTATAATTGCATGGTATTGATATTAACTAGTTTAAAGATTGATTTTGGGCTTAACTTAAGTACTAATTGTCTTTAGTACACATCACGTGAAAGCTGCATGAATTCATCCTAAATTTATTGAGGATTTATATGAGGGAAAACTGCACTTATACCCTTATCTTGTTAGGTTATTGCAAAATTTACTTTCCTCCACATTTTAAGTCCGATTTGAAAAGGGATTTCGCACTATCCGAAATAACATTAAATAATTAAGTATTGATTGCATCATTGCCTCCCTGTGGACACGACCCGCTCTTCTACGAGTGGTTATTTTCATTATTTTTTATTAGTCGATTTTTCCACCACTTAAATACTATAACGCTAAGCGAAAAGTCGTCTATCAAAATTGGTGCCGTTGCTAGGGAGGCAACAGACACAATAGATTTACTTTATTGTTTTTAAAACTTTTGAGTTGCGAAATTATCTAATCATTTTTATTATTGTGCGAGGAATCTGACACGGTGACGAGGCACAGCAAAGCGACGACTTTGAACGTGAACAATGCGCACGGCGGAGACGATCTTTTTGGTGGACCTTGACGCCACCTGGAGGATGACAACAGGAACACGTGGGCCTTGATCCCATGCATTTAGACTTACGGAGAAGCCTATTTCTGATTTAGGCAGTTGGTCTTAGTTAGATTTAGTTAGATAAACAGTAGGATTTAAATTACTGTCTTTTAGGCCCTTGTTGGGTATTTTTGGGAACGTGTTCCCATTTATTTAGATTATAGGATTATTTGAACTGTTTTGAACTGCATTTCAGTTAGTTAGTTAGATTAGGTCTGTTTGTTATTATTATTAAAAAAAAAATTCAAACTGCTTGCTAGAAGCTGCATATCTATAGAACGATCATCTAAGACTGAATGAGCAGCATCTAGTTTATTTTTTATTGCATTACATTCATACACTACACGAAGAAAGCTGGAGTAAGGTATGTCTTCTCTTGAGCATTAATTACTTGTCATGCATATGCATTGAACCTAAATCTAAGACTACTAAAGTGCTTGAATCAAATTAATTCAGTGGTCACTTTTAAAAAAAAATTGGGATCGTTAAGAGGTTGGACTTTAAAATCTGTGACTGAAAATTGTGTGCAAAAGGATCTTGTTTGCGGAATTTCAAAAAATCAAAACACGATCGTATGCTTGCACACTTGAGACACTGTGCACCTCACACATAAGGTCACTAGATAAATTTCTACCTCTCCTTTTTTGCACCACAAGGGAAGTTAGTCGGAAATCAACAAGCCTATCCACCAAGTTACTTCGGTTCCTCATGTGTGGGCTCGATTCAAGACTTTCATCCCTTGCGAGTAGGTTATAGGCACCAGCGAAGGTTGGCCTCGGAAGCGTAATTTTTGCAAAACTTGTTTGGCCACCAACTAAACATATAACTCTAAGACCTACAATCTACTAAAAATAGATCCCGTTGAATTTGCGTTTGCTTTGACAATAGAACTCGCTAGGAAGTTTTCTGCTTATATTCTGAATTTTGCTAAAGCCTAAGAGAGTTAGAATTGTTTTGCTTAAAGAAATGGATTACTCTGACTCCTATCATTCAGATTATCAGAGTCAATACTTCCCATCTTTTAATCAGGATCCCATGCTCCGAGCGTATCCAACCTTTGATGGGTACATTGATAATTCATGGGATCATTCTCATTCTTACCTTGGGAGTACTGGCTTGATAACTCCCACTTTTGAGCAGAGCCTAGGAGTAGGATTTTCCAATCTTGAAATCCCTACTTCCATGCAAACAACCAACCCTCCCACCCTTCATGATTTTCCGTATCGAGGTTGGACCAATACCCCTAGGCAACTAGAGCCTGAAATTGACTATCCTCCCCAACCTGATAATAGTAGCCTCTCCTCGTTTATGATAGAAATGCAAAAATAGCAAAAGAAAATAATGGAATCAATGGGAGAGATGTTGAGGAATAGTCAACACTTAAATGATGAAATAAGAGAACTTAGCTACACGCTTCCCAATAATCATGATCCCTACCCAATAAACCATGATCATGAAAATAATTCTGAGGAACCTAATGACAATAGGGATCTAATTTTAGGTAGCCATCACTTAGACTCTTCCAATGAGACACGGCCACTAGAGGATAATGATCATAGTGATTATCCACCTGAATTATATTGCAGTCACAAGCAAGGGAAGATGTATCTCTTGAGGACCTTGACCCCAATGACGGTATTCTACTTACCCCTACCAACCTGGGTCAAGGTTATATTGTTCCTATCACTTCCCCTCTTGATTATTTGGTGGAATCCCATTCTACTCTTAGTGAGCCTACTCCTGACCCTCCACTTAGGGTATCAACACCTACCATTCAATATTCTGAGGATTCAAATGCACCTAATGAAGGTGACCTTAAGGGAATAGAGGATGATCAATTCTGGTCTCAGGGATATGGCGAGTCTAACTCTGAAGATGAGGATGCCCCAATAGAGGAACTTGGACTGAAAATCTGGAGTGAATCACGGGAGAATTATTTATCATTTGAGGATTTACCTCCTGAGGGTAGAAATAATATGATTAAATCCAGATTCCTCCTTTCTTTTGAGAGCCATCCTCCATCAAAATAGGAGTTGATATTAGAAGAGGACAAACAAAATAATGAGAAGTCTATAGGAGACTCTCGAGAACAAAATATGTCAATTGAGGATTTATACCCCGAGAAGAATGACGAATTCAATGATATAGGCTTCCTCCAAAATATTAAAACTGATCCTCCCTTAGAAATAATTGAGGATACTGATCCAACTCCTAAGGAATCACAGATACACCCAAATAAATATTTGAGTGAACCAAACGAATCTGGGGATGAGCTGAATGATAATGATTCTTACATTTTGACCCTGCCATCAAAAGGTTGTAATCTGGAGTCTACTCTTGATTCAAATACGACTCCGATTATTAATGCTAGGTAGGATAACTTGAAGTTGTCTACAACTGTTAGGGAGTGTACACAATCTAAATCATTGTTGGAATTGGACTTAACACCAACTAAGCCCTCATTGGACTTAACCATTACCTTCCAACACTACAAACAACCCTTATACTCCCGAACAGATCCTTGGCTCAGATCTCTGCTCATGTACATTCTTTTTGGAGACTATATCAGGCCAGTACATCCTAGGGTAGAATGGCAAGTATGGATTGATGCTTGTACTTTTACTCTCACCATTCAAGGGTTTGAACTAATTATGTGTATATCTTTTAAAACCCGTCCTGCTTTGGAGGATCCTTGTTATCCTCCACTTATTCCGTTTCGGGAGGCCTCTTTTCATATTCCATTTCTTATTCCTAGACCTCCCAAGGTAGCCAACGAAATTTTCTATTTTCATTTCTTCTGGCGAGCATTTGGAATTACATTGCATCATCAGCTCGCCAACATCCGTGGTTACCTATTTTCTAGGCCTGCACTGTTACGAATATTTTTAGGGCCTAACTTTGTTTGGTTGGAACCAGACTTATAGGTTCCTTCTTAGTCTGGCTGCTGACAAGAAATGCAGCGCTTGTTGGGAGGCAACCCAGCAAACTGTGTCAGGTAATATTTTTCCTTTCTCCTCCTGTTTTAATTTTACAATGGGGACATTGTAGGATTTAGGCATGGGGGAGTACATTTGCATTTTAGGAAGTATTTATGCATTTAGGTTAGTATAAAAAAAAATTTTTTGAGCTGAATGGGTTAGTCCCAAGCAAAATACCTTTGTTATTGGAGGTTCTTCTTCTAGAATTATTTCTTAAGTTTAGAATCCAGTGCATTTATTTCACGTGCACGTAGATTTGGTAATGGATCCTTGAGGAAAACCAATGAGCATTTGTAAGTTTACTGAACCCTTGGACAGTTCATAGGGAGTCAGGCATACTATCTTCTAATAGATCTACCTCTTATTTGTGAGAAGAAAGTAGAGAGATTACTGGTGTGCTAAGTCTAGTGCAAGGACTCTTAAGTTTTGGATAATTAGATGATGATACTTCAGAGTTAGGCGTAGTTTTCACTCTTTGTTCCTGTGTACATACTTTGAGTGAATTCCTGAGAGTCACTAAATAAGGCAGATACACAGAGATTGAGTCTTAATAAAACTATAACTATGGTGGATGGTTACGACCATCCTTCATAGAGTCCTCAGCTGAAGGAGGGTAATAGTGTCAAAGGTCAGAAATACGCCTGTCCTATCCATTCCTTCCCGGTGCTGAGAATAGGCACTTCCACCAAATACGCCACACAACTTCCTTTTGATCATCATCATCCCTAATAATGCCTCATAAATAAAAGTCCGTATCATGTTGTGTTGATTGAAAAAGAGACAAAAATAACAAGAAATTAAAAAAAAAGGAGAGAGAAAAGAAGAAAAAGAAGAAACAGAAAGAAGAAAAAGAAAAAATAGTTATATTACAAAAAAAATAAGGTCAAGTGTATGATGTAACACTATTTCTGAGGCAACAAAACACCTATCACATTCCACCAAATATGACCCATACCTACCTTCTAGTATTTTTGATTGCCTGAATACTAGTTGAGAACTCTAACTTAGTTGTAGAGTTATTAGGACTTTAATTGAAGTGTGGATGCCATGTGAGGCCACCAAATAGTGAGTACAATTTTGAAATCTGGCGAGATTCGTGATCTCAGAAAGAAAGAAAAGAGAGAGTGCCCAGGAACATCAAGAGAGCACAATTGTGTAGCCTTTCTTAGAGTTGACTTGTCTAATGGTCTAAAGAGCTAGAGTCTGCAGTACTAGACTATATGTAGCACCAGTTGAGTGTGTGCTACCAAATATAAATCCATTCAACTTGTTATCTCCTACCTAAGCCAAACACCAGGGTCAAATTACAGATTATCGTCTGCTTTATCCCCGAGGGAAGTAGTTGCCTATCTCAACAGAAATTTTTGCCAAGGGTGATGTACGAACTCTTAATGCGAATCGGCTCTTTCACTTGGATCTGTTACCTAGGCTATCAGCACTTCACATTTGTCTAGATTTCTAAAGTTTTGAAATAAGAAAAGAAGTCTTCTAATTACTTCTATTAATCATTTTTGCTAGAGACTAGCAAATCTTAGGCATGGGGGTATCTGATGAGTCCAATAAAATGGACTAATATTAAGCCTAAGTATCTTTAATTGCACAATTTAGGTATGTTAATAATGACAATTAAGTTGTAGAAGATTTGTACACCTCATGATTTAAGTTATAACATTCTATAACTTAATGATTTTATTGTTTTCATGTGCAAGTAATAAAATGCACAAAGAGCAAGGGTGGGGGGATAAATTTCCCAAAATAGCCTCAACTCTTTCCCCCCTCCCCCGCCAGACATTGGGGTAATCTTCTTCTTCCGTCGCCTTTCTCAACAACTATGACGGGGGATTTGGGAAAATCCCTGAACTCACGCGCAAGGGAGAAGTTAAAAAGGAAGAGGAGGGGAGCAAAGAAAAGATCTTGATCGAGGGGTCCTTCATCTTCCCTCATTGGGGGGAACAATTCCAGTGTACACTGCACCCTCTTCCCCCTTGCATGGAAAAACCTCCACCAGCACGCACGCCTCCGCCGGTGCACCCTCCTTGCGTGCTTCCTCCTTCTTGTAGTTTAGCGCGCCCTCACCAACGCCCACGCCTCCGCCTGCGTGCCTCCACCTCTGGCCACTGTAGGCCACTTCCTACCACAAGCGCTCACCAACTGCCCGCACCAGTGCCCCGTGTAAATCAGCATGCCCTACCATCTGCTTGCCTGCGCGCACCAGGCTGCGCCCCTCATCACCTTCCGCCCCAACCATCTGTAGGCGCACCACTTCACCAACGCCCGCACGCCTGCAAGCTCTCTGCCCGCACGTACCAAGCCGCGCCCCTCATCTCCAGCACGCCTTCCTGCCCATCAGCGCACTTGCAGGCGCCAGCCTCTACAGCGTGCAACTGCGTGCCTTCCCGCCTTCGCACCCTACAGGCGCACCTGCACTGCCCCCCGCTCAACTTCAGGCGTAGCACCGCCTGCCCACCAGCGCACCTGTAGGCGCCAACTGCAGCGCGCCCCAGCAGCAGGCGCACACTGCCACCCACAACCGCCGATGCACGCCACAGCCTCCATCTCCTCCAACAGACCGGTGCTCCGGCCACCTCAGCCGACATCCGACGGCCACCTCCGGCCATGCCGCTGCCACCGTTGCGTAGCTCTCGTCAAGCTGCACCTCCCTGCCGATTCTCGCGGCAAATCGTGCGCGGCCGCACACGCGAGGAGGAGAGGAGAGATCCTCTGTTTTCCTCTCAATGAAAATTTACATTCAATGCCATTGCCACCAATTTTATTTTTTATTATTATTATATTATGGCAGAATTGCATTCAAACACTCATAGTTCTTTATAATTGCATGGTATTGATATTAACTAGTTTAAAGATTGATTTTGGGCTTAACTTAAGTACTAATTGTCTTTAGTACACATCATGTGAAAACTGCATGAATTCATCCTAAATTTATTGAGGATTTCTGTGAGGGAAAACTGCACTTATACCCTTATCCTTTTAGGTTATTAAAAATTTACTTTCCTTCACATTCTAAGTCTGATTTGAAAAGGGATTTCACACTATCCGAAATAACATTAAATAATTAAGTATTGACTGCATCATTGCCTCCCTGTGGACACGACCCGCTCTTCTGCGAGTGGTTATTTTCATTATTTTTGATTAGTCGATTTTTCCACCACTTAAATACTATAACTCTAAGCGAAAAGTCATCTACCAGTGCCACATTGTGGACACTAAAACTGGAGAGCTCCACTAATTGAATTCTGTGTGAGGGCTTATCGCGTCTACATGGAGGGGTAAGGTCCCTACTCATGCCCTCTCTTACACCTCACCCACCACCACTATTGGTGGGCCTAGTCCCTATTCATGACACGACTTCTCGACACTATTCACACGTGTATACCCAATTAAGAAAGGAAAAGGAAATTCTAAGGAGGGTGGGGATGGTTTTGCCTCGAGGTGTGTGCACGTGCCTCGGGAATCATGCACACACGCCCAACACATAGCAAAATTCTGAGGTGGTTTGTGCTGAGGCTTTAACGACTTTAATTCATCTGACATTAGTGCTCGATGTCTAATAGTGGTTAATTTGAGGCATTGTGGACTTATTTGGCTCTTGGCTGACGTGGATATTTGAGATAAGTGGTTCAAAACCACTGTTGAGAATTTGATTTGGTTTGAGACTTTGGGATATGTGTTTGATTAAGAAATTAAATTGGTGATTTAAATCACCATTTTTAGGATTTTAAATTCTCTTTTTATCCTAGTGATTTTTGAGATACACTTGGCTTATTATTGAATATATTTTTGAGTATATTTTTCATTGCATATCTTTGTTGTGATTAATCATTGTGCTCATTTGTTATCATTGCAATTAGTGTGAATTCCATATTTTCTCCCTGCGAATGACCTTGAAACACATCTGTTTTTCGAGCACTTATAAATTTAAATGTCGATTCATTTTTGTTAACTATACTATGATGCATATTTTAAACTTGACGAAAGCACATTCAACAATAATAAAAAGCATCCTTCATGATTAGAAAATAAAATGTAGGCTGAATAGAAACTATCACACCACGTTGGACAACTATTGTAGAAGGTAGCATCTCCACAACCTGCTGTATGGAGACATAGTCGAGGATGCTATAAGCAATAATAATTCCTAAACTATATTTTTGTTCAATGAAAAAATGTAATACATTTCAAGTATCAAGATGTAAAAAGGGGTTCCATACTTGTAAATGTGTTTTTATGTAATATTTTGTTTTCAAATATAAATAGATAATATGTATTACATGATTTTTTGATATTAATACAGGAACTACACTTGTTAATTGTATTACATATTGTCAATTGGCATAATTTGTAATGCTGTTAATGAAGATACGTACAATATGATTGTAATGGTAATAAAATTAGTGTTGTGGACTTATATGTTTGAGACATGGTGTTTACATTTTATTTTAAGGAACATGTGAATTTATATTATATTACAACATGTTAGTTGTATTGAAATGTATATGTCTACCTTATAAATTTTGCTGAAGAATAGTGGTCGTGGCAATAGCAATTTAGCTTACAGTATTCAACATTGTAATACAGAGTTAAATGTTGTATTACAATGAATGGTACCCTCCATTTATGCTAGTGATGTTATACTCAATTTATATGCATATCATAGATGCATACATGGATTACTTGTATTACAATATAGCAATTAGAAAATTATCTTACAGTATTCAACATTGTAATACAATGTTAAATGTTGCATTACATTGAATGGTACCCTCCACATATGCTAGGGATGCTATACTCAGTTTGTATGCAGATCATAGATGCATACATGGATTACTTGTATTATAACATAGCAATTACCAATTTATCTTATAGTATTCAACATTGTAATACAATGTTAAATGTTTTGTTATAATGAATGTGTTGGATTTGAGAGCCTAATTGCATCAATCGGAATGCAATTGATATATGGTGACGTGGGAATTTGATGTTGAAATCAGCGAGATTTAAGAGAGGTTTTTAGTCCCATACTAGAAGTGGACAAACCTCTTGACAGGTGTAAAAGGCTTGTGCCTCCCATGGCTTTTGTAGCAAAGAGTGATAGGTGGGGCTGGGGACCACGCATACACCCACATGCGCCCCACCCCACCTGAGCTCGGCTCTGGCTCAGATGAGAATCAATTTGGAACTTGGAACTTGGACTCTTTGGCTACGGATTTTTAATCTCACAATTGTTAACGAGGGAAGTCTGATTTTGAAACACGCATTGTAGTACAGTGACTAAAGCGACGAAAACACTTAAATTTTTAATCTTGAATGTGAGTCCGAGATTGTCTCAGGGAACAAATAATACACAATTTAGCCACTAATAGAATATAAAAATGAAGCACAATAATCTGATATAAAGAAGAGAATCTGCAATGAATATCTCTTTCAAATAAATAAAAGTTGAATCCTTAATCTCTAAGAAATAAAGAACATATAAGGGCAAAAAATTTGGTTTTTAATCAAAGCCCTTAGCCTCAACACAGGCTTATTTCAAGCCAATCAAATGTCCACATTAAACGTTCAGATGGCTTAAAGTTGCAGCCTAAAGCCCCTTCACAAGTCATGCCAAAACCAACCCCAATCCTTCAATCAAGGGCCACAAATATATGTCTCAAATCCCGGCCTAAATCGGCTCAATCTCGGTTTAATGAACTGGCCTAAGAACCCCAAAACTCAGCCTAGGCTCACACCTAGGTGCACCCGCACGTGCGTGGGCATGTGAGTATGCTTGTGAAGAGTATAGGGACCTGACCCCCTGATTCTAAGCAATGAATCAGGGGCAGGTTTATTTGTGAGCCCAAATCCAGTGCCTTCATACACAATGTGGGACTAAAAGTCCCACATCTCCTTCAGCTTCTCCTTCGCATGCACAACCATGGAGGCATGGCTCTTCAATTGAGCATCAATTGGACGTGGAGGGTCTATCCACGGCCCAGCTTCGTTCACCAGCCAATTCCGCGTGAGATGGGGGGAAGAACCTCTTCAATAAGTCTTTGGAGCTGTTAGCCGAAGCTGGGGAAGAAACCCAATCCAGCGAGGTGCCTACACAATAAAACACAAGCCTTTGGCCCAAATCAAACATGTAGAAAGGTTCAGTGCTACTGGTCGGAGAAAAGCCCTAAGGAAATTGGGGGCGAGGGTGGTCGAATGTGGATGTCAATGAAGCTCTAATGGAGCTTCGCTGGTATTAATGGAGGAGGGTCACGGAGATAATGAATGGCTAAATTGACTTGGGCAAAAGGTTTGGATGAGTGTGAGGAGCCTTTTGCCCAACTCAATTGGGTCAGAGGAGGACAGAGAGAGCAAAGTGATGAGGAAGGTGGTGTCGATGATCATCGAAGGAGGAGGCCAGAGTTGAGATTGGAGCCAAGAAGCTCCCTACACCTAATTGGGGATAGGAGGAACAAAAGCCCAAAGGAAATTTGGCTAATAGACGAAGGGGGATTGGTCACCGATGTGACCACCAGCGAGGAAGGAGGGTGGAGATTAGAGCAATGAGGAGGAATTTGGGGCTCAAGCTTCGCGTGAAGCTTTGTGGAAGCAAGGGAAGGCAAATCCCTCTGCCTGTTGTACTTGGCAGAAGGTGAGGAAGGGGGGAGAAGAAGCTTTGAGGTGGCTTCTTTTACGCAAGTGAGGAAGAAGAAGAGGGGGGTTTTGACACAATTTCACATGCCTTGCACATGTAGAAGTTGGGGACTTTAAATAGAAGAGGGTTTCAAGCCAATTGGACCAAGTTTTGCATATATGCCATGTGCTCTTACTGTCTTTCAAGTTTGATGTTCTTGAGCTTGTCGGTTATGATTTCAGCCACAATTTAGCTCAAGAAGATGCTCAATGGATTAGGAATGTCCTCATGATCAATCCCACCAAATTTGGTGGGATTTGATCAAGATTTAAGGGGTCAAATTGCTGATTGAATCTAGCCAAAATTGGGTATGTCGATTGCTGCATTTCCTCTTTGGTCGAGAGAAAGAAGATGATGGGAGGGGCCATTTTGCAAAAGAAATCAAAAGATAGGGGCCTGAATGTAAGGAAATCTTGAAACGTATGGGGTTTTCTGTAAGAAATAGAAGCAAATGAGCTAAAATGCAAACCTGATCAAGATGAACTCCGAATGGGCTCAAAATTTGGGGTTAACCTAATTTGGACCCAAGGAATTTAATGGTGCATTACATTTGGGTTTTGACCACGTTTGAGTGGGTAAATTACACAGAAGCCCAAAATAGAATAAATTCCTGCCTAAGTCTCTATTTTTTGCTAAAATGGGTTCCTTTGGTCAAAGTGAAGATTCCAAACCTTTTAAAATATTTTTAAATGATTTTTAGGAGGTTTAGATTGCATTTATTTCTACTAGAACCCATTTAACTGAAGTGAGACTTTATTTAGGGTTTTTATTAATAAAATAACCCTCGAAACATGAAAAAACCTATTATAGTTAGTTTGAGCCCACTTCTTATGCATTTATGCTTATTTGACCACTGATTAAATCCTGATGAACCACTCAATTAATCTATAATTATGATTAAGTGTTAAAACAACAAAATTAACTTGTTTTCTCTTCTTCTCAAGCCCAACTCAGAATAGAATTATGGTCTTCTGGTGAGTATTAGGAAGTGTTTATCACTAGAATTGAGATAATTTAAGCTATTTATGACAGTTAATTTAAGCTATTATGGTGTTACCTTTTGAGTAATTGAGCTAATTAGCTTAATTTAAGCTAATTTAAGCTATTTATGGTATTACCATCAACGATTTTGACCTGAATTGGTCGATCAAAAGGTAAAATTCATGGATCAACTATTTTTGATCGATCAATGGATTTACTTTGGTCGATCAATTGATCAATAGGACTACATTAGTCGATCTTTTGTCGTATTTCCATAAAATGGGAATTTCCATAAACATCGGGTCGTGGGCTCTATATAAAGGCCACAAGGAGGCTCTCATTTAACGCACAACAAGAGTGGAAAAATCTCTCTCCCTCACTCTTTGTCCGTTTATTCAACGTAAGATTGGTAAAAAAATCTCCAATCGATTTTGTCCAACCAAGCAAATTGCTTTGGCTTCGTTCTCCTAAAGTGGTTTTCGAGGACGTCCAAGATCAGAGTGCGTCAAATCTTGGAGGTGGACAATCATATCCTATAAGGAGTTCGTCAGACCCTGACGCACTGGCATTGTGGGTGACGATACCTTCTCCAAGGGAAGCCCTTAATGGGCACTTCGATTGGAGAAAAATCTAATGCCTTCTTATTTTATTTATTTGTACTATTGCATGTTCTTTATTCTAGATCTTGCCAAATCATGTTTGACTTGCGTGATTTAATATTTTTGATCTATGCAAAATCATTGGAAATGCATATATTTTTATTTATTTATTTCCTATATGCGTTTAATTCCACAATCTTAGAGAAGGTATCACTTAGATCTAAAATCTTTAGGATGTCGGAAATGACTTTTAAATCACATGTAAACTTATCCTGTATGCCGGAAAAGGAAAAATTTCAAGCGTTGGCAACAACGCGTAAGGATTTAGTTGACCACCATTAGTTTGATCTTTGCATTGGAAACTGAATGCCAAACTTTGGATAAGGGAAAGCTCACTCTTGGAGGCTAAAAGGCGATGGATGAGTGGAATACACACAACCGTATTTGTCATGATTGCATCTTATTGTCTTTATCCAATGTTCTATTTGATGTATGTAGCACGTCCACGTCCACTACGAATGGGCTATGGGAGGAGTTGGACAAGAAGTATAATACCAAGGATCTTGGTATTGAAAAATACTTTATTGCAAAATTCCTTAAATTCCAAATGGCTAAGGATAAATCAAAATCAAAGTAGGCACACGAATTTCTATTATTGCTCCATGGTTTAGCAGAGGTTGAAATGAAACTTCCTGAGAAGTTTCAAGTCATATCTATCATTGATAAATTCCCTAAATCTTGGGAGGACTTCGGGATGACATTTAATAAAAAGGGGAGGGAGGGGGGAGACCCCACCCCCCAAAGGGTCCTCGAATTTCTCGCTTTCCACAGAGCATCTCCGTGATCTTAGCCATGGCCACTCTCTGGTGTCGAGTCGAGGAGGGATTACATCAGTGATGCATCTCTCCATGAGGTCACTATGTGCGCATGGGCATGCCACAGGGCTCTTGATGATGCTGTAGGGCTCTCAAGCATAAGAAGGGAAAGATTTCTCTTGATGATTTGATGGTAGCCATTGCTATTGAGGAAGAGCATAGGAAATAGAAACATATAGTGCCTGTGGAGTCTAAGGTGAATGTCATTGTTAGTTCAACCCCTCATATATAATATTTTGATGATTTTACAAAATGAAGAAAAAGAAATAAAATATAAGCGTAGCATATTTTTCTCTCTGTAATAACACAATTGCAGGTTTCATGGAGTTTTCCAAGATGGAAGATTAAAAGAGTGAAGACTAAGTAGCATAAGTATTTTCATAGGTCATATGTTTTCTTATGTAAACTTTCAAAGGTTGTAATTTTTATTTTATTTGAGTCTAGAGATGTTGTAAAGAGCCCCCAAACATAACCTACAAATAGCTAACTTAGGCTCTCTACACTTAGGATAAATTAGAAATAAAAACCTAACACTAAGACTCAAATCAGACATCCATAACAACTATCAGACATCTGATTTTCAACTTTAAGACGCTTGACAAGTGTTTCAGACGTCTAATTACCTGTAGCTCTACCTTTAGTTTCTGTCTTCATAAACATCAGTCGAAGCAATCTTCTATCAAATGCTCATAGCCTCATCCAAACGTCTGATACTTTACCTGGACGTCCTAAAAAAAATCGTCAGACTAAGCACCTATCTTCGTTCTATATATAATGGATAAAATACATTTTCAGACGTCTGGACATGCTTCCAGATGTTTACCTTTGGACCGTTGCTCATGTATTTTTGTGAATATCTCATTATGAACCAAAGATCTTTTGTCGGATATCGTAGCCAAGTCCTTTTAGGTTTCCAGACGTCTAAGGAATCTCACAGACGTCCATACAGACATTTTTTCCTTCAGATCTAGAACCCCGTTTGGATCTGGGCAAAATAGGAATAAATCCACACATAATTAGATGTCCAATAATTTTATCAGACATCTTTGTTTCGATCCAAAGAAAGTAGTACATCCTAGCCAATAGTATTAGACGATCATAATTATAATCAGACATCTTATAAGATGTCTGACCCTAAAATTAGATATTTGATATTGCTGGCAAACTCATCATTACCCTGATTTGTGGTGGATTTCATCCTAATCTCTTGGGATTTGCCTCCAATGGCTGGGAGATCTCTCCCAAGTGTTCTTGAAGGTTCCAAACTTTCCTATAAATAGATTACAATCCCTCTTAGGAAAAACACACCTCTTGAAATTCAATTCCCTTAGAAAAATAACTTGCTCACTACTCTTAGCTTCCTCTTGCCCTTGTGTTGTGCCAACACTCTGATTAAAGGGCAAACCCACACTCCAAGCTCACTTCGTTCTGCAAATTCTTAGGGAGTTCTCTTTATGCTTAATAGATAAGAAAGTAATCAAAGTATTGGAGTGCTCTATAGGTGCTGTTTTTATTCTTACTTTTGTACTTTGGGTATCCGGCCTGTCGGGTCCCCGTCTCTTTATTGTGAAGGGAGAAACCTCCATTTAGGGATCAGAGGTGGGATTTGTAATTGAGGTACACTACCCTCGTTTAAGTAGTGTGGTTAGTGGATTAATCACCTTGTGATAGAAAATCCTAAGTCAAGGGATTAGCTTAGGTGGTGGTTTTCACCCATCTTGGGTTTCCACCTAAAAATCTAATGCCACTTTTTGTGATTGAATTTTTTTTGTATTACAATATTTAATAAATTCACTATTCACTCCCCCTCTAGTGCAATTTTATTTGGTATCAGAGTAGGTTTTCCACTTTCAGGAGTAACATTCGTGGAAAGATCACATGGAGGGGAAAGTCACTTCCACAGGCAGATCTGAGGGGCAATCCACCACTCAACCACCACTCTTCGAAGGGACAAACTACACTTACTGGAAGCTGAGAATGAAGATGTGGCTTCAAGCCAACGATCTCTCCATTTGGGAGAAATGCGAATTCGCATATATCATTCCCGAGAAACCAAAAATGGGATACACAGTGGAGCAAATTCATCACCTTTTCCTGAATGCTAAGGCAATGAACTAACTCTACTACGCACTCAGCTCAAAGGAATTCAACCGCATTAACCAATGCAAAATCGCCCACGAGATTTGAAGAACCTTGGAGGTAACTCACGAAGGTACGTCTAGAGTTAAATCCTTAAAGATTAACTTGTTATCGCAGGAATTCGAAGCCTTTTCTATGAAGGAAAATGAAAGACTTGGGGACATGTACACCTGATTCACATTAATCATGAATAACCTCAAGTCACTAGGAAAGACATTTATAAAGAGGGAGCTTCAAGGGAAGCTCCTTCGCTCCCTTGGACCTGAGTGGGAGCAAAAAGTAACGCCAATAGAAGAAGCCAACCAAGTAGAGGATCTAGATATGGAAAATCTACTTGGGAATCTCATGGCTTATGAAGCAAAAATGGAGCAAAAGAAGAAATCTATCTCATCAAAGCCAAAGAAGAAGACTTTAGCCTTCAAAGCTACTTTGGATGATGAGGTAAGTACCGATGACGAAGAATTCATTTTATTAGCTAAAAAGTTTAAAAAGTTTCTCAGAAATAGAAAAGAGATCAAGGGAAAGAAAAGAGAGGAAGAACCTTTAGTTGCTATAATTGCAAGAAGAGAGGTCACATAAGGAAAGATTGTCCCTTACTCAAAAGGGATGATAAGAAGAAATCCAAGAAGCCTTCCGACTACAAGAAGATCTCCAAGCCGAAGGAATTCAAGAAGAAGGCATTCCAAGCAACTTGGGATGACTCCACCTCTGAAGAAGAGGAGGAGGAAACAAATGAAGAAATGGCATGCTTGGGATTAATGGCAACAAAAGATGCTTCTGAGTCTGAATCTGAGGAACGTAAGGTAAACTCCTATTCTTTAGATGAATTACAAGATGCCTTTGATTCACTATTTCTATATCTTAAGAAAATAAAAACCCAAAGCAAAGTTTTAAAAGAAGAAAACTTAGAGAATAAGAAATTAATCAATGATCTTGAAGACAAGAATCTAATTCTTACAAAAGAAACCACTGCCATAAATATGCAAATAAGAAGTCTAATGATTGAAAAGGAGTCATTAACAAATGATTTGTATACGGCAATGAGTGAACAAAAATTTCTAGATAGAGGAGAATTACTCGACAAAATCCATGTGCTTGAAAAATCAAACTCCTTTAAAAAGGATGAAAATAGCTTGCTTAGAGTAGAGATTAGGGGACTAGAATATAAATTAGACATAATGAAAATAGAGATAAATCACCTTAAAGAAAAATCAAAACTTCTTGAGGACGTAGCCAAATTTACAAAGGGGAAATATAACTTGGACAAGATCATTTCCCATCAAAAACCTTCCTCAAGTAAATTTGGACTAGGCCTTTATGAACCTAGTCAAAGTGAGTGTTGAACGGTATTTTTCGAATGCTACGCTTACTAGATTGGTTTTGGAAAACCTGTCGTTATAGTTCGAAAGCGAAGAATTTGTGTTCAACAAATAAAATTTATACCGAAATTAAAATTCCGGGTCGAACACAGGGAGGCGGACGTTTGATTTAAAAACTACGCGTTTCTTTTTATTTGTTACAGAATAATTCAATTTAGAACTATCTAATTATTTACAATAAATAGAAGAGAGAGAGAGAGTAAGAGAGAAAGAGAATATTACATAGAGAAATCAAAATGAGATGTAGAATAAACAAGAAATTTTTGCATTGAAGAGATTGTTCATTACAACTAGAAAGCATAAAACAATTACTCTAGAAAGCGATAAATTTACTCTAGAAAGCATTAAAAGAATGGAGGGAGAAATGTCCTCCTCGACGGTTGCTTGGAGGACGAGTAGATTAATCTAGAAAGCAGTAAATCTATACTAGAAAGCTGTAAAAAGAATAGGGAGAGAGAAATCCTCCTCGACGGTTGCTTGGAGGACGAGCCGGACGGGACGATTGGAGTTCAACGACTCCAAGATCGCCCTAATCAGGCATCCGTAGCATCAGATAGTGACCTAGGAACCCTAGAAGATCAAGGGCCAGGATGGTGTAAATCCGCACTTTAGATGACAAATCCGACCGCACGGATGAATTCGGATCGACGATCGCAGCCCAACGACACAAAAATCGAGTCAATCCGACATCTGTGGCACCATCTACAACTTCCAGAAGATGGACGGCCAAGATGGCGCCACGTGGCGCCATCTCGGCTGCCCAAACGACCGCATGCAATCTCAGCAGTCTCTGCATCCTCCTTTCCCCACCATTGGATTAAGATCCAACGGCTGCGACACGCCCGTGCTGAAGTCAGGCGCTCGACATAAACGCGACCCCAGCGTGTTGGTCGAGCGCTCTAACACGAAGCAGGGACGCGCGTTCGAGCCTCACTACGCAGAAATTGGAGCGGTGGCGCGCCTCCGATCGACCGCACGATCGCGATCCAACGGCCGCGCGTGCTCAATCAGGACGACGCGCGATTGGACGCCCGCGCGTAACGCGCGATCGCACGTGGGCGGGCGCGTAGCGCAGCGGGCGAAGATGCATCTTAAGCCGTCCGATCTAGCGATCGGACGGCTGAGACTTCGCGGACGTGCGTAGGCGTTACGCGCGCGGGCAGCCGAGCGGGCACGCGTGGGCGCGGAGGCTATGCCCACGTTGGGGGCTTTAGCGACGGTTTTATCCGTCACTAAAGACCCCTCATTTATTGTTTTGAAGTTGTCATGTCCATTTTGCCCCCACTCTTTGCAACTATAAAAGGAGACCCCCTCCATATGATATTTTCATCCCTTCTTTCTCCTCTCTACCCCTCCAAAGCTCAAGAGAAGCTTGTCCCACACCCGGGATGCTTCTCGCGAGATAAAGTCCAATTTTCGTTCCCCTTCGGAAGTGGATCCCGCGACGACGATGGTGTGCTGCTTCGTTCCCGTTCTTCTGCTTCGTCCTCCTTCGTCCCGCTTCGTTCTCCTTCGTCCAAGCGTTGTCCCGTCTGGCTCGTCCTCCAAGCAACCGTCGAGGAGGATTTCTCTCTCCCTATTCTTTTTACCGCTTTCTAGTATAGATTTACTGCTTTCTAGATTAATCTACTCGTCCTCCAAGTAACCGTCGAGGAGGACATTTCTCTCTCCATTCTTTAATGCTTTCTAGAGTAAATTTATCGCTTTCTAGAATAATTGTTTTATGCTTTCTAGTTGTAATGAACAATCTCTTCAATGCAAAAATTCCTTGTTTATTCTACATCTCATTTTGATTTCTCTGTGTAATATTCTCTTTCTCTCTTACTCTCTCTCTCTCTTCCATTTATTGTAAATAATTAGATAGTTCTAAATTGAATTATTCTGTAACAAATAAAAAGAAACGCGTAGTTTTTAAATCAAGCGTCCGCCTCCCTGTGTTCGACCCAGAATTTTAATTTCGGTATAAATTTTATTTGTTGAACACGAATTCTTCGCTTTCGAACTACAACGACACGTTTTCCAAAACCAATCTAGTAAGCGTAGCGTTCGAAAAATACCGTTCAACATTTTGGCACCATTGCCGGGGAGGCAACGATCTTTGATTTCTCTTCACGTTTTGTAACTTACAAATCATTTACCTCACTTTTCTCCTTTCTTATTGTAATTGCAGGTACTCTTTTGAGGCAAGCAAAAGCGGTAGATTGGAGTAAAGTGCTGTGAAAGGTTTTGTAAGTTATCCCCCATTCTTTCCCCCTCCATAATTTCATTCGCCACATTGAATCCAAATTCCAATTAACCTAGGTGTTTGCATAAATCCTAGGAATAGTTTGGTTGTTTGGATTTCCACTCACATTCATTCCACCTTCATTTATATAAAAAAATAAAAAGATAATTTTGTGGGGCAATTTTCAACAAATACACATTGTACACCCACATTTAAAGGCACTTAACCGAATTAATTTGTTTCTACTCAACCGGGTTCTGATCTGTGGAACCGGTACACACAAAGCAACATATAACAGAGTAGAAATTATTCTAGGTTAATCATTTTTGAGTGCCTAACTAAGTGGTGCATCAGGCCAATTGTTTGAGTTGTTTGGGCCGCGCCACTTCAAATAAAATAAACTCATCAAGTAGCTGCCTATTAGGTTCAACTCTTAGGGATTTACCAGGCACTCCACATTCTTTTTAAACTTTAAAGGAAAACATCTTCACCTATGCTTGCAAAACCTAGTGTGCCAACGAAACCTGTTTGAAAACACCTAAAGTTGAATCCTAAAAGCTACTAAGCAAGATTTGAATCTTAAAATTCACCACATCAAAAATAATCTTGCTTGAAAACCACTGGTTGTGCACGCACACACGAATCAATCAATCATTAAGGGCACAACCCATTTAAAGGGCCCATCACATTCCAAAGCACATTCAAACCTAGCCCTAAATAAAACAGAGTAGACGTTGGCCTTAAGGATTGGACTCGCTCTTCAGAACCCAGAACGAGATTATTTTCGATTAGTCTGTTTCTACTGTTTAATCTAATGTCTAGCTAGGGGAGCAGAGTCAAACGATCGCGGCTGGGGGTACACTAGGAATCGGAGGCGCAAGCCGAAGGAAGAACCTTCTCCCCAGTCCCTCCTTCTAACTGGTTGGATTGAACAGACGGAAGTAGATCAAATTGTTCCTTTATCTCAAGACGGGTTTTGAGAGTCTGTAGGTCTTTAGGCTAACCTATTTAAGGACAGGTTTGATTGTTTGTATTGCAGGTCACCTTTCTTCCTTCCGTGTATCATGAATCCTTCCACATATTTCATGCATTCCCGCTCTTTCCCTCCTGTTGTAAATTATCCTCAACATGACGATTATCCCAACTCGTATTGTAATCAACCATCAGTTAGTTGGGATAATTCGGATTGGGGATACAATTCCGGACCCCCGTGTTTAGGGTCTAACCCTGAACACTTTGATTTTGATTTCTATCCTTCTCAGAGCTACATCGATTATAGATCGTCTTCCTTTCATGAACAGCATAATATGATCTACAATCAAGAAGGATACACCGATCCTTACCCATCCTCTGATTTCACTGCCTTTAGGTCATCACCATCTTTTCAACAATCTGAAATGACCTATTATCAGGAAGGGTATAACGAATCTCAATTTGTTAATTCCCTTGCATTGAGCCCAAACCCGCCTAACCCTGAACCAACTCATTTGGTTCAGGTTAACCAGGTTCAAGATAAGGTTCTGGCTAACTTGAGGAATATCATTCAATCTTTAGAAGTTCAGCCAATACCTTGCATTGAGAGATTGGAGCCCCTGATTGAAATGATTGATGATTTAAATAAGTCTTTGTTGGATTGGCTCCAGGATGTTAAGGATAAGAACCCAGGTGAGTTTCTACTTGGGAAATTAGCAAAATTGAGGATGAGATTCGTGGTTGCTTTGATTCAATTTTGGAATAATTCCTAGGATGAACCCTCTTCAGGAAAGCCAATGACAGAACCCGCTCAGGCACCTGTTGGGGGGGACACGTGTTACGAGGCTGACCAGATTGAATTAAAACAACCAATGAAGGATGATCTGATTTCTTCACCTGAGATCCCTAAGCTGGGTTACAAGGAAACGTATGTCTCCTTGGAACACAAAGTGATAACTGATTATGGGACATACATTGATACGGATCCTGATGGTGAAGATTTAAGTTGCGAAGTCTCACGCGAGTTTTCTGAACACGATTTCTGTGAGATGATTGGGCCTGAGGAATCTGATAGATCATTTGATAGCCCAATAACTGAGGAAACTGATCTTATTAGGGCACACATTACGGATCCAGAATTGCATTTTCTGGAGGAATCAATTCAATGCCCTGATTATCAGTTACACCCTGTTGAGCTTATTGATGATTCTAATTCTGAGATAATTAGACCCAAGTCAATTTTGATTCTGCCACACCATTTAGACTTGGAGATTTCAGACGGGGTGATGAATATACAAGAGGTCCTGGAATTTGATAAGCTGAATGAGGAGAATAGGAGCTGGGAAGTTCTGATTTAGGAAGTCAATTTTGGAGGAAATAGAAGATTGAGTTGAAGGGTTCCTTTTAAGCTGAAACCATCAAATCAAAACCCTTACGACATTTGTTTCGAGGATGTCAAACCCAAGCACACATTCAACGTTATCCTTTTGAGCTTCAATTCTCTGTAACCCGACTTTTTGGTCTTGGGTTGCATCCTCATAAATCGCAGGCCCGACCCCGCTTGCATTCTGATTTTAGGTTTTGGGTAATTTTTATCCAGAACCTAAGATATTCTCGATTATGGGGTGTGGGTCTGCACCACAATCTGGTCCACATCTGTGGACCTCTGCTGATAGGTCAGAGGATTCTTCTGTTCATTCTAATTCTGACCTGCACATGTGAATTCTTCATTTCTTTTCTTTGTATAGTGTGCCTAGCTGAAGGCACTAAACTCAACACTTATACAGTTCTTTTTAATTTTTCATCTCGGAGCGGACCTGACATTCACGCAATTCGGGTGCTTTCTTCGCTTTTCCACTTTGTTTTATGTCTTTTTAATACAATGAGGACATTTCATTAGATAGGCATGGGGGGGTGGATATTTATCTCTGAATTCATTCGTCAGCTCCGTAGATTTTTTTTATTTTGATTAAAAAGTTAAAAAAAATCGAAAATGGAAAGAGAATTTGGGTTTAAGAAAATTTTCAATCTTAGGAAAAACTACATTAAGATCTGAACACAAAGACCCTTCAGGTCGTTGAACTTAATCAGCCCGTGTATCCACTAAAATGTGGATTTGTTTTTCGAGTTATCGCCATCTTAATTCTTTCGTAATTGGAATAAATAAGTTTCAGTGATAAGTACATGACTTATCAACCCGCCCTCTGATTTGAGGAAATTTCGAGTCTTAAGCATCTACACACTTTCTTTGCACTAACTCATTGTTCGGCGATTTTTACGGAAATTGGATAGCTAATGAACCTTCTAGGGTGATATGGCTGGCAAGTTATCGTGGGTAATAGCCCATAGGTAGGTTGTCCAGAGCCCAGTCACTGGACCTTTCTCTTTTTCCTGCCCTTAGGTAAATCTTAGACCAGGGAAGCCACCTATTCAAAAAAAAAAAAATCAAAGAGAAACGGAGAAAAGAATAAAAAGAAAGAAGCCATACTTCCCCGCCACGTGGCACCATCTTGGCCGTCCATCTTCTGGAAGTTGTAGATGGTGCCACGGATGTCGGATTGACTCGATTTTTGTGCCGTTGGGCTGCGATCGTCGATCTGAATTCATCCATGCGGTCGGATTTGTCATCTGAAGTGCGGATTTACACCATCCTGGCCCTTGATCTTCTAGGATTCCCGGGTCACTATCTGATGCTACGGATGCCTGATTAGGGCGATCTTGGAGTCGTTGAACTCCAATCGTCACCCTGATCACATCCATACGGTTGGATCTTTGATCCGAGGCCCCGATTAAATGTTTGCCCTGTCCAAGCACATAAAAGGAGACAATTAACCTCCATTTTATTCAAACTACTCTAAATGCAAGGATGATGCATGTTATGCAATATTTATATCATTAAATGCAATCCTATGCTTAAGAACATGCAAAAATAGATATTTTAAGTAGTGTAATTGTGTTTACATCAGTGAGCCAAAAAAGGACCCTCCTCTAAAGGAGACCACTAACAAATAGGGATCCACATTGCAATAGATACCGAAAAGACAACTCTCACTTTATTTTGTAGGGATGAAAGGACATTATAATGTCAAAAATTGGATATACAAAATGAAGGATGGATGACTCAAATTAGAAAAACCTATAGAAACACTGGGTCACCAACAAAGATCTTTTGTAGGAGGAAAGAGGTCAACAAGAAAGAAGACAAGGAGACCACCGCCATCAAGGAGGCCGATGGGTGATGGACTCCGGATGCTCCAAACATATGACGGTTGACAAGCACCTATTTTTGAATCTCCAACCTACGGATGGAGGAACAGTTACATTTGGCAACAACCACAATGGCCATATTATTGGCCTTGGTAAAATAGGTAACCCTCTCTCTCACATCTCAAATGTTTCTCTAGTTAAAGGACTAAAACATAATCTTTTAAGTATCAGTCAAATTTGTGATAAGGGTTTTAAAGTAGTATTTACTTCAAAAATGTTTGAAATTATGCATGCATTAACCAATGAAACCCTTCTTAAGGGAACTAGATTTAAAGACATTTATATCGTAGAATTTGATAAAGATAGCACTTATGAATGTCTTATAGCAAATGATGAGTTAAGTATATGGCATAGAAGACTAGGACATGTTCATATGAAGCTAGTTCAAAAACTAGCTAAACATGAACTAGTTCGGGGTCTTCCTAAAGGAAAATTTTTAAATGAGCCTATCTGTGATTCATGTAAATTAGGTTAGATTATGAAATCTAGTTTTAAAAGCAAAGAAGTTATATCCACATCAAGACCTTTAGAACTACTTCACCTAGATCTGTTTGGACCAACAAAATATGAGAGCCTTAGTGGATACAAATATTACCTTGTGATTGTAGATGATTTTTCGAGGTTTTCATGTGTCTCCTTGAGATCCAAAGGAGTATTTTCCATCTTTTCTATTTTTTGTAGGAAGGTTCAAACTGAAAAAGGCTACCAAATTACTTGTATCCGTAGTGATCATGGGGGCGAGTTTGAAAATTCCTTGTTTGATGATTTTTATCAAGAGCATGGTATTGCTCATGAGTTTTCTTTTCCCTGAACACCTCAACAAAATGGTGTGGTTGAGAGAAAGAACCATACTCTTCAAGAGTGTACTCGAACATCACTCATAGACTGGGGTTACCGAAGTACTTTTGGGCCAAAGCGGTTAACATGGCTTGTTACGTGTTAAATCACACCTTAATTCGATCTGGGTTGCGAAAAACTTGTTTTGAACTATACTATGGGAAAATACCCAAAATTAGTTATTTTAAAGTTTTTGGATGTCGATGTTTTGTTTTGAATACCCGCTCTAATTTAGATAAATTTAATGCAAAGGTGAAGAAGCCATCTTTATTGGTTATTCCTCACGTAGTAAGACATATCAGGTCTTTAACAAGACTACATTAATACTGGAGGAAACCCTCCATGTTTCCTTCAATGAATCTCCTCACTCTTCCTCCATTGACCAAGTCAATATGGAAGATGAAGATGATTCTACTATTGATGTGTCTAACATTCCAAACTCCTATATCCATAATCTTCCAAAAGATTGGATATATCAAAGGGATCATCCCGAAAGTCAAGTCATTGGAAGTGTTTCCGATGGCATTAAAACTCGATCTCATTTTAGTTGCTATTTTGGTCTCTCCGCCTTTGTATCTCAAGTTGAACCCAAGAGTGTCGAGAAAGCATGCTTCGAATAACCTTAGATGATTTCCATGCAGGAGGAACTCAACCAATTCCAAAGGAATGAAGTCTGGGATCTAGTATATAAGCCTAAAGGGCAAACGGTACTAGGTACCAAATGGGTATTCCGGAACAAGTTGAATGAATCCAGTATAGTCATTCGGAACAAGGCTCGACTGGTAGCACAAGGGTACAACCAAGGAGAATGAATTGATGAGACATCCGTAGCTCGACTCGAATCAATTCGCATGCTTCCTGCTTATGCTGCTTTTCTTGGCTTTAAACTCTTTCAAATGGACGCTAAGAGCGTGTTTCTTAATGGATTCATTAAGGAGGAAGTTTTCATAAAACAACCTCCTGGTTTTGAGTCTCATGATAAGCTTCATTTTGTCTATAAATTAACCAAGGCACTATATGGTCTAAAGCAAGCTCGTAGAGCTTGGTATGAGAGGCTCAAAGACTATTTGTTAAATGCAAAATTTTCTATAGGGGAAGCTGATTCCACATTATTCATTAAAAGAAGAGGAAAAGATATTTTATTAGTTCAAATATATGTAGATGATATTATATTTGGTGCTACTAATGAATCTGTGTAGAAAGTTTTCAGAAATTATGTAGGAAGAATTCGAAGTGAGTTTGATGGGTGAACTCAAGTTTTTCTTGAGTTTACAAATCACTCAACTCGAAATTGGAACCTTTGTGTGCCAATCAAAATACACAAAGGAGATGCTGAAAAAATTTGAAATGACGAAAAGTAAAGGGAAGAACACTCTGAGTGTCACAACTTCCCTAGACTTGGACGAATCAGGTACGCCCATAGATCAAAAGCTCTATCGTAGCATGATTGGATCTTTACTGTATTTAACTTCCAGTAGACCTAACATTTTATTTAATACCTGCTTATGCACTAGGTTTCAATCAAACCCTAAATAATCACACTTAAATGCTATAAAACGAATATTTAGATATCTAGTTGACACATCTGATTATGGCTTATTCTACCCTAGGAGTCCACAATTCAACTTAGTTACATATAGCGATGCGGACTACGCAGGTAGCCACATCGATATGAAGAGTACTAGTGGGATGTGCCAATTCTTGGGTAAATCGCTAGTCTCTTGGTTCTCAAAGAAACAGTCTAGTGTATCCCTATCAACTACGGAAGTTGAATACATAGCCGCCGCTCTAGCATGTTCCCAAATGCTTTGGATGAAAAATACTTTGAAGGATTCTAACTTGATATTTAATAAAATAAAAATATTATGTGATAATACTAGTGCTATCAACCTCTCGAAAAATCTCGTACATCACTCCCGTACAAAACATATTGATGTTCGACATCATTTTTTGAGAGATAATGTACTTAAAGGAGAAATCGAGATTGAATTTATTTGTACTGAATTGCAATTGGCTGGTATTTTCACTAAACCTTTGAATTATGAACGTTTTAATTATATAGTTAGGAAACTAGGCATATGTAAGCTAAGTGGTATTTGAAGAATTTAGTGATTTAATGGAACTTCTTTTGTCATGAACATTGAAGGAGCCTTGACTTTACCAAGTTAAGAGCCTTCATACTTAGTTCAAACATCAAAATGCACATTCTGTGCAATATCAGATGTCTAATTAACATCTCAGACGTCTTGTACCTAAAAATTCGACGTTTGAAGATCTGCGACAGACGTCGATTTTATATCTCAAAAGAGCTGATAAAAGAGCTATTTCAGACGTCAGTCGTCATTCACAAACGTCTGGACAGTCATTCAGATGTGTTAATAGACGTTTATCTTTGCATCAGAACATGTATTATGAGTCAGACGTCTGATTATATAGTTAGACGTCATATAGGTCGTTTGACCATGAAATCAGACGACCTTATAACTTTAGAATGAAATCTAGGAAGGTCTGTCTGCAGAAATCAGACGTCTAATTTTGGATTTAGATGTTTGGTAGGTCGTCTGATACAGAGATCGGACGATAACCTGGAGAATAAACCATTTTCCAGGGAGGTACGTCTACAGAAATCAGACGTCTAATTTTAAAATTAGTCGTTCGATGTGTCGTCTAATGGGTAAAACAGACGACGCCATCAAAAGGGTTAAAATCCCAAAGGTCCAATCTCAACGTCTAACAACATCTCAAGACGTCAGATCTGGCAAAAAATCTGCCGCTTCATGCTTGTTCTCTGAATGGTTTGGAATGCAAATCTCCCCAACTTCAGGGGGAGACTTGCTCAAAGACCTTGGGATATAACATCCCCGTTGTGAGGTCCCACTCCCCTCTCTCAAATCCCTAAAGGTTTCCCTCCCACCGGACGACGGACGGCAGCAGTTGGCACTGCTCCTCTCACCGCCAAATGACCATTCCTCCTCCTCGACGACTGGCGGCGTTGCTGCTCCCCTGCACGCATGCCCCCCACTCCTCATTCGTGCATCTAGAGGCCTTCTCTCGTGGGTATAATCTCTCAACCCTTAGGGCATCTCCACAGCCTTTGCCCACGATTAGCTTTGCTCTAGCCTCATCTTGTTTTCTTTGATGATCCACTCGGCTTACTTGTTATTTCATGCCCTTGTTTGCCCTAGAACCTAAAACCCTGGATCAAACCCTATTTTTCCTTGGAGCATAAATGTTCTATGATTTTGGCAAGGGTATTGCCTCACGAGATTCAAGCCGACATTTTAGTGGCTTGAATTCAAAGGTATATTGCCACAACATCATGGCAGGTTGTATTGCCTCAAGGCATACTGCCACACATTTTTGTATCAATGATGTTTGCATGTATGTTGGTTGAATCTAAGTGGCTTGTTTTCATTATTGGTTGAATGTTGTTTGCATGAATGTTTTTACAGGTGTTCTGTCCTAAAAACACCAACCTTTCCTTCCAAAACCTAACCACCCATTCCACCAAATATGCCTCCCTGTCAGAAGCAAGCCGAGGGTTCTTCCACCTCCTCCTCCACCTATTTGGTTGACCAACTGTGGGGCAACATCGCTAGGCAGCGATTTCGTCGCTTCACAAATGCCAAAGTCAAGTGCCCTCGCTTTATTGTTTGAAATGATTTTGCCCATCTAAACCTTCGAGAACACTTTGAAACCCCATCTCTTTCATTATTTTGACCGACAGTTCCATTCTAGTGTTGGAACTATTGGCGTGTTCCCCGATCTTGTCTGACTTTTTTACGGCAACATCATTGAAGACTATAGCAATGATGAACTTGAACTACATACTCGCTTATTTGGGCGTGAAATCCACATCACCTCTGACTCTATTTTCGCCCTTCTTGCCATCCCCAATGAGGGAAATGACTTCAATGACATTCTAAGGCAAGAGACTCAGAAGTCATAAATCAAGAATTAGTCCTTCCTGACAAATATGTTGAAAATCTTGCCACCTTACCATGCAAAAACCTCAAACCTCGTCCCCGTTTACCATCTTGCATTTTTGGGTGGGACCTTCTAAACAAATCATGAGGATTTAATTACATCTCGCGCCAACACAAGGCACTCCTTTTTGCCGCCGTACGTCATATTCCCTTCAATTATTACCACCTCATTGTTCGTGTTATGAATGAAGACCATGGGGCATCTCTACTATTTGGGTCCATTCTATCCAAATTTTTTTCAAGCCATCGGATCTCCATAAATGACCAGACTGTTGACAAGAAAATTGAGCCGTACAACCGAGCCACAGCCGCCAAGATGCACATACTTAGGGAGCATCTTGAGCTAGCTTACGAGCCCATTGATGAAGAGCCCCTTCCACCCTTTCCAGATTTCCATGAAGCACGGCCACTTCAAATAGAAGCTCCCCACTCAAGCTTTGACGAAGCATGGGATCCCTCCATAGATTCCCTCTCCTCTGGCATCTCCCTCTTGCTGCGACGAACCAATGAGATGTACACCTATATGGGAAGCATGCACCGCGACATTGACGAACTTCGATCAGACATTCAAAATCTACAGATGAAACATGGATCTGCCCGCCGCCGCCGCCACCATGATCAAGAAGACTAATTTAGTTCTATTTTTCCATGTTAGTTTGTATTAAGAGGCTTTGACCCCATACTTGAATATTTTGGGAACAATAGCTAGTCTATGCTTAAATGTTCCTTTCTTCCATGTTGGTTTGTGCACCTGCATTCCTTTCCTAGTTAATTTACTTTAATGCTTTGTCATTTTTTGTTCAGCATGCAGTTTTATTAGTGCTCTCCACTTTATAAATGTCACACTTGTAGTTTAAGTTTCAACCCCCTTTCAGAACCCTTCATGATGATATTTAAAAAGGGGGAGAAGAACGTAGGTAAGAACTTAGGGAATAACATAAAAATGAAAAAACTTCTCAAAATAGGTGTAGACTACTAAGTACAAATTTCAGGGGAAGAAAATAAGAACCTACAGGTAGATTTTGAAAATCATCAAAAAGGGGGATATTGTTAGTTCAACCCCACATATATAATATTTTGATGATTTTACAAAATGAAGAAAAAGAAATACAATATAAGCATAGCATATTTTTCTCTTTGTAATAACAGTATTGCAGGTTTCATGGAGTTTTCCAAGATGGAAGATTAAAAGCGTGAAGACTAAGTAGCATAAGTATTGTCATAGGTCATAGGCTTTTTTATGTAAACTTTCAAAGGTTGCAATTTTCATTTTATTTGAGTCCAGAGATGTTGTAAAGAGCCCCCAAACATAACCTATAAATAGCTAACTTAGGCTCTCTACACTTAGGATAAATTAAAAACAAAAACCTAACACTAAGACTCAAATCAGACGTCCATAACAACTATCAAACGTCTGATTTTCAACTTTAAGACGTCTGACAAGTGTTTCAAACGTCTAATTACCTATAGCTCTACCTTTAGTTTCTATCTTCATAAACATCAGTCGAAACAATCTTCTATCAGATGTCCATAGCCTCATCCAGACATCTGATACTTTACCTGGACGTCCTCAAAACAACTGTTAAACTAAGCACCTATCTTTGTTCTATATATAACGAGCAAAATACATTTTCAGACATCTGGACATGCTTCCAGATGTCTACCTTTGGACCGTTGCTCATGTATTTCTATACGTATCTCATTACGAACCAAAGATCTTTTGTCAGATATCGTAGCCAAGTCCTTTTAGGTTTCCAGACATCTAAGGAATCTCACAGATGTCCAGACAGACATTTATTCCTTCAGATCTAGAACCCTGTTTGCATCTGGTCAAAACAAGAACAAATCCACACATAATTAGACGTCCAATAATTTTATCAGACGTCTTATGTGAAAATATCAGACATCCTTGTTTCGATCCAAAGAAACAAGTACAGCCTAGCCAATAGTATTAGACGACCATAATTGTAATCAAACATCTTATAAGACGTCTAACCCTAAAATTAGACATCTGATATTTCTGTCAGACTCATCATTACCCTGATTTGTGGTGGTTTCATCCTAATCTCTTGGGATTTGCCTCCAACGACTAGGAGATCTCTCCCAAGTGTTCTTGAAGGTTCCAAACTTGCCTATAAATAGACTACAATCCCTCTTAGGCAAAACACACCTCTTGAGATTCAATTTCCTTAGAAAATCACTTGCTCACTACTCTTAGCTTCCTCTTACCCTTGTGTTGTGCCAACACTCTGATCAAAGGGCAAACCCACACTCCGAGCTCACTCCGTTCTACAAATTCTCAAGGAGTTCTCTTTATGCTTAATAGATAAGAAAGTAATCAAAGTATTGGGGTGCTCTATAGGTGTTGTTTTTATTCTTATTTTTGTACTTTGGGTATCCGGCCTGTTGGGTCCCCGTCTCTTCATTGTGAAGGGAGAAACCTCCGTTTAGGGATTAGAGGTGGGATTTGTAATTGAGGTACACTACCCTCGTTTAAGTAGTGTGGTTAGTGGATTGATCACCTTGTGATCGAAAATCCTAAGTCAAGGGATTAGCTTAGGTGGTGGTTTTCACCCGTCTTGGGTTTCTACCTAAAAATCTGGTGCCACTTTTTATGATTGAATTTTTTTTGTATTACAATATTTAATAAATTCACTATTCACCCCCCTCTAGTGCAATTTCAGTCATGACATCTAAGGGCAAAGAGAATAAAAATTAGAATAATAAAAACAAAATGAAGGCCAAACCCATGATCCAAAAGAAATCCAAGAATAAATCATGCTGGCACTATGGGAAGGTTGGGCACTAGATGAAGGATTGTCCTTCTAATAATGCTTAGTAGAAGTCACAAATGGGAATCCTCAAGTGAACGTGATCACCGAGCATGCCAGGCCTAGTGATGGGTATGTCTCAATAAAACATGAACTCTATGTTATTCACAATCCTACTTTATGGCTCATCGATATTGGAGCCAATGTACATATTTGTACTGATAGATCTTTCTTTTCTTCCTATTAGGCCTGCAATGGCGAGACTGTGAAGATGGGGAATGATTCTGCAACCAAGGTGCTGGGATTCGAATGCATGGACTTGAGGTTTTCCCCAGGACAAGTCTGGACACTACGCAGGGTGCTACATGTTCCTACTATGAAGAAGAGCATTCTTTCTAGTTCGTTATTAGTTAGAGAGGGTTTTGAGTTAAACTTTAAATGTAATAAAGTTGTTATGTTGAGACATGAAACATTCTATGGAAAGGGATATTTAGCATATTTGGATTTATTATTTAGTGTGAGATGTGATGTGGATGTATCATCTAGAAATACTCTAAATAATGTTAATTTTCATTCGATTCAATCTGTTTGTAGTAATATTGAATCTTGTAATATATAATAGTAGATTGGGTCATGTAAAGTTCAATTTTTTTAAAAGAATGATGAAATTAAATATGATTCTTGAACACACCATAGATAAAGCTAGGAAATGCGAGATATGTGTGCAGGCTAAACAAATTAGGAAGCCTTTTTACTCTATTACTAGAGATACTAAGGTTATTGTTTGCCGCTCTAAATTTGAGTTTAAAAATGATACATTGTAATATAGCCGATAAAGTACGAAAACAAATAAAATTTATACTCGAATATAAATCTGAGGTTGAACACAGGGAGCAAATGTTGCATTCATGCACTAATCTCATTCATAATGTAAATGAGCACAATAATTAAGCCAATAATGATATTCAAGGAGGAATAATTACTCAAGAATTGATCATCAATGTATAACATGAGTTTGACATAGCAAAAAGAATAGAAATAATCCTAAAAAGTGGTAATTTAAATCATCTTTTAGATTCACATTTAAGCATGCATCTTAACCATAATACTTAAATTATTGAATAGTAATTCAAATACTGCCACAATGTCTAGATGCTATAGTGCGAAGGCACTACTCATCTTCAATTCTTCTCTTCCTTGTTCTTTCCTCTTCTTCAACATGCAGAGGCCTCTCTTCTCTTTCTTCTCAAGCCTTCTCTTCTTTTCATGCACAAGGGCCTTCACAAGCTTCGAATTTTGGCTAAGTGTCGCATAAGGACACTCCTTCAGAGAGCAAAAACCCCCCTCCCTCTCACTCTCTCTCTTTTTCTCTCTTCTCCTCTTTCTCTCTCAGATGGTCGAGTAATCGAATCATGCACACCCGGGTCCAGGGCTATCGACGTAGGTAGTAGCTGAGGAGTCTATAGGTCAGGTTGGGTTGGGTCAGGTCGAGTAAGCATGAGCGAGTGAGTGGGGACCTCACCCCCGGTGTCTCGAGGTAGATAACAGTATTCACAAAAACAATTTATGGGTTGTCGCGTGCCTCTCCATGCCCGATTTGGGACTAAAAGTCCCCCCTTCTCTGGTGCACCTGCAACTGAAGATTCAACCAATTGAAGCAGCCGCAGTTGGTGTGGTGCCCAATTGACTACCTAGGCATGATCCTGAAGCGAGTCCACAGATCCTGGAGGGGACACCTAGGTTGTTCATCGCTAGAACATGAAGAATGGAGCCGGAGATGAGCAACGGTGCCGGAGCTTCGGCGATAACCTGTGATCACAAATACGGGCTTGAAAGCCCCGGTCAGATGGCTTAGAGGCTTTGCCCAAGCACAGTGAAGATGATGGCGGCGGCTTTGTAGAGTGAAGGTGCGTATGGTGGTGTGTCGGAGTCGGAGGTGGTTGTGTGAAGGTGGGTTGTTCGGTGAGGGGATTAGGTGGACAAAAAGTGAAATAAGAGAGGGCTTTTGATCATAGTGGAATGGTGAAGCTTTTGGAAGTGGAGTGGAGTGGTTTAGTGGTCTGTGGTGGTGGTGCAAGCTCACCAAAGCCCTTACTGGAGTTGGAGAAGACGGAGGGGGAGATCGTGAACAACAATCGGATTGAAGTGTTAAGGAGCAGAAAAGGGAGTAGAGGAGAAGAGGGAGCGTTAGGGCCTAACTAAGGGACGAAGAGGATGGAGATCTGTGTTGGCTTTGATTGGCCAACGTCGGAGGGGACAAACTCTCCGGTAAGGTGAACGGCGGTGAGGAGAGGGGAAGATGGCACCCGCTGTGATTAACGAGGTGCGAAGGAAGACGATGAGGATGATGGATGAGCCAATTTGGCCTTTGGCCGTCCCTAAGAAGACAAGGAAGAAGAGCCACCAGAGCTAGGTTGGAGAAGGACGAAGATAGGGATTTGAAGAGGTTTTTGGCCCAAAACCTAGCTAAAGAGGTGAGGTTTGCATCACAGGTCCATTTAAGGCCATGAGGAGGGGTTTCAAGCTTGGAAACCAAGCTTGTAACTCCACATTTTTCATGCAAGTAGGACATGTAAACTTTCAAAAGGTCTGCATGAGGAATTGGGGGCGATTTAGGATTCATGGAAGGTCTCATTTGGAAGGGAATTCCTCAAGGAATCTCCCTTTCAATTTTGGTTGTGTTTGATTGAGAATCGAGCGAGAAATCCTCACTCGAAACTCGACGATGAAGGTTTGACCTTCCAAAAATGGCACGAGGACCTTTTTGTAAAAAATGATGATAAAGATAGGGACCTGATTGCAATTAATTCAAAAGTTAGGAGCATATGTGTGAGAAAAAGAGTCAGGCAGAACTAAAATGTAAACTAGGTCAAGATGATCTCCGATTGGGCCCAAATTTTGGTACAAACCTAATTTGGACCCAAGGAATCTGATGGTGAAGTCATATTTAGATTTTGACCAAGTTTGACTAGGTAAATTATGCAGAAACCTAAATTAGGGCAATTATCTGTCTAAGACTCTGTTTTGATAAAAATGGATTCCAATGGTCAAATCAAGGATGCCAAACCCTAGAGAATATTTTTCTAAGATTTTTAGAGGGTTAAGGTGAATTTTATCTTGATCAGAACCTCATTGAATTAAGCAGGTCTATTTTTAGGGTTTCAGATGTCATTTAATTCTCATAACACGTGAAAACCCATTTCTATTTGTACGGACCCTCTTGTTAGACTTTAATGCATATTTGACTTTTAGTAACCCTTGAGAAAACCCGTGGTTGTAAAGCATTCATGATATGATGGTAAAATTATAGTTTTAAGCCTGATTTCATGTTAAACTCTCAGAAAGGATGTGCAGTGAATTACGGTCATTTGGCGATTATGTAGTAGCATTTTTTAATGGAATATGACTAAATAAAGCTAGATATGACTAATGATGATGTTATCATCAATTATAGATTTGGTGCACAAGGATATATGCAAGTTTAATGGTGTGTTAATTAGGGACAACAAAAAGTATTTTATCACCTTTATAGATGATCGTAGTAAATACTACTATGTGTATTTGCTTAAGTCTAAGGATGAGGCATTAAGTAAATTCCTTATCTTCAAGAAAGAAGCAGAAATACAAATTGGGAAAACTCTTAAAAGATTGAGGTTAGATAGAGGAGGGGAATATACGTCCAATTTATTTGATGAACAGTGCCAACTTTTTGGCATAAATCATAAAGTGAAAGCCCCATATTCCCCATAATCTAATGGGGTGGAAGAGTGAAAGAATATGACCCTAACTGACATGGTCAACACTCTCCTACAAAGCTCAAGATTACCTACTTACATGTGGGGGGAAGCTTTGAATATGGCATGCCATATTCTGAATAGAGTTTCCCTCAAACATAAGTAGTTCATTTGAGATTTGGAGAAATAAGAGACCAAGTTTAAAATACCTCAAAATATGGAGCTGCCTTGCAAAGGTAGTTGTCCCAGAATACAAGAGGAAGAAGCTTAGACCTAAGACAATTGACGCAGTCTTCTTTGGTTATGTTGATAACAGTTATGCCTATAGATTTTTTATTATAAAATCTGAGATTTCAAGCATAGATGTCAACACTATTGTTGAGCTTCGCAATGCTACATTTTTTGAGGAAGCCTTCCCTTTGAAGATAGGATTACCTCAAAATGTGACTTCAAATAATCTAACCACCGTACCTGATTCTATTCCTGATCATGTGGGGGCTAGCTCTTCCCATTCTGAACCCAATGAAGTAGAGGATTTTGAATCTAAGATAAGTAAACAACCAAGAATTGCCAAGGATTTAGGAAGTGATTTTATTGCTTACCAAATCGAGGGCGATTCCCCCACTTGTTGTGATGCTATGGCTTCTTTTGAAGCTAAGCATTGGAAAGATGCCATTAAGAATGAGATGGACTTAATCATCTCTAATGGCACTTGGGAGTTGATTGATTTACCTCTAAGGTGTTCTACTATTGGATGCAAGTGGGTGTTTAAGAGAAAACACGGGCCTAATGGGTCGATTGAGAAATCCAAAGCCAGACTTTTTGCCAAGGGGTTTAAACAAATGGAAGGTATCGATTATTTCGATACCTATTCTCCGGTAACTAGGATAACTACTATTCAGATGCTTATTGCATTAGCTTCCATTTATGATTTCACTATCCACCACATGGATTTGAAGACCGCCTTTCTTCATGGCGATCTGGAGGAGGAGATCTATAGGGATCAACCTGAGGGATTTATAGCTCCTAAAAATGAGAAAAAGGTTTGCAAGCTTGTTAAATCTTTTTATGATTTGAAACAAGCACCCAATCAATAACATGAAAAGTTTGATAAGACTATATAGTCTTTTAGCTTTGTAGGTCATGAATCCGACAGGTGTGTCTACTCTATGGTTAAGGGTGATACGTGTATTATCCTATGCCAATATGTAGATGATATATTATTGTTTGGGTCAGACATTAGAATTGTGAATGAAACTAAGTTGTTCTTGAGTAGTAAGTTTGAGATAAAGGATATGGGTGTTGCAAATGTGATCTTAGGCCTCAAATTGATTCAATCAACAGAGGGGATAGCTATTTCTCAATCTCATTACGTTGAGAAAATTCTTGAGAAATTTGGCTATCAAGATTGCAAGGCTGTAAGTGTTGCTATCGAAAATCATCGTAGTTTAGGAAAACATTGCATCATAGTATAGTAAAGAAAATCGATACGACATTTAAATTTATAAAGTTCGAAAAATCCATGAGTTCCAAGGTCGTTCGCAGGGAGCAAATATAAAATTCAATCACTAGTCAAATATGATAAATAATAAGAACAATAATCAGTCCATAATAATGATATGCAATGAATAAATAATCCACTAAAGATGTATTTAATATGAATCAAAATGTATTTCAAAAATCAGTGACAAAAAGATAATTAAAAGCCTAAAAATGGTGGTTTGAACCACCAATTAACCCTCTCAATTAGTCAACCCAGTTCTCAAGTCAATTTTTCAACAGTACTTAAACACTTAGCCATGTCAGATTAGAGTAACGAAATTAGATCTCAATATTTCCACAATAGCCCAAAATGGATGTCAAGAGCAAGGGTTGATGACTTAAGTAACAAGCACATCAGCCTCTCAAGTTTTAAGCCAAAAATCCCCCTTAGGCACAAATCCCGAGGTCTAAAACCATGCTCATGTGCGTATGAGTGAGCGTGTATGTGTGTATGGGTAGGGTTAAGGGACCCGACCCCTTGCGTTCGTGGGCAAAGAGCCCATGGATGCAATTCCTTATGAAGATATTTTTGAAACGTCTTTTAATGATGTAGGACTATGTACCCTTCGCTCTTCGTCGCACACTCTAGCAGATGAGGATTGTTTCAATTTGCACTGCTGCTAGGTTACTTCCTTCAATTGAGAACCTAGATGGCTCCACTTGGTCTGTACGCATCTTTTGAAAGTGGTGAGGTGGTGACAAATGGCTAGAGCATGGTGGAAGATGGAGGCGAACGACGGAGGTCTGGTGATACACCTACACGTTAAATATGGGCTTAATGCCTGAGTTAAAGCATTCAACAGCTTCATTTTCGTGTGTGGAGTGTAACAATGGTGGTGGCGAGGTGTATTGTGGTGTGGGGAGGGTGGACGATGATGGAGATGATGGTGGAGGATGGGTTCGTTCGATAGGGGCATATAGTGGATGAAATTCCAAATAGGTAGAGGGCTTCTGATCTACATGGTATGGGGATGGTTTTGGGAGTTGTGGTGTTGAGTTTGGTGAAGTGTAGTGGAGTGATAGCCTCGCAAGAGGCGTGGCCAGAGTTGGGGAAGATGGAGGGGGAGAGGGTGATTTAGGGGTTGAATTGGGGTCCTAAAGGTCTAATTATAACCTAAAGAGTAAGGGGGAAAGATAGAACCTAGTTATATGGTGGAAGGAGGTAGCAATCGTGCCAGCATGGCTAGTCGATCATGGAGAAGATGAAATCTCTAGTAAGAGGGGCAGCGGCGAAGAGAGAAGGAGGATTCCCTGGCTTTGGCCCACCAGGTGAGAACAAAGGCAAGGAAGAAGGTGACACTCTCAATTTGATCGTTGAGAGGCCATAGGAGGATGGAGGAGTTCACCGGAGCTTAGGTTGGAGATGGCTGGAGGAGAGGGAGAAGACTTATTTTGGCCTGAAACCTAGCTAAATTTGACCGTGGAATGTTGGGGAGCTTATATAGAGCTTAGATTTCAGCTCTAATTGGAAGATTTCGTGAATTTGAGTTGATCTTTTTAGGAAACAACACCCCTGAATTTTGCGAGCTCGCTAGGGTTCTAGGATTCAAGTTAGGACTTGGAATCAAGTCCAATAGATTCCCCATGGTCTAAACACCAATCCCTCCAAATTTGGAGGGATTTGGTGTTGATTTGAGAGATCTTCTCTCTTAAAGTCAGCCCTGTTCTATGTTCACACAACAATGGTGGTAGGGACTATTTTGTGAGGACGACGAGAAAGTTAGGGCTTGTATGAAATAAACTTAAAACCTAGGGGTCTAAATGTGAAGGATAAAGATTTTAAGGACTAAAATGCAAACTAGGTCAAAATAGACTTTAATTTGGCCCAAATTTTGGTGTTAACCTAATTTGGACCCAAGAAATCTAATGGTAAACTTGGATTTGAGCTTCTCCTAGGTTTGACTAGGAAAATTGCACAGGAGTCCAAATCAAGGTAAATTCTCGTCTGAATCTCTATTTTAGGTCAAAATGGGTTCAGATGGTCAAAGTCAAGGTACCAAACATCTTATAATATTTTTCAATGATTTTAAGAGGTTTGGATTGATCTTATCTTGGCCAGAACCTTTCCAATTTAAGTAGGGTTGATAATTAGTGTTTGTAGTAATGTTTTCACCCTCAAAATGCATGAAACCCTAATTCAGTCAATGTGAACCCACTTTTTAGTCTTTTATGTTCATTTGACCTTCAATTAACCCCTAAGTAACCTCGTGGTCAATCTGCATTTGTGATGTGTAGTTAAAACAACAGACTTAACCCTGTTTTCTTATCTTCCTCTCAAATCAAATTAGTGCAGAATTACAATCCTCAGACGATCATTTAGGAGCATTTATCATTTGATTCTAACTAAATTAAGCTAATTATGATGAATGACAGTGTTACCATCGGTAAGCACTCCTTTTGATTGATCAAAAACTCTTTATAAAAATAAAAGTGGAACACTATTTCACAACTTAAATATTCACAAATAATAGGAAGCTTGATGTATTTGGCTAACTGTACTAGACCAGATATTTCTTTCTCCATGTCTAAGTTGAGTAAATACACAAGCTATCTTGAACATACTCATTGGGATGCCTTGAATTGAGTACTTATTTAATTTGCATTATGGTAAATATCCTTCAGTTTTGGAAGGATATAGTGATGCAAGTTGGTTCGGTCAAATGAAGGATTCTGGGAGCAATGGTACAGGGTATGTCTTTACCCCTTGAGGTAGTGCAATTTCTGGCAGTCTGCAAAACAAGCCATTTTAGCTCGGTCTACCTTTGAGGCTGAGCTATGTACTTTGGACACCACTGGAATTTAGGTTGAATGGCTAAAGGAACTTCTTTTAGAAATCCCTATGGTGGGTAAGTCGATTCCTGCAATATCTTTACATTCTGACGGCATGGCTGCTATAATAAAGAATAAGAGTTTAAAGTTTAATAAGAAAATAAGGAGACACATCCAAATCAGACTCAAGTCTATAAGGGATTTAGTGTCTCAAGGTGTAATTGCTGTCGAATTCATAGCATCCAAGGATAACACAGCAGATCCATTTACTAAAGGACTTGATAGATCTTTAGTCCTTAAGTCTAGGCTTGGGATGGGACTGAGACCCATTGGGAGTTCACTCGCAGTAGCAACCCAACCTAACTAAGTGGATCCCACAAAGTATGTTCAATGTGGTAATAACAAGCTGTATGGGAAACTAGTTGGCACTCATTGTTAGATACTTTTGCATCTAAGTCCAATCCCTGGAAGCCTGAGTGCCTTAAGCTACAAATTTAGGAAGAAAAAAGGCTTTGAATGGGTTCAAGCCTTGATGGCAGGATGTGAGCAATGCATCCTTGGAGAATGCCACCTATGTGGGCATTACTGTCGGCCACAGTTAAGGGAATAGGGTCTTTCTCGATTACACTCATGAAATAGGATAAGGTGCATGGCCTTTAAGAGCACCAACCCTGAAGATTATTACCAAGAACTTCATTATGTTGTCACCACTATACACCCCACATCAAAGGTCTAGAGTTCAAGACTAGTTTCACTTTACTCCTGTGGTGGTGAAGGTGGATGACTTAGGTAAGGTTCAAATTGGAAGGTAGCTTTACTGAAAGTAGAGTGTGGTAGCTGAGGAATTTATCGTTGAATTTCAACGATGACTTTATGGGGGAATGTTGGATTTAAGAGCCTAATTGCATCAATTAGGATGCAATTGATATATGATGATGTGGGAATTCATGTTAAAATCAGTGAGATTTGGGAGAGGCTTTTAGTCTCATACTGGAAGTGGACAAACCTCTTGGTGGGTGTAAAAGACTTGTGCCTCCCATGGCTTATGTAGCAAAGGGTGAGAGGTAGGGCTGGGGACCACACATGCACATGCATGCACCCCGCCTCGCCTCACCCCGACCTAGCTCTGGCTCTGGATTCGGCTTGGGCTTGAGCTCAGGTGAGAATCAATTTGGAACTTGGAACTTTGACTCTTTTACTACGGATTTTTAATCTCATGATTTTGACCTGGATTGGTCGATAAAAGGTAAAATTGATGGATCAACTATTTTTGATCGATCAATGGGTTTACATTGGTCGATCAATTGATCAATGGGACTAAATTAGTCAATCAATTGTCGTATTTCCATAAAATAGGAATTTCCATAAACGTCAAGTCGTAGGCTATATAAAAGGGCCACGAGAGGGCTCTCATTTTACACACAACAAGAGCAGAAAAATATCTCTCTCCTTTTCTCTTTGTGTGTGTATTCGACATGAGATTGGTAAAAAAATCTCCAATCGATTTGGACCAACCAACCAAATTGCCTCAGCTTCGTTCTCCCAAGGTGGTTTTTGAGGACGCCCAAAATCATAGTGTGCCGAATCTTGGAGGTGGATCGTCGTATCCTATGAGGAGTTTGTCAAACCTCGACGCATTAGTATTGTGAGGGGTGATACCTTCTCTAAGGGAAGTCCTTAATGAGCACTTCGATCAGAGTAAAATCTAATCTCTTCTCGTTTTGTTTTTTTGTGATATTGCATGTTCATTGTTCTTTATTTTATTCCGGATCTTGCCAAATCATGTTTGACTTACTTAATTTAATATTTTTTATCTATGCAAAATCATTGGAAATACATATGTTCTTATTTATTTATTTCCTATATGTGTTTAATTCAACAAAATGGTACCCTCCATATATGTTAGTGATGTTATACTCAATTTGTATGCAGATCATAAATGCATACATGCATGGATTACTTGTTCTTCAAACACTCCATGTTATCTGGAGGGGAAGCACTGTAGTTCTTTGCAACGTTGTCCATCATGGTAATATAAATATATTTTTTAATTGATAAGATAATCTTATTCTATTTAAAAAATGCTAATGTCTATCATCCAGAGAGTTTGATAAAAGCAAGGCACATGACCTAACAAAGAATGAGCAACAGACCCTGGAAAAGATATTTGACACATTTCTAAGCACATATGAAAAAATAAAGAAGGCATTCTTCCCAATGCATTTGCTAAGGCATTGGATATTACTTGTTGCCTTCTTTGAATCCAATCAGTTCAAGGTGTACAACTCCTTGCCAAACAATTAGAGAAGCAGGCAAGAGGCATTCCAATGGGTGAGTGTTTAGCGGATAATCCCCGACAACAGTGCCAAAATGTTGGATCAGAAAATCTACGCAAATATATTTGAGTTTAGAAAACCTGTCGCTGTAGTACGATTTGCGAGGAAAACCGTCAATAGATAAATTTTAACGAAACTCAAAAGGAATTCCAAGTCAAACACAGGGAGAAGGACATTTGATTAAAAATCACGTTTGTTTTATTGTCATGACAAAGATTAACTGGTCGAATTGAATCTAAACTAGCTATCTACTTAAAGAATAATGAATAGAAGAGAGAGAGAGAATATTATAAATAAAGACAAAATACAGATAGAATAAAAAGATATTTCATAACCACAGAATGATGTATATTAGCACTAATCACTACAGTATAAAGCGGGAAATCTTACAACTAGAAAGTGGTAAATCTACTCTAGAAAGTAGTAAAAAGAAGTTGGAGAGAGGTTATCCTCCTCGACGACTGCTTGGAGGACGAGCCGCGTTGACAGAGCACCCGGAAGAATGTGGTGAGATGTGAGATGAAGGAGAACGACGACAGATGACGGAGAATGGGGCAGGGTGACGTCACAGTGGGATCCGCTTCCCGAATGGCGGTGAGAACACAACCGCAGAATGCTCCATGAACGGTATGAGAAGGTGGAAAAATTATATTTTTAACTCTAGAGGAGCATCCCGAGTTTGGGACAAGCTCTTAGAGCTTCGGAGGGGGTGAGAGAAGAGAGGAAGGGAAGATGAATTCGAGTGGTAGGGGTCCCCTTTTATAGTTGTAGGGATTGAGAGAAAATTGGTAAATTCATGCTTAAAAATTTAATGCACAGGTCTTTAGTGATAGATTTATTCGTCACTAAAGACCTGAACGTGGGCGTAGGATCGCCCACGCACCGCCTGATAGGATCTGATATAGGGAATATGGCTACGTGCACAAATACTTAAACAAAATATTAGTAATACAAAAAAAAAATTACACAAATAATCAAACCACAGAAAATTGGCACAATATGTATGGGGTTCCCCTCCCTTGGGTACTTCACTACCTAAGCCCCCCAGCTTAGGATTTTTAACCTGATTCCCTTAACCCTGAGGGAATCAACTTACTAAATCGAGGTAATTAATGGCTTACCTCAACCTAAGTACAAAAACGGTTTTGTTACAACCCAATGAGCAAATGCTCAAATACAAATAAGAACTAGTGTAAGAAAGAGAACTCTTACAACAAGAATTCCTATGCCTCCCAACAATAATTAAAATGAATACCAATTTGAGAGCCTAGGATGAATGTGAATCGCTTCGTAGATGCGTGAGAAAAACACGTCGTTGAGCTTGCAAGAATGTAGAGAGAGTGAATGGCAAGCTTCTTTTTTCTCTCTTGAAAATGGTGGTGGAAATTTGAAATATATATCTAGGAATTTTTCTTCTCTTTTCTTATATCTCAAGTGTGCAAACAAATGTCTTAGGATCATTTCATAGAGTTTAGGACCTAGGATACTCGTCTACTAGACGTTGGGATTTAAATCCCAACGTTCACATTATCTGAATTAATATTCCAGCCATTCTGTTTGAACCAACGGCTAGCTGGTACCGGTACTAAAGTACCTGTACCGGTACTAGCAGCTCACTGCCACCAATACATGAGTCCTGGTACCGGTACTTGATTAGCCCATAGTTGTGGGCTATTTAACTATTTAAGTGCCTACACATTAGGTTAATTCTAACATTTATTTAGCATAAATTAGGATGTAAATAGATTAATTCATAGTTTTAATTTAATTACATAATCCACGCATTGCATTCATATTTTAAGTGCATTTAGAATTAGCTTAGAATGGCATTCATCTAATTTAGGTACATTGTTTTCATTAACATAAAAGTTGAGGGTCTGTATATAAATGACCCTAATATTTTAACATTATTTTCTTTATTCTTCTTCTTGCAGGAACGGCTGGCTACCGCTCCAATGCCACCAGCTGCCACAGTGAAGAACCCATTCAAGGAGGAGCGGATGTGTTGGATCTGGTCGGGCAGCTGATTTCAAATTTGTGCAGGACACTACAAAAGGAGGAGGGAGGCAGCCGAGCTCGGGAGGCCTCCACCATCAACCACCACTGTGCAAAGGAGAGATCTCCTCTCTTCCATTCCATACTGCCGGCCTCAATCGTGGCGGCGAGTCTCCACCACCGTGGGCGTGTGATGTGACAGGCCACACCGCCATCCGGAGCTCGTCCGCATTACCGTTAGCACCTTAGCGTGCATCTCCCTCGCCGTCGTCACCAACCACCACCGCCGCAGCTATCGTTCAACCACCCTTTCAGTCACTTAAGACGTCCGGGAAATTTCTCGGACATCTGAAGCCACCCGCTCGCCTTCAGCCTGCACCTTACCACTCACCCGCGCCCTCTGCCAATAGCCTGCGCACCCGTCTGAAGTCCACCCGCGCCCGCACAACCACATCCGACCACTTCACCTCCAGCGCCATCTCCACGCTCTCCAGTCGCACCCGCTCACCTCCAACAGCACCCGCAACCTCCTGCGCCTGCAGAACCGCCAGTAGCACCTACTCACCTCCAGCCGCACGCAAGGTGTGCACAACCTCCAGCCCTCAGGCCCGCTCACTCCACCTTCCCCGCGCCTGCAGAACCTCCAGCCGCACCCACACCCTCTGCTAACCGCCAGCAGCACCCGCCTGAAGTCAACCGCAACATCTCGCGCCTGCAGAACCACCAGCAGCACCCGCTCTCCATGCCAACAGAGCACGCACCGGCTGCAGTGCACACCCACACCTTCAACCAGCACGCAGCAGCAGCGCGCGGCAGTCCTCACCACCAACAGGCCGCGCGTGGTCAGGCCAAAGCAGCTGCGACACCGGCTGCAGCACCTCCACCAGAGCTCATCTGGCCGCCTCCGGCCGCCGCGCGACATGCCGCCACCACCGTTTCGAAGCCCTCGGTCCAAGGGACTTCCTCCGAGCTTCCCACGGCCGGCCGTCCACTCCTAGTCGCACACGCCAAAAGAGAAAAAACCCCTATTTTGCTACAGTAAAAGGGTCATTAATATTTACATTTTCTGCCATTGCCAACTTTTATTAATATTTTATTGATTCTGCATTGCAAAAAATATCCTCTACTTTCTCAGAATTGCTATTTCAGCATTGTTCCTTGCTTCAACCTTAATCTAAAGGCAATTTTGGCTTGATTCTTGTCCAAACTAACTACGAACAAACGTTTTTAACTGGTGCGAATTTTAATACGTCATTGCCTCCCTGTGGATATGACCCGCTCCTCTGCGAGTGGTTATTTCTTTTCAAATATTGATTAGTCGACTTTTCCACCACATTAAACTGCAAACGACTTTAAAGCGAACAATCGACAAGTCAAATGGCGCCGTTGCCGGGGAGGCAACAGACGCAATAATTTTGCCTGATTTTATTTTGATTATTTGTCAATTGCACAGAGATTTGACCATTTATTTTTTCATTTCTGTGCGAGAAAATTTGTGCAAGAATCAGCCACTATGAGAGGCGACCCTTGACGTCGCCAGAGGAGAATTGGACGAGCAATTTTAAAAGGAGGAGAAGGACGAGGACGCGACAGACACCATTGTCTATTTAGTCGCTAGTTTAATTAGAATAGAATTAAGACTTTAGATTTAATTTTACATTGCAGTTAGTTTGAAACCCTTGTTCTGGGGTATATTTTGAGGGGTTTGTTCCCCATTTTTGTTTTGGGCCCATGTTGGGTAATTTTTGGGAGCCTGTTCCCTTTTCTTTAGATTTAGGTTTTTAATTTATTGATTACTTTTATTTGCTTGTGCATAATTATTTTAAAAATTAAAAAAAAAAATTAAGTTGCCTGCTAGAAGCTGCCTGCCCTAGAATAAACCATTTAGGTCTATATGAGCAGCCTCTAGATTTACTTCTCTGCATTACGTGCATTCTTGCATCATTGATTGCTGGAAGCAAGGTACGCATTCTTTTACTTTGCATCCTATTCTTGATCACACATTGCATTTGGAATTAATTCAAAGACCACGAAGTTTGTCTTGAAACTATTTAACAAGTGGTCACATATTTTCTAAAAAAAAGGACTAATTAAAGGAGGGACATCTAAAAATCAAGGACTTAATTGTAAAATGTGGTGTGCGATTCAAAATTCAAAATCCTTTTGCGGTGAATGCACACTTATATCTGTTGCACCACAGCACTCATTTAGACACTCTTAAGTCTTGAAACGACTAGGACAAGAGCCCTCCTACTGTTGGATTTTGAAGTATTCGGAACTTGAGATCAAAGGTTTTGTAAATCCAAAGAGGGGGATACCCTCTCACGAATTTTTGGGGGTAGTTGAGAAGCACCGCGAAAGCACAGCTTCAAAGGAAGGCTTAGGCCTACTTGTATCCCTCGATCTTCCATCTTTGGATTTACTTGACTATTTGAGATTTAGGGAAGAATACCTAAGCTCTAACTAGGTCTTTTTAGGCATTTCGAAGGTTGACAATAGGCGCGTAATTGATTGGGCAACTTGTTTTGTCTCCTACAATTTGAACTAAAGTCAAAAGCCTAAATCTGTAAAGACCAAACAAGTCCTTTTGAATTGTGTTTGTAGTGCATGCTTGGTAGGCGTTCTCTTAGGAGACAACTTGTATTTGATCCTGAACCTGAAAGAATCCTAAGAAGAGACCTTCCAAGGGTAGAAATGGTCGGTCAAAGGAGCCTTAAGGAATATTTCATCCCAACCAATCAAGCTGGCCCAGCACTACGAAGACCTGGAGGGGACAATCCGTATGAGATCAAAAGTAGTATCATATCCTTGCTACCCTCCTTTTATGGTACTACTAGAGAAGACCCTTATAGGCATATTGAGAAATTCACCGAGGTCTGTTCCACGGTGAAGCTGCAGGGCGTTACTGATGACGCTCAAATGCGGACCCTCTTTCCCTTCTCCCTAAAGGACAAAGCCAAGTATTGGTATCACACCCTTGATAATATAAATACTTGGGATGCCTTGAAGAAGGAGTTTTTGAAGAAGTACTTCCCCATGAGCAAAACAAATCACTTTAGGAGGGAAATTATGAGTTTTCTTCAAAAGGATGGGGATGCATTCCATGATGCGTGGGAGCGCTTTAACGATTTGCTGAGACTTTGCCCACATCACCAGGTGCCTAAATGGCAATTGGTTGAAAGGTTCTACACCAGACTTAATGATTCGCATAAGCAAACTGTGGATGGTGGCTGTGCAGGAACCTTTCTGTCTAAGACTGAGGATGAAGCTTGGAACTTATTTGATACTTTGAGTGAGAATTCTATTCACTTGAATTCTGCCTACATGGATAGAAAGCCCACTCTCATGCAAAGAAAGTTGGAGGCGAATGAAGCAAGGGACACCCAGAATTTATCCTATCAGATCCAATTATTGAATCAAAACATGGAAAGGCTTATGTCGAACCCGAGTTCATTCGTACCTAACACCTTCACATCCCAAGCTTCCAAATGCGTAATTTATCAAGGCAATACACACGCCACTGTGGATTGCCACTTGGCCTCCCAATTCCCTGAGCTTGTACAAGTGGATTTGAATGCCGCTCAAGGGTTCCGTCCAAGACCTCGTAATGATCCTTTCTCCAACACTTATAATGAGGGATGGAGGAACCACCCAAACTTTTCATGGAGACAAGGAAATGTCTCAAATTCAGGGAATTACAAACCACAATCCTTTCAAAACCATCAAATGAACCAACCTCAGACCTTTGCCCAACCTAAAACCTCTGAGATGGATGAATTGAAGGCGATGTTGAAAACTATGCAAGAAAGTCAAAGTGCCATCATCCAATCTCATGACAAGGCTATACATGAGATGAAATCACAAATTGGACACCTTGTTGAGGCCGTTAGACAGAGGGAGACTGGGAAGTTTCCCAGTGCTGCTGAGGAAAATCCTAAAGGAAAAGGGATTGTCTTTAGGGAGCATGCTCAGGCGGTGACTATTCTGAGGAGTGGGAAAGAAATTTCCAAACCCGATGCTCCTATAGTCTCACCCCCTAAAAAACCATCCACCCCGACTTTCACCCCCACCGGAGAAGATTTGCCCAAATCTTCTCCGCTTGAAATCACCTCACCGGAAGAAGTTGCCCCCGTTCCACCCCTTACTTGAATTGACAACCCTTCCACCCAGAGGTCGAGAGTGCCTTTTCCAGAGCACTTATCCACCTCTAGGCAGACTTCTGCTAGCTCATCTGGAGCCAAAGATATGACAGATGAGATTATGGAAACTTTCAAGCAAGTGCAGATTAACCTGCCTTTGCTTGAAGCTATCAGGAAGATTCCATCTTATGCCCGCTTCTTAAAGGACCTTTGCACGAAAAAGCGGCAATCTAGAAAACAGGTCCAATCACAAGTTGTCCTGCCTGATTCTGTTAGCTTAATTATTCAACATGGCACACCCCCGAAACTTAAGGACCCAGGAGCCCCTTACATCTCTGTAGTTATTGGTGACTTACAAATTGATGAGGCTCTACTTGATCTAGGTGCGGGGGTGAACATCCTTCCAAGCTACGTGTATGAACAACTTGGGGGAGGAAATCTGAAGCCTAGCCCTGTAATCCTTCAAGTTGTTGATCGATCACTTAAGACACCACGGGGAATTTTGGAAGATGTCCTCGTAAGAGTGGAGGATTTCTTCTTTCCCGTTGACTTCTTAGTTTTGGACACTGACCCTACCAACAAGCCAACCAAACCCTCCATCATTTTGGGCCGCCCCTTCCTTGCAACTTCCCATGCTTCAATTAATTGCAATACTGGGGCATTGAAAATGGGCTTTAGGAACAGGAAAACCCGGCTTAATGTGTTTGATGCTTACAAACAAGCTGGACTGGAGGATTATTCTCAAGTTGAGGTGATAGATAACCTGATTGAAGAGGCAACTCCTACAATGTTATGTGATGACCCTCTTCAGCATGTCATGCTAAATGAGCATTCTCATATCTTGGAGGAATGTGAAGGGGATATACTAGAACTAGAGGAATTGCTAGGAGTTTCTGCTGAGTCTCTTCCCCCATCATTTTCGCCGAAGGTAGATTTTCTACTTGAGATGGGGACATCTATTATGAAACCCTCAACCATACAAGCCCCCAACCTTGAGTTGAAACCCCTCCCTGACACTCTCAAGTATGTTTTCCTAGGTGCCAATGATACGCTCCCCGTTATCATTTCAGCTGTGCTGTCTGAGGCATAGGAGGGAGCTTTGATTGAATGCCTGTCTCGGCACAAGGAAGCTATTGCTTGGAGCATTGCTGACATTAAGGGTATAGACTCTACACTCTGCTGCACCACATTTATACTGATGATTCCATCAAGCCTTTTAGGGACATGCAGAGACGTCTGAACCCTAATATGAGGGAGGTTGTAAAAAAGGAAATCCTGAAGTGGTTGGACGCTAGGATCATATATCCCATTGCTGATAGTAAATGGGTCAGTCCCATTCATGTGGTGCCAAAGAAGGCAGGCTTTACTGTGGAACTCAACGACCAAGGTGAACAAGTTGTCACTAGACCCTCAACTGGATGGAGGGTCTGTATTGATTACCACAAGCTGAACACTGCTACCCAGAAGGATCACTTTCCTTTGCCTTTTATTGATCAAATTCTCGAAAAATTGGCAGGGAATAACTATTATTGCTTTCTCGATGGATATTCTAGGTACAATCAGGTGGCAGTCTTTCCTGATGACCAGGAAAAGACGGCATTCACGAGTCCTTACGGTACTTTTGCATTCAGGCGTATGCCATTTGGATTATGTAATGCCCCTGCAACTTTCCAGCGGTGTATGATGTCTATCTTTTCGGACATGATTGATGAGTGTGTCGAAGTATTTATGGATGACTTCTCTATTTATGGCTCATCTTTCGACCAGTGTCTCCTGCACCTGGAGAATGTGTTGAAACGATGTAAGGAGACTGGTTTAGTCCTCAGCTGGGAGAAAAGTCACTTCATGGTACAGAAAGGAATTGTACTTGGGCATGTTGTATCCGAGCAAGGTTTGGAAGTAGATAAAGCCAAGATTGATTCTATTTCCAAACTTCCATTGCCTACGAATGTCAAACAGATTAGATCCTTTCTGGGCCATGCTGGCTTTTACAAGCGCTTTATTAAAAATTTTAGTAAGATTTCTAGGCCACTTTGTGACTTGTTGGCGAAGGAATCTTCCTTCAATTTTGATTCAAAGTGTGCCGAGGCCTTTCAAACTCTAAAGGAGGCCTTGATCTCTGCGCCTGTTCTCCAAGCTCCTGATTGGGCACTCCCATTTGAGCTTATGTGTGATGCTTCGGATTATGCAATGGGAGCAGTCCTTGGACAAAGGGTTGAGGGAAGACCCTATGTGTTGCATTATGCAAGCAAGACTTTAACTGAACCTCAGCAAAACTACACCGTCACTGAAAAAGAATTACTTGCTGTAGTTTTTGCTCTGGAGAAGTTTAGGTCTTATTTACTTGGGTCTAAGGTGGTTATTTTTAGTGATCATGCAACAGTGAAATATCTCATTGCTAAGAAAGATTCTAAGCCACTCTGATTAGGTGGATCTTACTCCTTCATGAATTTGACTTGGAAATACGTGAAAAGAGTAGAAAATGTTATGGCTGACCACCTGTCTCACCTTCCTCTTAATGACTCTCTTTCTGAAGACATTCGCGAGACATTTCCCGATGAAACTCTGATGGCGGTAACACCAACTTTACCTTGTTATGCAGACATTGTAAATTACTTGGTCACTGGACAAACTCCTGGCTCTTGGGATGAGCAGAAAAGAAAGAGATTCATTTCTCAAGCAAGATATTTTCATTGGGAAGAGCCAGAATTATTTAGAATTGGACAAGACCAAGTATTGAGACGTTGTGTTCCTGAAGAGGAACAACAAAGTGTGCTGAGCTTTTGCCATGAACTTCATTGTGGAGGACGCTTTGGTGCTAAGAAAACTATTTTTAAGGTTCTCCAGTCCGATTTTTGGTGGCCTTCCTTATTTAAGGATTCTCATAATTTTGTTAAGGCATGTATTAGATGTCAATGGATTGGAATGATTGGGAAGAAGAATGAAATGCCTCAACATCCTATTCAAGCTATTGAAATTTTTGATGTGTGGGGAATTGACTTTATGGGCCCCTTCCCGTCGTCCCATGGTTTTGAATATATCTTGGTGGCAGTTGATTATGTCTCTAAATGGATAGAGGCCATTCCTACGCGCATAAATGATCACTCTGTGATTTTGAAATTTGTGAAGGCTAATATCATATCTCATTTCGGCTGCCCCAAGACTATTATAAGTGATGGGGGACCTCATTTCCGAAACCACCACTTCAATCGGTTAATTAAGAGTTTGGGAGTGACTCACAAGGTTGCTACCCCTTACCACCCTCAAACAAGTGGCCAGGTTGAAGTATCAAATAGGGAGATAAAAAATATTTTGGAAAATACCGTTAGACCTGATAGGAAAGATTGGTCCCAAAAGCTCGATGATGCTTTGTGGGCTTATCGAACGGCCTATAAGACCCCTTTGGGTACTTCTCCCTTTCGGATTGTGTATGGAAAAGCATGCCATTTACCTGTTGAGTTGGAACATAAAGCACTTTGGGCTATTCGAAGTGTTAACATGGATTTAGTGAAGGCAGGTAAGGCACAATTTCTAGAATTAAGTGAGCTTGAGGAGCTAAGGAATGATGCTTATGACACCTCTCAAGCTTATAAAGAAAGAACTAAGGTCTTGCATGATAAGTTTATTCTTCGAAAGACCTTTGAGCCCAACCAACAAGTCTGGCTTTTCAATTCCAGACTTAAGCTTTTTCCTGGGAAGTTAAAATCTCGTTGTGATGGGCCTTACATAATCACCAAAGTATTTCCGCATGGAGTTGTGGAGATCAAAAATCCTTCCTCTTCAGCAACTCCCTTTATCGTCAACGGTCAACGATTAAAACCATACATAACTTTAGATGGCCATCTGGTTGACGAAGTCACTCTTGAGGAGCCTTAGCTCCTACCATTCTCCGCCTCAGGTAATATCTTCCTTTAGCTATTTTTGTTTTCAATGAGGACATTGTTTGAACCAGGCATGGGGGAGAGGACCTGAGGCATTTTGTTTATAGCATGCATATAAAAAAAAGAAAAAGAGAGAGAGAGAGAGAAAATGACAAAAAAAAATAAAGGAGTTTTGAGCTTAACTGGCTAGATCTTGCAGTCTTAAGCAAATCAGAACTCTAGGGTAGACTAAGTTAATTCTAAGGTCAAACTTTAGAAGCTAAATGAGCTACTAGCTTTAGACCTTTAGGGTCCTTTGTGGACTTAAAAACTTAAGTAGGAGTTAAGTTGCGGACCATTCCACAAGAGGTTGAGGAAGGGAAGCTAGGGTTTGAGTTAAAGGTGGGGTAGTACCTGGAGTCTTGTTCTACCTTTTGGTTTACGGGTCCTTGTAACCCAAGCATCCAAATTTCACACACATGGTCTGGTAATTAACTTAATTTCTGTCTTTCTGAGAAGAGATTTGGTTCTCTTAGTTTGACTTAGGAGAGGCTTGAAAACACATTTTGATTGGAAGAGTTCCCGCCGCAGGAGAGGTGGAGTATATACTCACCTTGAGGATGCGATGATAACATATTACCTCCTCGGTGCTTGTCTCTTAGGATATCCATCCTACTGGGGGCATGTAAGAGCATTGCGCGGTTCAGGTACCATGGGCGACCCTATCTCGAAGTGCCGATTGCCATAGGCCTGAATTTGCTTAAGAAATCCATGGGCGATATTATCACAAAGTGTCGATTGCCAGGAGTTCTTGGGGTCGTTATGGGCGGTGCTATCTTGAAGCATCGAAAGCCAGGCACCCTTCCAGGTATGGTAATGGGGACAATGAATCCGACACAGACCGTGTTGATAGCTAATCTGAGGTTAGACTTAGAAGAATCAAAAAAAAAAAAAATATATATATATATATATATAAATTCTTTAACTAAAATAACTCAGACCAATGCACACGCACGGATGCTTTAATCTCAGGGAGCAATAAACTTTAGGGTAGAGTCAGAAATCAGGGAAACTTGTGCCTGCAACTCGTCTTTAGCCGACCTAGTCTGTAACTTAGCAACTACTTAGGAACCTTGGGTCTAGAGTTTGAACTTATTATGCTTCTGAAGGAAGACTAAGTGAGTTGACTAGTCTACTTGGAGTGCTAGGTTTCGCTTAATTTTGCTAGGGACTAGCAAAAACTAGGCATGGGGGTATTTGATTAGCCCATAGTTGTGAGCTATTTAAGTATTTAAGTGCCTACATATTAGGTTAATTCTAACATTTATTTAGCATAAATTAGGATGTAAATAGATTAATTCATAGTTTTAATTTAATTACATAATCCATGCATTGCATTCATATTTTAAGTGCATTTAGAATTAGCTTAGAATGGCATTCATCTAATTAGATAACCAATTAGGTACATTGTTTTCATTAACATAAAAGTTGAGGGTCTGTATATAAATGACCCTAATATTTTAACATTATTTTCTTTATTCTTCTTCTTGCAGGAACGGCTGGCTGCCGCTCCAATGCCACCAGCTGCCGCAGTGAAGAACCCATTCAAGGAGGAGCGGATGTGTTGGATCTGGTCGGGCAGCTGATTTCAAATTTGTGCAGGACCTTACAAAAGGAGGGAGGTAGTCGAGCTCGGGAGGCCTCCACCATCAACCACCACTGTGCAGAGGAGAGATCTCCTCTCTTCCATTCCATACTGTCGGGCTCAACCGTGGCGGCGAGTCTCCACCACCGTGGGCGTGTGGTGTGATAGGCCACACCGCCATCCGGAGCTCGTCCCCATTACCGTAAGCACCTTAGCATGCATCTCCCTCGCCGTCGTCACCAACCACCACCGCCGCAGCTACCGTTCAACCACCCTTTCAGTCACTTAAGATGTCCGGGAAATTTCCCAAACGTCTGAAGCCACCCGCTCACCTTCAGCCTGCACCTTACCGCTCACCCGCGCCCTCTGCCAATAGCCTGCGCACCCGTCTGAAGTCCACCCGCATCCACACAACCACATCTGACCACTTCACCTCCAACGCCATCTCCACGCTCTCCAGCCACACCCGCTCACCTCCAGCAGCACCCGCAACCTCCCGCGCCTGCAGAACCACCAGCAGCACCCGCTCACCTCCAGTCACACGTAAGGCGTGCACAACCTCCAACCCTCACGCCCGCTCACTCCACCTTCCCCGTGCTTACAGAACCTCCAGCCGCACCCACACCCTCTGCTAACCGCCAGCAGCACCCACCTGAAGTCAACTGCAACATCCCGTGCCTGCAGAACTGCCAGCAGCACCCGCTCTCCACGCCAACAGAGCGTGCACCGGCTGCAGTGTGCGCCCACGCCTTTAGCCAGCACGCAGCAGCAACGCGCGGCAGTCCTCACCGCCAATAGGCCGCGCGCGCTCACGCCAAAGCAACTGAGGCACCGGCTGCAGCACCTCCGGCGGAGCTCGTCTGGCCGCCTCTGACCACTGCGCAACACGCCGCCACCACCGTTTCGAAGCCCTCGGTCCAAGGGACTTCCTCCGAGCTTCCCACGGCCGGCTGTCCACTCCTCGTCGCTCACACCAAAAGGGAAAAAATCCCCTGTTTTGCTACAGTAAAAGGGCCATTAATATTTACATTTTCTTCCATTGCCAACTTTTATTAATATTTTATTGATTCTGCATTGCGAAAAATATCCTCTAGTTTCTCTGAATTGCTATTTCAGCATTGTTCCTTGCTTCAACCTTAATCTAAAGGCAATTTTGTCTTGATTCTTGTCCAAACTGACTACAAACAAACGTTTTTAACTAGTGCGAATTTTAATATGTCATTGCCTCCCTGTGGATAAGACCCGCTCCTCTGCGAGTGGTTATTTCTTTTCAAATATTGATTAGTCGATTTTTCCACCACAATAAACTGCAAACGACTTTAAAGCGAACAATCGACAAGTCAGTACTCATCATGGGTACTGGTACTTGTGATTCCTAGGTTTGGAATTCCTTAGGCACAATAACTTACCTGTATTGGCACTCATCATGGGTATCGGTACTTGTAAGGTTCAGGCTAGAATTAAGGCTTCAACCTGCGGCCAACATGTACTGGAACTCATGGTTGGTACCAGTACTTGTTGTTCACAGTTTGAGACAAATTCTTAAACCTGTGCCTTGCAAATACCAGTACTGATGAACAGTACCGATACTTTCTTATAAGTACCTATTTTAAGTGTTTTAATCTATTACGTACTTTGAAAATGTCCGCAATATAAATCCTAATTTATCTCTAATTGATTTTACGATCTAAGTTACGATTCTTTATTAAAAGGCATACATTCTATAAATATAAAAACCTAAACTAAAAAACTATAGGTTGAAGATGTTCTTCTTCTCCTCGACTCATCCTTGTCATCTTGCCTCCTCCACATCATGATCTTTTTCTTCTCACCATCATGCCTCCATCATTTCCTATTTGCCTTGTTCCTTCACCTAAATCTAAAAAAGCACTTAATGACAAACATTAATCCATAATAATTTTGTTAACACCAAAATAAGATATGGAACAAGGTTCCAACAATCTCCCACTTTTTGGCGTTGACAAAACTATCTTGCAAATAGATATACTAAAGACAAGATTACTTTTAATAATGTTATATGAAGGAAAAATAAACTATTTAATCCTCCCCCTTAGTGTATGCTCCCCCTAAAAATATTACAATTTTCCCTTTATCTTTCTCCCCCTTTTTGTCAATCACAAAAAAAAATGAAGAAATATTATACCATAAAGTTTACCAATAGTAAAATGGAGCTTGTGGATACCAAGCATCTATAGAAAGGTTGATGTGTTCCATTATGTGCCTTGAACACCCATTGATTACTTTGATCTACTCCTGCAAAACAAATATCTTTTCTAAGTACCCATTTTCTTATGAGTCCTTTAGAGTTAGCACCTTTCAAATCCTGAGATTTATAGACCTTTTTAGTGTTAGATCTGTAATTCTTGGGATTTTAGCCTTTTGATACATCCATGCATGCCTAGGTGCATGTGATTTATTTTGTATATTCTTTTTACTTTGAAATTTTGATTTTAATGAATTACAAAATCCAGTGTTTAGCCTAGTTGTTATTTTAAGATTATTTATAGTCTCTTCAAAGTACTCATAAATATCTTCTAGTTCTAATATCTTTGCATGAAACTGATTATTAGTTTCTTTTGACAATTCTAATTCTATTTCTATTTCTAATGTTTGGTAATTATTCTTTAAAATCTTATTTTCTTTTTTAAATAACTTAGCTTTATGATGTAGCTCTTCATATGCTTCAAATAATTCTTCAAATGAAAAATCAGGGTTTATTTCTTCTGTGTCTTCTGAAGTTGCAACAAGACAAAGGTGTGCGATCTCATCTTCATCCAATTCACTGGAGTCGGTGTCCATGCCAGAGTCGCTATCATCCCATGTCGCTTTAAATGCTTTCTTCTTCTTCTACTTCTTCTTCTTAAGCTCCTTTGTTTCTTTCCTATTGTCCTCCTTCTTCTTGTTTACGGGGCAATCCTTTCGCAAGTGGCCCTTTTTATTGCACTCATAGCAAATAACATTGGTTGAAATTTTATTGACTTGCTTACCTTGTTTCTTGAGGATTTTCTGGAATTTCCTAGTGAGCATTTCCATCCCCCGGTCTTCAGATTCCGATGTTGTTGAGTCCGAGTCCTATGTGATTGCTCTAAAAGCTATACTTTTCTTCCTACTTGTTGCCTTCTCCTCGCTGTTCTTTATGATCTCCAATTGAACTTCATAAGTGATGAACACCAGTTTATCATCATTCTTTTACATTAAAACAATCCTAGCTCTTAGGGTTTTGCTTTGCAAACGGGTTTTTGGGGTTGCATTTAGTCATAAATTAGGTTAGGAATGCATTGCATTTTTCTTGTCTTTTTAATGTGTTTTTGTGAGTGTTAGGGATGAATAGATATACAGATCCCTAGAACCCTAGCACTAAGGAAGGCAACTAGTGAAGAAGAAGCTCAGATTAGCTGGAACTCAGATGGAATCCAGCTCACTTGGACTAGGGTTAGCTCATCCTAGCTCCATTCAGCTCATCTCAGCTAAATAGCAGCTCAAGAGAGTTCACCTCAGCTCACCCTAGCTCAGGTCATCTTAGATCCAACTCAATTTAGCTGAGTCTAGCTCATCTCAGTTCCCATTAGTCCACAGGGAGCTCTAGCTAGCTCAGCTGAGTTGACTGGAGTCTACCCCAGCTCAAGTCCAGCTACATCCAGTTCTACTCAATCCAGCAAGCTGAGGATGACTTCATTCCAACTCAGGAAGCTCAAGTTCGGCTCTCGGAAATTCAGCTTAGCTCAACTCAATTGAGCTAAGCTACCATAGCTGCCTCAACCAACTTGATCCTCCCCAGGAGCACCAGACCCAGCTCACCTTAGCTCATTTTGGTAGAAGCTAGCTCACTTTAGCTTGGCTTAGCAGCTAGCAAAGAACTAGCAAGCTAAGCCAGCTAGAGTAGCTCCATGCCACCCTCTTTAGCAGCTACCAGCTCTAGACTTCTCCTCCTCAGCTCCTCTCTTCAAACCCTAGCTCCAATACCTCCTCCTCTACTCCACTACTAGCTAAGCTAACTTAGCTTAGCTATGCTCCAGCTCCCTTGGATTTTACCACCTAAAAACCCTACCTAACAACTCCACCAACTAGCTCCACCTAAGCTCCATATAAGCTAACCCTACTTCCACCTCACCTTGACGCCAACCTAGCCTACCCAGTACCTCCAAAAGACACTATAAAGTGGCTCCAAAACCACCCTAACTACCCTCCTTTTTGGCACCAACTTCAACCCCCATATCCACCCTATACATAACCCCTCCAAGCCACATCCACCATCCACCTCAACCCCCTTCTAGAAGCCTAGAAGTTGGCACCAACCCATGGCACCTCTCCATGGTTGGCACCACTTTTAGGTGTCCCTTGGCCACCCATAACTACCCCCCTTACATCCCTTAGGTGGCGCCAACTCCCCTTAGCCCTAAGAACACCTAACCACCCCCATCTTCCCATCTTAGCCATCCATCTCAAGAGTCGCCTTAACCCTCTCATCCTACCCTATAAAAAGACCAACACCCACCACCTTACAACCCATCCTTGGCTAGCAAAATACCTCTCATATTCTACCTAAAGCTCACACCTAAGAGAGAAGAAGAAGATTAAGGGGATACTCTATCCCCTTGGTGCCTTCCCCTCTTCCCTTCTTTCTTGTGCCCACACCAGCCAAAGGAGAAGCCAGGCAAGGAAGACCTTTGGAGGAGGTCTTGAAGGTGGTCCATGCCACCTTGGAGGACAGCTTAAGGGTGGTACACACCCACCCTTGGAGAAGGAAAGTTAAGGTGGAAGCTTCCACCATGGAGCAGCCTTTCAAGGAAGGAGAAGGAGGAGACATTTTCAAGCCTAGGAGCCACTAAGCTTGGAGCAAGGAGCTTCCCCTCTTCACCATCATTTCAGGAGGATTTGTGTTTTACTTTATCTATTGCATTTATTCTAGTGGTAGAAGCATTCCTCTACTAGGTTTTTATGTAAAACACTTTTGCATCAATCAAGTTGCCTTCAATTCTATTTCATTTTGTTGCAATTCCTTTTTTGTAATCTAGTTTCTAGCACTTTTCACTCCTTCTCCCTAATTACTCTAGGCCACCACGTGTCTAGAGTGAGCTTAGGGAGAATCTCTACTTGTCACTTTAGTAGTAGTGTAGTGAGTTAGGTGTTAATTGTTTTTCGTTGCCAACAAAATTAGTGTTGTCGTTATTTCAAAACCCTAAAAAACTACATATTTGAAAAGACCAAAAAGAAAGTTGATTTCAATTTCCGAGCAAGAGACCGATTTTCGCAACCAAATTGCCTCCTTGGATGACCCTAGATACACCACTATCTAGGTTATAAATTTAAAAACGTAAGCGATTTCGCATGTTACAATGACTTAAAAACCCGCTTTTACAAATCATGCCAAATTTCGCATCAATATGCCAAGAGGCTTCCAATCAGATCATCCAAGGGGAGAGTGGATAGATCCTATGCCTCCTGGATCGCTGTGGTCTTTAGAGACCAATCGCTTGTAAGTGATATAAAAATCTTTCTTACAAGCTGTTCCTCCTTCAGTTTGACTCCTAGATTCTTCATGGGGTCCATGATCTCTCCAAACCTTGTGTACATATCTTTGATTGACTCTCCTTTCATGTTAGGAACGAGGCATCAGATGGGATTTTAAGATGTCTGGGAAGTGTCCCAGACGTCTGGAACCCTTTCCAAACGTCTGGTAATCAATTTTTGCGGCGTACGGGGTTGCGTCTGCGTGCCTGTGCGTGCAGACTGCACCCGCCGCTCTCACCCCTCTTTTTCTCTCTCTCCTCCTGCAGGCACGCAGCTCTTTTCTCTCTCTCCCCACGCGGCCTTATAAGGATGCCCTTGCCCTCTCCCTCACCCTCATCTCCTTCGCCTTCCTCTTCTCTTTCTCCCTGCCAGTGCGAGAGCGCGAGCGAGCAACGGCAGCAGCAGTCGCAGCAAGTGTGCGAGAGGGGGTGTTGCGAGAAGAAGAAGACGCTTGACCGTGAGGGCTCGAGCTTGCCGAGGCAGCTAGAGACGACCGACGGGGGAGCAGCGGGCGTGGAGTGTCACGGAGGGGCTACTGCAGCTCGGGCAGCAGGCGGATGGGGCGTGGCGCGGCCTTGCATCGCGGGTGGGGAGCGAGTCGGGCTCTGATTCTGGAAAATTTTCCAGAATCAGACGTCTAGGCTTACGACTAGACGACGGTGAAGACATCTGGAGGATTGTCCAAATGTCTGGCAGGTAAGATATTTCTATCTTCTTCCTTTTTCGCGTGTACGGCCATGCAGCCGTCCGCTACGCCTTCGTCTGCGATCTGTCGTGCTGAGAGCAGGTGTAGGTGCATGCAGGTTCTGCTCGGGAGGGCGCGAGGACTCATCATCCCACGTGAATCGGGCATCTGGCCGCAGTGCCAGAAGACAGAGAGGACTTCCAGACGTCCTGGGTGACCATCGGACGTCTGGGAATCGGGGTCAGACGTTCCAGCAGGCTTCTGGACGTCTGAAGGACTACACAGAGCGAAGGTACAATCTGACCCACCTTTTAAGACGACTAAAAGAGGTTCCAGACATCTGATTTTGGACAGTTTCATCGTTTTCGACCCGTTTAGGGCCCGTTCGGAGTCCGTTTTCCGCGTTTCGAGTTGCATTCTTTCCAGAATAAAATCCTCTACCCGTTTACAGTAATTGTATACTGTTCTGAGAAACTCCTTGTGTTTGATCCTTGTGTTAGGACCCCGTACCATTGTAGTCTTGGGGGTTGCGGAGGCGTGCGGGATTGCCAACCACGCCCCCAGTACTCCCGTTGTAGCTGGTAGAGTGGCTTTTAATTTATTTAGCATAATTTGTTACAATTGTAGAATAATTAATAGAGTCTAGTGTATTGCATGAACCCTAGGACTGAGAAACTAGATTGAATGATAGATCCTAGGGTATTGCATGAATCCTAGGACTGGAAAACTAGATTGAATGATAGATCCTAAGGTACGGCATGAATCCTAGGACTGGAAAACTAGTGGAATATATATATATTACAGTCTTGGAAAAGTGGAAAGGAAATAATAGCTGCCTGTAAATTAATAGCTGCCTGTTATGAATAAATAAATATGATTAAGAATATGGGTTGTATGAACGTAAGACTGGAATAGTGAAACATACAATGGCCAAACAAAAAGAATAAGAGCCCTACGGGGAATTAGGAGTAGAACTCCTGGAAAGAGAATAGAATGGAACTGAGAAAGTGAAACGTGGAAGTGTGTTGTCTCTTGGGTACGTGGTATCAAAGAGAGCACACATTACCTCTTAGTGTAGAGGGGAGCTTGCCGCCCTCAGGTTGAGACCAGGGTGGGTTTGGCCACTGTACACCAACTTGTTGGCCCTCGCGTACGCAGTACCGAGGAGAGCTACTAGTGTAGGGAGAGCACTAGCTACCCCACGGGCCCCAGGGTTCTGCTAGCCTCCTACACTGACTTGTTAGGCCCACTGGGCAAACCAGGGTAGTCAGGCGAGGGTGCGTGGACTGTGGAGGGGTTGGACCCCTGTTACTGAGAGGGCTCTGCCCTATACTGGTTCCGTGCTGTGTTTTGAGTGCACCCGTTAACGGAAATGACTGACCGCGTGCCAGTGCGGGGTAGCTACCCTTGCGCTTATTGCGCGTGCCGTAATCACCGTTACGTCTGTCAGCGACCTTGGGGTGGTTGACTGGGGGTAGGACCACCACGGGGGACTCTCCCGGCCAGGGGAGCACCACATGTTACTTCTACTTTTCGGAAAAGACTGCAATCAAGATCGTTCCCACGAGGAACATTCGAGATCAAGTGAAGGATCTGAGAAATAAATAAATCGTGAAATAATAGAAAGACGTAATTAAAGAAAGTAAAAATATAACAGCTACTGGACACTCTACTGTTTCTTTAGCTTTTAGCTGCCACTCTACTCAGCGTTTCGCTGACGTGTTACACTTGTTACTTTTCAGGACCAGGTGTTGAGCAACCAGGGTCAGCGGCTGCAGAGGACGCTGGGCCTAGTAGGGTCCAGTAGAGTTGCCGCAGTTTTTTTTGTACTTTTCTTCCACTGTAGTGAGTAGTTTCCTTGTTACTCCTTGTACTTCTTTATTGTAAGCTTTATGTTATGTACATATTTGTTGTTCTACTGTTGTGGTGGTGTATACTGTAGTAGTTCCTTTCCTTACTGCTGTATTTTGTTATTGCTAGTTATATTCATGCTGAATGTGGTTTATCTTACTGCTCTTTTGGTTACTCCCTCGTTGGACTACTAGGTCTTGGGATTAGTCGAGTCGGTCCGATTCTCGTGTCTCGTAGGGACTCGGGAATCGGGTCGTTACATTTTGTCATCCTGAAACATTCATATTCTTCGATTAGAATAGAAATACGGGTTTCTTTTACCTTGTGAGTGCCTTTGTAGGTGACCTCGAGAGAGTTCCAAATTTCATATGCGAACTCACATGCCGAAATTAGGTTGAACTCCTCCCTTGATAATGCATAATAAAGTGCATTCATCGCCTTTGCGTTGCCCACGATCCTTTTCTTCTAATTCGTTGTCCACGCTACTCCTTGTGGCTCCAGATCCGAGTACTTCTCCTGAATGAGGGTCCAAGCCTCCTCATCCATTGCTTTGAGGAAGACTTGCATCCTCCTCTTCCAATACCCGAAGTTCGTCCCATCGAAATAGGGAGGATGGGTAGATGACTGTCCTTCGAAGCGCCTTGATGTGGATGCCATTGCGAATTGATTTGTTACGTCTTCTTGTAACTTGGCTCTGATACCATTTGATAGGATCTGATATATGGAATATTGCTACGTGCACAAATACTTAAACAAAATATTAGTAATACAAAAAAAAATTTGCACAAATAATCAAACCACAGAAAATTGGCACAATATGTATAGTGGTTCCCCACCCTTGGGTACTCCACTACCTAAGCCTCCCAGCTTAGAATTTTTAACCCGATTCCCTCAACCCCGAGGGAATCAATTTACTAAATTGAGGTAATTAATAAGTTACCTCAACCCAAGTACAAAAATGGGTTTGTTACAACCCAACAAGCAAATGCTCAAATACAAATAAGAACTGGTGTAAGAAAGAAAACTCTTACAACAAGAATTCCTATGCCTCCCAACAATAAATAAAATTAATACCAATTTGAGAGCCTAGGATGGACGTGAATCGCTTCGTAGATGCATGAGAAAAACACATCATTGAGCTTGCAAGAATGCAGAGAGAGTGAATGGCAAGCTTCTTTCTCTCTTGAAAATGGTGGTGGAAATTTGAAATATATCTCTAGGAATTTTTCTTCTCTTTTCTTATATCTCAAGTGTGCAAACAAAGAGTCCTAGGATCATTTTATAGAGTTTAGGACCTATGATACTTGTCTACTAGACGTTGGGATTTAAATCCCAATGTTCACATTGTTTGAATTAATATTCCAGTTGTTCTGTTTTGAACTAACAGCTAGCTGGTACCGGTACAAGCAGCTCACTGCCACCAGTACATAAGTCCTAGTACCGGTACTCATGATGGGTACCGGTACTTGTAACTCCTAGGTTTGGAATTCCTTGGGCACAGTAACCTACCTGTATCGGTACTCATCATGGATATCGGTACTTGTAAGGTTCAGGCCAGAATTAAGGCTTCAACTTGCAGCCAACATGTACCGGTACTTGTTGTTCTCAGTTTGAGATAAATTCTCAAACCTGTGCCTTGCAAATACCAGTACTGATGAACAGTACCAGTACTTGCTTACAAGTACCTATTTTAAGTGTTTTAATCCATTACGTACTTTGAAAATGTTCGCAATATAAATCCTAATTTATCTCTAATTGATTTTACGATCTAAGTTATTATTCTTTGTTAGGAGGCATACATTCTATAAATAAAAGAACCTAAACTAAAAAACAAAAGGTCGAAGATGTTCTTCTTCTCCTCGACTCATCCTTATTATCTTGCCTCCTCCACGTCATGATCTTTTACTTCTCACCATCATGCCTCCATCATTTCCTGTTTGTCTTACTCCTTCACCTAAATCTGAAAAAACACTTAATGGCAAACATTAATCCATAATAATTTTGTTAACACCAAAACAAGATGTGGAACAAGGTTCCAACTCCTCTCCTTGCAATCTCAATGCTTCTCCCACAATTAGATGATCTCAGCCGTCCGACCGCAAGATCAGACGGCCGAGAGACGTGCGCGCCCACTTCCACTTCAGTGCCTCTAATGCCTGCACGTTTGATCGCACGTGCGATTACACGTTTGATCACGCAAGCATAATCCACGCGCTCTGGTGATGCCACGTCGCACTCCATCTGAATGTCCACTTGCCATCCAACGGCTCAATTGAGCAGGTTCCGCACGTCTGCTTGATTTGAAGCGAGGCACACTTCAAACTCGCGATTGTTGGTTGCGAGTAGCATAGCCGACCAATGCGCCAAGGCCGCCACTTCGTCGAGTTTCCATCCAATGCACGTGCGCCCATGGTCGTTGGATCAAGATCCAATGACCCATATCTGATCGGGCATATGAGGAGAGAGAAGGTGCGACAAGTCCTGTTGGGCCAATTTGGGCAGTCGAGATGGTGCCACGTGGCGCCATCTTGGCCATCCACCTTCACATGCTTGTAGGTGGTGCCACGGATGTCGAATTGGATTGATTTTCGTGTCGTTGGGCTGCGATCGTCGATCTCAACCCATGCATGCGATTGGATTTTTTGTCTGAAGAATGGATTTACACCACCTGGCTCCTTGACCTCTAATCTTTCTCAGACTTCATCTAATGCTATTGAAGTCGTATCGAAGCGATCTTGGAGTCGTTGAACTCCAATCAGGGATAAATCAATGAAAATTGATATTTTTAAGGCCCATAGAGGAATCAATTATGGTGTAATTCAGGAAATAAATTAGATCAATTCACTTCTCGAGGACCCTATTACCAATTTGGATATTCCTGAGCAAGAACCTTTAGAAGCCCAATCCCAATTACACCTTGAGGAACCTAGTCCACCTCTAATTCCCCCTCAAGCTAATCTCGACCTTCCTGCTGCTGTTGAGAACCAAGTACTTGAACTAAAACCTCTTCCTGACAATCTCAAGTACGTCATTTTAAGTTCAAACAACATGTTTCCTATGATTATCAACTCCTCTTTATCCACAGATCAGGAAACACGTTTGATTTTCGTCCTCCGAGAGCATCGCAAGGCCATTGGTTAGACCTTGGATGACCTAACCAGCATAAGTCCTTCTTACTGTACCCACCGTATTTTTATAGAAGAAGGCTCATGACCCACGTGCGAAGGACAGCACCGACTCAATCCGAATCTTCAAGAGGTCATGAAGAAAGAGATAATTAAATGACTTGATGTGGATATTATCTATCCCATCTCTAATAGCCATTGGGTTAGCCCAATTCATGTGGTGCCTAAGAAAGCCAGGAAAACCATTATCAAATCTGAGTGTGGAGAATCCATCCCCACCAAAATTGCAAATTCATGGAGAGTCTACATAGACTATAAGAGATTGAATACCTCCACGAAGAAGGACCATTTCCCGCTACCTTTTATTGATCAAATTCTCAAAAAATTAGTGGGAAATCAGTATTTCTGTTTCTTGGATGGATACTCAGGCTATAATCAAGTTGCCATTCATCCTGAAGACCAGGAAAAAACCACGTTCACCTGTCCCTATGGGACATTTGCATTCCGTAGAATGCTTTTGGACTTTGCAATGCACCCGCCACATTCCAACAGTGCAAGTTGGCAATATTCTCGGACATAGTGGGTGAATTTTTAGAAGTCTTCATGGATGATTTTTCTGTCTTTGGAAAAACTTTCAATGAGTGTCTGGGCCATTTGACTAAGATCCTCCAATGATGCATCGATGTAAATATGGTCCTAAGCTGGGAAAAGAGCCATTTTATGGTTCCTCAAGGCATCGTTCTTGGCCACCTTATGTCTGAACAAGGTATTGAGGTTGACCGAGCAAAGATCAATTTGATATCCAAACTTCCTCCCCCTTCCTCAGTCAAAGAAATCAGATCCTTCTTGGGGCACATCGGATTCTACCGACATTTTATTTCTGACTTCTCAAAAATCGCTAGGCCCTGACTAACATATTATCGAAGGATATTCCCTTCTATTTCTCATATGAGTGTGTCAAAGCTTTCAAAATCCTTAAGGATCAAATCACCAAGGCACCAGTATTGCAACCCCCTAACTGGTTTCTTCCATTTGTGACACGTCAGATTTTGCTGTGGGGGCAATCCTTGGTCAAAAAGTTGACGAAAAACCTGTAGTGATCTATTACGGAAGTAAAATGTTCGACGACGCCCAACGGAATTATACGATCACTGAGATGGAACTTCTGGTTGTTGTCTTCACCCTGGAGAAATTTCGACCGTACCTTCTTGGGTCCTGCATAATCATATACTCAGATCACACTGCAATACGACACTTACTCACCTAGAGGGACGCAAAGCCTCGTCTAATTCATTGGATCTTGCTTCTACAAGAATTTGATTTAGAGATTCACGACAAAGCAAGAAAACATAATGTAGTTGCAGATCATCTGTTCCGCCTTCCCTTATATATCATTGATCCATCAGTACCTGTTACTAAGCATTTTCCGAATGAGCATCTTATGGGCATAGATGCTGGGCTTCCCTGGTATGCAGACATTGTTTACTACTTGGCATCAAACCAAATTCCATCTGATTAGCCCAAAGCCAAAAAGGACAAATTGATTTCAGATGCCAAGTATTATTTCTGGGAAGACCCACATCTTTTTTGCATCAAACCATATCAGATCATCCGAAGATGTATTCCTGACATAGAGGTCAATGATATTATCTCATTTTGTCAAGATGAGGCTTGCAGTGGCCATTTTTCAAGGCATAAAACTGCAGCAAAAATCCTCCAAAGCGGCTTCTATTGGCCAACTTTATTTAAGGATGCACATAATTATTGTAGGGCATGTGCTCATTGCCAAACCTTGGGCAACATGGGCTATCGCGATATGATGCCCTTAAAGTCCGATTATCGTGTGCAAAATTTTTGATATTTGGGGGATCGATTTCATGGGTTCATTTCAAAACTTGAACAGCTTTGAGTATATCCTTCTCACTGTGGACTATGTGTCCAAGTGGGTAGAAGTCATCCCAACCCGAACCAATGATCATAAGGTTATTAAATTTATTCATGATAACATCTCTCGGTTCGAGGTTCCTAAAGTAATCATTTCTAATGGAGGGACTCATTTTGTGAATGTACATTTCCAGTCCGTGCTTAGAAAATATGGAGTATGTCACCGCATTTCTACCCCATATCATCCACAAACAAACGGACCGGCCGAGCTGTCAAATCAGAAAATCAAAAAGATTCTGTAGGTCACTGTTCGACTTGATAGAAAAGACTGGTCAACCCAACTTCCAAAATCATTATGGGCCTATAGGACCACCCATAAGACACAATTAGGAATGTCTCCTTTCAAGACTATTTACAGGAAAGCTTGTCACCTTCCTGTAGAAATGGAACATAAAGCCTATTGGGCAGTATGGAAATGCAACCTAGACCTCGGAAAAGCTAGCATTCACCGTCGCTTGCAAATAAGTGAGCTCAATGAGTTACGTGTTTGTCGAAAGAGAAATCAGGTTTAAAATAATGTGTCGTAGTATAGTTGAAATCGCTTTGAAAACAAATAAATTTTATTACTTAAAGTTCAAGTCCGAGGTCGAACACAGGGAACAAATGGAGTTCATGCACTAATCTCAATAGTACATGCAATTTGAACACTTAAAACTACTCAAAATATAATTCAAAACGTCAAGAATGAGTTTATGAATAATAAAATGTAGCATAAAAGAGAAATTGGGAAGAATTGGACATCTGATTATAGAGTTAGACGTCTTAAAAGTGTTTGACTTTTCTTCTTTTGCTTCTTCTCTCTGGGTTGTTCTTCTTTCCTTCCTCTTTGGCTTCTCTTCTTTCTTCTTCTTTCTTCTTCTTTCTTCTATTCCTTCCTGCCTAGGATTTTGTCTTCTTCTCTATGCTCTAGCCTTCAACTCTTCTTCTTCCTTCTTTCCTTAGCTTCTTTTGCAACTCTGATCCTCTTCAGCTTTCTTCTACCTTTAGCCCCTTTAGCTCCTTCTTCAACTTTCTTCTCCTTCAACCGTGCCTTCTCTTCAACCTTCTTCTCTACGGCTTCACCTGTGGCTTCCTCCTTCCTTCCTTAGCTTCTCCTTCAGCTTCCTCTTTCTTCTTCCTTTCCCTACAAGTGCAAAACCTACCCCTACCCTCCCCTGCGAACTCTCTCTCTTTTCTCTCTTAAGCTCGCTCTCCCAGAGCCTTCTCAGGTAAACAACTCGGGTTAGCGCGCCCAGGACCAGGCCCACCAACATGGGTGGTGGGAAAGGAGTGCACAGGTAATCGGGTCAGGATACCAGGTCCACAGAGCGTGGGGCGCAGACGAGGCGTGAAGGGCGAGTAGGACCTCACCCCTTGTCAGGAGGCGATAAGCCCCTGACACTTTTGCATCTTATACTGCTCCACTCGCTCGAAAACAACCGAGGTGAGACTAAATGTCCCACCTGCTTCCTCGCGTGCACCCGCGAGGGTTGCGCTCAATTGCAATGGCTGCAGAGCCCTCCAAAGCCAATCACCTGGCTGGAAGTGTGCATGCAACAAATCCACATCACCTGGACCTGGATGCCTGGAGCAAGGCTGCCTGGTTTGAGCTTGTGAGCAAGCTTCACGTCTGCTTCAGTGGCGACGGAGGTCTAAACCTGCATTCAAGCAACACGACCTTGTGGCCTCATTAGAACACGCAGGAGGCTTTGTTGTGGCACGGCAAAGGTGCTTAGTGGTTGGCGTGGTGCGGGGTGGCCTAGGCGTGCGTGCCTAGGTCACCCTATGGCCGCGGAGTTAGGTTTGTTCGAGGGAAGCGTGTGGAGTGTGAGGCGATCAATGGAAAGGGGGGAAATGATTAGTGAGTCATGGCAGAGCTTTCGAGGTGTTTGGCGAGGTGGATGGGTGCGTGGAATGATGGGAGCACCTTGCCGGTGATCTGCTAGAGGTGGAGAAGATGGTGCTGGTCTGTGAGCGTCGAGGGGTGAAAATAGAAATAGAGAGGGGGAAATAGGAAGAGGAGAGAAGGGGAAAGTATTTGACCTAGTTTAAGGATGAAGGGGGAAGAGATGACGGTCGGCTCGTGTCTGCCACCGCCAGAGACGAAGATCCCAGTTAAAGCGGGACAGCGATGACGAGAGGGTAGTTGGCGTGTGCACAGGTATGGAGCGACGTGGACGATAGAGGCAAGGGAAACTCTACCATTGGTATTGTGGCAGAGTGACGAGAGGAAGAGATATAGGTCGTCGGAGCTCGCTGGGTGCTTGGCTAGAGGAGAAGAGAAGAAATTGGGGGGTTATCTTCGGCCAAACCAAGCTGGGGATGAATGGCAGGGTTAGGGGGAGCTTTTATAACCTCTGGCGGAGGGCCTTGTGCTGGGAAGGCAAGCTTCCAAGCACGGGCAAGCCATCAGAGTTGGAAGGTCGAGAAATACCCAAATCTCTCATGCGTTCGCATGAGAGATTAGGTGGAAATCAGAGCTTGAGATTTGGTTCACATGATCGGGAATTCCTTAGAGAATCTCCCTTTCAAATTTGAGAGGGATTCTCTGAGGAATTAAGGGATATCCCCCTTGAATCCTCTTCAGAGTAGGATTCCTCTGCTGTAATGGTGGAGGGACCTAATTGCAAAGAACCATGAGGAAGATAGGGGGTGTCTGCAAGGGTTTTTAAAAGTTGGGGCATAAATGTAATTGGGTTGGATTGTTTTGCAAAGTAGGTTAAAGTGAACTCCCCTTAAGTCTAAATTTTGGTATAAACCTAATTTGGACCCAAGCAATTAAATGGTGAAGTTGGATTTTATGTTTGACCACGTTTGATAGGTCATTTTACACAAAAACCTAATTTAGGGCAAATATTTGACTAGGACCCCTATTTAGGTCAACATAGGTTCCAAAGGCCAAATTGAAGGTTCTAAACCCTAAAGGATATTTTTCCATGAATTTTAGAGGGTTTAGTTGAATTTTATCGTAACCAGAACCTTGTTAGATTAAGTGGGTCAGGTTTAGGGTTACAAGAAGTCATTTAATTCCCAGATTTCACATTAACCATTTTCTGATTGAACCTACCCACTTTTTATCTTGTTAAGACCATTTGACCCATGTTTAGAGCCTGAGAAATCTCGTTGTTGCACTACAATGGTAAAATTATAGTTTTACCCTTTGTTTCTTGCTTTTCTTTCAAACCAGTTATTCCTTGAGTTAGGCCCTTCACTTGGTTATATAGGAGCGTTTATCCTCTTTTCTAGGTCAAAATGAGCTAATTAGGGCTCATGATGGTGTTCCCATCATTACGCAACGATGCATACGAGAGCTCGCGAATTTACAAGGATCGAATAAAAGCCTTGCATGATAAGTACATTTCACGGAAATCATTAAGTCCTGATCAAAAGGTACTTCTGTTTGATGCCCATCTCAAGTTATTCCTAGGCAAGCTCAGATCTAAGTGGACTAGACCATTTCTTGTAAGGAGGATTTTTGGTAATGGTGCTGTAGAAATCTCATCGCCTGATCTTGACTCTACACCATTTGTTGTTAATGGTCAACGTCTCAAACCTTTTCAGGAACTTAACGATTTGAGTCTAATCGGTGAATCTTTCAATCTCCATTCCACCTAAGCTACATTGCGCCCAGCTAATGGTGGTAAACTTAGCGCTTAACGAGAGGCAACCCGTCATTCTTTGTTTAATCTGAGACCTTTCATATCCTTCCTGAACAAACATTTCTACTGCACTTTGAGATTCATATTTCAGAATAGCCGACCCACCTCTAATGTTCGCATTGGAGATTGAAATCATCTACAACAACCATTTCAGACCCACCCACCCTCTCTTATAAACCTATTCTAAAATATGAATTACACTGAATTTGAACCTATCCTGTTTGCAAGAAGGGCATTGCAGAACCTAGGTATGGGGGGGTATTAAAGCGCAAATAATTGAAAATTGAATCTCCTTAAAAGGTCCACGCAAAAAAAAAAAAATAGAGAGAGGGAGAAGAAAAATTGAGTATAGGAAGGGAAATTTTTGGAACTAAACTGCATATCTTTTAAGTGGCAAAGAAGAAGAGGAAGAAAATGTGCTAAATGTAAATTTGTTGATCTTGGTTGAATTCTAAATTGTTTGTGCTCTAGTCTAGTATTAGGACACCCAAATCCTTAACCTTAGATTTTTCAAGCCAAAAATGTTTAATTAAGCATGGCTTAAATTACTCTATAAGGCAAAGTCGAAAAATCTGATTTCTTGGACTAAGGGGCACGAGTGTTTAAACCGGTCTCCTTGTCGCTTTTGGTCTAGGAGTTTGATGGATCAGGATACAACTTCATGTGAATGGATTGAGTTTTAGGACCCGAGTAGAAGGTTAATAAAAACATTGGACTTAGGTAGAGTTAGAAAATAACTCTTTTATAGCAACCAACCCATGAAGGATGGAGAGCCACTTCCTTAATAAGGTGCACACTTTAATTTTTGTTTTGGTTGGGCTTGTATACATAAGCCTTAGTAAGTAGTGTACCTATCCTCACCACCCCAAAAGGCACACAAATGCCTCACACACTAGAATCACACAAAAAAAAGAGAAAATATATATATATTGTGCTAGTTTCTTTTTAATTTTCTTTTACAGGGAGATATACCCTAAGGTTGACCCCATTGGAAGCTAAAAAGCTACCTAACTCATGTGTGAGTAGTCGACTGAGTCTAATAGGTTATTAATTTGATACTTAGGACCTTTAACTCAATTCACCTTTAGTACACGTGTTCCAACCCTAATAACTATGAAATCGAGAGTGAAACTGAGACCAACCTGAACTATGTGCCCCTATGTTTAAAAATCAAGAGTCAGTTTAAATTAAAAATAGGGAGCTGTTAGATTTGAGTGTTTTGAGGAAGTGAGTTGTCTTAAGTACTAGGCATAAAAGCACTATTTTATGTACTAAAGTATGACCAAGATTAACAAATTTATTTCAAATTGAGTTGAATGCAAAAATGCCCTTTAAGCTGAAAATCTGTACTGAACTTTGAGAATTTGCCAAGGGACTAGCAAATGGTAGGTTTGGGGGTATGATGGAAAAACCATCATCCTTCATAACTATTTTAATTTGTCTAAGTTCTAAGGATAAATTCATCATATTAACCAACAAAATGGTATAACTTTACAACATGAAAAATTGGGAGGAATGACATTGAAACCAGTTAATTTTGCTATTTTGATAGTTTAATACAAATGAAATTTAACTAAAAGGTAAACGTACACTAAATTGAAAGTTAATTGAGCTAAAATTCCCAATAAGTGGGCCTGCATTTATTGGTTTAGGGTTTCTATTAAGATTGAAGGCTAAATCTCAAATAAAAATCTTAATTTCAGCTTCACTTAAATTAACAGGGTTATAATGAAAATAAATGTAATCTAAATATTCTAAAAATCATTTAAAAATATTCCATAAGGTTTGGATTAATCAATTCTACAATCGCAACCCTTTTTGACCTTAGATAGGGACTTAGGTAGGTTCTGAATACATTTTTGGGTCTAAACGTAAATTTACCATGAAAACCTCTCAAAAACATAAAATTGAAGTCACCATTAAATTTCTCATGTCCAAATTAGGTTACCATAAAAATTTAGACTTATTCTGATTTCATCTTGGCCAAGTTTGCAGTTTGGACCCTAAGAACTTAATCTCTTGCAAAAAGCCCCCGAATTTCTTCATCTTCTTCACTTTTTGGTCCCTTCCAGCAGCACGACCTCCTCACCTCTGTCTGTGACTTTGGCCGTGGTTTTCGATCAATTCACACAGTGGAATCTAGCCAAAATTGGTAGGGTGATACACCTATCATTCCAATGCATCCTCACTCTTTTTCCAGCTCATTTTGCCAACTACGAAGGTCGTAATCCATGGTCACTGGAGTTCACGTCCAAAATCCATTTCCTTGAGATGGCCTCAAATGCGGTGACCTCTCATCGATAAAGATCGGCCGTTCTCGAGCAAGCTTTAGTGTGCAAGTTTTTAGCGAGATTTCTTGTTTCTTCTCCTTCCCACTCGCCATTAACGAGCTACTTGGATCTTCTTTGAGCCACCTCATCGTTGTGCCTCGCCACCAACTGAGGCTATAACTCCCTTCCCCATCTCGTCTCCGAGCTTCCCATCACAGAAGCCGGATCCTCTAACCTCATTCTTCGCTCCAACTCACTCGCCAGACTCCCCTCTCTCCTCGACGTCCGACCAGCCATGCTGGACATTCTCTGTCTCCCTCATCGTCTCTTAGATAGGTAATCGTATTCCTTGATCTTTCTATGGTAGAATAGGACTTGTAGGTTTGAAAATAAATGCCAACATCACTCGCTCCCCCTTCATCTTCTTCGCAAACGGCGAACGGATCGGCGTAGCCCCAACAACGTCCTCCACGCTACTTCGTGCGATGCCCTCCATCACCGACCACCACACGACCTTCGCAACACCCTGAGGAACAAAAGCCCCAACCTTATTTGGGGTTTCAACGTAGCTCTCACTCCACTAGACTCCACTCGCAGCCGCCACCTTCTCCGATCTCGATGGCCCTCCTTTGGTCTCCTCGTGTAAAATCGCCATCGCCAACACCTCCAACAGGTCCATGCAAAGCTCCCCACCTCCTCGGTTTGAAGCTCTGACCACTCTCGCGCAAAGCACCACCGCCAATCGTCGCCACCTTCTCCGATGTAGGCAACCAAAATGTTGGATCCAAAAATCTACGTAAATAGATTTGAGTTTGGAAAACCCGTCATTGTAGTGCAATTTGCAAGGAAAACTATCAACAAATAAATTTTACCGATACTCAAAAGGAATTCTAGGTCAAACACAGGGAGGAGAACGTTTGATTAAAAATCATGTTTCTTTTATTGTCATGAAGTAGATTAACTGGTCGAATTGAATCTAAACTAGCTATCTACTTAAAGAATAAAGAATAGAAGAGAGAGAGAGAATATTACAAATAAAGATAAAATACAGATAGAATAAACAGATATTTCATAACCACATAATGATGTCTATTACAACTAATCACTACAGTAGAAAGCGAAAAATCTTACAACTAGAAAGTGGTAAATCTACTATAGAAAGTAATAAAAAGAAGGTGGAGAGAAGTTATCCTCCTCAACGGCTGCTTGAAGGATGAGGGAGCACCCAAAAGAATGTGGTGAGATGCGAGATGAAAGAGAATGATGACGAATGACAGAGAATGGGGCAGGGCAATGTTGCAGCAGGATCCGCTTTCCGAGGTAAGAAGACAACCGCAGAATGCTCCACGAATGGGATGAGAAGGTGGAAAAATTATATTTTTAACTCTAAAGGAGCATCCCGAGTTTGGGACAAGCTCTTAGAGCTTTGGATGGGGTAAGAGAAGAGAGGAAGGGATAATGAATTCAAATGGTAGGAGTCCCCTTTTATAGTTGTAGGGATTGAGGGCAAATGGGTCAATTCATGCATAAAAATTTAATGCACAGGTCTTTAGTGACAGATTTATTCATCAATAAAGATTTGAACATGGGCGTAGGTCTTCTCATGTGCCACCTTCTCTCTCGGAGCACTCAATGCTTCCCCCACGATTAGATGATCTCAATGATCGGATGGCCGAGAGACGTGTGCGCCCGCTTCCACTTCAACGCCTCTAATGCCTGCACGTTTGATCGCGCGTGCAATTGTTCGTCTAATCGCGTGTGCGTGATCCGCACGCTCTAGTGATGCCATCTCGCACTCCATTTGAACATCTGCTTGCCATGCAATGGGTAAATTGAGCCGATTCCGCGTGTCTGCTTGGTTTGAAGTGAGCCGTTCTTCGAACTCGCACCTATTGGTTGTGAGTAGCGCAGCCGACCAATGAGACAAGGCCACCACTTCGTCGAGTTTCCATACAATGCGCGTGTGCCCATGGCCATTCTATCAAGATCCAGTGGCCCAGATCTGATTGTGTGTTGAGGAGAGAGAAGGTGCGGCGTGTCCTTGCCATTTAGTTAGTTGGGTCGATTTGGGTAGTCGAGATGGCACCATGTGGTGCCATCTTCACATGCTTGTAGGTGGTGCCACGGAGTTGAATTGGATTGATTTTCGTGCCGTTGTGCTGCAATTGTCGATTTGAACCCATCTGTGCGGTCGGATTTGTCGTCTGAAGAACAGATTTACACCACCTGGCCCCTTGACGTCTGACCTTTCTCGAACTGCATTTGATGCTACGAAAGTCCGATCGGGGCAATCTTGGAGTCGTTAAACTCCAATCGTCACCCTAATCAGATCTGTACAGTTGGATCTTCAATCCGAGGCCCCAATTAATTGTCACCTTATCACCTGACCATAAAAAGGAGAAATTAACCTAAAATTTATACAACCTAACCTAAATGCAAGATAATGCATGTTATGCAATATTTATAATATATGATGCAACTATATGCCTAAGAACATGCATAAATAGATGGTTTATGTGATATAAACTTGTTTACATCACACCCCCATGCCTATCTTTTTCTAGTCCCTAGCAAAACTACATGCTATTTATAAGAGAATTAGGTCAGATTTCTTGGGCAAAAGTTATTTTTCAACACGAAGAGATTTCAACTAAGATCTGAACTATAGAGACACAACAACGCCTGGGTGTCTGCCTAAATGCAGACCTCCTCAAGCCCTCGCCTTATTCAAAGAAGGATCTTTTTTCCTTTTCTTCTTTTTTAATTTTTTTTGGATTTTTGAGTTTAGGGTTTCGAAGCAACTTTCTACAGCCACTCAACCCATCCAAGATTCGAAGAGAACCCTAAGTTCTAAGCATATTTATATGTGAAATGTGATAGACTCACTGATCAGCAATTAGAACGGACTTCGGGTTTCTACGCCCCTAAGTGACCTTAAAAAGAAATTCTACCTAAAGGTGTTTCTATTCGACTGGTAGCTTTCTCCCTACTTCATTGTTATGGGGTCAACACAAGGGCGAACCCAGTGTATATCTCCTCAACTTATTCTACTCCGCTTCTTCCTAAGTGTTTTGGAATTATACGTGCATTTCTTGAGCTGGGATCTAGACAACCTACCAATGGGCCGTTACCCACAATAACTTGCCAGCTATACTTGTACAATGAAGTGTGGCTTATTTCCTTTTTTCTTTTCTTTTCTCCTTTTCTATTTTTTTTCTATTCTTTTTGGATATTTTTCTTTTCTCTTTTCTTTCTTTAAGTAGGTGGCTTCCCTGATCTAAGATTTACTTAAAGGCAGTAGGAAAAGATTGGTCATGTGACTGGGCTCTGGATAACCTACCAATGGGCTGTTACCCACGATAACCTGTCAGCCATACCACCCTAGAACGTTCATTAGCTACCCAATTTCCGTTAAAACCGCTGAACGAGTCAATGCGAAAAGTGTTTAGATGCTTAAACTTAAAGTTCCCTGAAATCAGAGGGCAGGTTGATAAGTCGTATACTTATCACTCTAACTTATTTAATCAAATTAGAAATATATTTAGACTGGTGAGGACTCAAGAAACAAATCCAAAATTTAGTGGACACCTGAGATGATTAAGCCCGAAGACCTAAAGGGTCTAAGTGTTAAAGTCATGCAGCTTTATTCTCTAAGATTGAAAATTTTCTAAAGCTCGAGTTCTCTTTCCTAATTTAACTTTTTTTTCAAAAATAAAGAGAAAATAACAAGAATCAACGGAGCTAACAAGATGATTCAGGTAGTGATATCATCCACCCCATGCCTATCTAATGCAATTTCCTCATTATATTAAAAAGACATGAAATAGAGTAGAGTAGAGTAGAAAGCACCTGAATTGCATGAATAACAGGTTGGCTCTGAGATGAAAAGAAACTGTATACGTGATGAATTTAGTACCTTCAGCTAGGTACACTTTACAAAGAAGAAAAAGTAAAGAATTCATAGGTGCAAGTTAGAATCAAAATAAGAAAATCTGTCTTTGGACCTACCAAGGAAAGATGTCCACAGATGTGGACCAGATTATGGTGTAGACCCATGCCCCATGGTCAAGTATATCTAAGGTTCTGGATGAATACTTCCCAGAACCTGAGATCAGTATGCAAGTGAGGTTGGGCCTATGATTTGAGAGGATGCAACCTAAGACCAAAAATTCAAGTTGTAGAGAAATCAAGCTCACAAGGATAATCAATGAATGTGTGCTTGGGTTGGACATCCTCTGAGTCAAAAATGTCATAAGGGTCCTGGTAGGAAGTTTGTGGTTTCAGACAAATAGGCACCCTTAGACTCGATTTTCTGCTTCCTCTGGAATTAGCTTCCCAAAGCTTTATTTCCAAATTCCTATTCTCCACAGTCAGGATTTCAGATTCTGGAACCTCTTGCATGTTAATCACCCCATTTAAAATGTCCAAGTCCAAGATTTGTTGCTAAATTAGAATTGACTTGGGTCTAATGATCATAAAATCATCAATATGCATAATGGGGTGTGATCGAGGAATGGGGCATTGAATTGAATCCTTAATAATAGGATCTGAATCTGCCATGCGATCCTCAACAGGATCAAGTTCCTCAATTTTAGGGCCATCAAATGATTTATCGAATTCCTTAGGCCCAATCGTCTCATTGAAATCGTGTGTTGTAAACTCAGGTGAGACTTCGCATAATGATTCTTCACCTTTAGAATCAAAGAATTCTAAATCCACATTAATGTATGTCTTAAAATCATCAATCACTTTTTGTTCCATGGAGACATACGTTTCCTCATACCCCGGCTGAAGGATCTCAGGTGAAGAAATCAGTTCATCCTTATTTGATTGCTCTAGAACAACTTGGTCAACCTTGGTCTCGTAAAACATGTCCCCCCTACAGGTGCCTGAGAGGATTTTAACATCAGCTCTCCTGTCAAGGGTTCATCCTGGGAATCCTCCTAAGATTGGACTAGAGCAATCACAAATCTCATCCTCAATTTGGATAACTTCCTAAGTAAAAACTCACCTGAGTCCTTATCCTTAACATCCTGGAGCCAATCCAACAAATACTTGTTAAGATCGTCAATCATTTTAATCAAAGGCTCCAATTCTTCAGTGCAGGGTATTGGCTGAGCTTCTAAAGATTGAATGGTATTCCTTAAGTTAGACAACACCCTATCTTGGACCTAGTTCACCTGAACCAAATGGTTTGGTTTAGGGTTGGGTGGGTTTAGGTTCAATGTAGGGGAGTCAACAAATTGAGGTTCTTGATACCTTCCCTGATAATAGGTCATTTCGGGTTGTCCATAAGGAGGCGATGACTTATATGTAGTGTAATCTAGCGAAGGGTAAGGATCAGCATATCCTTCTTGATTGTATATCATATTAGGTTGTCTAAATGAGGGCGATGATCTATAATTGATGTAGCTGGGAGAAGGATAAGAATCAAGATCATGGTGTCCAGGGTTAGACCCCGAACACGGATGTCCAAAATTGTATTCCCAATCAGGATTATCCTAACTAGAAGATGGATGAGAATAAGTCTGGTTGGAATAATAATCATTTTGGGAATAAGTAGTGGTAGGAGGGTAGGAGTGGAAGTGCAAATAAGATGTGGAAGGATCCATGACAGATGGGAGGAAGAAAGGCATCCTACAATACAAACAATCAAACCTATCCTTAAGTGGGCTAGCCTAAAGACCTGCAGACTCCCATAACCCATCTTGAGATGAAGAAATGATTTGATCTATTTCTTTCTGGTTAATCCAACCAATTAAAGGGAGGGGCTGGAGAGAAGGTTCTTCCTTTGGCTTACGCCTCTGGTTCCTAATGTACTCCCCAATTGTGATCGTTTGATTTTGCTCCCCTAGCTAGACATCAGATTCAATGATAAAACTAGACTAATCGAAAATAATCTCGATCTGATCTCCGAAGAGCGAGTCCAATCCTCAAGGCCAACGTCTACTCTGTATTAATTAGGGTTAGGTATAAATGTGCTTTGGAATGTGATGGGCCCTTTATCTAGGTTGTGCCCTTAATGTTTGACTGATATGTGTGTGTGTGCATAACCAGTGGTTTTCAAGTAAGATTATTTTTGGATGTGATGAATTTTAGGGTTTAAATCTTTCTTAGTAGCTTTTAGGATTCAACTTTAGGTATATTCAATCAAGTTCAGTTAGCACACCAGGTTTTGAAAACACAAGTGAAGATGTTTTCCTTTAAAGCTTAAAAGAATGTGGAGTGCCTTGTAAATCCCTAAAGGTTGAACCTATGTGGCAGCTACTTGATGAGTTATTTTTAGTTGAAGCAGTGCAGCCCAAACAACTCAAACAATTGGCCTGATGCATCACTTAATTAGGCACACAAGTGATTACCTAATCTAATTTCTACTCAATTGCGTGTTGATGAGTGTACCAGTCCCAAAGATCAGGTTACCGGTTGAGTATGAAGAATCAGAAGAGGTTTTGTACCTCTATGAGATTTTTTTTAAATTTTTCTTTATATGCAAAGGGTGAGGCAGGGGGAGGTGACAACCAAATAATCAAAACTAACCTTAGGGTTTATGAGAACTCCTAGGTTAATTAAGGTTTGTGTTATTAGGTGATAGAATGAAATCTAGTGGGTGGGGAGGTGGGGGTAAACTTACAGACCCTTCAACAACACTTTACTCTAATCTACCACTTTTGCTCGCCTCGTGAAAGTATTTACAATCACAATAAGAAAGGAAAGAAGTGAGGTAAAAGATAAGTAAGGTGGGAAAACGTGAAAAACAAAGAGCGTCGCCTCCCTAGCAACGGCGCCAAAATGTTGAGCGGATAATCCCCAACAACGACACCAAAATGTTGGATTGGAAAATCTACCCAAATAGATTTGAGTTTGGAAAACCCATCATTATAGTGCGATTTGCGAGGAAAACCGTTAATAGATAAATTTTACCAAAACTCAAAAGGAATTCTGGGTCGAACATAGGGAGGCGGACATTTAATTAAAAGTCATGTTTGTTTTATTATCACGAAGCAGATTAACTGGTTGAATTGAATCTAAACTAGCTATCTACCTAAAGAATAATAAATAGAAGAGAGAGAGAGAGAATATTACAAATAACGATAAAATAGAGATAGAACAAATAGATATTTCATAACCACATAATGATGTCTATTACAACTAATCACTACAGTAGAAAGCGGGAAATCTTACAACTAGAAAGTGGTAAATCTACTCTAGAAAGCAGTAAAAAGGTGGAGAGAAGTTATCCTCCTCGACGGCTACTTGGAGGATGAGCCGTGTTGACGGAGCGCCCAGAAGAATGTGGTGAGATGAGGGATGAAGGAGAATAATGACGGATGATGGAGAACGAGGCAGGGTGACGTCGCAGTGAGATCTGCTTCCCAAATGGCGGTGAGAAGACAACTGCAGAATGCTCCACAAACGAGATGAGAAGGTGGAAAAATTATATTTTTAACTCTAGAAATGCATCCCAGGTTTGGGACAAGCTCTTAGAGCTTTGGATGGGGTAAGAGAAGAGAGGAAGGGATGATGAGTTAGAGTGGTAGGGATCCCCTTTTATAGTTGTAGGGATTGAGGGCAAATGTGTCAATTCATGCTTAGAAATTTAATTCATAGGTCTTTAGTGACAAATTTATTCGTTACTAAAGACCTGAACATTGGCGTAGGTTCGCTCATGTGCCACCTTCTCCTCTCCCCGTGTGCTCAATGCTTCTCCCATGATTAGATGATCTCAATCGTCCGATCGCGAGATTGGACGGCCAAGAGATGTGCGTGCTCACTTCCACTTCATCACCTCTAACGCCTCACGTGCGATCGCTCGCCTAATCGCACGTGCATGATCCGTACGCTCTGGTGATGCCACGTCGCATCCATCTGAATGTCCGCTTGCCATCCAATGGCTTAATTGAGCTGGTTCCATGCATCTGCTTGATTTGAAGCGAGGCGTGCTTCGAACTCGCACCTATTGGTTGCGAGTAGCGCAGCTGACCAATGCGTCAAGGCTTCCACTTCGTCGAGTTTCCATCCAATGTACGTGCGCCCATGGCTGTTGGATCAAGATCTAATGGCCTAGATCTGATCATGCGTGCAAGGAGAGAGAAGGTAGGCGAGTCCTCGCCATATAATTGGGCTGGTTTGGGTGACTGACATGGCACCACATGGTGCCATCTTGGCTGTCCATCTTCACATGCCTGTAGGTGGTGCCACGAAGTCGGATTGGATCAACTTTCACGTCGTTGGGTTGCGATCGTCGATCTAAGCCCATCTGTGCGATTGGATTTGTCATCTGAAGAACGGATTTACACCACTTGGCCCCTTGACCTCTAATCTTTCTCAGACTGCATCTGATGCTACGAAAGTCTGATCGGGGCAATCTTGGAGTCGTTGAACTCCAATCGTCACCCTGATCAAATCTGTACGGTTAGATCTTCAATCTGAGGCCCCAATTAAATGTCACTCTATCACCTGACCATAAAAAAGAGAAATTAACCTAAAATTTATACAACTTAACCTAAATGCAAGATGATGCATGTTATTCAATATTTATAATGTATGATACAACTATATGCCTAAGAATATGCATAAATAGACGGTTTATGTGATATAAACGTGTTTACATCAGTGAGCTCTAGATAAATATTCATTGAGTAATCTTGTCATTTAATTACTTATAAAATCTAAAACTACCATGTTTATTGCTCGTAGAAAGAACTCGTTACAAAATTCTTCACGTGTAATGTACTAGGATTGAACACAAGGGGTTGGAGGATTCAATTTGTAACAGATGTGCCACAGCAACCAGATACCAGCATAGATTACGGCATATACCTTATCAAGCACATGGAGCTAATGTGTGAAGATAAATTTGTATGTTTTGTCCTTGATGATATAAGGAGATTCAAAACATAGATAGCAACGGTGTTGCTTGAATGTGGGAATGATCAGAATGATGCCCTTGTTTTCAATACCCTATCCAATAGACATATGAAGTATAATTTCAATTTGTTGGCACTATGATAATATAGTTGTTATAGGTGTCCAGCTTTTTTGTGTAGAACAAACTATTGATATTTTTTGTTGTTGCTAAGGTTTACATGCATATAGAACCCACTGTTTAGTTTTTTGTATGTAAATATGTGACAAATCTTGTTGTTGTTATAGATTTGCAACTTTTTTGTGTGGTACACAATACTGATGGTTTTCTTAATGCTTACATTTAAATACGTGTTCGTCGATGACTTATCAGTGATGGCTTTGATTTTTGTAATGAAGTTAGTATTGTGGTTTGAATTCTACAATGAACTAGTATACCTCCCAACGTGCAGATCATATACAATTGATTCCTTTTAAAAAATTTTACTTGTCTTTTTACAAATATAATGTTACATGGTAGAAATGGGACACCATGTTATGTTATACAGTTGATTCCCAATGTGGAGATTGTATACTTTGTTGACATTAATTACTCTATGTAATTAACTAGCCACCTAGCTGCATCCTCAATTTAGTATTACAAATCATCGAATTTGGAATTACATCTATGGTCAGTATTGTTTGCATAATACAAACAACAGTCGAAATGGAAAGTTATACAAATGAAGACAAAAAATCAAATACCTTGTAGGAATAACAAAGAGATAACAATGAATAAATAATTAAGAGAATGTCAACCTTTGCATACTGATAAACTAAAATGCAATGTATCCTTACATTAGATCCAAAAAAAAAAGGAAAAATCAGAAAGCGTGTACAGAGCATAAGACCCAACATATGGAGAAAATTTATATATAAGCACAACAAGCTTCAATAGATAGATCATTCATTGCCAGAGCTTATATCACGGATCTCACTATCTACCCTAAAAATTGAATAAAATGGAAACACATTACAATGTTGTATAATCAAAATCACAAAATTCAGTAAACAAACAAATACATGAAAGCATGCAACGTAAAAGAGGTAACATACCAAAATAATGACAATTCAAAATTCGATGCTTTCATCAGGAAATTCCTTTAATCATGGCCAACATTAAACTTCATACAGAACTTACACTGACGACCTTTTGTTTGCTTTCACTTTGAAACCAACTTCATGCAACTACTGCCTAGTTTAGGCCTTTCAGTCTTGCCAATACCCTTTGTCTTTGCAATTCTAGGTTCCCTGATCGTAATTCCATTAGACGGTGATAGGTTCAATGATCATACTATTGGCGCTTCGTCGATGGAGATCTTGATTTTTATCACATCATGTATCTCAGAAATAGCAGATATAATTAAATCCTTTACTCTAGAAAATGTGTCCTCATTTTCTTTTCTTTTGAAACAAAAAGGAAAGCTATCGTCTCACAATAGCAATCTGGAGAGGTATATTATATAAACAAGTAAGAGGAATTACAAAATAGATCCCCACGTATGTATGAGGGACCAGCACTCTCTTACAATTCTTTCACAACACACCGATCTCTCTTGAAAAACCTCTCATTTCTTGCCTTCCACACACACCAGAGATTGACAGCCATGCGTACATGTGGCTTCTCTCTTATACCAAACCCATGCCAGATGGAATCCCAAGCCTGACAAGTCCTCCTTCAAATAGCATCAGTGACTAGGCAAGATGAGAAGATATGATTCGCATTGTCAGTATGCATCCCACATAAGTAGCATTCATGATGATCGGCTCCCATCCTTCTATGTCGTAGATCACCAGTGATCAAACCATCTCTCCTACATAGCCAAAGAAATATTTGTACCTTAAGGGGAATTTTCAGAAGCCAGATTTTCTTGTCAATGAAATCGCAGCTCCACCCACTTTCATAATCTAAGATTCTGTTGTAGCCATTTTGCACATTGTAAATCCCCTCCCAAATGTATTTATCCTCCACTCCAGTCCTTGGCCTAAAGCTTTCAAGATCTAATAGTAGCTTCCTCCTTTCTTCCCACAGCCAAGTGTCCCTTCTGGTGGATTCCTCTTCATTCAAATTCCAACTACAGCTACTGCAAGACCAGAAACTACTGACAGTACCCTCCTTATCAGATGCTGCAGCAAAGGCCCTTGGATAGAGCTCCATCAGGACACCCAACAATGACCAATCTTCCTTCCAGAAGCTGAAGGTCCTACCATCCCCAAGAGCTGGCTGTAGCAAGTGCAAGTGATCAGCTAAAGCTCTGGTTACTGATTTCTAGAATGGAGATGGTCTGCTGGGCTGTAGCCAAGATAACACACTGTTAGAAGCACCATATCTGTCCCTGATCAGGGCAGTCCATGGTCTCAGGTCTCCTTGCAAGAGCTTAATTGCCCACTTAAGCAACAAAGCATCATTGAAGTGTTTCAAAGACTTAATCCTAAGTCCACCCCTATCCTTTGGTTGGCAGATCTGCTCCCATTTCAATTGTTGCAAGAATCTACCCTCATGCTTTTCTCCCCTCCAAAAGAACCTTTTTCTCAAAACATCCAACCATTTCCAAATGGAATTAGGTGCTTTAAAGATGGAAAGTAGAAAATAGGGATGGAGGTGATCACAGAATTGAGCAAGATAAGTCTTCCACCCTTGGAGAGGAAATTGCTATGCCATCCATCCAGTTTCATAGAAATTTTATCAAAGAGGCAGCTCCAATCTTTTTTTTTCATTCTAGAACATCTCAAAGGTAGCCCCAAGTACCTAATAGGAAGGCTGATGCAGGGGGTCCCCAAAATAGCAGCTATAGCACCTTGCTCATCCTCAGGTAGGCCAAAACAGACTAGACTAGATTTATCCCTATTCAACCTAAGACCTTAGAGCTCACCAAAGATGTTGACCAAATGATACAAAGCTAGTGCTTCCTCCATAGATCCCTCCACAAAAAAAACTGTATCATCCGCATATTGAAGAATGGGAGCCAAATTACTCCTACAAGATAAGGAGTACCCTCTAATAAGACCTGCTTCAACGAGTTTATAAGAATACCAGGCCAAATTGTCAACTATTAGATTGAAAATCAAAGGTGCCAGAGGACAACCTTGTCTGATCCCACATTGGGGCTGAATCCAAGAACCACAGGGTTTCCCATTTATCAAAGGGGTGAAAGAGGCAGTTGTGATACACCTTTTCACCCATTGAATCCAAGCAGGGGGAAAACCTCGTCTTGTAAGCACTTCCCAAAGATAGGGCCAACTGATGGAGTCATAAGCTTTGCGGAAATCAACCTTCCATATAAAAGCTTTACATTTCCTCTTGTGCCAACCACACACCATCTCTTGGGCCATGATAAAGGATTCTTGTAGAGATCTGCTAGGAAGGAAGGCTGATTGAACAGGGTGGATCAATTCTTGCAAAACAAGCCTCAATCTATTGGCCAAGACCTTGCTAATCACCAAATATAAAGAGTTAGAGAGGGCAATTGGTCTAAACTCCTGAAAAGATTCAGCTCCTGGAGTCTTTAGCAAATGAAAAAGATAGGGTCTATTGATTCTTTCAAAGCCAAAGTTGCCACACTCAAACTCTCTGATCACTTCCATTACCTCAGTGCCCACAATATCCCATAACTCTTTATAGAAGAAAACTTGAATCCCATCAGGACCAAGTGACCATTCACAATTGAGATCCTTGATGGCCTTCAAGACTTCAGCTTCAGACATAGAGTCAATCAGGCTGGACCCCTAAATCTCTGTAATTCTAGGAATATCACTAGCTGCCATCCTCCAACAGCCCCTACCAGCAGCTCTTGAAGACTCCTTGAAGTATTTGACAGCCTCAGCTCTGATATCAGAGATGGAGGTAACTCTCTGCCCTTCTTTAACAATAGATGAGATCAGATTGACTCTTCTCCGAGAGCTGGCAGCCAAGTGGAAGAATTTAGTGTTTGCATCCCCCTCACTTAACCACAGCTGCCTTGATCGTTCCCTCCAATCCATCTCCAGCTTCAGGTCTTCTTCAGCCACCACCCCCTGCCATTTCTTTCTGTCAGTAGTATCCTGCTTAGACAGCCGAGCATTGGCTTCCTTGGCATCCAGTTCCTGAATCTTCATCAAGGCCTCTTGACATTTTTGGTGCCTTAGGACAAAAACAACATCACCATATTCCTTTAACATTCCTTTCAAAGTCAAAATCTTGGAAGCCAACCTGAAGGTAGCCGTGCCCTCAACCTGTCGGGCCCTCCACCAACCAGCAAACATATCTCTGAATCCTGGCTCCCTCAGCCATGACTTCCTAAACTTGAAGTAGGATCCAGCCGGCACCTGTTCCCCATTATCCCAGACCAGGGGCGTATGGTCAGAGAAGGGACGTTCAAGACCATAAACAAAGGGCAATTGGAAGAGATCCAGCAGCCCAGCATTGCCAAAGAACCATCAATCTTGGACATGAGACCATTACCATTCCTCCAAGTAAATTCAGAGCCCGAGGAGGGAAATTCACTCAAGCCCAAAGCTTGGACCATCAGCTGGAAGCCAGTGGCAGAGCTATCCACCACACCATTGGGTCTGTCACTCCCCACAACACAGTTGAAGTCCCCTCCAACAAGCCAGATCGCCCCATTCACAAAATCTACAACCAAGTTCCAATCCTCCCACAGCTCCTGTCTTCTGCTAGGGTCACTAGGACCATACACACCTATCACAAAGAATTCACTACCCCCTGGCCTCTTTTGAACCTATAAGTCAGTAGGTGCCTAGCCAAAGAAGCCTCCTCCAAGCGTAGCACATGCTTCTTCCACCAGATGGTAATACCCCCAGATCTACCATTAGAATTGATCGTCACAATGTCATTTGTAAGACCAACTTTCATCTCTACCCAAGCCCTGTCAGACTCTATCAATATGCATCTCTTGGAGGATGGCACAATCAATCTCCCATTCTCGCAAATATCTAAGCAAAGACGCCCTCCGACTTCTATTGCGCAGCCCATGCACATTCCAAGTACGAATCCTCATTTGGACATCTAATCTATCCCCTTCTTTGCAGCAGAGGCTTTGCTAACCTTCATCACAGCTACAATGGAAAACTCATCAACTTTTTTGTGTAGGAATATGTCTTCTCAACCTTAGCTTGTATGGGGGTTTCCCAAGACCAGAGGTAGAAGGAATCTTAGACTCCAGGTGTAGATCATCAACCACAGGAGAACTACATTGCAAATCAAAGGAATTCACAAGGGGATCTATCATATCAGAAACAACAGGAGCACTGGCGGGGGAAGTCACAGCTTTTAGGTCCTCAGCCACAGCTTCATTTATCACAGTTACCTCCTCCCCTTCTTTAACCACCACTACAGAATTAGCTTGAATCAAAGGTACCCCACCCCCATCCTCTAGGGTTTCAGTTGTCACCTCCTCTACCCTCAAGCCCCCCACCTCATCTTCCAGATCCACACTCTTAGTATGTTTGGCCACCATCTCCTGATTAGCACAAATTGGTTGTAAAGAACCTGCTTTGGCTCGCAGCACCTCAACATAAGGGGGGTGATGACTCGGCTCCACACCCCTGTTTGCCACATGAAACTTCAAGAGGAGCATCCAAGAGCTTCCCCCACACCTAAGAATCATTTTATCTGGAACAGATCCAACCCTGAAGACATCCACCCTTACCTTCAGAACACTAGCATCTCTTTCAGTCAGACCAACTTCAGTATCCTTAGCCACAGACGCAAACCCAGCAACCATATTTTCCACCACTGCCCTAGACCTCAGGTGCAGAGGCAGGCCTTTGATTTCAAGAAACCAAGATCTAGGATCAGCTCTTTGAGGTGGTCGCTCAGGCAACGATCCATCAAAAAGAGAATCCAAACACCACATCACTGTCAATCCACACAAATTGCTGGTCTGAAAACGTAGATGCTCGACATCCGCCACCCCTAAATCAAAGAGCACAAACCGTGAAGGAGAGATAAACGCAATTTTCCAAGCATCAATCGAGATGGAAAGAGAGTTTACCAGTTGCCGAGCTCTCTCCAGGGATAGAGTACCCATCATCACTTCCCCAATCAAGGACCCACGTAAAACCAACTGCGCCACCTTAACATCCCCGCTCAGGGGAATCTCCACATCCAAAGTGTGCCCCCCGAAAGTTGATGGGGGGGTGGAAGAGGCAGCTGCGCCTCACCCTTAGGCATCCAAGGTGCAGTGCGCATCCTGCCCCCAGAACCACCACGAGATGTCAGACATGAGTCCTGTTTATGACCATAGCCCCAGCATGCCAAACATAGCACCAACCGACAGCACATCACCGCCAAGTGCCCACGGAGCCAACATCTGAAACAGATCACATCCCTATGGCTCTGAGCCCACCCACCATGATAACCCCTCTTGTCCAGAGCCCCATCTCCATCTGACTCCTGGGCACCTCGCTCTTTCCTTCTCCAAGATCGCGAATGCCATACTGCCCATCCATCAGAGCTGGTGACGCGACCACCGGGCCCCCTCAGGTGGCCAGCCATCCTCGCCGAAGTTTCCCGCCCCATGTCCCCATATTTTAACTCATTGATGAATTTTGAACAAAGTAGATGTAACACCTTTGCATCTTCATTGTGGCAAGACACACTATATGTAGGATACACACCCGACTTCTTAATATTGTTTTCCCATCTTGACAATATATTTGAGTCATCTATTGTGCATACATTCATAAATTTTAGTACGGTAAATATATGTTTGCAGGGAATTCCATCAAAGTCCATTAACCTGCACTCACATCGATAAGCATTCACAATGTTGCAGTATCTGACTTTGTAAGTGTCATGAACTAAACCAATGCAAGAGATTCTAAAAATGTTTTCTGGTTCATCAAGTGATATGTCAGCAACATTCAATAATAGACATTCAGTTATCTGCCTCTGTACTTGAAAAAAAATGCTTTTCGTGTATACATCCACTAGTTGCTTTTCAACATTCCATGATATCTCTAGCAACGGGTGCCTGTTGATAAATGCCAGTTTATCATCATTCTTTTGCATTAAAACAATCCTAGCTCTTAGGATTTTGCTTCGCAAATGGGGTTTTGGGGTTGCATTTAGTTATAAATTAGGATAGGCATGCATTGCATTTTTCTTATCTTTTTAATGTGTTTTTGTGAGTGTTAGGGATGAACAGATATACAGTTCCCTAAAACCCTAACACTCAGGAAGGCAACTGGTGAAGAAGAAGCTTGGACTAGCTGGAACACAGCTTGATCCAGCTCACCATAGTTGGAATCCAGCTCACTTGGACCAGGGTTAGCTCATCCTAACTCCATTCAACTCATCTCAGCTGAATGGCAGCTCAAGAGAGCACATCTTAGCTCACCCTAGCTCAAGTCAGCTCAGATCCAGCCCAACTTAGCTGAGTCTAGCTCATCTCAGCTCCCACTAGTCCACAGGGAGCTCTAGCTAGCTCAACTGAGTTGACTGGAGTTCACCCCAGCTCAGGTTCAGCTACATCTAGCTCCACTCAACTCTAGCCAGCTGAAGATGAATTCATTCTAGCTCAGGAAGCTTAAGTCCAGCTCCCGGGGACTCAGCTTAGCTCAACTTAGTTGAGCTAAGCTACCTTAGTTGCCTCAACCAGCTCAATCCTCCCCGGGAGCACCAGACCCAGCTTACCTCAGCTACATTCAACAGAAGCCAACTAACTTTAGCCTGGCTTAGCAACTAGCAAAGAACTAGCTAGCTAAGCTAGCTAGAGGAGCTCCATGTTGACCTCTTCAGTAGCTGCCAGCTCCAATTCAGCTCCAGACTCTTCATATCTAGCTCCTCTCCTCAAACCCTAAGCTCCAAATGCCTACTCCTCCACTCCACTACTAGCTAAGCTAGCTTAGATTAGATTAGCTTAGCTACCATCCAGCTCCTTGGCCATCCATCAGCCATAACTTAACCCTAGCTAGCTCCATTTACTAAATAAACTCAAGTCCACCTAGCTAGCTCCACCTCTACTCAATTTGGCACCACCTTCTTCACCACCCTTCACCCCTCAATCACCACCAAAAGACACCTACATGTTGACGCAAAAACCACCCTAACCACCCCCCTTTCTGGCACCAACTTCAACCCCCATATCCACCCTACACATAACCCCTCCAAGCCACATCCACCATCCACCTCAACCCCCTTCTAGAAGCCTAGAAGTTGGCACCAACCCTTGGCACCTCTCCATGGTTGGTGCCACTTTTAGGTGTCCCTTGGCCACCCATAACTACCCCCCTTACATCCCTTAGGTGGCGCCAACTCCCCTTAGCCCTAGGATCACCTAACCACCCCCATCTTAGCCATCCATCCCAAGAGTCACCTTAACCCTCTCATCCTACCCTATAAAACGACCAACACCCACCACCTTACAACCTATCCTTGGCTAGCAAAATACCTCTCATATTCTACCTAAAGCTCACGCCCAAGAGAGAAGAAGAAGAAGAAGATTAAGGGGATACTCTATCCCCTTGGTGCCTTCCCCTCTTCCCTTCTCTCTTGTGCCCACGCCAGCCAAAGGAGAAGCCAGGCAAGGAAGACCTTTGGAGGAGGTCTTGAAGGTGGTCCACGCCACCTTGGAGAAGAGCTTAAGGGTGGTACACCTCCACCCTTGGAGAAGGACGGTTAAGGTGGAGGCTTCCACCTTGGAGGAGCCTTTCAAGGAAGGAGAAGGAGGAGCCCTTTTCAAGCCTAGGAGCCACTAAGCTCAGAGCAAGGAGCTTTCCCTCTTCACCATCACTTAAGGAGGATTTGTGTTTTACTTTATTTATTGCATTTATTCTAGTAGTAGAAGCATTCCTCTACTAGGTTTTTATGTAAAACACTTTTGCATCAATCAAGTTGCCTTCAATTCTATTTCATTTTGTTGCAATTTTTTTATAATCTAGTTTCTAGCACTTTTCACTCCTCCCTAATTACTCTAGACCTCCACGTGACTAGAGTGAGCTTAGGGAGAATCTCTACTTATCACTTTAGTAGTAGTGCGTGAGTTAGGTGTTAGCCATTTTTCGTTGCCAACAAAATTAGCATTGCCATTATTTCAAAACCCTAAAAAAAAACTACATATTTAAAAGGCCAAAAAGAAAGTTGATTTCCATTTTTTAGCAAGAGATCGATTTTTGCAACCAAATTGCCTCCTTGGATGACCCTAGATACCCCACTATCCAGGTTAAAAATGTAAAAGCGTATGCGATTTCACGTTACAATGATTTAAAAACCCGCTTTTACAAATCACGCCAAATTTCGCATCACCTGTTAATGCAGTCATTATTATCCATTGCATTCTCATTTTCTCTAATTCTGTTTATAGCTGATTTAAACCTACATATAAATTCATAGAGAGTATTCTACTTGGTCTTTGAGTTGTTTAAAAATGAGTGTAAACTCTTGCTACGTTTGGTGGTCTTCAATCCGACAAAGAAACGGTTACACATGTATGCAAGAGCCCATATGCTTCTCAACTCAAATATTGTGCTGAGCCATTTATTATTTGATAAATTCCACCTATCAATTATGCACCGCCAACATACATCAAAATGTTTGGGGTCTTTGCAGTGCCATATCAAGTCACTTCACTTTGACATTGCTGACCCACCTGAGTTCAAAAATCCTACCTTTGAACTAAATTTGTTTACAATATGCCATGCATAAAAATGATGAACTGAATTGGGAAAACACGACGAAATTGCAACAGCTATTGATGGATCCTGATCAGTGACTATAGACAATGGATGTGTACCAACCGCATCAATGAAAAGACTAAACAACCACTCAAATGATTCCATTGATTCGGTCATTATAAAACCATTTGTAAAGATGACAGTCCTCTTGTGATGGTTTACACCACAGAAAGTGGCAAAAATAATCTTGTATTTGTTCTTATTGTAAGTTGTGTCAAATGATAATACATCTCCAAGTAACTTGTAGTCCTCAAGTGATATGGGATCCATCCACATGCAGCTTGTCAAACATTGGTCTTCATCAACTGCATATGAATATTTAAATTTAGGAGTGGATCACTTACAATACTCAAAATGGTCTACCAGCATTTGAGCACCAAACCCTGATATTTTCTTCCTTTCATCCCTCTTCAAGTTGTATATATCCTTTACAGTATTAGCTACTTGGCCACCAACACCATCATGCTTCACAATGAATGCAACTTGCTTGTTGACAGGTATGTCAACATCAGACAGTGTCAAGGATAGCCTTTGTATGGTCTGTTATCTTCCTAATTGGCTTAAGATATCTCTACTTACTAGGAAAAAAAATTGGGTGGTTGTCTATATCAACAAATTTTTGAACTTCCCACTTCTTGTTGAACAAGTTCAACTTTGATAGTCATCTTAGCCAGACATTCGATCCTACGAGTACCAAACTTCTTCTTCATGTTTGTTATGACCCGGTTCCCGAATCCCTACAGGACACGAGACCGAACCGACTCGACTGATCCCAAGACCCAGTCGTCCAACAAGAAAGTAACCAAAAAGCAGTAAAATAAATCGCATTCACAATGCAAGCAACTAATAGTAACAAAAGTACAGCAGCAAAGGAGTAAACTACTACAATACACACCACCACAACAGTAGAAAAATTAAACAGGTACAAGAGTATAAAGTTTACAATAAACGAGTACAGAAGTATAACAACTACTCACTACAACAGGAACGGAGTACAACAGAAAACTACCACTACTGGGCTCTACTGGGCCCAGCACCCTCTGCAGCCGTAGGCTCTGGCTGCTAAACACCTGGACCTGAAAAAGGTTATGAGTACAAAACATCAGCGAACGCTGAGTAGAGTGGCAACCAGCTAACTAAAACAGTAAAGGTGGACAAGTAACTGTTGTTTTCAATTTCTTTCTTTCTTTAACTAATCATTCTTTCTTTCATCACTTGGTTTATTTATAAGGTCTCTTTCTTGATCTCAAATGTTCCTCGTGGGAACGATCTTGATTGCAGTCTTTTCCGAAGAGTAGAAGTAGCACGTGGTACTCTCCTGGCCGGGAGAGTCCCCCGTGGTGGTCCTACACTCAGTCAACCACCCCAAGGTCACTGACAAACGTAACGGTGACTACGGCACGGGCGATAAACGCATGGGTAGCTACCCTGCACTAGCACGTGGTCAGTCATTTGCGTTAACGGGTGCGCCTAAAGCACAGCACCGAACCAGTACAGGGCATAGCCCTCTCAGTAACAGGGGTCTAGCCCTAAAGAACCAAACAGGGGTCTCGCTTCTCCATAGTCCGCGCACCCTCACCAAACTACCCTGATTTTCCCAGTGGGCCTAACAAGTCGGTGTAAGGTGGCTAGCTGAACCCTGGGGCCTGTGGGGTGGCTAGCTCTCTCCATACACTAGTAGCTCTCCCCGGTACTGTGTACGCGAGGGCCAAAAAGTCGGTACAAAGTGCCCAATCCTAACCCTGGGTCCCAACCCTAGGGCGGCTAGCTCTGCTCTACACTAAGCAGGGGGGACAGTCTCTCTCCTTGGTACTCCGTACTCAAGGGCCAGCTCACTTCCCCATTCACATTTCTAATTCCATTCCATTTATTTCCAGGAGCTCTACTCCTAATTCCCCGTGGGGTTCATGATCATGTTTCTCAGGCCAAGCCATACTAGTTTTCATCATTTCTATTTCCATTTCTCAGGTTCTACACATGTAGTATGTAACTTTACTATTCACATTCCAAGTTTATTCGCAGGTAGCTCATGTTTCCAAATTCAATCTTCCATTTCCAATTCATATACAGGCAGCTTGTATTTAATTGTAAACAACAGAAATTTACATGCAACAGTTGCTAACAACAGTACTTTACATTTCACAGGCAGCTGTTATCCATTAAAAGGCAATTGTTATTATTCTATTTACTCATCTAAGACTGCAATTCATACATTCCTTACAACTATTCCATTGTTTCTAGTCCTAGGATTCATGCCATACCATAGGATCTAACATTCATTCCAGATATGCATTCATGTTTGTAATTAAACTAGGGGAAGCCACTCTACCAGTAAACCCAGGAGTAATGGAGGCTTGATTGGCAGGTCCACGTGGCTCAGCAAACCCCAAATCCGCAACGGAATTAGGTCCTATCACAAGGATCAATCATAAGAAACCACTCAAAACAGGATAAAAAGTATTCCAACAAGTAGAGGAACTTATACGGAGAACAACGGAATCTTAATTGCGGGAATCGGACCTCAAACGGACCCTAAATATGTCAAAACAGTAATTATGATTCATATCAGACGTCTGGAACTCCTTCTAGACGTCTTAAAAGAGTCCAGAACCATACCTCAACTCCTGCGCCACTTCTCAGACATCCAGGAACTCTGCTAGACTGTCTGGACCCAGTTCCAGACATCCGACAACCTCTCTGGACGTCTGGAAACACTTCTCGCCGTCTGGTGCCTCTCCCAGACGTCTGAACTGCATGGGAGGGCGTGTCCCACGCCTTCCCAAAGCGAATCCTACACGCATCGACAAAAAATCTCGTCAAAATGGCACGGATCACTGCCTCGGCAGAACGTCCTGCATGGCCGTATCCGCAAAGAAGGTGTACGTCGCGGAACTTATCTCTCAGCCGTCTGGAACCTCCTCCAGACGTCATCTGCGTCATCTGGATGTCAATCCAAACGTCTGATTCTGGCAAAATCCTAGAACCAGAAGCTACCTTCGTCTTCTCGTGCCGCACGCAGCTGCGTCGCGCTCGCTCGTCCACTACTCTGGCTGCAGCAGTGTCGGGGAGGACCTCCCCGACGCACCTCTCCGCCTTGTGCACGCCCGACCGGCCATAAGCTCTCCAGCGAGCTTACCTGCGAGCTCACGTGCATGCTCTCCTCCCTTCCCCTCGCTGCTCCTCTCCTCCCATGCTGCTCACGCCTGCTCCTTGCTACTCACTGCTCACCACTCTCACTGGAGGAAGAAGGGTGGCTAAAGGTGAGGTGAACGAGGGAGAGGAGGGCATTTAAGTAGGCACAGGGTTTAGGGTTGCATCGGCGAGAAGAGAGAGAAGGAGAGAAGAAAACGAGGCTACGTACTGTCTGCGCATAACACGCGCACAGACGCTGGGACGTACACGAAAAATTTGATTTCCAGACGTCTGGGAAGGTGTCCAGACATCTGACCAGACGTCTGACCCAAGTCCTAGACGTCTTAAAGGGTTTTAATAGCACGGGTCTTAACAACATAACAAACTCAAAGGAAGTTTCATCCTTGAAACTTGAGCTAGGTAGGGTGCAGAAAAAGAACCACGTATGCATAACAAACTCAAAGAGGACCGAAGCCGGTCTGAAAGGACGTACCCTCAAAAAGCTCTGGGTACCGCTCTCAGATCGCCACCTCGGGCTCCCAGGTAGCCTTCTCGTGCCACTGGCTCCTCCACAAGACCTTCACCAGGGGTACCTACTTCCATCTCAAACTCTGGATGGCTCTATCTAGTATCTACACTGGCCGCTCGAGGTAGGTCAGGTCATCACCCACCTCGACGCTCTCGTGGCTCTGAATGTGACTGGGATCGGCGACGTACTTCCTGAGGTTAGACACGTGGAACACGTCGTGCACATCGGAAAGCTAGGGAGGAAGGGCAAGCTTGTAAGCAACGGGTCCAACCCACTCTAGAACCTCAAAGGGCCCCACAAACCTCGACGCGAGCTTCCCTTTCACCCCAAAACGCTGCAGGCCCTTCATGGGCGAAATGCGAAGGAAGACATGATCCCCAACCTCAAACTGCACCTCTCTGCGCTTCCAATCTGCATAGCTCTTCTGTCTACTCTTGACAGTGCAGAGTCGCTTATGGATCTGCTCGATCACCTCCTGACTCTGCCGGATCAGCTTGGGGCCAACCTCCCACTTGGTCCCCACCTCAACCCAACTCAAGGGTGCCGTACACCTCCGTCCACACAGAGCCTTGTAAGGTGCCATGCCGATGCTCGAGTGATAGCTGTTATTATATGCAAACTCTGCCAGGGGCAAGTGCTCATCCAAGAGCCCCTCCAGTCCAGTACACAAGCCCGCAAAAGGTCCTCAAGCATCTGTATCGTGCGCTCTGACTGTCCGTCTGTCTGGGGGTGATATGTTGTATTAAACCTCAACCGTGCCCCCAAGGCCTGCTGAAACTCAGCCCAAAACTAGAACGTGAAGCGGGTATCTCGATCAGATACAATCTCCCACGGAACTCTATGCAGACGTACCACGTCGCGGATATACCTCTCTGCCAACTGTGCTGGTCCCAAAGTGACTCGGATCGGCAAGAAACGTGTCATCTTTGTCAATCTATCTACGATCACCTAGACTGCATCGTGTCCTCGCTGGGTAACGGGCAAGCCCACCACCAAGTCCATGGTGATGATCTCCCACTTCCACTCTGGCACTGGAAGTGGCTGCAACGGCCCTGCAAGCCTCTGATGCTCGGCCTTCACTTGCTGGCACACTAAACACTACTACACGAATTCACCTACATCCTGCTTCATTCCCTTCAACCAAAAGTCGCATCTCAAATCATGATACATCTTTGTGTTCCCGGGATGTATGGTGAACCTGGAATCGTGTGCCTCAGTCAGGAGCTCCCTCAATAGCTCCTCGTCCCTGGGAACGCACAAACGTCCCCTCATGCGCAACACCTCATCTGTAAAGGAGAAGTCTCCAGGGTCCCCTGACAGTACTCTGTCACGTAACGACTGCAGGTACAGATCGGCCATCTGTCCTATGATGATGCGGTCTATCAGCTCTGGCCACGTTTGTCATGTCACAGTCACTGCCCCACAGTGCCCCAGTAACTCTAGGGGTCACCAACTGCCCATCTCCTCCATGAGTCTCCAACTCTGTGCCTGTAAACTGGCCAAGTGGGCGGGCACCTTCCGGCTCAAGGCGTCAGCCACCACGTTGGCCTTCCCCGAGTGGTAGGAAATGCTGTAGTCATAGTCCTTCAGGAGCTCTAACCAACATCTCTATCTCATGTTGAGCTCCTTCTGATCAAACAAGTATCTGAGGCTCTTATGATCTGTGAAAATCTCAAAAGTCTCACCGTACAAGTAGTGCCTCCAAGTCTTCAGTGTGAAGATGACAGCTGCCAGCTCCAGGTCGTAGGTAGGGTAGCTATGCCCATGGGGCTTCAGTTGCCGCGAAGCGTAAGCGACAACGTGACCTCGCTGCATGATCACACCCCCTAACCCCTGCAAAGAGGCATCCGTGTACACAACGAATCCACAACTGTTGTCTGGGATGGTAAGCACGGGAGCCGAAGTCAACCTCTCCTTCAGCACCTGAAAACACGCCTCACAAGCATCTGTCCAAGAAAAGGACACATCCTTCCGGGTCAGCTGTGTCATAGGACGTGCAATCTGCGAGAAACCCCTGATAAACCACCTATAGTAGCCTGCCAGTCCCAAGAAACTGCCGATCTCTATCACTGTATGTGGTCTCTCCCACCTGAGCACTGCCTCAACCTTGGCTGGGTCCACAACCAAGCCATCACCGGAAATCACATGGCCTAAAAAGGTCACCTCCCTCAACCAGAACTCGCACTTACTGTATTTGGTGTACAACCTACATCATCTCAGTGTGTCCAGAACCATCCGCAAGTGCTATCCGTGTTGCACCTGATCCCGAGAGTAGATGAGCACATCATCAATAAAAACCACCACGAACTGATCCAGATACGGTCTAAACAACCTGTTCATCAAATCCATGAAAGCAGCGGGGGTGTTGGTCAGCCCAAACGGCATGACCAAAAACTCGTAGTGTCCGTACCGGGTGCGGAAAGCTGTCTTGGAGACGTCTGTCTCCTTGATCCTCAACTAGTGGTAACCAAACCTCAAGTCTATCTTGGAGAATATCGTGGCACTTGCAACTAGTCAAACAAGTCGTCAATCCTCGACAGCAGATACCTGTTCTTGATGGTGACCCTATTCAGCTGTCTGTAGTCCACACAAAGGCATAGGGTACCATCCTTCTTCTTCACAAACAATACCGGGGCTCCCCACTGAGATGCACTGGGCCTCACAAAGCCCTTTTCTAGAAGGTCCTGCAACTGAGACTTGAGCTCTTGCAGCTCAAGTGGTGCCATCCTGTAAGGCACTGTAGAAATGGGGCTGGTCCCCGATACCAATGAGATATCAAACTCGATCACACGCTTGGGCAGTAGTCCTGGCAACTCATCTAGGAACACATCGAGGTACTCTCTGACCACCGGGATACTCTGAAAGTCTGCCACAGGGCTAGGCTCCGCCACCACACAAGCCAGGAAGCCCTCACACCCCTGGCCCAAAAGTCTCGCTACCCGAAGTGCAGAAATGCACCTAAAGCCTCCGTCCACTGGCTGCCTGTGAAACTCGAAAGAAGGCAACTCCAGTATGGAGAAGACAATCTTCCTCTCAAAGCAGTCCACCAACGTGTGGTAAGCAGACAGCCAATCCATCCCCAGAATCATGCCAAAGTCCTCCATCTGTATCACAATCAAATCAGCGGGGTGGCTGTGTCCCCCAACACTGACCTTACAACTGGTGTAAACCTCCTCAGCTACAAATAGCTGACCACCCGAACCTCTGATCACAAACAGATCCTCTAACAACACACAGTCCTGCCCCAAACTAACAACAAAACTAGCAGCGACAAATGAGTGCCTGGCGCCGGAATCAAAAAGTGTGTAAACTAGTCTGCTGGAAACTGGAACCATACCTGCCACCACTGATCCTGAAGCTCTGGCATCTCTGTATGTCAGGGCGTTGATACGCCCCTCAGCCCTAGGTGCGGACGAAGCAGCCACACTCTGCGTCGAACGGGTAGCCGCTGGCCGGTACCCTCCCCGCGACTGTTGTCCTATCCCACGCGCCTGGGAACCTTGGCCTCTTGCTCATCCTCCAGTGCTCGACGTGGGGAGCATCTGCTGACCTCCAGCCTTAGACGGGCGGTCCCTCCTGATGTGGCCCGACTGGCCACACTGGTAGCAAAGGGGAACTCGACTCCCGCCTCCTCTGGTCCTGCCACGTCTGGGGAAAATACTACTCGCAGAAGAGGGTGACAAACTAGTCCCAACTCGACTCGGCCCTCTCCTAACCCCTAACTGCCCTCCACCACCTGTGTGCCGCGCTCTCCAGCTGGTACGTGGCAAAGGCCATGCGGCACTCCACAGGGGGGCGAAGGGTGTCAAACACCTCACGGTGGGGGTGGTGGAGGGCCACCCCCTCCCCCACGTCCAGCATTGTGCCTGTATCGCAGTCCCACAGAGGACTCCCCCTCCGCAGCCTCAGGAAGAGGCGCCTGTGGAGGCGGGTGGAGCTCCTCTCGTACGATCTCCCCTATCAGCTGGGCGAGGTCCTGGGCCTGAACGCCCGGAAGTAGTGGCTGGTCTACTGAGACGTCGAGCTCAACATGCCCGCCCCTCCGACCTCATCCTCGGTCGCGTCCGCGGCCTGCCTCGCTGACCCCATGTCTAGGCATCTCCTGTAAGGAGACACGAACACAGAACAAAAAAGACATCAATTCTATAGACATTCAACAAAGGACACTCAGGACGGTGTCAAAAGGTATGTTGTGGTGGTTACTCTAGTCACAAGCACGTGAATTGGTTATTTTCCAGCTAGTTGGTTCACTTCTCGGGATGACCTTGCTCTGATACCATCTTGTTATGACCTGGTTCCCGAATCCCTACAGGACACGAGACCAAACCGACTCGACTGATCCCAAGACCCAGTCGTCCAACGAGAAAGTAACCAAAAAGTAGTAAAATAAACCACATTCACCATGCAAGCAACTAACAGTAAAAAAAGTACAGTAGCAAAGGAGTAAACTACTACAGTACACACCACCACAACAATAGAAAAATTAAACAGGTACAGGAGTATAAAGTTTATAATAAACGAGTACAGAAGTGTAACAACTACTCACTACAATAGGAACGGAGTACAATAGAAAACTACCACTACTCGGCTCTACTGGGTCCAGCACCCTTTGCAGCCGTAGGCTCTGGCTGCTCAACACCTGGACCTGAAAAAGGTTATGAGTACGAAACGTCAGCGAATGCTAAGTAGAGTGGCAACCAACTAACTAAAATAGTAAAGGTGGAGAGGTAACTGTTGTTCTCAATTTCTTTCTTTCTTTAACTAATTATTATTTCTTTCATCACTTGGTTTATTTATCAGGTCTCTTTCTTGATCTTAAATGTTCCTCGTGGGAACGATCTTAATTACAGTCTTTTCCGAAGAGTAGAAGTAGCACGTGGTGCTCTCCTGGCCGAGAGAGTCCCCTGCGGTGGTCCTACACTCAGTCAACCACCCCAAGTTCACTAACATACGTAACGGTGACTACGGTACGCTCGATAAACGCACAGGTAGCTACCCCGCACTGGCACGCAGTCAGGCATTTCCGTTAACGGGTGCACCTAAAGCACAGCAGGAACCAGTATAGGGCATAGCCCTCTCAGTAACAAGGGTCTAGCCCTTAAGAACCAAACAGGGGTCTCGCCCCTCCACAGTCTGCACACCCTCGCCTGACTACCCCAGTTTTCCCAATGGGCCTAACAAGTCTGTGTAAGGCGGCTAGCTAAACCCTGAGCCCCGTGGGGTGGCTAGCTCTCTCCCTACACTAGTAGCTCTCCCCGATACTGTGTACGCGAGGGCCAAAAAGTCGGTACAAAGTGCCCAATCCTAGCCCTGGGTCCCAACCCTAGGGCTGCTAGCTCCACTCTACACTAAGCATGGGGGACAGTCGCTCTCCTTGGTACTCCGTACTCAAGGGCCATCTCACTTCCCCATTCACATTTCCAGCTCCATTCCATTTATTTCCAGGAGCTCTACTCCTAATTCCCCGTGGAGTTCATGCTCATGTTTCTTAGGCCAAGCCATACTAGTTTTCATCATTTCTATTTCCATTTCTCAGGTTCTACACATGTAGTATGTAACTTTACTATTCACATTCCAGGTTTATTCGCAGGTAGCTTGTGTTTCCAACATTCAATCTTCCATTTCCAATTCATATACAGGCAGCTCGTATTTAATTGTAAACAACAGAAATTTACATGCAACAGTTGCTAACAACAGTACTTTACATTTCACAGGCAGCTGTTATCCATTAAAAGGCAATTGTTATTATTCTATTTACTCATCCAAAACTGCAATTCATACATTCCATACAACTATTCCAGTGTTTCTAGTCCTAGGATTCATGCCATACCATAGGATCTAACATTCATTCCAGATATGCATTCATGTTTGTAATTAAACTAGGGGAAGCCACTCTACCAGTAAACCTAGGAGTAATGGGGGCTTGATCGACAGGTCCACGTGCCTCAGCAAACCCCAAATCCGCAACGGAACGAGGTCCTATCACAAGGATCAATCACAAGAAACCACTCAGAACAGGATAAAAAGTATTCCAACAAGTAGAGGAACTTATATGGAGAGCAATGGAATCTTAATTGCAGAAATTGGACCTCAAACGGATCCTAAACGGGTCAAAACAGTAATTCTGATTCATATCAGACATCTGGAACACCTTCCAGATGTCTTAAAAGAGTCCAGAACCATACCTCAACTCCTGCACCACTCCTCAGACGTCCAGGAACTCTACTGGACCGTCTGGACCCAGTTTAAGACGTCCGACAACCTCTCCAGACGTCTGGAAACACTTCCCACCATCTGGTGCCTCTCCCAAATGTCTGAACTGCGTGGGAGGGCGTGTCCCACGCCTTCCCGAAGCGAATCCTGCATGCATCGACACAAAATCTCCTCAAAATGGCACAGATCAGTGCCTCGGCGGAATGGCCTACATGGCAATATCCGTAAAGAAGGTGTACATCACGGAACTTACCTCTCAGCTGTCTGGAACCTCCTCCAGATGTCGTCTGCATCGTCTGGATGTCAATCCAAATGTCTGATTCTAGGAAAATCCCAGAACCAGAAGCTGCCTTCGTCTTCTTGTGCCGCGCGCGGCCACGCCGCGCTCTCTCGCCCGCGCCGTGCTCGCTTGCCCGCTGCTCTGGCTGCAGTAGTGTCGGGGAGGACCTCCCCGACGCACCTCTCCGCCTTGTGCATGCCTGACTGGCCATGAGCTCTCCGGCGAGCTCCCCCACGAGCTCGCGTGCGCTCTCTCCTCCCTTCCCCTCGCTGGTCCTCCTCTCCTCCCACACCGCTCACGCTCGCTCCTCGCTACTCACCACTCACCGCTCTCGTTGGAGATAGAAGAAGGTTGGCTGAAGGTGAGGTGAACGAGGGAGAGGAGGGGGTTTAAGTAGGCGCGGGGTTTAGGGTTGCGTTAGCGGGAAGAGAGAGAAGGAGAGAAGAAAACGAGGCTGCGTACTGTCTACGCGTAGCACGCGTGCAGACGCGGGGACGTACATGAAAAATTTGATTTCCAGACATCTGGGAAGGTGTCCAGACGTCTGACCCAAGTCCCAGATGTCTTAAAGGGTCTTAACAACACGTGTCTTAACAATGTTCCTCTTTGAAGATGATATTGACTATGGAAAAGGATCAAAAAATGATGCTACCTTACTTCTTAAAACATCAATGGAACGCTTAAAAAAGCCTTTCGTGCAACAAACCTTTTATGTGATAAAATCTTCACTTTGCTAATCTTATCTATAGAAATTTTGGTACTACTCTTGTGGATGTTAAAACCACAACTAATAGCATATTATTCGTAAAATATTTTTGGCTCAGAAACGGAGTTAAACTCCATATCAACCTTCAGTACAGACTTATGAGCTTCATCCTTTGCTGACAACTCAGCCTCTAAATCTTCAACCAAGATTATAGGCTGTTGAAGATCTAAATATATTGACGTGCATACGGATCCATATAATGGTAATACAAAATATGGTGTGTTACAAATGTTTGCTTGTGTAGAAACATACCATTATTAAGTTGTCTTACAAATTAATAAAAAATATATTACGATTAGTAGAGTGAATTGACGTGCTGTAAAAAATAACCAGTGTCATACTACAATGTATTACAATATAACATTATTAAGTTATATTACAAACCAATATAAAATATATTACGATTAGTGAAGTGAATCGACGTGCTACAAAAAACAATTACAACATAATATTATTTAAGTTGTATTACAAATCAATGTAAAACGTATTATGATTAGTGAAGTGAATACGTGCCGCAAAAAACAACCAGTGTCGTGCTATAGTGTATTACAACATAACTTTATTAAGTTGTATTACAAACCAATATAAAATGTATTACAATTAGTGGAGTGAAGTAACATGCTATAAAAAATAATCAGTGTAATACTACAATTTATTACATAGTGGAATGTTACAATTTTTCCATGTAGTATTACAAGTTCAACTATGCGTATCTAATATAAATCTCTAGTTGTATTACAATCTAACGTTAGTATATATTCAATCATTCATTCTAAGTGCATGCATGGAAATTGTATTACATTATTAAGCACGAGGCAAAAAGAGGGGCATGTGTCTGACTAATATGTGTTACAACTCTTAACATGATCAAAAGTAATACAACGAAAATAGCTAAAAATTGGTTAAGGATATCATAGACATAAAAGTTGAAGTCTCGAACTAAGTAACTACAATTACAAAGGAACAAATACACAATGCATGTTTATCTATTCGAAGAATGTGTAGTGTAGATTCAACCGTAAAAACTTAAAATATAGTGATTAGAATATACCGTTGTCATCGATTGATGTTGAATCCAACATATTATCATGAATATTATTCATTGAAAATGCAATACAATTACCTATGTCAAAAATAACATTGATGAACAGAGATTAGTGAATACCACTGCAATAATACGATGACGAAACAAAGAAAATACAATCTGACTATATACCTGGATGCTCAAAGAGCAGGTTAGGGTAACAAACAAACTGTAAATCAAAATTAAGCAATCCTAACGTAGAAAAACACATATACTCATACTTCGAATAGTTCCAAAAATCTCAGCTTGTTACTAAAATCTCTGATGCGTTATCAAAATACTTTTCAAAAATAAAATAAACCATATTGTGAGAATCATAAAAGTGATAGCAGTTTTGCTAACTCATCAAATAATAATGAAAGTGATTTCATCAATTGTGTAATAATCATATGGTTACAAATAGAGATTTATTTGTTGATTTGTGAGCACAGCATTTAGTAGATACATTTTCTATATATATATATTACATTGCCATTTCCTTTTGCCTTTGACAGCATGAGTTGGATAGCTTTATTCATGCCATGTCAACGTGATAATTATATATATACACAAGTTTGTTGCAATTTAACCAAGAATTCAGATTCCAGAAAGAACTTAAAGGTGAATCCTAAAAATGTCTACAACATCCTAATAAAGCATCCAATTCCATCGTCTACCCATTATATGTGTGATATTGTTAATGTCCTGTCGGCCTCTTGCCTTACAAGTTGTATCTCTACCCTAAGAACAATTTTTCTTAGGTTCACTTTTGAGTTCTAAGATCAAGGTGCCCTAAAACTTTCACAAAGTTGCGAGGTTCCCTTTTTTTTGTTTGGATAAACCTTTTAGTCTTCACAGCAAAAGAGAATGCTTTCAAATTCCAATAATCCATTATCCTCCTTCCTCTCACCCCCAGCCCTCTCATCATTTCCCATCCCTAACCTCCACTTCCTACTACCCTTGACAATCCCCAACCCCCCGGTTCCTAGCAAAGCTCCTTTCTAATCGAGTAGCCTATTTGAGGTTAATAGGATAATATAGTCGATGCCGTCCATCCCCATAACTATCTCCATATATGCATGCATGGGTTTGAGACTCCCACACTTTACCCATACATGCATAGAATTATGGTGGCATGAGGTGGTAATATATTTCCCACCATCCTTGACACTTGGGAGTTGCATCGGGTGGCACAAGGACCCCTTTGTTTTTAAAAAAAAAAAAAAAAATCAAGTAGCCATCCACCCACTCTTACGGATACACCCTCATAAAATGTGTCAATATGTTATTATTTATTTATTTTCTCACAAGCTATCTGACCAATCCTATTTCATGGAAACTTAAAGGCTCATATCTTACGTTACACAAAAAATGATGAGAGGGATTGGACTCCAGCCCACTCCTATCGATTGGACTGGTGTTGAACCAAAAATGAGACCAAACCGCCCAAAGGAAACTCAGTGGGGGGATTAGACACTTTGGAGTTTGGATGGTTCAAGGTTCAGCCAGCTTAGGTTTCAGAAGACGGGCGAAAAGGCCTACTAGGAATCAGACCTGTTGGAGGTATGCAATGGGAGACACGGAGATGAGTCGTCACTTAGAGGAAATTAGCACAATGAATGCAGAAGAAATCTTATTGTCGCTATGACAAGTGATATGATTCCTGACCAATGTGACTCCCATCATTGCCTAGCAAGCGAATCTACAATAGCAATAAACTAGTGACAGTACACACACTTCGCACGGGAGTTTGTGCAACTTTAAGATGTCTAATTATCATATATGATTAAATTAAACATACATAAAATTTGCTTCGATAAGATCTTTCCATTCAGACAACTAACTTAATTAAATCTCTTTGTTCAATATCACATCATTTATAGATAAATATCTATATGAAAAATAAATTAACAAAAAATATTCAAATTTTATGAAATAAAAAATAATTTTATAATGAAATGGCTACAAATATATAGATAACTTTGGGTAAAGAAATATATACAGATAGTATCAAGAATATAAGTGTTTGGTACAATTTTAAAAAAGTATAGGTCATTTGTGTAAAAATCTCAAAATACATGGCACACTTCCCAAGGGCCTACTACTCGAATTATCATACATAAAGGGATATTCATGCAAACTTCCAATTTATGCAATAGATTAGAGGGGGAGTGTAATGATTCGAGTTTAATGAGAAAAATTAACATTGATAACTTATTAGGTATAAGTTTTATAAATCCAAATAATTACTCAAAATGCTTAAGTTCAAGTTAACAAGTAGTAATTCTCAATCATTATATCCCATCACTCACTTTTTTAAGTTTACAGTATAGGACTATTTTTGGGAGTGTTACAATTTCCCCTACTTGAAATCCTGACGTTTTCATTAAGGTTCGATACTTCTAATAGTAGTAGCGGCTTCGCATCATGGCTCACTCTTTGGTCGTGCAAAGGGTAACCTTTTTCTCCTGCTAAAGGAAGTTTGACTCTGACACCATTTGCAATGACTTACGTCTAATAGAGAAAAAGTGGCCTTCACAACTTATTGGGTATGGGTTTCAAAAATCCAAACAACCACCTAAAATGCTTAAATTCAAGTTAACAAGTAGTAATTCTCAATTTTATATCCAACCACTCACTTTCATGAGTTTACGATGTGGGACTATTTTTGGGGGTGTTACAACCTTCTCCACTTGAAATTTCGATGTCCTCGTGAGGGTTCAATACTCCTAGTAGTAGTGACACTCTACCTCATAGCATACTTTTTGGTCGTCCCAAGGGTAACGCTTTTCTCCTACTAGAAAGAGTTTGGTTCTAATACCATTTGTAACAACGTGAGTCTAGACCTGAGTCTAATCGAGAAAAATTGGTCATGACAACTTGTTGGGTATGAGCCTTACAAATCCAAATAATCACCCAAAATACTTAAGTCGAAGTTAACAAATAGTAATTCTCAATCCTTATATCCCACTACTCACTTTCACGAGTTTACAGTGTGAAATTATCTTTACGGGTATTGCAACATTAGCTCTAAGATATTTGGGGTCATTCAAAGTACTAGAATGAATTGGTGAGTTGCACTTCCACCACAATATGATAAGCTGCATGATGTGTTTCATGTCTCTATGTTAAGAAAGTACAACTTGGACCCTTCTCACATTATTAATAATGAAGTACCACGTATCCAGCTGAATCTAACTTATGAAGAGAAGCCTATGGTTAAAGTGTTACAATGCCTATGGTTAAAGTGTTATGGCAACACCATAATTGAGAAGAAGTTATGTGGGAACTAGAAGAGGTGATGCGTCAGCAATATCCTTAACTTTTTGATAAGTTTTACACCATGAAATTTTGAGGACTAAATTTTTTTTTAAGGGGAGGTGTTGTGACAGCAACCAATTTTCCTTTGGAAATAAAAAAACAAAAATGAAAATGTATCCATCAAATTTAAGAGGCCTCACCAACTTTCCTAATTCACCTTAAAATTTAATGCCATCATTTAAACATAGATGGTGACCTAATATCCATTAATATCATAATTTTTGGAAGGTCTTATGTAGGCCCTTTAATAGTCCCCTTAAATCTATTGGTGCTCACTATCACCTTTACCCTCGCCACCAAGAAGAGGATTTTAAGAAAGAAGACATTGATTCGCCTTTATCTTGTTCTCTTGTAGGAGATTTTGGAGTGGCGAAGGATCTTGGTGCTCGATCATGTAGGGAATTAACGTCAACGTCTAGGTGAAACATCAAGGGTGGTGGTGACCTGTAGATGGGGGAATTTTCATGCTCAAAGTATGTGATCGACTATCTCCCTAAATTAACTTTATAATCGATAATGATGTGGTATAGTTGAGAATCACAGCTTAGACTTTGGATTGGAAAGATCCAAGGGAACTCAAGTCTGAACTCAGGTCGTTATAAATAGTATCAGAGCCAAACTTCCCCTAACAGGAGGAAAGAGCTACCCTTGAGATGACCAAAGAGTGTATCATGATGTAGGGTCGCTACTATTACTAGGAATATCAAATCATGACGAAGATATCAGGATTTCAAGTAGAAGATATTGTAACATCCATAAAAATAATCCCACATCATAAAGTCATGAAAGTAAATGGTGAGATATAAGGATTGAAATTACAACTTAATTGTCAACTTAAGCTTAAATATTTTGGTGCTTATTTGGGTTTATGGGATTCATATTCAACAAATTGTTAAAATTAATTTTTCTTGATTAAACTCAGATCTAGACTTAGGTCAATATTAGGGGTGGGGGTGTTCACGTGGGAGAGGAATGGGAGAGAGGGAGAAATGTGGGAGAGGGTGAGAGGGCAAGAAATGAGGATGGGGGAGGTGGACACATGTTGGGCAATAGGGGTGCTCATCATCATGCCTGATGCGCCTCTTTGAGTAGAAGTATTAGAAAAGAATACATTATTCTTACTTATTTTTAGGCCCAAGTTTGATAAAGAATAAAATAGCTCCGGTATTTCTTTTGAGTAGTGACTTTTTAAGAAAGAGGAGATGGTTCTAACCTATACATCATGAATCCTTAGGAGTGCACTTCCCCAATTCGTAACTTTTACCTCAACCATCCATAATACAACTTTATGGAAGCCTAAAGATTTGATTGTTTCAAATTGAAAAGTAAAAACTTAGTTTAAATGAGGTTGTTAAAATCTTGTCAAAATTATATAAATTTTACAATTTGATTCCTTATCTACTACTTTAGATGAGAAATTATCTAACCTTTGAGGAGTCAACTTACCGTAACATTATCTTTTATGTAGGATGAAACGATTTATCCTATGTTTGACAAATTTTATCGTGAGATAGAGTTATCATAGGAGAAAGTTTAAAAACCTGAGATAAATTTATTCCATCATAGAGGGATGAGATAAATTTATCCTTCCTCTTACAAGATATTATCTTCACTTATCTCCCAAATATTCTTATTTATCTTATGATTTGATCCATATTTTCCTCACATAATAAAATTAATTTATTATCAATTTATCCCTAGATTTCATTACTTACAAAGTTTATCACACGAAACAAATGGTACCTAAAACTTTCCTGGAAGAGTAAATTCACTTCCATGTCATCTCAAAATTTAAAAACTATTATGTACAACCTTGTTCGTTTTCTTCGTAAAAGAATTGATGTTAGCCCTTTATACATTATGTTATTAGGTCTATAAGATACAAATTACATTATTATTTTTATTACGAATTTTCCGGTGCTTATCGAAATAGCATCTTCTTGTGGGGGTAACGTGCTGGAAGAGATAGAGAGAGGGAGAGAGAGAGAGTCAAGGAGAGATCGACAGATGGCTGACACGTGAACCAGAAGAAAAGTGCGGAGAGGGCAAGGGATAATAAATGGGTGGTGCTGACACGTGTTGATACAAGGTGCTCAGCACCTTCTTTTAGTTTCCTAAAATAATTGATGTTAGCCCTTTATAATATTAGGTATATAAGATAAAAATTACATGATAGTTTTATTACGTGGGGGTGCTTAGCAAGTGTACAGATGACATATGAAATCAAAAGATGATTAGAATGCATCTGATCTCTTGTGGAAATTGAAATAGCATCTTCTTGCGAGGGTGACGTGCTGGGAGGGATAGAAAAAGGAAGAGAGTCGGGTAGAGACCTAGAGATTGCTAGCACATGAACTAGAAGAAAGGCGGGGAGAGGGGTAGGAGATAATATATGGGTGGTGCTGACATGTGTTGATATAAGGTGCTTAGCACCGTCTTTTAATTTTCTTGAAAAAATTGATGTTAGCCCTTTATACATTATGATATTAAGTGTATAAGATACAAATTATGTGGTTATCTTTATTATATATTTCCTGGTACTTATAAAGTATACGGACGACATATGCAATCAAAGATGATTAGAATGCATGTGATCTCTTTTGGAAATCAAGATAACTTCTTCTTATAGGGGTGATGTGCTGGGAGAGATAGAGAAGGGAGAGAGAAAGAGTCAGGGAGAGAAGGTGCTCAGCATCTTGTTTTAGATGATATATAGATATCCTAGCATGTAAATTTACATTAAGATCCTAAACTCTTGCCATGTTGGAGACTAACGGCTTAACTATATAAAGCCTACTGAGCTCCTAGGACATGACATGCAATCTTGCACTACATGTAGTGTAAAATCAAGGATCTCTAACCAGATCTTGTTAAATCTAGTCTAAGGCCAACCCAATGACTTGTATGCGAGGAAATTGTTGGTGCAACCCCTCATATAAATGGTTTGATGATTTTCTACAGAGGCTTAAAGTAATGAAAATGATGAGATATAAATATTAGCCTTGTATATTGTGTAATAAGATTTGCAGAACTCTTATCAAATATCAAAGGCAAAGTCCCTTAGTGAAGGATGAAACAAATCCACCAGAGGATGCAAGGCTATCAAGATTAAGTCTAGGTCACCTAGGTAAAGTCATTGTGCATTTAGTCCATTAATGTAAATGCAAGTCGAGTTGTAATTTCATTTTTCTTTGAGTCTAAGTCATCTATTGTAAAAGAGCCCCAAATGTCTATAACAAGACTTAGGCATACATAACATAACCTTAGAAAACTTAGGAAAAATTTAGAAAGTCAAAAATAAGAACAAATAGCATTATAAGGTGTTGATAGACAGATCAAACGTCCAACTGCCTAAGATTAGCACCTAAAAATTAGAATTCAAAATCACCAAAATGATCAATCACCCATTCTAGCCATCCAACCAAAAGCAAACATCTCCTAGAATCCCCAAACGTCTAACAGCCTAAAATTTCCCCTCTCATGCTACCTAAATAAATCTCTCATCAGACGGCCAAAATCAGACGTCCGTACATAACCAATAGGCATCTAATTGGCAAATTAAACCACCAGAATAAAACATTGCAAAGGCAACCTTACCAAATGTCTGATGTTGATCCAAGACATCTGATATATGGCCATTTGTGTTTGAATTTTCAAGTCTTTTTGTGTCAAACCAAATCAAATCTTCATGCTTAACAATAGATTTGGTTGTCAGCACCGACTTATGTATAAGACGACCGGCCAAGATAGCAGACATCTTATACCTTGGACAGAACCAAATCAAAGATTTTCAAAGGAGCCCCCTTTTAAGGAATTAGACGTCTGATGTGATATCCAAGAGTCTTAGGCTTAAGACCAAAGCTCTTCAAAACTCTTCACCCTTGTAGCCCAGACATCACTTTTCTTGACAAACATCTGACAACCCTTCCCCAAACATCTTATCATTAATCCAAACATCTAATATAGTTGATCTAGAACTTGATTGTTCTACACTCAAATTAATTGCAACCAAATCTTCTTGGATTTAATTCTAATGGCTACTTTGGCACTCGTAAGCTTTCTTGAAGGTTCTCTTGACATCTATAAATAATCCTAAGCCTCACCATTGATAAACACACTTTCCTAGATACTAATACACTAAAATACTTCTCCTAAGCTACAACAAGCTATCTAGAGGCTCCATTTTCTCAAGTGCTCCTACTCTTAACCTCTCCATTGCACATTAAGCATCACTTCCACTGCATCTACACTCTCCATTTTTAGGGAAGCTCTTTATCCTTAGTGTCAAATTAATTAATTTATATTTTGGGCTCTTTGGGATCATTTATTTTCATTTTTGTTCTAGTTGCATTGGGTGTCTGGTCTATGGATTCCTGATCTCTTATAAGGCAAAACCTTACAACAATTGTCCCTGATACATGTTGTATTGATGTTGCACTACCCTCATTCAAGTAGTGTGTTAGTATTTTGATCGACTAGGTCGATCAGGTAAATCCTAAGTTGAGGTGACTTAAGTGGTGGTTTTCACCCATTAGATTTCTACCTAAAATCTATTATGTCCTTGTAATTGAACTTTTGTGGTGATCAAATTTTAATTTCCGCATTTTATTTCATACCGCATTATTCACCCTCCCTTTAGTGCAATTTCATTGCTATCGAAGCATAAGTTCTCGCATTCTTGGAGTAACACCCGACAGGGATCCTAATGAAGGGAAGAATTGTTGCTATCGGTCGCTTCAAAGGACTTTCCACCACTCATCCGCCCTACTTTGACAGAACCAACTATGTGCATTGGAAAGTCCACATGACAATGTGGCTACAAGCCACCAACCTCGCAGTCTGAGACCATTGCAATATGGCATATGCTCTTCCAAAGAAAGCCGCCACTGGATAAACCCAAGATCAAGCAAAGGAGGTGCAACTAAATGCCAATGCTATGAATGCCTTGTATTGTGCACTTAGTCTAATTCAATTGCATCTCTCAATGTAAAACCACCCACAACATTTTGACAACCATTGAAATTACCCATGAAGGCACATCCAAAGTTAAGTACTCTAAGATAAATTTGTTGTCGCAAGAATCTGAGACCTTCTCCATGAAGGAAAATGAGAAGTTGATAGAGATGTACACTCGATTCACGTTAATTGTGAATAACCTCAAAGACTTGAGGAAGACTTTCATCCAAGGAGAGTAGCAAACAAAGCTCCTACAATCCCTTTGATTGGAGTAGGAGAGAAAAGTTACCGCCATTGAGGAAGCACACCAAGTGGAAGAGCTCGACATGAACGATCTCTCAGGAAACCTCATAGCCTATGAAACAAAATTGGAGCAATGGGGGAAATCCATCACTCCAGAACCAAGGAAGAAATCCCTTGTATTCCAAGCCATATTCGCCATCAAGGTAAGTATCGATGACAAAAACTTTATTTTATTAGTACAAAAAATTCAAAAGTTTTTCAGAAATAGGAAGAGTCAAAAAGGAAAGAAAAAGGAGGAGGGGCCCATTGTATGCTACAATTGCAAATAGAATGAACACATGAGGAAGGAGTGCTAAAAAGGGATGAAGGAAGAAGAAGAAAAAATGATGACGATAAGAAGAAATACAAGTCAAAGTCTAAGAGGGACAAGAAATATGCCTTCTAAGCTACATAGGACGATAGTAGCTCAGATGAGGACGAACATGAGAATGAGGAATCAAGCAAGGAGACTCCGTGCTAGGGTCTAATGGAAACTAGGGATGCAAGTTTTAGTAAACATGACCCGAACCCGATCGGGTTTGGGTATGAGTTTTATCCAAAAAATATGATTAGGTATTGGTATGAGTATAGGTATCAATCTATACTCAATTACCCTACTTGAATACAACAACAACAACAACCAAGCCTTTTCCCACACTAAATGAGGCCGGCTATATGGATTCTTGGCCTCCACACAGATCGAATTTCAGCCATTTTAGGACTTAAATTAAAGTAATTGAGGTCATACTTAATAGTTTCCTTCCAACACTTGTTTGGTCTTCCTTGCCCCCTCTTAGCAGGTTCAGCCTCCAACTTCTCGCATCTCCTAACTGGAGCATCTAGTGGCCTTCTTTGTAAATGTCCAAACCATCTTAGATGGGCCTCTCTCATTTTATCCTCTATCGGTGCCACCCTAACCTTGTTTCTAATAAATTCATTTGAAATACGATCCTTTCTTGTATGACCACACATCCATCTTAACATCTTCATTTTTGCCACAGACATCTTCTGTACATGCCTATAGTTTATAGCCTAGCATTCAGAACCGTATAACATGGCTGGTCTTACCACAACTCGATAGTAATTTCCTTTGATTTTTAAAGGAACCCTCTTATCACAGAGAACACCAGAAGCACCCCTCCATTTCAACCACCCTACATTAATTCTATGTGTAACATCTCCATCAATTCCACCATCATGTTGGAAAATGGATCCCAAGTACTTAAAAATATCTTTCATTGGAATGCACTCTTCTCCAATTTTTACATCAATCCCTTCGTTGTTCCCTCTACTACTAAACTTACATTCCATATACTCAGTCTTCGTCCTACTTATGCATAATCCTTTATCTTCTAGGGCTTCTCTCCAAAGCTCAAGTTTTCTGTTCACTCCATCTCTTGTCTCATCAACCAACATAATGTCATCAGCAAAAAGCATACACCATGGCACCTCAACTTGGACATGCTTCGTCAACTCATCCATAACCAAGGCAAAAAGATAAGGGCTTAAAGTCGAACCTTGATGCAGACCAAAGGTGATATCAAAGTAGTCTGTCAAATCATCCTTAGTCTTTACACAAGCTGCAGCTCTATAGTACATATCCTTTATGAGGTTGATATATATAATTGGCACTTGTCTCTTCTCCAAAATTCTCCACAAGATATCTCTTGGGACAAAATCATAGGCCTTCTCCAAATCAATAAAAACCATATGTAAATCCTTTTTCTTCACTTTGTATGTCTCCATCATACGTCTCAAGAGATTTATTGCCTCAATAGTAGGCCTGCCTGGCATAAAGACAAATTGATTTTCAGTTACCATAGAGACTTGCCTCACCCTTCTTTCAATTATTCTTTCCTAGAGTTTCATCGTATGACTCATCAACTTAATACCTCTATAGTTGGAACAATCTTATATATCACCTTTGTTCTTGTATAAAGGTACCACAAAACTTTTCCTCCATTTCTATGGCATCTTCTTGCCTCTCCACACAGTATTAAATAAATTTGTGAGCCAAGTTATACCCCGTTCTCCCGTCATTCTCCAGACGTCTACTTGAATACCCGAATAAAATTCCCATTTACCCGAGATATATAAGTCCCACCCTAAGTCCCTCATTCCGCCAACCCTAATCTTCCTCATGATTCCCTCCATGATTTTGAAGATTGGGAATGCTTCTTAAGCTTTCATTGAACATTTATTTTAGAGATGGAGATTTTTTTGTTTGAAAGGTACTTGTATTTACTCTTTTTTTGTATTTTTTGTATTTTTATTTTTATTGTATTCCCCTTGAAGGACTCTTTTTGTAATAATTTTAGTAGAGATCAATAAAATTAAAGTAGCCTGAGCTCCTATGTTTAGAGCTTGTTAAAATTAAACAATTAATGACTTGTATTATAGATCTTTCTTCTTCTTTGGCTTTAATTTGGCATGATTTGATTCTAAGATCAATTTATAAATAGGTACCCGATGGGTAAATCGATACCTGATGAGTAGATGGATATGTGTATGGGTTTGGATTTTTGTACCTGATGGGTAAATGGGTAGGGTATAGATATAGATTTTGTAAATGGGTATAGGTATGGGTTTAACCAAACCCGACCTATTTTCATCCCTGATGGCAACTAAAGATGAAGTCAAATATGAATCTAACTCATAATTAGAAGTCAAGCAAAACAAGGTACCCCCTTGCAGCTTTGATGAATTACAAGAAGCTTTTAAGTCTCTATTTTCATATTTTAAGGTCATAAAAACTAAAAATAAACTCATGAAATCTTAAATAAGGAAGTAGTTGACTCTTCTAAGTATTTAAAAGAAAAGAATCTAGCTCTTACTAAAGAAGTAACCAAACTTGCAATAAGGGTTGGTAATCTCATTAGTGAAAATGATTCCTTAAAAAATAACTCAAATACAACCATGAGTAGCAAAGAATTTCTCAATAGGGAAGACTAGTTGGATAAAATACATGTCCTCAAAAAATGTAACTCTTTTCTGAAGGATTCCAATGGTCTACTTAAATTTGAAATTAAAGGATTTGAGATCAAGATCAAAAAGATGGAATCAAAAATATCTCATCTCCAAGGCAAATAAAACCAACTCCTCTAGGACCTAACCAAATTTACTAAAGAAAAGGTGAATTTAGATAAGCTTCTAGCTCATCAAAAGCCCTCCTCTAGTAAATATAGATTAGGCTATTATGAAGCAAGTACTAGTCAAAATAAGATCAAGAAAGCCCCTCCCACAATGAGGACCACTAATAACTCCGGATCCAAGCACATGTGGATACTAAAAAAGGAACTTGAATTTTGTTTTGTAGAATTCAAGGGAGACTTTAATGTAAGGAATTGGGTCTATAAGCTGAAGGATGGACAACTCAAACTTGAAAGACTAGAGAATGCATCTAGGAAGCCTTAATAAAATCAAAGAAACTCAAGATGCACTTTTGCAGGACCAAGAAAGACAATAAGGAGGACACAAAGGAGGATGATAGGTCATAAATTCAAAATGTTCCAAACACATGGCTGGAGACAAGTGCCTCTTCCTGGAATTGGAGGCTACGGATGGAGACATAGTCACGTTTAAAAACAACCACAAGGGTCGTATTATTGGACTTGGTAAGATTGGTAATGCTAACTCTCTTATTTCTCATGTTTCTTTAGTTAAAGACCTTAAGCACAATCTACTTAGTGTTAGTCAAATTTGTGATAAGGGTTACAAAGTAGTCTTTACTTCAATTTTTTTTAAAATCTTGGATATATAGTTCTACAAGTGAAACCCTCTGAAGGAGAATTAGGTATAGATACATTTATATTGTAGAATTTGATGAAAATGGTTTATATGATTGTTTGATTATTAGTGATGAAATAGATGTTTGGTAGAAAAGATTAGGACATGTTCATATAAGACTAGTCCAAAAACTAGCCAAGCATGAATTAGTTAGAGGACCACCAAACAAGAAATTCCTAGATAACCACAACTATGGTTCTTATAGACTTAGAAAATTATGAAATCTAGCTTTAAAAGTAAAAATGAAATATCCACCTCTAGACCCTTAGAATTACTTCATCTTGATTTGTTTAGACTTAGAATTACTTCATCTTGATTTGTTTGGATCTACTAAGTATGAGAGCCTTAGCGAATGTTGATATTGCCTTGTTATTATACATGATTTCTCACGATTTTCATGGGTTTCCTTCCTGAGATCTAAGTACAAAGTGTTTTCTATTTTTTGCAGAAAAGTTCAAATTGGTTACCATATAACTCGAATTCGTAGTGATCATGGAGGTGAGTTTGAAAATTCCTTGTTTACAGATTTTTGTCAAGAGCATAGTACTACTTATGAGTTTTCTTTTCCCTGAGCACCCGAATAAAATGAAGTAGTAGAGAGAAAGAATCACAATTTCTAAGAGTGTGCTTGTACATCGCTCATAGACTCCTGCTTGCCGAAGTACTTTTGGGCTGAGGTGATTAACACGACATGTTACGTGTTAAATCATGTTTTAATTTATTCAAATTTACAAAAGACGTGCTTTGAACTTTACTATGGGAAAACACCCAAGATAAGTTTTTTTAAGGTTTTTGGGTGTCATTGTTTCATTTTGAACAACCAAATTAATTTAGATAAATTCGATGCCAAAGGTGAAGAAGCTATTTTCATTGGTTATTCTTCACGTAATAAGTCATATTGAGTTTTTAACAAGACCACATTGGTAGTAGAGGAGACTTTCCATGTCTCTTCTGATGAATCACCCAAATCCTTATCAATTGACCAAGTCATTGATGATGATGATGAGGATGAGTCATTTATTGATGTGTCTAACATAAAGGATTCAAATATCCATAATTTTCCAAAAGATTTGATTTGTTAAAGGGATCATCTAGAAAGCCAAATCATCGAAAGCATTTCCAATGGTGTTAAAACCCGATCCCATGTTGATTGCTATTTCAATCTCTCCACTTTTATATCTCAAGTTCAACCGAAGAGTGTTGAGGAAGCGTACTCTAGTGAGCCTTAGTTGATGACTATGCAAGAGAAGCTCAATCAATTCCAAAGGAACCAAGTTTGGGATATAGTACCTAAGCCCAAAGGGCAAATAGTGATGGGAACCAAATGGGTGTTCTAGAACAAGTTGGACAAATCAAGCATAGTGATCCATAATAAAGCTAGACTAGTAGCACAAGGGTATAATCAAGAGAGGCATCAACTTTGACGAAACCTATGCCCCCATAACTAAGCTTAAGTCAATTCTCATGCTTCTTGCTTATGTCACCTTCCTTGGCTTTAAACATTTTCAAATGGACATTAAGAGTACATTTCTTAACAACTTCATTAAGAACGAAGTTTTTATAAAACAACCTCCTAATTTTGAATCTCATGACAACCTGCATTTTGTTGATAAACTAAATAAGGCACTATATGGACTGAAGCAAGTTCCAAGAGCTTGGTATGAGAGACTCAAGAAATGCTTGTTAGAGGCAAACTTTGTCATAGGTAAATCATATTCAACTCTTTTTATAAAAAGAAAAGGAAAATACATTTTATTAGTTCAAATTTATGCTGATGACATATTATTTTGGGCTACTAATGAAACACTTTATCAAGAGTTTTCTAAGCTAATGTAGTAAGAGTTCAAGAAGAGTTTAATGGGTGAGCTCAAGTTCTTCTTAAGCTTACAAATCACTCAAGTTGAGCATGGAACCTTCATAAACTAAGAAAAATACACAAAGGAGATGTTGAAAAGATTCAGGATGGACAAAAGCAAGGGAAAGAACACTCCAATGAGTGTTGCCACATCAGTTGATTTGAACGAACAAGGAACTCCTGTTGATCAAAAGATTTATCATGGAATGATAGGACCATTGCTTTATTAAACTGATATATTATTTAGTACTTGTTTATGTTTTAGGTTTCAAGCTAATCCAAAAATTAGTCACTTAAATTATGTAAAAAGGATTCTTAGATACCTAGTAGATACTCTAGATCATAGCTTACTATCCTAGGGGTGACTCATTTAATCTCACTACTTATAGCAATACAGATTATGCAGGTAGCAAAATTTATCGAAAAAGTTCTAGTGGAACATACTAGTTCTTGGGCGATTCTCTAGTATCTTAGTTTTCCAAAAAATAAACATGTGTAGCCCTATCCACCAAGGAGGCTGAATTAATATATAGCCACCACTCTAGCATATTCCCAAATGTTATGAATGAAAAATACTTTGAAAGACTTCAACTTGACATTTAGTAAAATAAAAATTTGTTGTGATAATACTAGTTCTATCAACCTTTTGAAAAACCTTTTACATCACTCTTGCTCCAAGTATATTGATGTTCAACATTATTTCTTGTGGGATAATATACTAAAGGGGGAGATCGAGGTTGAATTTATTTGTCCTAAGTTGCAATTGGCCGATAACGTCACTAAACATTTGAATTATTGTTAACGCGCTGAAGTCAAGTTTTAAATTCGCGTCGTAGTCTAGTGACTAAAGTGACAAAAACACTTAAATTCATATCTCGAATGTGAGTCTGAGGTCATATCAAGGAGCAAAATAATCATAATTCCAACCACTAATCAATTGCAGATAATGAAACACAAAGAGCTTGATATAAAAAGAAATGTATTATGCAAATAGTAGTATTGTCAAACTCCAAAAGAAATATATAAGTGTTGAAGAAGAAAAATGTGGTTTTTCAACTCTATGTAAGGCTTTTCAACACTCAGTGAAATTCTCAACTAAAGAGCCTTCACAAACTAAGCACAAGTCAGACCAAGGCTCGGTCTAGCAAAACTCGGCCCACTTCCTCTAGGCTTCAATAATCAAATCCAAGTCTAGACCCAGGCCCACGAAGACTAGAATCAAGACCAAGCAACACAAAAATCAAGGCAAAACCTAGCCCAGACTGGGCCTATGCATGCACTCGCGTATGTGCGAGCATATGCATGCATAGGGGCATGAGGGTAGGGGACCTGACCCCCTATGATCGTGGGAGAATGGCTAAGGGGGGAAATTCAATTTATTCCTACTTTTGGCTTCAAATCCCACAAGGTGGGACTATGTTCAACAGCTTTCTTCTTTATCCCTCCACGTGTGGAGAAGCTTCCTCGATTGATCATCGATTGGCCAATGGATCTTCAATCCAACAACTCAGCTAGCTTCCCATAAAGAAATTGCATGAGGAGGAGGTGCTTCTCTTGTCGATTGGTCACCGGATATGGGTGAACAGAGTCGGAGAAGACGACGGTGATGGCAAGGTACTTGCAGGAAAAAGATAGCCTCACGGCACCAATTAAACACGTAGCAAGGTCCGGCGAGCTACGCTAGACAAAATGCCTATGTCATTGCATGCGAGGGTGGTCGTGAAGTGGTGGCGGAGGAGCTTCGTCAAAGCTCGGTCAACATCAATGGTGGAGGGTCGTGGAGTGGTCGTAGGGTATAATAAACTTAGGCAAAAGCTTGGTGTGGAGGTAAGGAATCTTTTGCCTAGGTTTATTAAATGTGAGGAAGGTGGGAAGGCTTGGAATGGTAAAGGTGGTTGGTAGTGGTGATTGTCGAAGTCGGAGGAGGTGAAGGACCTAATGAATGGAGCTCTAGAGCTCTAGAACTATAATTGGAGGGGAAAGGAGTGAAAGCCCTAAAGAAATTTTGAGAGAGGAAGAGGGGAAGAGTTCACCAGATTATGCCGATGATGAGGAAGAAGAAGAGGTTGGTCAGAGTGATTAGGGGGGGTTTAGAGGCCAGATCTTCATGAGAAGCTTCATGGAAGCTTAAGGAAGAACTCTCTACCTATTGTATGTGGTAGAGGGGGATGAAGGGGGTTCGAGGAACTCTGATGGTGCTTCGTAAAGATGTCGGTAAGAAGGAAGAAGAGGGGAATTCTGACAAATTTGGGCATACCTTGGACTCGTAGAAACTAGGACCTTTATATAGGGAAGAATGCACATCAATTAGTCTAAGAAACACCAAAATAGCATGCGAATTGATTGGTCTTGACCACCCTGAAAATTGCCTTGCCAGTGGTGCTATACTCAAAATTGGATCTTGAGGGAGATCTCAACAGATTGAGCGTGAGTTGATTTCCAATCTCACCAATTTTGGTGAGATTTGAGGGAGATTTGAGTGCTCAAATCCCTAATCAAAAGTTGACTTGTCATGGGTTCTTCCTCCATCCGTTGCTGTTGTATTTGGAAATGAAGGAGACGATGAAGATGGAGGCAGGGGCCCTTCTGCAAGGAAAATAAAAATCTAGGGGCCTAGTTGTAATAAAAATCAGAAATCTAGGGGTAATTCTGTGATAAACAGAAGTGACTGGGCTAAGGTGCAAACCAGGTCATGATAGACTCTGATTGGGGTTAACCTAATTTGAACCCAAGGAATCTAGTGGTGACCTAAGATTTGGATTTTGACATAGTTTGACTGGGTAATTTATATTGTAGCCTAAAACAAGGCAAATTTCTGCCTAAGTCTCTATTTTTGGTCAAAATGGGTTCCTTTAGTCAAAGTAAAGGCTCCAAACCTCATGGAATATTTTTTAATGATTTTTAACAGGTTTAGATTACATTTGTTTCTACCAAAACCCATTTAATTGAAGTGAGGCCGTAATTAGGGTTTTTATTAATAAAATTTATCCTCAAATCGTAGAAAAACCATAAATCAATCAGCTTAGGCCCACTTAGTAGGAATTTAAGTACATTTGACCTTAGATTGTGCTCTGATTAACCCCTTAGTTAATTTGCATTTGTGATTGGATGTTAAAATAGCAAAATTAACTCAATTTCTCTTCTTCTCAAATTCGTCTTAGAACTAAATTACAACCCTCAGATGGCTATTTAGGAGCATTTATTACTGGATTCTGACTAAATTAGGTCAGTTATGATGGATGATGGCTTACCATCAATTATGATCATTTTAATTTTATCCATAGAAAACTAGGCATATGTAAGCTATCTAATATTTGAAGGATTTAGTGAGTTAGGTATTACTCGTGTTTGACATGAACTATGAAGGGTTGTAGGCTTAATCAAGCTTGGAACCCTACGATTCATTTCAAAAAGTAAATGCATTGATTTGTGCAAAATTAGATGTTTGATGAAGTTTCAAAACATTCAAGGTAGGATATTAGATGTCCGATAATCATGGTTAGAATGTTTGGTAGACAGAACCTAAATTTGTCCTAACCATGATACATCTTGAACTAATTAACTCAAACATTTGGTGAGGACTGATTGCGCAGCAATCATAGGTCTTAATTGACCTAAATTAGGCTAGGACTTAGCATAAGTTAGGGTAATTCATGCATGCATGAGCATTATCTGCATCTTTACTGCTTTACTTTAGCTATGCATAAAATAATGTTATAATGTGCTGATTAAGTGCATTATGTTGATTGCAGGCAATAAGTTGATCAGGAGATAGATCTGGAGCTGGATCTGGAGCAGGATCTGAAGCTGGATCAGGAATAACGGGTGTTGCAGCAGAGCTGGAGCAGAAGACTTAGATTAGATATAGGAATAATGATGTAAGGGAGTTAAGGTTTGTTATTCGATTAAGTAGGAATAAAGTAGTAAAATGTGAAGAGCTTAGGTCCATCCTAGTCCTAGGATAGCCTAGAGACTTCCCCAAGCCTTAGCCACCCTTAGATTAGGTCACAACACCCTAGGAAGGCCCAAAACCTAATTCCAACCCTCATCTGGACGTCCAGATGAATTATAGGATGTCTAGAACCCTTAACCAACTCCCACACACCTTAAACCCACTTCTGTAGTGTTATTGGACGTCCAGACACTTGGTTAGACATCCAATTTCTACAGAATACCCAAGACAGAACCTTGAATCCTTCCTGACTCTGATTGGACGTCCAGAAAACAAGTCTGGACTTCTAATTTTTGAGTATAAGATGTCTGACACTATTATTGGACGTCTGATACTGCTCTCCAGTTCCTGTTTTGAGATTCAAGCCTTGATCATGGATCTCTATGTCCTTAAACCCAATTCCAACCCCATAGGAACCTAAATTAAGGTGCCCTAACCCTAGTACATCACCTCTAGACCTCCCTACGGACCTAATTAGGTCCTCAATAAACCTAATTGACTTGGATCTTAGTCAATTCCATTAGCATATTCAATTGGACTCATTGAGTCCAATTGAGCACTGATCTCAGTACACACTGTCCAATTGGACTCAGTGAGAGTCCAATTGACCTAGACCTAAATTAATTGAATTTTTTTACTCTCAATTAAGTTTCCACACACCCAATTAAACTTGTATTAAGTTTAATTGCACTTTACCTTAGTGAATTAAGGTTTATAACCCTAATTTGAGACATACCTTGACCTAAACCCACTAGAACCTAACCTAATCAACCTAGCCACCTAAGTTTCGACCCACACACACCCACACACACCCATACACACCATCCACATGAAAATACCTAGCCTAGAGTTCTCTAGAATGCTCTACCATGTGTGGTTGCGTTGGTTGCTAAATTAGCAACCAAGAGCCATTCAATTTTTAGATCCACATTTGGTGGATCTAAAAACCACCATCCATCCTCTCTCTCTCACTCTCCCACGAGCTCCCACCATAGGCCTCTCTAGAGAATTCCATAATTCTCTAGAGAGCTTCCCTTAGGTCTATAAAAAGACCTAAGGGGTGGCCATTTGCACCCATCCACTTTTTGGCCATACTTGCTTGGCTCCATCCACCTCCACTTAGGCTAGCCACCACCATGAAGGACACTATGCCAGGATGCTGGATCACTCCTCCAACCCCTCTCCAAGGGCCGGCCTAAGCTCCATTGGCCGCCCCTCATTCTCCTCTCCACCACTCCAAGGCCATCGGAGCCCACCTCTGAATGCCCTCACTTCTGATAGATTAATAGATAGCTCTTTACATTTACTACTTTTATTTACTGATTAGTAGTGTAGCCCTTATTCTCCCCCAATGATGCATGCAAAATCCCCCCTTAGATTCTTGTATGTGATCGTTTTCTGATAGCTAGCTTTACATTTTTAAGCATTCATGTACAAGCTTTCCTCTACAAGTTCATGTTGCAAACACTCTCCAAATGAATGAATAAAAAATATATTCTCTATACATATATATGTCCATGTGTTGAGAATCACCATGAGCTCATTGCAATATCTCTTGTGTGATTAATGTTGCCTGTTTTCAATTCCTGATATACTTGCAACTAAGCATGTCGTGCTTCAATACGTAATAATCATAAATCGGTGTGTGATTTTAAATAGAGTAGAACGGTAAAAGATTGAATTCAAAAGTAAAACAAATGCCTCCCAGAGACGAACGAATGAGACTCAAGTCTTGTTATCTTTTATTGAATATCCTTGTTTGATCGTATTGCGCACTATACTACGATGTTTTCCTAGCAAAAATGCGCTCTACGATCTACAACAAGGACCCTCTAGTTATCTGATAAATGGTTAGATAAATCTTGTAGGTTTGCACCCTAACCCAAGTCTTGCCTTCTTAATAAGTCGTTTAGACAACTGTCTAGATGTTCGATTGTAGCAACTACTGCTAGCAATACACTTCATTTGGGGTAGCCTCTTTTGGGATTTTTTGGGTTCTTAAGGGCCCCCTTGCAACCCTAAAATTATCTATCCCCATCAAAAACCCTTTGCCCCAAAATTAAAGCCTTACATCTCATTGTCAACACCCACCCAGCCACCCAAGCTCCCCCCTCCCTGCCCCACACTTAAGCCCCAACTATCCGACGCTGCCTCCCCTGCTCCACACCAATGGCACCACTGTCGTCTTCCTTAGTGCTTGCTGCCCTTTCTTTAAGGGGGAGCCTTCTAAGTATAAACTTCCTCTTCACACATTCTAAAGTCATTTGATGAAGAACATGAAGTACCCTTTTGCATTTGTGAATGTTTTGTGTTGATTTATTTGTGTGTTTCCTTGTGATGGTCACGCAATTGATCTTGGTTGTCTCCCCTACCTTGATCCCAAACCCTAGACCTAGATCCCCTCAAGATGCCATCCCACAACAAGAAGAAGGTTGAATAAGCCTCTTCCTACGCCCCTCCAAGGTCCTTCCTCAAGGACCAACTTATTGGCCCCGAGGCCAATAATTGCTTTCAACAGTAGGCAACATTTAGGTCAAGAACCCACGAGTCATCATTTGGAAGAACTTCGTCTTCATTAACTTGAAAGAACACATCCAAGCCATTCACCTTCACACTTACTTTAACCCATCGTTTCACCATGACCTTGAATACAAAGGGATTCGCCCTGAATTGATATGCCTATTTTATGCCAATATGGTCGAAAGTTGACGAAGAGGATGATAAGCTTACATTAAAAACCAAAGCACTGGGTATTGAGATTGAAGTTGACACCGAGTTCATTTTAGAGATTTTAGAAATCTCGAATGAAGACTGCAACCTTAGCTTCATTTCTGAAAATTATAACATTGAAGAAATCCATAGAGAGCTTATTGAACTTGAACGATATCGTCGCCATCTTCCCACTATTGCATCTGGTGACCTAAAACCACTTCGTAAGGTCCCATCTCGAATCTTTGAGTGGGACCTCCTCACTAAGATCAATGAATTTGACTAGCTTTTCCAAGAACATAAACACCTACTTGTCGCTATCTGTCACATTCCCTTCAACTATGCCGATCTCATTCTCCAAACCATGTGTCTTTGCCATGGTGCTTCACTTCCATTTGGAGGCTTAATAGCCCGCATCCTAAAGTACTCCAACGTCGATCTCACAAACCAAGCCATTGACATAAAAATTGAGCCTTAGAATTATGCCATAGTGGTATAAATGAAACTCTTACCACCTGAGGAACCTAAAGCCGGTCAAGAGACTCCGGCTACCCCTCCCCCAAGAAACACCTCCACTTTAATTGACTACCCCCCAATCCTATTTTGATACTAATTATATTTGGGAGACAACAGATCAATGGTCCGATCTCGCTCTTGCAGACTAGATTCGTTATCTCGCAAATCACCAGGAGGAGCTTCACCAAGAGTTGTGCTTGCTTCATGACGACATTCATCGCCTTTACAAGGATATCCAAGAGCATTGCCCCTTACGATCCCCCTTGTCACTGCTACCCCTAGAGCACTCAAGTAGAAAGAAGATCCTCATGCTTTGTCATGTCCCTTTTTTTTGTTGTTGTGTTTAAATGAGTTGTGTTAAGGGGTCTTAGCCCCATACTTTGTCGTTATCTTTATTTTTGTGGGAACATGATGGTATGGGCTTCTACACTTTTTGGTCCTTTCTAGTATACATTATCTTGGCCCCTACTATGGATGCTCTTTTATCTCAATTACATCTTACATATTTTCTATGCAACCCCTCTCATTAAACTACATTTCTTGCATGTTTATAGCTTAACATTCTTTTCGATGCCTCCTATGTTTAGCTTTATATCTACTCAACGAATCCTTGTCTTAATGCTTTTCAAAACGGGGTAGAATAAAATGGACTACTCATACTTGGAGTGGGTTAGGAGTAAAATTGGTCTTTATTCAAAGTGATCACATAGAAAGGGGGAGCCAAAATAAATCTAAGTGATGTTTTGAAAATCATCAAAAAAAGGAGAGATTGTTGGTGCAACCCCTCATATAAATGTTTCGATGATTTTCTAAAGAGACTTAAACTAATGAAAATGGCAAGATAAAATATTTTTTTTGAGATGAAACAAGATAAAATATTAGCCTCATATATTGTGTAATAAGATTTGTAGAACTCTCATCAAATATCAAAGTCAAAGTTCCTCAGCGAAGGATGAAACAAATCCACCAGAAGATGCAAGGCTATCAATATTAAGTCTAGGTCACCTAGGTAAAGTTATTGTGTATTTAGTCCATTCATGTAAACGCAAGTCAAGTTGTAATTTTATATTTCGTTGAGTCTTGGTCATCTATTGTATAAGAGCCCAAAATGTCTATAAGAAGACTTAAACAGACATAACATAACCTTAAAAAACTTAGGCAAAATTTAGAAAGTAAAAAATAAGAACAAGTAGCATTATAAGACATCTGATATACTGACCAGATGTCTGACCGCCTAAGATTGGTACCTAAAAATTAGAATTCAAAATCACTAAAATGATCAACCACCCATTCTACCCATCCAACCAAAATCAAATGTCTCCTAGAATCCTCAAACGTCTAACAACCTAAAATTTCCCCTCTCAAGCTGCTTAAATAAATCTCTCATCAGATGGCCAAAATCAAACGTTTAACATAACCAACAAATGTTTGATTAGCAAATTGAATTGCCTGAATAAAACATTATGAAGACCTTACCAGACATCTGATGTTGATCCAAGGCATCTGATATATAACTGTTTGTGTTTGAATTTCCAAATCCTTTTGTGTCAGACAAAATCCAACCTCCAGGCTTAACAATAGATTTGGTTCTCAATGTCGACTTATGTATAAGATGGCTGGCCAAGATGCCAGACATTTTATACCTTAAACAAAACCAAATTAAAGATTTTCAAAGGAGACCCCTTTTTAGGAATTAGACATTTGATGCGATATCTAGTCGTCTTAGGCTTTAGACTAGAACTCTTCAAAAGGCTCCACCCTTGTAGCCCAAATGTCCCTTTTCTTAATAGACGTCTAACAAGCCTTCCTTAGACATCCGATCATTAATCCAAACATCTAATATAGTCGATTTAGAACTTGCTTGTTCTACACTCGAATTAATTGCAACAAAATCTTTTTATATTTGAATCTAACAACTACTCAAGCACTCCTAAGCCTTCTTGAAGGTTCTCTTGACATCTATAAATAATCCTAAAACCCACCATTGCTAAATAGAGACACTAAGACACTCAGATACTTCTCTTAAGGTCTAACAAGAGGCTCCATTACTCAAGTGCTCCTCGTCTCAACCTCTCCATTGCACATTAAGCATCACTTCCACTTGAGCATCACTTTCACTGCAACTACGCTGTCTATATTCAAGGAAGCTCTTGATCCTTAGTGTCAAATTAATTAATCTATATTTTGGGCTTTTTAGGATCATTTATTTTCATTTTTGTTTTAATTATTTTGAGTGTCCAGTCTGTGGATTCCGGACCTCTTATGAGGCAAAACCTTGTAACATTTGTTCTTGTTGCATGTTGTATTGATGTTACACTACCCTCATTCAAGTAGTGCGCTAGTGTTTTGATTGACTAAGTCGATCGAGAAAATCTTAAGTTAGGGTGACTTAGGTGGTGGCTTTCACCCGTTAGTTTCCACCTAAAAATCTATTGTGTCCTTGTGATTGAAAGTTTGTGGAGATGAAATTTTTATTTCTGCATTTTATTTCATATTGCACTATTCACCCCTCCTCTAGTGCAATTTTAGAAACTTCTTTCTTTAACTTTGATTGAGCCTCAACCAGTCAAGGAGGCTATGGACTTTCAATTCATAGGGGGTAGTATGGGACCTGTCATGGGCAAGAAAATCACCAGTTTGATTGAGCATGCTACTAATCAATAAAGAAGAATTCAAATAAACTGGACATGGAAATCAATGTTTTAGCTAAGCATATACATATCTTTGTTTTCTAAAGCAATTATGTTTGTCCAAGCCACGAAAGTGGTACCAAATCAAGTCATACTCTAAATACTAGATAGGACCCAAAATAGGGGAGAGAGTCATCTAATGAGATAATTACCTCAGGTTAGATGGGTACAAACATGATAAAAAGGCAAATTTTAGCAGACGATACGACTACCATTAATAATTGTGAGTCAGAAATTCTCAATAACTCCTATAGCTCTAACTTCTTCAAAAAAGAAAAACTCCATAGCTCTAAAACTACTATAATACATTAGAAAACTTGCATTTCCCTTGATACATAATGCTCATTAGTGAGCATAAACTCAGTAATCAATCCACTATGTGTTGTGTGAATGCTTGCACAAATCATAATTCTCAAACCAATCAGTCTCAAAGTAGCTTCATTTAGTGGTAGATCATTGGGGACTGCATCGGTACCTCCCAAGCTCGTCATTTGGCACCAACATAAGGCTGGTGTTCTAATATGAAAATGGCCAGCTCTCAATCAATAATGAACAAGGAGCATGTTTGCGTGCTAAATCAGGGTTTTAAACTTCGTTGCAATATAGCTGGAATAGTGCATGAACAAATAATATTTATAACTCGAATGAAATCCGAGGTCGAACGCAGGGAGCAAATGTTGCAATTAATCTCAAAGACCACAATAACACCACAAATATGAGCAAGTTATAATGAAAATTCCATGCAAGAATAATATATATATATGAGAATCAATGTCAAGGTGCAAAAAGAACGGGGTAAAATGGTGATTTAAATCACCAATTACCCCTTTACAATTATATCAAATAAATGCACAATATCAACCAAGTAATTCCACGTAGATGTAAGTAAGCAATAAGTGCACAGTGCGCTCTGTCAGAGATATCAGACGATGGATGCTCAAGGGCAGATGTCTTAAACAATGCCTGCTATAGTGCTTTCACACTAATCTTTCTTCTTCTCTTCTTCTTCAGCCCTTCTTCTTTTTCTCGTCGGCTCTTCTCTTCTTTCTCCTCTTCACGTACAAGGGAACAATTCGCTCGCGGCTAAGTGTTGAGCAACTGCATAGAGGAGCAAACCTCCTCTCCTCCTCTATTTCTCTTCTTTCTTAGGTAACCAGGTAGGTAATCAAGTAATCAGATATTCGGTTGACCAGGGCTATTGGCGTGGGTGGTAGCCGAGGAGTGTGCTAGGTGGGTATATGGATCCGGGTGTGTGCGTTGAGTGCGTGAGGGGACCCGACCCCCATGTTCTTGGGCGATGGGGTAGGAACACAAAAACAACTTATATGACTTCTTCCACTCCTCAGTCCACGATGTGAGACTAAATCCCACAGCTCCTTCATGTGTTACCAGCTACTGATGATGCGGTCAATTGATGGTGAAGGAGCAGTCAAAGCTCCAAATCAAAAGCCTGGGCATCTTCCTAGAAGTCTTCCGCTTTACCTGGAGATGGAGCCTGGAGCAGCTGTCGCAAGAACATTCTTCGAGCTCACTCAAAGAAGCTTCGTCAATGGTAGCAATGACCTATGTACCTGAAATAGAGAACACAGCCTTGCGACCTCGTCAGATAAGCTCAAGAGATGCGCACAGATGCGACGAAGGCAGTGGTGGCGGTGGCGTGTCGTGGAAGGGGTCAGAGAGGGCTAGCGAACGTGGAAAATGAAGGTGGAGGTGGTTGTGTTCGGTGGAAAGATAAGGAGAATAATTCCCTCAATTTCTTGAGGGGTTTTGCTCGTGTGGATGAGGCGAAGCTTTTGGGAGTGGTGGCGACCGATTTGGTGGAGTGCAGCAACCATGCGAGCTCATCGGAGGTACGCCAGCGAGGTGGAAGACAAAGGACGTGCGGGCGAGTCTGTGGTCGAAGTGGAGTTGTAGTAGCATGTTGATGATACGTAGATGGAGTAGAGTTGTTGAGGCTAACGAACAGACGATGAGGGGCAGAGGAGGCACCAAGTCTAGTATGGCCGATGCTAGAGGAGATGAATGCTCTAGTGAGAGGGAAAAGCGACGATGAAGGGTTAGGAAGCGCCTCGGTGGTATGGCAAGGTGTGGAAAGACGAGGGGAGTTGGAACCGATCGCCTATGGTATGTAGCGGCTGGCGAAGAGGCCAGAGGTAGGAGGGTCACCGAAGTCAAGCTTGGAGCGAGCCGGAGGTAGGAAAAGAAGAGGGATTTTGGCTCAAAAGCTTGCTAAGGAGGTAAGGAATGTCATGGGGGATCTTTTACAAGGCTTATGAGAGCTTGGAGAATAGAAAACAAGCTTCCTAACTTGCTTAGGATTCAAGAAGAACCCCACTAATTTTGTGGGTTCGCACGCACGAATCAAAGGTAAAAGAAGAGGGATTTTGGCTCAAAAGCTTGCTAAGGAGGTGAGGAATGTCATGGGGGATCTTTTATAGGGCTTAGGAGAGCTTGGAGAACAGAAAACAAGCTTCTTAGCTTGCTTAGGATTCAAGAAGAACCTCACTGATTTTGTGAGTTTGCATGCACGAATTAGAGGGAGTTAGGCATCGAGATTGATCCCAATAGGTTTCCATAGGTTTGAAATCAATCCCACCAAATTTGGTGGGATTTGATTGAAGTTTGAATAGGATTCTGCTCGGTCAAAGCTCACCTGGAGGTCGATTGACCTCCAATGGCGGCAAGGACTTTTTTGAAAAGAATATGAAGAAGTTAGGGGAATTTTATAAATATTTCAAAAGTTGAGGGGCTATTTGACAGGATAAGAGTCATACTTGGACCAAAATGCAAACTAGGTCAAAATGATCTCAAATTGGGCCTAAATTTTGGTACAAACCTAATTTGGACCTACGAAATCTAATGGTAAAGTCGAATTTAGGTTTTGACAGAATTTGATTAGGTAAATTATGCAGAAGTCCAAATTAGGGTAACTTTCTATCTGTGACTCTATTTTAGGCCAAAATAGATTCTGATGGTCAAATCAAAGATACCAAACCCTATAGAATATTTTCCTATGAATTTTAGAGGGTTTAGGTAAATTTTATCCTGACCATAACCATATTTAATTAAGCAGATCTATTTTTAGATTTTCAGATGTTCATTAATTCTTGAAATGCGTGAAAACCCGTTTCGTTTTGCATGGACCCACTTATTAGATATTAATGACCATATGACCTTTAATAAACCCTTGAAATACCCTGTGGTTATTCTGTATTTTTGAAATGTTGTTAAAATTGTAGAAATAGCCCTAGTTTCTTGTCTTCTTCTCAAAACGAAACATTATGCTTATATGACCTTCTAATGATTATATATGAGCTTTTATCAACTTTATCAGACCAAATTGAGCTAGTTATGGCTCATGATGGTGTTCCTATCATATCCCCATGCCTAGCTTTTGCTAGTCCCTTAGCAAAACCTTATGGATCAAACTGGTTATCTAGGTTGGATGTAACCATTAGGATGCCCTGCTAAGCCACATCTATAGGAATCAGATCTTAATACCAATAATAGACCTAGAGGTACTCAAGTACCAGCCCAGATCCAAACTTGGCTAGATTTCGCCTCAGTCTACCATGAAGGTTTCTAAGGCCCGCAGGAACTATCCTAAGGTTTGTTGGACCTAGCGGTTAAGGCATCCATGCTTGTAACATAGTTAGCCCAAGTTTAATATGCCAGTGCATTTTTGTAAGAGAGAGATAGAAGAATTTTTCATTTTTAGAGAGCTCTCTCTCTCTCTTTTTCTTTTAATTATATTTTTCCTTAGATCCAACCTCAGATTGACCCTAAACACATTCTATATCAGATTCCTTATTCCCACCATCAATCCTCGCAAGATCCCTGGAAATCGATGCTTTGAGATAACACCGCCCATGGTAACCCCTAGAACCCTGTCTTTCGATATTTCAAGATAGTGTCGTCCATGGCGTTCTATAGCTCAATGCAGATCCTAGCAATAACATTTTGTGATAATGCCTCCCTTGGCATCTGAACTAGCACAAGGTGGTTACATGCCCCCGGTAGGATATTTAGATATCCTAGGAGACATGCACCGATGAGACGATATGTTATTGCACATTTTCAAGGGGAATTTCCCACCTCTTCATGTCGGGAACTTGTCCAAATCAACTTGTGTTTTCAAACCACTCCTAATCTAGATCTTAGGATCATTTTCAGAATAGAATTAATGATTTCATATTTAAGAGCACTGAACCAGACTGTGTGTGATTTAGGGTACTTAAGTTACCAAGTCCTGCAAACTAGAGGTCAGTTAATGGGGTCGAATAATCCCTAAGCCTTAGACCTAATACATAAGCTTTGCATTTTCCTCAACCTCTTGAGGACTAATCCAGATCTTGACAAGTATGTGAGTGTTTAAATCTCAGAGCAGATCCAAGAGGCCTAAGGTTGGTATTCGCTACTAATCCCTTAAGTTTTAGCCTTCCAGGTCTTAATTCATCATTCGATCCAACCTAGAAGGTAAGTTCCATTTTTGTTTTTTGAGAAAATAAGGAATTCTATTTAAGGAGATAGCCATCCAGGGATTTTATTAATAGAATCAAAGAAAAAAAAATTACATCAACTTCTCCAATGATGTATGAAAGCCTAACACTCATGTACAATTTGTATTGAATTGACAGGTCTCCCCTGAAAAAGACACTCATTTTGTGCACACCAAATACACCACAGAACAGCCGCCATGGAAAAATGAGGCCTCCCACTCCTAATAAAATCCCCTCACATGTCCTCCCATATAGGTATCCCACCACCACATACCTTGCTCCACACACAATCAGTGATCACACACGAGGAAAAAATATGCCACACACTATTAGTATGAAAGCCACATAGATAACATGTATGAGCAGCCACCCCCATTCCTCGGTGCCTTAAGTCACTAGTAATGAGCCCGTCCCTCTTGCAGAGCCAAAGAAAAATTTGTATCTTCAACGGGATTTTCAACTTCCATAACCTGCACAAATGATGTCAGCATCTTCACTTTGTCTCCTTGAAACCATATCTTCATAGGCCTTGGCAGTGGAAAAATTCCCCATCCATCTGTATGTGTAAGCACCCCCTGTTGGCTTGAAGTCTTGCATCAGTCTTGCTCTTTCCCCCCATGTGTGACTCCCCTCCTTGTAGCCCATTCCTGGTATCTCCCATCTATTTGCTTCTTCATCCCAGAAGCCACAACCTTAGCCTGTTTGTCACCCACAAGACCAGATACCCATGGATATTGGTTATGTAATACACCCAATTTTCCAACCAGAAAAGAAAGGATTGTCCGTCCCCACAGGCTGGCTGGAAAAGGTCCCAATTTTCCTTCATAGCTACCACCACCGAGCTCCAGAAAGGTGATGCTTTGATGGGAGAAAGTCTATTTTCCACGGAATGTGAAGCACCATGTGTTCCTCTTATCACTTCCACCCATGATTTATTTTCCCCTTGGAAAATTTTTATTGCGCACTTCAACAGTAGAGAGTCATTAAACTCCTTCAAGGATCTAATTCCAAACCCCCCCTGCTTCTTTGGTGATACATACTATCCCATTTTACTGGTTGGAGGAAGCATCCCTCATGTTTCACCCCCTTCCAAAAGAAGTGTTTCCTCATTATATCTAGGCACTTCCAAATTGCTTTAGGAGCTCTGAAAACTAAAAACATGAAGATCGGCATTGCTGTGATAATAGAGTTCAAGAGAATCAATCTTCGCCCCTTTGAGAGATATTTACTACTCTTACATTCTAGCTTTGCAGAGATTTTCTAGAACAAGTAATTCCAATCACTCTTCTTCATCTTCCCGCTCTTCAGTGGCAACCCAAGATAGGCAATCGGCAATGAGATGATTGGCGTGTGCAAAATCTCATAAAGTTGGTGGCCCACATCTCTATTCGATCCAAAACAAATAAGGGAGGATTTTTCCCCATTCAATTTCAGCCCTAAAATCTCCCCAAAAATAGTTACCGTATGATGTATGATGCACACCTCCCACGTACCCCCTTCTACAAAAAATACTATGTCATTCGCAAATTGGAGCACAGGGGCCAAAGATTGACTGCTTGATAAAGTATACCCCTTGATCATCCTCATTTCCGAAAGCTTGAAAGTGAAGCAAGCCAAGGTATCCATTGCCAAGTTGAATAATAATGGGGCTAAGGGACAACCCTGTCTGACCCTACATCTGGGTTGAATCCATGCACCACATGGTCTACCATTGATCAAAGGGGAGAAAGCCGAGGTAGTAATGCATCTCTTCATCCATCTAATCCATAGGACAGGGAATCCTCTACGTCTGAGTATCTCCCACAAATAAGGCTAGGAAATCGAGTCGTAAGCCTTACTGAAGTCGACCTTCCACATGAAGGCCTTTGTCTTTCTCCTGCTTCATCCAACCACCATTTCCTGGGCCACAATAAAGGACTCTTGCAATGATCTATCCGGCAAGAAGGCTGACTAAACAATCAATATTATTTCTTGGAGTACCCCTCTCAATCTATTTGCCAGTACTTTGCTAATAATCAAATAAATGGAATTAAATAATGCTATGGGTCTAAACTCACTGAACCTCTTCGCCCCAGGCTTCTTAGGAAGCAAGAATAAATATGACCTGTTCAACTTCTCAAACCCACTATTCCCCTGTTGGAACTCGTGGACTGCCTCCATTACCTCCCCTCTCACCACCCTCCAAAACTCCTTGTAGAATAATACTTGAAACCCATCCAGACCCAGAGATCATTCAAGGTTGAGGTCATTAATGGCATCAATCACTTCCTATTCAGAAAAAGGGGTTACCAATCTGTCAGCCTGCATATCTTCCACCCTTGGGTACTCCATTGTCATCAATTTCCAAGCACTTCTGGAAGGGGCAGCAGAAAGGTCTCAAAAATATGCAACCGCTGCAGCCCGAATGTCTGCCATGGAGGTGAGCCGTTGGTCTCTTGAGAGGATGGATGAGATATGGTTGATGTGTCTCCTTGAACTGGCAGCCATGTGGAAAAACTTGGTATTGGCATCACCTTCATGCAACCAAGGTTGCCTCGACTTTTCTCACCAATCCATTTCCATCTTCAAGTCCTCATCTAGAACCACCTCTTGCATTTGTTTCTGTTGTTGCAACTAACTTTCAGCCAGCGGACCTATAGCCTCTTTCTCATCCAACATGCGTAGCCAAGCAAGAGTTTCCACCCTCCTTTGTTTGCACAGCACCCCCACAATCTATCCATACTCTTTCAACATAATTTTCAGCCCCGCTGCTTCACAGCAAGCCTTGAGGTCGCTGACCTGGACACCTATTTCATCTCCCACCAATTCGCAATCATCTCCTTGCATCCTGGCTCCCTCAACCACAACCTTCTGAATTTAAAGTAAGAGCCCACTGAGCTACCTTCACCACAATCCCAAATCAACGGATGTGGTCTGAAAATGGCCTCTCTTGCCCGGCCACACCAGAGAGATGGTACCTATCCAGAAGACTTGATTTCCTAAAGAAATGATCAAGTTTCAACATTTGCCTATTGCCACTGCGCCAAGTGTATTCCACACCCGAAGAGGGTTACTCACTCAATCCCATGCTCTAAACCGCAAGTTGAAACCCAAGCGTAAATTGGTCAGTGTGCTCGCTTGCTCTGTCCTGACTAGAAAGTGTGCAATTGAAGTCACCCTCTCCAAGCCATGGACTATCCCTGACCCCCTTCACTCTCTCTGCAAGCTCAGACCATAAGGCAATCCTCCTGGTTGCGTTGCATGGCCCATAAATGCAGGTGATATACAAAAAACATCTCGTGTGGACTACCTGAAATCTGCAGGTTATACTGAACTCAGCTTGTAGTACCTCGGTTAGCTGCAGCCTTGCGATCTTCCACCATATGGCCATGCCTCCCGATCTACCTTGGGCCATCACTATAGTAATTTCAAATCTCCCCTCTTGTATCAACGGCTTCCATGAGTTTTGCCCATCCTCTTCAATGTGTGTTTCTTGCAGTAGTGCACAATCAACATCCCACTCTCTCATATATCTAGCAAGGGAGGCTCTTCTCACCCCGTCGCACAGCCCATGCACGTTCCATGATAGAATTCTCATCTTGTGTCAGGTTTCCCCTTCCTTGCCCCCTCATTAGTCCTCATCACTCCAAGCGCTCTTGCCACCATGCTCAATTCCTTCCCTACCCTGTCATCACCTTACCTTCTCACAGTTTGTATGGGGATCTAATCAATACACCTTTCCCCTTGACTTTGGTCCCAACATCGTATCGAAAATCTTCAAGCGTATCAAAGGCAAAGGAAGCTTCCACCCCTAATTTTTCAAGTCCACTTCCGGCGTTCTCCTCCATTGATACAATCATCTACGAGCCTCTCTCACAGATGATTGTATCATTTGTCATGGACTCAACTACTTCAATCATCAGGCCCCCTCCACGTTCCTCAACATGGTGCTCCTTTCTCTTCTTTATCACCGGTCTCTCCTCTGTAGAGATTCCATCTCCCTTCTGGATAGAATTATTTTGGACCACCTCTGCGAAAGTCTTTGCCCTCTGCTGCTCATGTATCTCCACATTATCCACGTAGATTCAAAGCTGAATCAACCACGAGCTTCCCCCACATCGGAGAATGATTTTTTCCAGTAGAGAGCCACTGCGTGCAAAAACCACGTTCACCCAAACCACCCTCCCATCCCCTTCCCCAAGCACAACTTCTGAAACTTCCTTCAGCACTACGAAGCTTTTAATCATCTTCGCCACAACCACATTGGTTCTCAGATGCAAAGGCAGGTTGCTAATCTCCAACCTCCCCTGTTTGGATGCCACCTTCTGTGGGGGTCGCTCCTTCAATGCCCCATCAAAAGGCAAAACATACCTCCACACCACATTGATGTTCTCAAACTTGCTCGATTGAAATTGGAGGGACTCAACGTCCATCATACCCAAGCCATACAAAAGGAAGTGAGAAGGACCCAAGGTTGCAACCTTCCAATTCGATGAGCTTAGGGTTAGGGATCTTACCATCTACTGAAGCCCATCCAAAGATGGAGCCCCTATCATCACCTCCCCAATCAATGCTCCCCTTAGAACCATCTATGCTGCTGCATGAATGTCTTCGCAGTATGGGACCTCTATGTCAAGGAAGTGTTCAGCCAATGTTGGGGGTGGAGGCGGCGGAGCCCTCAATCCCCTCTACCCTAAGAGAGGATGATGGTGTGGGACCTTTCCTCCTCCCTGCTGTGTCCCTCCTCTCTTACACATATCACATTTATGGCCTTCTCTGCCACAAGCTACACAAATAAGAGGCCCCCTGCACACTGCCGCCATGTGTCCTCTTGCCCTACATCTGAAGTAAAGGACCTCCCCCTCATTCGCCCAATGCCTACCCTTCACGGTGGCCCCCTCTTCTCTACAATCTTCCTTGTGCATCCACCTCTTCGATCTCCATACCTCCCAGCCCTCATTCTCCCTCCTGTAGCCAGAGCCCCATTGCCCCATGTTCCATATTATTCTGAAGGGACTCAATTTCTTTCTTTATCTCTTTGCTCCTTTCTGTTTTTTCAATCTTCCTCCTTCATTTTTCTCTTAAATGGATCTTCTTTTTCCTCAACCTCCATTTTATTTTATTATTATTATTTTTTAATGAGTGAAATCCTTTTGTGATTTTATTTTCACAGTGTTTTGCGCTTTAATACCCCCCTATGCTTACAATTTGCAATGTCCTTATTGTAAATTAGGTGGGTTCGAGTTCAGCTTAGATCGTACATTAGAATAGGTTCAAAAGGTGGGTGGATGGGTCGGGGTGACTGTTGCGGACGATTTCAAGCTCTGGTATGTGTACCAGAGGTGGAGTCAGTTGTTCTAATGGACAAACCCTAAAGTGCAATATGAGTTCAGTAGATAGTTATGTCAAAAGGATTTCGGGTTTTTCAAAAAAATGATGGGTTGCCTCCCGTTAAGCACTAAGTTTAACGCCATCAGTTGGGTGCAATAAGCTCAGAGAGAATGGAGATCGAAAGATAATGATAAGTCCACTTTAGTGGATTATTTTTTGGTCTAAGTTCTCTTTAATTAGCTATTCTTAATTATCAATTGATTAGGAGTTATATGACAATTCACCTTAGTTTGCATGAAATTTTATGCATTAATTTTATATTTATGATATGGTAATATAATTAATTTGATGGATGAAGGCTAGGTGCAAGTGCTCAGACATCCATTTCTGCATCTATAAGATATTTGGAGATCAGATCAGATGTTTGGTAACCACCATAAAAAATGCACTGATGTCTACACATTTTAAGACATCTACAGAATTTATCAGACGTCTGTTGAAAAACCACCAGAACTTATCCATCTGTTTCAATCACTCGCAATGTTCGTGAGTGGTTGGAGAAGTTGACGGCCGAAGGAAAACAAACCAGGGACTTTTAAAAGAGGGTCGGCCATCTTCTTCAAGAGGATCGATCCTTCCCCCCCTGCGGGGATCTCCTCCTTCCTCCATCACCATGGAACAAAGGCACCCTGTGAACCAAGTGCACACCGTGGCCCCAGCCTGCTCCAACATCACCGCTCAACTCCGACGAAGTGATGCGTAGTGACAGCATGCACTACACCCTTTCCCACTCTTCCCTGACAAAAGCACCACCAACACCAGCTGCTCTGTCCACCATCACCACCTTCATCTTCTCCACCAAACAAAAGAAAACTCCCCCACCGCAGAGCACCTCCTGCGCACACCACCCTTGCGAGCGGTTTGCCTCCTCATCGCATGCTCAGCCACCGTGCGTGCAGCCACATCGCTTCCTCCTTTCGTGCGCATGCACGCTCACGTCGATAGCCAAAGCAGTCGTCGCCGCCAACCCGTGCGTATGCCTTCTTCTTCCTCCTCCTCCTCCCTGCACAACCGAAGGAACCCAAAGCTTGCAGCCACGTCCTCGCCGGCCATCTCCAGCCACTCGTTCTCCACGACAACACCACCGAGGATCTCCACGCAGCATGCCAACCCCTTCCATGCCTCCACGCAAGCCACAGCAGTCCACGCACGAGCACGCATAACCCACCGCCAGTGAGCTCCTCCTCCATCGGCCAACTAGCTTCGGCCACCGCACGTCGCCGCACCACCGTCGGGGCATTCCTCTCTGCCGGCCCTACTCCTTCGACGAGCCGCACCACCAACCGTGGCTCCCTCCATGCACATGCCAAGGGGAATCAACTTCCCCTATTTCTCTACAGTAAAGCTCGAATTAAAATTTACGTTACATGACATTGTGGAAAACACTATTGTGATATTTATCTAATTATTATATTATGGTAGATTTGCATGAATATCCCTCTTGTTTATTTGAATTACAAATAGTTGAAGTCTTCTCATGAACAATAGAGTATGGGGTATTAGTTATAGGGAGTAGGCTCTGTTTTAATTATTATTGACGGTGCTTATTAGTACCAAGATCATAATTCACGTATTTCCATAGTGGTGATTTTGCATGTGCACACCTATATTCTTGATTAATTATCTAGATTGAGAATTTATGAGGGCAATGAGTGCACTAGTTAATACGCACACCCGTTGAGATTCCCAAATAAATGAGTCACAACTCACTAATTTAATAGGCTAATCCCTCCCTATGGAGACCTAACTAGTTTTCTTGTTAGATTTTGAATAATTAAATGTTTTGAAAAGCGATTTTCTACAACGACACGTTATTTTATGTTATAAATTTTATCGAAAACGAAAATCACTCTTTCAGATAACTCAGCCAAGTTTGTGTCAGTGAGTTCAATGAACGGTCTAAGTCTCTGATCATTTATGATAAATGGTTCAAAATCACGGCTGAGTTCACTGATTTCTATAGCCCCATTTCCAAAAACATGTCTGACAAGGAATGGTCCAATCCATTTTGATCTGAGTTTGCCTAGGAATAGTTTGAGTTTGGCATCAAAGAGTAGGACCTTCTGACCAAGATGGAAAGTTTTTCTTGATATGTGCTTGTCATGAAAGGCTTTAACCCATTCTTTGTAAATTCACGAGTTCTCGTACACGCCATTGCGTAGTTCTTTGATCTCGCTCATTTGCAATTGTCGGTGGGTTCCAGCCTTATAAAGATCTAGATTGCACTTCCGTACTACCCAATAAAACTTGTGCTCCATTTCGATGGGTAGGTGACATGCCTTCCCATACACGAGTCTGAATGGATACATACCTAATTGGGTTTTGTGGGCGATCCTATAGGTCCACAAAGCTTCCGAATGGTGGGCCGACCAATCCTTCCTATTAGGTCGAACAGTGACCTGAAGGATTTTCTTGATCTCCCTATTAGACAGTTCGGCTAATCTGTTGGTTTCGGGGTGATAAGGAGTCGAGATTCGGTGCGACACCCCATACATTATCATTAGGGATCTGAACTGTGCATTTGTGAAATGGGTCCCTCCATCAGAGATAATAGCACGTGGGACACCGAACCGTGAGAAGATGTGCTGATGAATGAACTTGCTTACCATTTTATGATCATTGGTTCTAGTCGAGACGACTTCAATCCATTTGGACACGTAGTCCACGGTGAGGAGAATGTATTTGAAGCCATCTGATTTGGGAAAGGGGCCTATAAGATCAATTCCCCATATATCGAAGATTTTGCACATGAGAATCGACTGTAAATGCATCATATCGTGGTAGCTCATGTTGCCCAAGGTCTGGGAACGAGTGCATGCCTTACAGTAATCATGTGCGTCCTTGAAGATCGTAGGCCAATAAAAGCCACACTAGAGGACTTCAGCTGCAGTTTTATGTCCGGAGAAGTGTCTACTGCAGGCCTGGTCATGGTAGAAGGACAAGATGTCTTGAATCTCCTCTTCCGGGATGCATCGTCTAATGATCTGATCAACACCAATGCGAACGAGGTACGAGTCTTCCCATATGTAGTACTTGGCATCAGAAAGTAATTTGTCTTTCTTAGCCTTCAGCCAATTAGACGGGCTCTGATGAGATACCAAGTAATTAACCAAATCAACGTACCAAGGAAGTTCCGCACCAATAGTCAGGAGCTTCTCATCAGGAAAAATGTTCCGTGATCGGGTCGGAAGGGTCGATGATAGTAGAAGGAAGGCGGGACAAGTGATCAACTACCATGTTATGTTTTCCTACCTTGTCGCGAATCTCAAGGTCGAATTCTAGCAATAGCAAGATCCAGTAGATTAGTCAAGGTTTCACGTCCTTCTTTGCAAGAAGGTGCCTCACTATGGTGTCATCCAAGTATACGATAACATGGGAACCCAAGAGATAAGATTTAAATTTTTCTAGGCCAAATACTACGGCTAGCAGCTCTTTCTCAGTAATTGTATAGTTATGCTGAGCCTTGTCAAGTGTCTTGCTAGCATAGTAGATGACTGTTGACAGAGTAAAATCGAGGTTTATAAATGCTACGTCATAGTATAGGTCGAAATCGCTTGAAAACAAATGAAATTTACTACTCGAATGAAAGTCCAAGGTCGAACACAGGGAGCAAATAGGAATTCACACACTAATCTCAAATAATGTAAATGAACACAAGAATTTAAATCACAAAATGATATTCAATAAATACGAATAGTCACATTGGATATTTAATGAATTTTCATGTATTTTGAGGCAATAAAAAGGTAGAGAAGCTAAAATAGTGGTGATTTAAATCACCAATTATTCTCTAAGCATATATATCAAGCATTCAATCAATGTAAATATCTTAATAGTAATTCTAAAGTAATGATGTAAACATATTTGTTGAGGGTAAAATGCCTATTCATGCATGTTCCTAGGCTTAGATTTGCATTTCATGTTATAAATATTGCATAGCATGCATCATTCTGCATTTAGAGTAGTTGTATATAGTTTAGGTTAATTACGTCGTTTTTGTGGTTAGGAGAGAAGCATATTTATTTCAGAGCCTTGGATTGATGATCCAACCATACGGATCTGATCGAGACGACAATCGAAGTCCAACGCTTCTGAAATCGCCTCGATCGGAGTCCCGTAGCACCATATGCAATCCGAGGAAGATTAACAGACAAGGGACTAGGGGACATAATTTGGAGCTTCAAATAATAAATCCGACCACGCGGATGGATTTGGGTTGATGAACGCAGCCTAACAGCGTGAAAATCGACTCAATCCGACCTCTGTAGCAGCCCCTATAACAAGAAGATGGATGACCCAGACTGCGCCACGTGGCGCAGCCCAGGCCGTCAGCACATGCAGCACCGCACGCGGGCAACAACGCAGGTGCACGCGTGCGCGGCAAGGCGGGAGCGCGACGCCAGCGCAGCATGAGGTGGACTACAGCAACATATGAGCTGGACTTACAACGACGCTTACAGCCGTCGGTAATTTATCGCATGCCAGCAAAGCCAGCTGTGGGCGCCAACAGGCATGAGCTTCCTACAGCGACGTTTTCAGCGACGACCTGGATGTCACTAATGGTCCCATACCTATTTTTGCCTCTTCTCTACTATAAAAGGACCTACACCCCCTCCCTTCCAAGCCATCTCTACCTACTCTACTCCTACCTACTCCTAAACTCTAGCAAGCCTACCAACGCTCCATTAGAGCTTGTAATCAAGCTCCCAAGGTGCCTATTAGTGTAACGAACCTCTGCCCCACCAAATACTCCTCCAACTTCCCATCTCCCTTCATAGGTCACCTTGGAGCTGTCCTCCCACCTCCATTCTGGTAGCAGATCACCTCCGTCTTCTCACCTCCATTCTGGAGCCACGCCGAAGCTTTCCTCAACACGACGTCCTCCTGCATCTCACCTCCATCGTCCCGCTCCTCACCTCCTTTGTCCGAGCTTCCGCCAGGTGCCATCGTCTCACCGAACAGCCGATTCAGGAGATTTCCTCTCACCTCCCTCTCTTTTTATGCTTTCATAGTAGATTGTAATAAACATTGGATTGATATATATACCATTTTTGTTCCTCATCTCTATCTTGTGCTTCATTTGCTTGTCTTTTATTTCAAAAACACAAAAAAATAACAAAACCCTAAAATACCAAAAAGAAATGAATCGAAGCGTGGTTTTCATGTAAAGTAAATTTCGCCTCCCTGTGTTCGACCCAGGACTCCCTTGGAGTTTTGGTATAAATTTTATCTGATCGACGTGTTTTGCAACTACGATGATGGGTTACTTGTAACCTCGATTTCAAACACGCAAAACACGCCCGACCATTTTGGCACCGTTGCCTGGGAGGCAACGGAATTTACTTTATTGTTTCTTTGCATTTACATAGCACTAACCCTACTTGTCTTCGATCTACTGTCTTGCAGGTACCCTAGCATGGAGGTCCAATTGCAGTAGACCGGAGTAAAGTGCTGGTAGAGTGTTTTGTAAGTGTCCCCCACACCACCCCCACCTTAGTTTTCATTCGATAACCGAATAACTCAAACCCAAATCAACTTAGGTGCTTTTTATGAACCCTAGGATCGATTTGGTTATTTGTTTGCCACCTCCACTCACCTTGCCATCCACATAAATAAAAATAAAAAAAATAAAAAAAAGTGTTATCTGATTGTGGGATTTTCTGAAAGCTACACACTTAACACCCACAACTTCTTATCCTAAGGCGTACAATCACTTTGATTCTACCACTTAACCGGGATTTGACTTGTGGACCTAGTACACTTCAACTAAATACACATAAGTGAGTAGAAATCTGAATAGGTTAAGCATTCTTGTGTGCCTTAACTAAGTGGTGCAATAAGCCAATTGATTGAGCTGTTTGGGCCACACCACTCAATCTAAAACTAATCCATCAAGTAGCTTGCCACTTAGGACTGAACCAGGCACTCCATATTATTTTTTATTTTTAAAGGAACATATCATCACCCGTGCTTTCAAAACTTGGACTAAACCTTGATTGAACCAACCTAAGAATTAAACCCTAAAAGCTACTAAACAAAGTTGAACTCTAAAAGGCACATCATCAAATAACCTTATTTGAGAACCCTGGTTGTGCACATACACACATTTTAACTGATCATTAAGGCCACGACCCATCTAAAGGGCCCATCACATTCCTGAAGCACCATTGTCCCAAGCCTAACTAAAATTGATTAGATGTTTGCCCTAAGGACTAATTCGCTTGTCGGGATCCAGATTGAGATTGTTCATGATTAACCTGCTTATACTAGTTAATGTGATGTCTAACTAGGGGAGTAGCGTCAAACAACCGCAACTGGGGGGTACACTAGGAACCGAAGGTGCAAGCCAAAGGAAGAATCTTCTCCCCAGTCCCTCCTTCTAAGTGGTTGGATTGCCTGGACATAAGTAGAGTAAATCGTCTATAATCTTAGGATAGATTCTGAGAGTCTATAGACCTTTAGGCTACCCAAACTAAGGACAGGCTTGTATTTTTGTCTTGCAGGGCTCCTTTCTCTTCTGATTTCCCTCCTTACTTCACCATGTAACCTTCCACATCCTACACACATTTCACATTCTATCCTCCTACCACCACTTATCCCCAAGATGATTACTATCTTGACTTGACTTGTAATTACCCATCCACTAGCCAGGATGACTTTGATTGGGGATATGAATCCGGACCTCAGTGTCCAGGGCCTAATCCTGGACAACAAGACTATGATTATTATCCTTCCCATAGCTATAATCATTATGGATCTCCATCCTTTGATGACCAAGCCAACCTGATCTACAATCAGGAAGAATATCATGATTATAACACCTACCCTCCCAGTATTCCACTGAATATAGGTTGCCACCATCCTTTGAACAACCTAGAACGACCTACTTTCAGGGAGGGACCCGAGAACCTCGACATCTTGACTCCCCTAGATTCAACCCAAACCCACCCAAACCTGAATCGAACCAATCAGTTCAGGTGAGCCAGATCCAAGATAGAGTGTTAGATAATTTGAGGAACACCATACAATCTTTAGAAGCCCAGCCAACACCATGCACTGAAGCACTGGAGCCTATGATCAAAATGATTGATGAACTTAATAGTTCTCTATTGGATTTGCTCCAAAGTGTTAGGGATAGGGACATGGGTGAGTTTCTTCTTGGGAAATTGTCGAGGTTGAGGATGAAATTTGTGGTTGCACTAGTCAAATCTTGGGATGATTCTCAAGATGAACCCTCTTCAGGAGAGCCAATGTCTGAACCTGCTCAGGCGTCTGTCGGGGGGGATACATATTCGAAGATTGGAGATGACCAGATTGGTCTGGAGCAACCCTTTGAGGATGAACCAATTGATTCACCCGAGATTCCCAAGTCAAGAAACGAAGAAAATTATGTCTCCTTGGATGATGAAATGACTTGTGATGTTGAGACATATACAAATGAGGATCATCAATTCTTTGACTTTGAGGGTGAAGAATCTTTAGGTGAAGTCTCACTTGAACATAAGGAAAATGATTTTAGTGAGACAAACGGGCATGAGGAATCTGATGAACCATTTGATAGCCCGTTCATTGAAGATTTGGATTCGGTTGGGGTTAACTTGGAGGATCTGAATCTTGATGATTCAATCAGTGACCTCAGTCCTCATCTGCACCCCAAAGAGCTGACTTCTGAGATCTTTGTGCCCAAGTCAAACTTGATTCAGCCACGATTTCTGGACTTGGGAGAATCATATGGGGTGAATAATATGCTAGAGGTCCCGAAGCCTGAGCCCTTGATGTTGGAGGATAGAATTGTTGAAATAAAGATTTGGGAGGCTAATTCTGAGGGAAGTTTGATTTTGGATCTAAGGGTACCTATTGACCTAAAACCACCTATTTTCTACCAGGACCCTTACGATGTCTTTCACGTGCAACCCAAGCTTGAAATAACTGATTATTTTTCTGAGCTAGATGTTAAGTGGACAACCGCACCTATTGAAACATCTTTACTTATTGTTCGACACTTTGGTCTTGGGTTGCACACCACTAAACAGCAGGCCCGGCCCCGCAAACACAACAACCTTCAGTTCTAGGTGATTTTCATCTAGAACCTGAGAAACACTCGACCCTGTGGCATGGGTCTGCACCATAATCTGGTCCACGTCTATGGACATATTCTGTTGGCGAGCTTCAGGATCAACTTTTTTATTTTGATTCTGACCCGCACTTGTGAATTCTCAATTTCTTCTTTGTATGTATGTTATGCCTAGCTGAAGGCATTAAACTTAGCACGTGTGTATACACTCTTCTCTCTGCAGAGTTGACCAAATTTTCACGACACTCAAGTGATGTTCTGTTTACTCTGCCCTTTTCATGTCTTTACTTTTACAATGAGGACATTGCATCATTTAGGCATGGGGGGGTGGATAATCAATTCCTGAAATCATTATGTTAACTCCATAGAATTTTTTTTAGTTTTTTATAAAATTAAAATTTTTGAAAATTTGAAAAAAGTAAAAAAAGAAATTAGGAAAATAAAACTTAGGCATTTGGAAGTTATTAACTTTAGGAAATGATACGAGAGGACCTAAACACCTAGACTCTTCAAATCTTCGGGCTTAATTAGCCTGGGTGTCCACTCGAATGTGGATTTAGTCTCGAGTCCTCGCCAATTAAAATTCATTTTAATTTGGTCAATAAATTGGGATGATAAGTATGCGACTTATCAACCCGCCCTCTGATTTGGGTGGACTTTAAGCCTAAGCATCTGCACACATTTTTTTTGCACTGACTCACTTTTCGGCGATTTTTACGAAAATTGGGTAGCTAATGGACTGACTTGGGTGGTATGGCTGGCAAGTTGTCAGTGGTAACAGCTCATCAGCCGGTTGTCCAGAGCCCAGCTACAAGATCATTTTCATTGTACTGCCTTTAGGTAAATCTTAGATCAGGGAATCCACCTACTTAAAGAAAAAAAAAGAAAAAGGAGAAAATAAAAAAACAAATAAAATTGCACTTCACCGCACGAGTATGGCTAGCATGTTGTCGATGGTAACAGCTCCTCGGTTGGTTGTCCAGAACCCAGCTCACAAAAAAAATGCACAATAATTCCCAAAACACTTAGGGAAGAAGCGGGGAAGTAGAATAAACTGGGGAGATATACACTGGGTTTGCCCTTGTGTTGACCCCATAAATAAAAGTGGAAGAAAGCTACCGATCGTAAAGATAAACCATTAGGCAAGGTCACCTAGGGTCGTAGAAACCTGAAGTCCGTCTTAACGGCTGTTTTGTGAGTCTATCACTTTTTCACAAAGATGCTTAGTACTTAGAGTCCTTTTCAAGTCTTGGGCAGGTCGGGTAGCCGTAAAAAGTTATCCCGGAACTCTCAAATTCCAATAGTACAAAAAAATTAGAAAAGAAGAAAAATAATATATATATATATATCTTCCCTTCTCAAATAAGGCGAGAACTTGGGCAGTCTGCATTCTGGCAGACACCCGGGTACTGTTGAGTTTTCGTAGTTTAGGACATTAGTTGAAATTTTTTATTGTTAATAAATGACTTAGGCCTAAGTGATCTAATCCTAATTCTACTTTTATACAAAGCATATAGCTTAATTATGCTAGGGATTAGCAAAAGATAGGCATGGGAGTATGATGTAAACACATTTGTTGAGGGTAAAATGCCTATTCATTCATGTTCCTAGGCTTAGATTTGCATGTCATGTTATAAATATTGCATAGCTCGCATCATTCTGCATTTAGAGTAGTTGTATATAGTTTAGGTTAATTGTGTCATTTTTGTGGTTAGGAGAGAAGCATATTTATTTCGGAGCCTTGGATTGACGATCCAACCGTGCGAATCTAATAGAGATGACGATCGGAGTCCAACGCCTCTGAAATTGCCTCGATCGGAGTCCTGTAGCACCATATGCAGTTCGAGGAAGATCAACGGACAAGGGACTATGAGACATAATTCAGAGCTTCAAATGATAAATCCGACCACGCGGATGGATTCGGGTCGACGATCGCAGCCTAACGGCGTGAAAATCGACTCAATCTGACCTCTATAGCAGCCCCTACAACAAAAAGAAGATGGACGACCCAGACTACGCCATGTGGCACTGCCCAAGCCACCAGCACACGCTGAACCGCACGCGCGCAACAGCGTAGGTGCGCCCGCGGGCGTGCAGCGCGGCGCAAGTGCGTGGGCGCACACACGTGCGCAGCAAGGCAGGAGGGCGACGCCAACGAAGAATGAGGTGGACTACAGCGATGTATGAGCTGGACTTACAACGACGCTTACAGCCGTCGGTAATTTATCGCATGCCAGCAAAGCCAACTGTGGGCACCAGCGGGCATGAGCTGCCTACAGTGACATTTCCAGCAATGGCCTGGATGTCACTAATGGTCCCACACCTATTTTTGCCTCTTCTCCTCCACTATAAAAGGACCTACACCCCCTCCCTTCCAAGTCATCTCTACCTACTCTACTCCCACCTACTCCCAAGCTCTAGCAAGCCTACCAACGCTCCATTAGAGCTTGTTCTCAAGCTCCCAAGGTGCCTATTAGTGTAACGAACTTCTACCCCGCCAAATACTCCAACTTCCCATCTCCCTTCATAGGTCACCTTGGAGCTGTCCTCCCACCTCCATTCCGGTAGCAGATCACCTCCGTCTTCTCACCTTCATTTCGGAGCCACGCCGAAGCTTTCCTCAACACGACGTCCTCCTGCATCTCACCTCCATCGTCCCGCTCCTCACCTCCTTCGTCCGAGCTTCCGCCAGGTGCCATCCTTTCACGGAACAGCTGATTCGGGAGATTTCCTCTCACCTCCCTCTCTTTTTATGCTTTCATAGTAGATTGTAATAAACATTAGATTGATATATATACCATTTTCGTTCCTCATCTCTATCTTGTGCTTCATTTGCTTGTCTTTTATTTCAAAAACACAAAAAAATAACAAAACCCTAAAATACCAAAAAGAAACGAATCGAAGAGCAGTTTTCACGTAAAGTAAACGTCGCCTCCTTGTGTTCAACCCGGGACTCCCTTGGAGTTTCGGTATAAATTTTATCTGATCAACGTGTTTTGCAACTACGACGATGGGTTACTTGTAACCTCGATTTCAAACACGCGACACATGCCCGACCAAGTATCAAGCCTCAAATCAGTCGTCGGGTCTGATGACTAAATGACTTAACCATCAGATGCTATAGTGCTTCCCTAGCACTGTTCTTCTTCTCCTTCCTTTTCTCTTCTTTGCTTCTACTTTTCTCCTTTCTTCTTCTTTAGCTTTCCTTCTTCAATTGTTCTCTTCTTCCTCTTCTCTCTCTATTGCTCCTTCTTCTTTCCTTCTTCTACGGCTGTGCCTTCTCTCATCTTCTGCTCTTCTTCCTTCTTCAGGCCTTCTGCTTCTACTCTTCTTCCTTCTTCACGCACAGAGGGAAGCACTCTTAGATTTATCCAAGTGTTTTAAAGAGAAAAACTCCCCTTTTTCCCCCATGCTCTCTCTTTCCTTCTCTCTCTAGGATCCACCCTCCCAGGGCTTCAAACAGTGTCAGGTAATTGGGTGTTCGGGCAGAGTGCACACCCGAGTCCAGGGCTACCGAGGGTGTACAGTAGCCGAGTGAGTAGGCATAGGTCGGGTCGGGTCAAGTGTGCGTAGGTGAAGGGGACCTCACCCCCATGTGCGTGCTGAGGCGAACAGCCAATGAGACAAATTCAATTTATGTGATGTTGCGTGCCTCTCCACGACCGAGTTGGGACTATCCCTACGTCCCTTTCTTCGTTGTTGCTGCAGTGGAAAGTGGACTCAATTAAGGTGCTAGTGGCAGTCAATGGCTTCAATTGACCGGGCGAGTGTATTGCTGAGGTGAATCTGTGTCACTTGGAGGTGGCACCTAGAGCTGCAGATGCCGAAGAGAGCTTCAAGCTTTTCTTGATCTTGTCGGTAATGGCGCGAGGGACATGAGTACCTGAAAAAATGAACAAGGCCTTTTGGCCGTGTCAAATAAGCTCAGTAGGATCGCCAAGGACCGACGAGTGCGACGGTGGGTGTAGCGTGGAGTGAGAGTGCGTGTAGGTGGTTGGTGAAGACGAAGATGGATGGAGGATGATGGGTTGTTCGACAGGTGGCTGGGGTAGTCAAGCGGCTCAATAGAGTTAGGGATTTTGTGCTGGTGGATGTGGCAAAGGTCGGGGACTTGTCAGCGAGGAGGATGAAGTTGTGTAGCGAGCGGAAGTCCTCGCCGGAGTGGTCACCGAAGATGGAAGAGATGAGGGTAAATGGCGGTAGCAGAGGTCGAATTTGGAGAATAAGAAGAATAGAAAAACGTAGGGATGGAGAGGAAACTAGAGAATCTAATCTAATGGTCGAAGTAGGTAGAAAACCCACACCAGTGTGATGGCCAGACGTGGGGAAGATGAATCCTCTGAGAGGGGGACGGCGGCGAAGAAGGGGATCTAGATGCCCTGGCATTGGCCCACCAGGCGCAGACGAAGATGAGGAAGAAGGAAGATAGGCCAATTTGGCCGTTGGTCGTCCGTAGAAAGACGAGGGAGTAGCTCTCCAGTACTGAGTTGGAGGAGGGCCATAGGGAGAGTTTCGAAGAGGTTTTTGGCCCTAAAACTCACTGAAGAGCATAGTCGTGCTCTGGGGATCCTTTTATAGGGCTCAGGAGGGGTTTTGAGCTTGGAAGACAAGCTTCCATGCTAGGAAATGTCGTTAGAGTTTGGAAGTTTTAAGATATCCAAATCTCTCATGCGTTCGCATGAGAGATTGGGAAAGTTTTAGGGTTTATGGACGGATTCAATGGAAAGAGGACTCCTCAAGAAATCTCCCTTCCAATTTTGGAAGGGATTGATTGATCATAGGAGTTCTATTCAATCAAAGTTCGTCGGAGTTGTAGGAATAGGATTCATGGCGGTAGGGACCTTTCTGTGAAGAATATAAAGAAGTTGGGGGCTATTGGTAAGAAATGTAAAAGTTAACTGTCTGAATGAGATAGAAAGAGTTTGACTGGACCAAAATGCAAATTGGTCAAGATGATCTTAGATTGGGCCCAAATTTTGGTACAAACCTAATTTGGACCCAAGGAATCCAATGGTGAAGTTAGATTTAGATTTTGACCTCGTTTGACTAGGTAATTTATGCAAAAACCCAAATTAAGGCAAATATCCGTCTAGGACTTTGTTTTAGGTTTAGACAGGTTCTGATGGTCAAATTGAAGGTACCAAACCATAGATAATATTTTTATATAAATTTTAAAGGATTTAGATGAATTTTATCTTGACCAGAACCTCAATTAATTAAGCAGGTCTATTTTTAGGATTTCAGAAGTCATTTAATTCTAAAAACACATGAAAACCCTTTTCTGTCTTTTATAACCCACTTGTTGGACATTTAAGACCATTTGACCCTTAAATATCATTTAGGAAAATCCACAGTTATTTTGCATTCAAGATATGATGGTAAAATTACAGTTTTAACCCTATTTTCTAGTCTTTCTCTCAGAATGATCATGAAATGAATTAGGGCTCTCTGGCAATTATGTAGGAGCATTTATTCCTTGGTAATGACTAAATTGAGCTAGTTATGACTCATGATGGTGTTCCCATCATACCTCCATGCCTAGCTTTTGCTAGTCCCTTAGCAAAATCTGACGAAATTAACTTAAATTTTAGACCATATGCCTTTTTATGCTCAGATTTCTACTGTGTGCTTTCTTTTATAAATTAGGTTAGAATGTTAATAGTAGGTCTAGAGGTACTCAAGTACCAACCAAGATCCAAACCTGACCAGCTCTAGCCTCAGTCCACCGCAAAGGTTTCTAAGGCCTACAGGAACTAACCTATGGTTCGTTGAACTCCGTGGTTAAAGCACCTGTTCTTGTAACATGTTTTAACCTAGGTTCAGTTTGCAGTGCTGTTTTGTAAGAGAGAGACAGAGGAATTTTTTCTTTATTTTTGGAGAGTTTTCCCTCTCTTTTCTTCCTTTATTTTAGCTTTAGATTGGCTTTACAACACATCCTGTATCAAATTCCTAGCTCCCACCATCAATCCTCGCAGGGTTCCTAGCAATCGATGCTTTGAGATAGCACTGCCCATGGCAACCCCCAGAACTCTGGCTTTCGAGATTTCGGGATAATCCTGCCCATGGTGTTCCATAGCTAAATCCAGATCCTGGTAATCGATATTTTGTGATGATGCTACCCATGGCATCTGAACCAGCACAAGGTGCTTACATGCCCCAGTAGGATATTTAGATATCCTAAGAGATAAGCACCAAGGAGATGGTATGTTATTGCGCATCTTCGAGGGGAATTTCCTGCCTATCCACGTCGGAAACTCTTCCAAATCAACTTGTGTTGATCAGCCGCTCCTAATCTAGGTAGCTTTTTTAGAACAGATTTAATGCATTTGCATGATTTTGATAGTTAAGCGCACTGAACCAGACTGTGTGTGGATTGGGGTGCTTAGGTTACTGAGTCCTGCAAACCAGAGGTCAGTTAACAAGGCCGAATAATCCCTAAGCTTTAGACCTAATACTTAAGCTTCTCATTTTCCCCAACCTCTTGAGGACTATCCAGATCTTAATGAATACTTGAATTTTTAAGCTTAATACACAGCCCAAGAGGCCTAAGATCAGCATTCATACTAATCTCTTTTGTCCCTTAGCACTTTTGTCTTTTTATTTCTTTCTTTTGATTTGGTCTAAAACTAAGCAGATTCCTTAATCTTCTACTAATGACTATCTTTTTTTTTTCAAATTGTGCTCCTTTTTGACATTTATATCACCTCCCTATCTCCTCCAAAATGATATGCAATTAATTCACTCAAAATTTCCTCCCTTCTCCATTTTTTTGTTCTTTTACAATTTTTTATTTTTTTATTTTTTGGAATATGTATTTTTTTGTGAGAACCCTTCCGAACTTTGAATTTTTATATGTTTGCACTTTACCACCCTCCCATGCCTAAGTTTTGCAATGTCCTCATTGTAAATGGAGGGTATGAAATAGTTTTGGGTTCAGGAATTAGAACAGGATTATCAGGTGGGTGAACGGGTCGGGTACGACTGTTGCGGATGATTTCAAGCTTTGAAATGAGTACCAAAGGTGGGATCAACTGTTCTAAAACCAAACTCAAAGTGCAATAGATATGAAGTACAATAGGATAATCAGAAGGATCTCAGATTTTTGGAATGACGAGTTCCTTCTTGTTAAGCGCTAAATTCAATGCCTTCAGCCAAGTGGAAAAATGGTATGGAGGAGTGGTCAAATCAGATGTGTTTTGTAGAATAAGTACCTTGATCAAAAGCCTGGTTGGTCCAACCAGGTGCTTGTTTAGATCAGCAGGCCGATGATGCAGCCCAAACCCAATCAATCTGGTGGGTTGATAGATGTGGATCAAGAGATGCGATGCCCACTAGATACTGTGGACCTCAATAGGATGTGGAAGTGAAAAGCTAGGGTTTAGCTGAATCAGATCAACCTGATCAGAGTAGGGATACTCAAATGAAAAAGAATCAGTGGAGGATGTAGGAACCCTACAAGAGTGATCAGAGAAGGATGGAACGTGATTTGTAGTTTGATCGATGTCCGAAACCCATTAAAGATGTGGAGGAGAATCATGTGCAACCAGCTCACTGAGAGGAGAATCAGAGTAAAAATCGAGTCCGGTTGCAGGTCGGGGTTGAGAACGGGTTTAGGAAGGTGTTGAAGCTACGAGTTACTACACTAACGTATTTGGTTTTGAAAAACTTATCGTCGTAGTATGAAAGTGAAGAACTCGTGTTCAACAAATAAAATTTATACCGGAATAGAAATCCCGAGTCGAACTCAGGGAGGCAGATGTTTGATTTAAAAAATACACGTTTGTTTTATTTGTCACGAAGTAAATTAATTGATTAAAAACTATCTAGCTATTTACACTAAATAGAGAAGAGAGAGAGAGAATATTACAAACAAAAACCAAAAAGAGATGTAGAATGAACATGGAATCTACGATTACACTAAACATTACGACTAGAAAGCAGAAAACGATTACACTAGAAAGCAGTAAATCTACTCTAGAAAGCATTAAAAAGAATGGAGAGAGAATTATCCTCCTTGACGGTCTCTTGGAGGACAAGCCGGACGGGACAATGACAGGAAGACGGGAAACGGAGCAAGACGAAGGAGGATGAAGTGGGAAGAACGGGAACGGGGTAGCACATCGTCATCGTTGCAAGATCCACTTCCGACGAAAAATTGGACTTTATTTCTTGAGAAGCATCTCAGGTGTGGGTGTCAAACAAACAAACAAAACTAACCTTAGAGTTTATAAGAACACCTAGGTTGATTGATGTTTGTGTTATTACGTGGTGAAATGAAAACTAATGGGTGGGAGGTGGGGGATAACTTACAGAACCTTCAATCGCACTTTACTCCAATCTATCGCTTTTGCTCATCTCAAAAGAGTACCTGCAATCACAATAAGAAAGGAGAGAAGTGAGGTAAATGATTTGTAAGTTGGAAAATGTGAAAAAAAAAATCAAAGAACGTCGCCTTCCCGACACAGGCGCCAAAATGTTGAAGCTACGAGTTCCTACGCTAATGTATTTGATTTTGAAAAACCTGTCGCCGTAGTATGAAAGCGAAGAACTCATGTTCAACAAATAAAATTTATACTGGAATAGAAATCTCGAGTCGAACTCAGGGAGGTGGATGTTTGATTTAAAAAATATGCGTTTGTTTTATTTGTCACGAAGTAAATTAATTGATTAAAAACTATCTAACTATTTACACTAAATAGAAGAGAGAGAGAGAATGAGAGACAGAGAGAATATTACAAGCAAAAACCAAAAAGAGATGTAGAATGAACATGGAATTCATTATCAAAGAAATTGTTTATTACACAAAACATTACGACTAGAAAGCAAAAAACGATTACAGTAGAAAGCAGTAAATCTACTCTAGAAAGCATTAAAAAGAATGGAGAGAGAATTATCCTCCTCGACGGTCGCTTGGAGGACGAGCCAGACGGGACGATGCCTGGAAGATGGGGAACGGAGTAAGACGAAGGAGGACGAAGTGGGAAAAATGGGAATGGGGCAGCACGTCGTCATCGTCGCGGGAAGCACTTCTGAAATGAGAGCAAAAATTTGACTTTATCTTGTGAGGAGCACCCCGGGTGTGGGACAAGCTTCTCTTGAGCTTTGGAGAGGTAGAGGAGAGAAGGAAGGGATGAAGATTTCGTATGGAGGAGGTCTCCTTTTATAGTTGCAAGGAGTGAGGGCAATTTGGTCTTTTAAATCTCAAAACATTAAATAAGGGGTCTTTAGTGACGGATAAAATCGTCACTAAAGCCACAACGTGGGCGACGTGAGACGCCCGCTCGCCTTCTGTGCATGCAATGCATGCTCACGTCCACTAAATCTCGGTCGTTCAATTGTGAGATCGAACGGCTGAGAGCGCTTCTCGCTGCGCCTCCTCTACGTGCAACGCCCGCGTCTGATGGCGCGTCACGCGCAAGCGTGTGATAGCACGTGGGTGCTATTGAGTGCTCATGGCTGCTCGATCACAATCAGACGGTCGCCATGCCCGCTCGCCCGTGCCTGCCTCCTACGATTCGAATGCTCGCCTACGCCTCACTTAAGCACTCTTGCCCACTACTCTACGCGCGCGGATGGGCGGGAGCTTAACTTAAGCACGGGTGTGTCCCAACCGTTGGATCTTGATCCAATGGCGGTGAAACGTTGATGCGGGTGCCTTCAGCGGGTGCGTGCGGATGGTTGGGCGGTCTAGATGGCGCCACGTGGTGCCATCTTAGCCGTCCATCTTCTGGTTGATGTAAATAGTGCCACGGGTGTCGGATTAAGTCGATTTTCACATCGTTAGGCTACGATCATCGATCTGAATCCATCCATGTGGTTGGATTTGTCATTTGAAGTGTGAATTCACACCATCTTGGTCCTTGATCTTCTAGGGTTCCTCGATCTCTATCTGATGCTACAGGTGTCTGATTAGGGCGATCTTGGAGTCGTTGAACTCCAATCGTCGCCCTGATCACATCTGTATGGTTGGATATTTAATCCGAGGCCCTAATAAAAATTTTTCCCTGTTCCTGAAGATAAAAGGAGATAATTAACCTCCATTTTATTCAAACTAATCTAAATGCAAGATGATGCATGTTATGCAATATTTATAGTATGCAATGCAATTCTATGCTTAAGAACATGCATAAATAGACATCCTATGTAGTGTAAACATGTTTACATCAGAAGACTCTATATGTGTAGAAGAGGTGGCCTCAAGAATAATTATGTGTGAGGTGATTGTACAGCAATCATAGGTCTTAATTGACTTAAATTAGGCTAGGACTTGGCATAAGTTAGGGTAATTCATTCATGCATAAGCATTATTAGAACCTTTACTGCTTTCTTTTAGCTATGCATAAAATAATTCTATAATGTACTGATTAGGTGCATTATGTCAATTGTAGGTAATAAGCTGATCAGAAGCTATATCTGAAGTTGGATCTAAAGAATAAAGAATAACTGGTGTTGCAACAGAGTTGGAGTGGAAGACCTAGATTAGATGTAGTAAATAATAATGTAAGGGAGTTAAGGTATGTTATTCTATTAAGTAGGAATAAAGCAATAAATTGTGAAGAACTTAGGTCCATCCTAGCCCTAGGACAGCCTAGAAGCTTCCCCAAGCCTTAGCCACCCTTAGATTAGGTCACCGCACACTAGGAAACCTTAAAACCCTAATTCTAGCCTCTATCTAGACGTCCAGATGAGTTATAGAATGTCCAGAACCCTTAGCCAACTCCCGCACACCTTAAACCCACTTCTACAATGTTATTAGACGTCCAGACACTTGGTCAGACGTCCACTTTCTGCAGAATACCCAAGACAGAACCTAGAATCCATCCTGACTCTGATTGGATGTCCAGAAAATAAGTTTGGACTTCTAATTTTTCATTATAAGATGTTTGATAACTTTATTGGACATCCAAAACTACCCTTCAAACCTTGTTTTGAGATTCAAGCCTTGATCTTGGATCTCTAGCTCCCTAAACCCAATTCTAACCCCCTAGGAACCTAAATTAAGGTGCCCTAACCTTAGTACATCACCTCTAGACCTCCCTAAGGACCTAATTAGGTCCTCACTAAATCTGATTGACTTGGATCATGGTCAATCTCTTCAGTCTATTCAATTGGATTCATTGAGTCCAATTGAGCCCTGATCATAGCACATACTATCCAATTAGACTCAGTGAGAGTTCAATTGACCTAGACCTAACTTAATTGAGTTGTTTTACTCTCAATTAGGTTTCCACAGACCCAATTAAACTTGTATTAAGCTTAATTTCACTTTGCCTTAGTGAATTAGGGTTTGCAACCCTAATTGGAGACCTAACCTAGACCTAAACCCATTAGAACCTATCCTAACCCACCTAACCACTTAGGGCACTACCACACACACCCATTCATGCACTCCCACACCACCTAGAGTATTCTAGGACCTTCCAAAGGTGGCGCCACCTTGGTTGCCAAAAATAGCAACCAAGGATGAGTCTTCTCTTAGATCCACTTTTGGTGGATCTAAGAACCACCCTCTCTCTCCCCTTGGACGGCCACACTTGGAGCTCTCTCTAAAGAGTTCCACACTTCTCTAGAGAGTCTCCATTAGGTAAGGGGTGGCACTTTGCAACCATTCAATCTTGGTCTTTTAGCATAGCTCCACCTTCCAAAAGCCATCACACCTCCACCTCCATGTTCACGAGCTCCACCATGATGCCACCACCTCCACGCCAAGCCTAGACCAGGATCAACTTCTCTAACCTCTCTCCAAGGGCCAGCCTAAGCACCATTGGCCGCCCCTCTTTCCCTTCTCACCCATTCAAAGGACATCGGAGCGCACCTCTGAATGCCCTTAGTTCTGCTATAGCTCTTCACAGTTTTAAAGCCTTATTTACTGGTTAATAGTGTAGCTCTATATTCTCCCCCAATGATGCATGCATAATCCCTACTTAGATTCATGTATGCAATCATTTTCTGCTGGCTAGATTTGTGTTTCCAAGCATTCCTCTATAAGCTTTCCATGAGCTTCATGTTGCAAACATCATCATGAATCAAAGAAAATCTTTTTCTATATATATATCTATGTGTGAAAATCACCATGAGCCTTGTTGCAATGCTTTTTTGTGTGATTAAAGTTGCCTGCTCTTAATTACTATATGTTGCAACTAGCATTTCGATACCTGAAAATGTCGAGGATCTAACTATTAACCCATTTTCTGTAAACAACCATCACATAACTAGAATCGTGCGTACTGGAACTCATACTTTCACATTTTTCATCTACCTAACACATGCACACGTAATTAGGGTTAATAATGAAAGTGGCCGAACATTGATTCAACGATTAGAAACCAGCGTGAGATTTTAAGCAAGTAGAGTGAGCGAGATCGATTTCAAATTTGCATTTTCATAAATGTCTCCCAGAGACGAACGGCCAGGACTCAAGTCTTGTTATCTTAGAAATTATTTTGTTGATCATATTTCGCAACTGTACTACGACGCATTTCTGATCCAATACACCATCAACGAACCCAACAAATGGCATCGTTACTGGGGAGGCAACGTCATTTTTTATTTCGATCTCTAGAATTATCACCGATAAATCTTCCACTACTTGTCTTTTGATGTGCAGGAAAACAGGGAAAAATGGGTTCTGCGCACACGAGCACGGGAAAAAAATACCAGGTGCACATCATATCTTTCTTAGTCTAGGCTTGATTTGAACCTTAGGTTAGATTTCCTTCTAGCAATTTCATTTGAAAAAAAAACTATTTATTTTCATGAAAAAAAAATTAAAAAAAATAGGTAGTTAGAATAGGTTTCCCTTTTTGAATCATAGGATTAGTTAGTTAGTTTTGAAAAATAAGTAAGAAAAAAAATAGAAAACTTGAAAATATTTTGGAAAAAAAAATCTTAAAAAAAAAAACATTTTGGTGGAAAGTTTGAATTTCAAATTCAAACACCTTTTAAAAGCTTTCCCACCACCCTCTAATTTTCGGCCAAGCTTCAAATTCTGATTTAAAAATTCAATTGCTGAAAAATTAATGAACGAAAAATTTTGAAATTCGAGCTAACCCTTCATTTTTAAACCACATTTCAAACGACATCATTCATTTGAAGAAACTCCAAGTACAAAATTATTAAAAATTCACAAAGTGCAAGGGGGTCAGACTGACCCAGATTTGAAAATTTTCAACATTCAAAAAGTAATGCAGAGCAGTTCACGAATCTATTTTGACTAAAAATGGTGAGGTTTGAGAACTAATCTCATTGGCTTTAATTCCCATATTTTTCCCAAATTTTTGAAGATCATTTGATACTATTTCAATTTGAAAAATTGACTAGGGGTCACAATTCCAATTCTGACCCCCTAACATTTAAAAATCCCTAGAAATTCGGTTGATATAGTAAAAATCACAAAACAATATTCTCTGAAAATATAATTGAAAAAGGAATCTACTTGTAGAATTTCAATTTATTTGGATTCAAATTTTATCCAGAGAATTATTTGAGTTTCATTGGTCTGCTGAAAAGATGTTGGTCAGACCCGGTTAGGTTGTGTTAATTTGGTGATTTTATCGTTATAATGAGTATAGTGGTTAACCTAAATTGAGCCTAACCATCTCTTTACAATTTTTTTTACCTAGCCTACTTGATTTTATCTTGTCACTTTTAGGCCCAGGGTCGAACTCAGGGAAGTGGGGTTAGAAGTCAAGTTTCTACGCCTTTCCTACAACGAATCTCTTTTGTTCGTTTATTATGTTTTTGGTGTTTTTCTATTTAGATTTTTTCTGATAATTCTTATCCTTGAGGCACACCCTCAAAATTAGGTTCTTGGCTTTGAGCCAAATTAGGGTTCCAAAATTGGTCTTGCTATTCGCAAGACTGAGTACTTGCAAGTCAGGGATTACCTTTTCTCTTTTATATATATTTTTTTGTTTATCTTTTAATGGCAAGAAAGAGAAATAGAAATAAAGTAAATATAGTGTATATATATATATATGTATATATTATATATGTATAAAGGGGTGGGGGTGGAGGCGGAGATGGTGTGTAGCACGGTGTCGAGTCGGTCGTCGTCTAGAAAGACGCAACCAACAGGATGAAGTGCTACATGTAAGGTGGATTGGTGGAAGATGAGTGTGAACACGCTTTCTGTACACGTGTATTGGGAAATATCAGCAACTGGTGCAGATATTCCCGCGATACCACGTATGGTGTGTGATATGAAAATATATATGTATATATGTAAATATATATATCTATATGTATATATATATGGTTATAACTATGTAGGTATATGTGTACTTGTATATGTATATATGTATATATATATAGGTATGTAAATATATGTATAGATAGATATATGTATAGATGTGTGTGTGTGTGTGTGTGTGTGTATATATATATATATATATATATATATATATATATATATATATATGTATGTATGTATGTATATTTGTATATATATATACGTATAAATATATGTATATATATGTATATATATATATGTATCTATACTTATACTTAGTTATATAGGTAATAATATATATATAGATATATGTATATATATATATATGTATATAAGTATATGTATATATGTAAATATATATGTATATATATATATAAGTATATAGATATATATATATATGTATGTATGTATATTAATACTTAGATATATAGGTACTACTATATGTATAGATATAAGTATATGTATATGTATATGTATATAAATATATATAGATAAAAATATATATATGTATATATATATAAGTATATAATAGTGTATAGGTGAGAGTGTGTGTGTGCGAGAATGTGTGTGTGTATGTGTCGGTAGAGAGAGTAAGAGAATGCTGTGAGAGAGAGAGAGAGAGAGAGAGTGAGAGAGAGACTGCTGGAGTGAAGACTAGGGGAGTTAAGGCGTCTGCAGCAGTGGGGCGTCGTTTGAGGCTTCACGCGCTCGCGTAGGCGCGCGAGGACGTGCATGCTGGGAGGGAGCGAGCGCGGGGGAGTGAACCGCAGTGCACCACACACGCAAAGGGGTTGGAGCGGGCAGATGCAGGCGTGCGCGGGTGAAGGGAGCATGCGAAGACGAGGGCAGGTGCGGGCGAAGGGCGACGCGCAGGCAGGCGCTGGACACGAGGCGAGACGCACACGCGGGCTGCGGCCGGTTGCAGCGTGCCGGGTGACCGGATAAGTGAGAAACTTACCGGTCACCCCACTATAGCCACAGTGTTCCGCTGAAACGCGTGAACAGTGGCTACAGTGCCGGGGCGAGCCGCGTGACCGGGTGCGGCCGATACTGTGAGTGCGGGAGGCTTGCGGTTGGTGTGCGCGAGCTGGTGCGTGCGTGGAAGGGTTGCGCCGGTTGGTTGCGGGCGGAAAAAGCGCGACAGGGCTTGCTGAGAGGGAGGCAAGGGCGCCTACAGGCGCGTGCTAGAGGCGAGGGCGGCCTGCAGGCGTGCACTGGAGGGCCTTACGGCTACTGCCGCCTTGCTGCTGCTGCGTGAGGAGCTTTGAGCTTCAAAGCTTGAAGCTCCTGCTCCAATGGATGAAGTGGCTTGGACGTTGAAACAGGGAAAGAACCACCACGCCCACCGGCTCTTTGATGAGCTGGGCGGTGGTGGACTCACGGTGGTGGTTGTGCACCACCGTGAGGTACTCCTGCCCGCAGAGTGTCTCCTCAGAGGAGGAGGTCCTACGTATGAAGGGAGAGGGAAGGAGGCGGCCTAGAGAAGAAGAGCTGCTGTGTTTTGGCGTGGACCAGGCTCAGCTTGCAAAGAAGAAGCCGTGCCAAATTTATAAAGGAAGAAGGCATGCACAGCCATTCTCTGGCAGTGTATGCGGCTGCAGGGAGTGGCTTGCATGGCTTGGTAGGCTGCTGTGCAGAGCATGGCGCGAGGAAGAGGAGGCCATGTCTTGCAGCCGCGGGAAGAATTCAATGTCAAATAGAAATAAAAAATGAAGATGGAGATTTTGCAAGGCAGCACTTGAAGAATACGTAAATTGCGATGCCATTTTATTCACTCTCCTCCGCTCACAATTAAATGCATGATCGTGTATTTTTACAAATGAGACTATGGATACCTAATATGCACTGGTAATCCTAGGAAATATCACAAGAAGGCACAATTGCAGATGTATTTTTGCGGTGCAATCATACCCCCATGCCTATCTTTTGCCAGTCCCTAGCAAAACATTTTTTATGTTGTATTTAGTAATGATCTTTAAGCTGAAGATTTTCTTCTGAGGCGACATAGGTGTGTTTATTATTGGATATTGTGAGAACCAATTGCAAAGAAGACTACCAGTACTTTAAGTCTTATGTGACATAGATCATCTCTCGACTAACCAGTACTCTTGATATTTAAACCTTAAGTACAATTTCCAGGATCCAGGAGGTTTTTGCCGTACTCGAGAGCTCAAGAGATTATGGCTTGTGCATAGTGAAGGATTAAGACTGACCAGATGAACATTAAGACTCAAGCCCAGGGTTTCACGAATTTTTAAGTAAAGGTTGTTCCCAGTTTCAGCTCGTGTCTTCGGATTGACCCTTAAAAAGATGATTGAAACTCAACTCCCATTTTCTGACATTTGTGGCTCAAAGAAAACAGGGTATTTGCCCAGAAGAACATTTTTGTAGGAAGAAGACTTTATAGATATTAGCGAGATATACTGACTTACTTGCATCTTCTCTTTTTTTTTTTTTTGAAACACGTGTCAGTATATCTCTTACAACATTATTTGGAGGAGCACACTTTTCTTTTTGGTGGAAAGAGTCTTTCCTAAACACAAGACTAAAACTTGGGATAAAAAGTCTACCTACGCGCACAGGTAAAGACTCCACCTTCCCTAATGGACACTAGGGTTGGATCTTAAGTTCACCTGGTCTTTCTTGATATGTGTAGTGTGAACCAAGATTACTTAGGCTCTCAAGTAGAAGCAAACCAACGGATCCTGTACTGGTGTCTCAGGTACAAGAATACGCCCTTAGTTAGGAGAGATTCCGATCTATCTTGTCAATGCTCAAGTGAATTAAGCCAAGCCTGAGCGAATCAAGCTTCTATGGCCTGGAAAGTCTTCAAAACGGAGGTTGAATATCCATAAACACTTATTGTATTTTTGTTTCAGCCTTCAGATCATTATATATATATATAGATAGAAACTGCATGATACCATAAAATACCCAGATCCTAAGGATGCCTATCCATTCCCCCATGCCAAACGATGCTATGTCCTCATATGCATGCAAGGTAGGGTAAAGGAAGGATGAAAGATCGGGTAACGAGAGCTGAGGTGCAGGGTAAACAATAGGGTGGTAGGGTGGGTGGATGGTGGGTGGTGAAGTGAAAAGTGAAGTGATTGTGATAGTGGCGTGAAAGGTGATGGTGATGGTGAGTGTTGTTGGGGTGCCTCCCAACGAGCGCTGAATTTAACGTCCCCAGCTGGACTCAGAATGAAGCACAAACATTAGTTACCCTCCAGCAGGGCAATAGTTTCTCCAACGAGGGTAGGTTCATGAGTCAGATGGGGTTTCAAACGCTGCCTGTTGATCGTAAATTTATGCCCAGATTTGGGATCTTCAATCTCAACGGCCCCATTGGGATATGGTCTTGAGACCAGGAAAGGACCAGTCCATTTGGACTTCAGTTTCCCAGGAAAGAATTTGAGCCGGGCATTGTAGAGCCAAACTTGCTGAGATGGCTCAAATTCCTTCCGCCGAATACGGCTGTCGTGAAAAGCCTTAGTGCATTGTTTGAAAGTTAAAGCAGAATCATAGGCTTCAAGACGGAGCTCTTCCAACTCTGGAGTTGGAGTTTCCTTTCTCGACCACAAAAGTCTGGGTCGAGGTTACATTGGCGAACCGCCCAATAAGCGCGATGCTCCAACTCCACGGGAAAATGACAAGGCTTCCCATAAATGATTCTATAAGGAGACATACCAAGGGGAGCCTTGAAGGCGGTCCGATACACCCAAAGTGCGTCAATTAGCTTGTCGGACCAGTCCTTATGGTCAGGCCGAACCGTTTTCTGGAGAATTTGCTTGATCTGCCGGTTCGACACCTCTGCCTGGCCGTTTGTCTGAGGATGATACGGAGATGCGCTACGATGGTGGACTTCGTATTTCCTCAGAAGTGTCAGAAAAGAAGCATGGGTAAAGTGGCTTCCTCCATCCGAGATAATGGCTCGAGGGATCCCAAAATGCGCAAAGATGTGGTCTTTGACAAAGCAAGTGGATATAACATGGTCAGCACGATACGTGGGAATAGCCTCGATCCATTTCGAAACATAATCAATGGCGACGAGGATGAATTCGAAGCCGTTGGAAGGAGGAAAGGGACCCATGAAATCAATTCCCCAAATGTTGAAGATTTCTGCAGCTAGGATGGGTTGCAAGGGCATCATGTCACGACGTGACATTGACCCTAACGACTGGAACCTAGTGCAATTCTTGGCATAATTGTGTGCATCCTGGTGAAGGGAGGGCCAAAAGAAACCACACTGCAACACCTTGGCTAGAGTTTTCCTCCTAGAGAAATGGCCTCCGCAGGCCTGATCGTGGTAGAAGGATAGCACACAGGGGAATTCGCTATTAGGAATACAGCGACGGATTATTTGATCAACACCTATGCAAAAAAGAAGTGGATTATCCCAGAAATAATACTTTGCTTCTGCCATGAGAGGCTCGCACTGGTTTTTAGGCCAGCCACGTGGAAGTGATCCAGAAGCAAGGTAATTGGCAATGTCAGCATACCATGGTCCACTTGCCACATTAATTACCAATAGGTGCTCATCAGGAAAAATCCCATTAATCGGTAGAGTAAGTCCAATATGGTCAGGGCCCAGTCTGGAAAGATGATCAGCCACAACATTCTGGGCTCTGGCCTTATCGCGGATCTCAATGTCAAATTCTTGGAGCAGAAGGATCCAACGAATCAGTCTAGGCTTGGCATCCTTCTTGTGCATGAGATGGCGAATGGCCGCATGATCAGTGAAAACAATAACATGCGATCCCAGAAGGTAAGAGCGGAATTTCTCCAACCCAAAGACGACCGCCAGTAGTTCTTTCTCAGTGGTAGTATAATTACGCTGGGCCTCGTCCAACGTCTTAATGGCATAGTACACCAAGAAGGGGTGTCTATCGCGTCTTTATCCCAGGATGGCTCTGACTGCAAGGTCGGAAGCGTCACACATGAGTTCAAAGTTGAGGAACCAATCAGGTGGCTGGAGAACAGGGGCCTTGGTGACAGCATCACGCAGCTGCGTGAATGCTCGTATGCAGTCGGGGCCCATATCGAAGGGTACGTCGGTCGATAGGAGATGAGTTAAAGGTTGAGAAATCTTGGAGAAATCTTTGATAAATCTCCTATAGAAACCGACGTGTCCCAGGAAGGAGCAGACTTGTTTGACAGAGCCAGGCACAGGTAAATCAGCAATTGCATCAAGCTTAGCTCTGTCAACCTCAAGACCCCTATCGGAGATGATATGCCCTAGAATAATTCTCTTGTGCACCATAAAATGACTTTTTTCTCAGGAAAGCATGAGGTTTACATTAATACATCTCCTAAGGATACAGATCAGGTTGACAAGACATTCATCGAAAGAGGGCCCAAAGACAGAAAAGTCATCCATGAAGACCTCGAGAAAGTCACCCACCATGTCATGGAATATCGCCAGCATACATTCCTGGAAAGTTGCTGGCGCGTTACAAAGTCCAAACGGCATCCTTCTAAATGCAAAGGTACTAAAGGGGCAGGTAAAAGTGGCTTTCTCTTGGTCCCGGGGGTCAATTGCCACCTAGTTATATCCTGAGAATCTATCCAGGAAACAGAAAAATTTATTACCCACTAACCGCTCCAGGATTTGGTCAATGAAAGGTAGCGGAAAGTGATCTTTCTTAGTTGCAGCATTGAGTTTCCTATAATCTACACACACTCTCCAAGATGTAGGAGTGCGTGTAGGGATGGATTCGCCCCTGTCATTGACACGGATGGTGAGTCCTGCCTTTTTGGGCACGACGTGAATCGGACTCACCCAGGGGCTGTCGCTGATCGGGTAGATTATACCTGCACCTAGCCACTTAATGATATCCTTCTAAATGACCTCCCGCATGTTAGGGTTGAGACGTCGCTGCATCTCGTGGGAAGGTCGAGCCTCCTCTTCCGTATATATACGGTGAGTGCAGTAGGAGGGGCTAATGCCAGATAAGTCTGATAAAGACCATCCTATGGCTGCCTTGTGTTCCATAAGGACCTCAGTTAGTTTGCACTCTTGCTCCCTGGTCAATTTTGAACTGATGATTACAAGGAGCGTTTCATTTGGTCCCAAGAAAACATACTTAAGTGTACTAGGCAGCTCTTTCAGCTCGGGAGTGGATGGTGAAAGGTCTGGCATTTCTTGGGACGAGAGTGTCCCAAGCTGATCAGAAAACAAGTCAGGAGGAAGAATTTGGCCCTCAGATTGGCCAAGAAGAGGGGCTTCTTGGATAGATGGATCCAAAAAGGAATAGCCCAGTGAGAAGTATGTGGGTTCAAGGTCCCAGTGTGAAGTTGCAAATCCGCCTGATTTGGCGAAAAAGAAAGGGCAATCCGATCTTCAAGAGTGTGGACTGGCGGTGAGTAGCCCGGATATGACTCAGACCACAAGGTATGGGAAGCAGAGAAAACCTCGTTAGAAGTCTGGCTAGGAGAAGGAACGGGAATAGGGAGGTATGGGGGAACGTCACAGTATGTGTCGGTCAGGCAATCGTTAATGTTAATAGGTAATCTGCAACAGTCAGAACAGGTCCCAATTAGTCCGATACACGCGCTGACGACCATGTCCTTGTCAAACGTGTCATCCTCGATAGAATCGCAATCAAAGTTCTTGGCTGCCTTGAATATGTTAAGCTTGATCTTTTCAAATCCAACAACAATCTCGATACAGCCCGACTCGCAGTCGATATGGGCGCAGGATGTGGCCAAGAAAGGTCAACCAAGGATGATCGGATAATCAAAAAGTGAGCTAGGAACTTCCATATCTAAAAGAAGAAAGTCAACAGGAAAACAGAGACTGTTGACCCTAACCACCACGTCTTCCACCACACCCTTCGGAATTTTGACAGAACGATCTGCCAACTTTAACGTGACAGGGGTGGGTTTCAAATTTCCCAAGGAAAATTTTTCGAGCATGATGGTCGGTATAAGATTTGTGGAAGATCGTAGATCAAGCAAGGCACGATTAAAATTGTAGCCTTGGATGCTACAGGAAATAAGCGGTGTGCTCGAATCTTTCTGCTTCGGTGGTAGATTTGACAGTATAGCACAACTCGCATGAGGCGAGAGAACCACCGGATTCTTAGTTTTCTTTGACTGTCGCCTAGGTGTTGTGTAGTCTTTGAAAATTTGGGTAACAGTAGGTATGTGGTCGATAGCCTCGAGTAGGGGTACCTTGATTTCTACATCCCTGAACAAATTACGCAAGTTATCAAAGGCCTGCGTATCTTTCTTTTTGCCTTTTGGCTCCCTCAATAGAGCCTCAGGGAATGGGACTGATTCTGGCACCAATTTGGGTGCATTGTCCTCTCGTGAATGAGGTGCGCATCCCGAATGAGAGGGCAATGAAGAAGACGGGCCAGGATCAAGTCGAGGCGGATCGACGGTTTGCTTGCCGCTCCTCGTAGTGATAGCATTGGACGATGTGGGTCCAGTGGGATCATAAGGCGGAGGAGGGTTCGCAATAGGGACATAAGAGTGAGGTGCTACAACGGGATTAGCCTGAAATCCCGGTGGAATGCTCGGAGCTTGTAGAATCTGGTGAACCTGTCCTTGAGAAGGTTGTACCTGTGGTTGAGGACCACAGGGTACAAAATTTTGCGGGTTTGGAACAGGTTGGGGGGGAAGAGTGCCCTAAGATCGAGTCGCCATACGTAGTTGACTAATCTGAGCATTCTGCTGCGCCAATTGGTGCTGAAGAGAGGTCATGTTCTCTTCATGGCGTTTTGACATTTCTGTCATCATTTGCATCAATTTGTCAAGAGGACTTGAAGCGTGTTCTATTTGCAGTACGCAAGGGCCTGATTGCCGATTCGCCATAGGATTAGACTGGGCCCTTGGGATGACGGGTACGGACGGTCGCATTGGTCCACCCATGGGTTTTGGCATTGTGGGTTGTTGGACCATGCGAAGTTCGGATGATTTCGCCACCCTAGGTTATAAGTGGCAGAGAACGGGTTGTTCCCTAGGGAGAAAGCGTCTTTTATGCCAGAAGATGCATCCGCATGTAAATACGCTTCCGAGCACATAGAGGCTTGGTCCTCCGTGTCGAAATACTGGCTCGCAGAAGCCAGATCCACATGACTTACCGAATCACTCAGCGTGACACTCAGTAAGGAAGGTCTTAAGGGGTTTCTCAGGATAAGCCTGGTGTTGGAAGAATTGGGATTGTGACGAAGTGGTGAGGTGGCTGTGTTTTCCATAGAACGGGTGGGGTTGGCCAAAAGCTCGTCCAGCTTCTTGTGCATGACAGAGACTTCATCCAATTTATGTGCGATAAGGCTGAGATCAGTGGATGAATGGGAGGGTCCCGTGTCAACTTCGTGGACATTACGGGGTAGGCTGGTACGATTCAAGGCGACAATGGAGGCATTATTCATTGAGTTTTCACTCATATTTTCAAACAATTCAAATGCTCCATTCTAGTATTTATTCATAAAGTTCCCTCCGCAGGAAGCATCTGTAATCTGCTTCAAAGTCTCATTTAGCCCATAGTAGAAAATCTGGGCTATATGCCACTTAGGCAGACCGTGGTGCAGACACTTCCTGAGGAGGTCATTATATCTCTCCCATGCCTCATGAAATTGTTCGCCGTTTTGTTACGTAAATGAAGTGATAGCACGGTGAAGTGCATTGGTTCGCCCGATTGGGAAGAACTTCTTGAGAAACGCTGTTCGCATCTCTTCCCAAGAGTGGATGGTTCTCCCAAGGGTGCGTAACCACTGCGACGCTTTATCACACAATGAAAACGGGAACATTTTCATGAGGACTATAGGTAACCCGATATTTCTTGGTTTAACAGTTTCAACCATTCGGGTTAAGTCTTCCAAGTGGAGAAAAGGATCTTCACTTGCAAGACCATGGAAGTGAAAATTTATCAGGCCAATTATGTTAGGTTTTAATTCAAAGTCGTCCCCGCCTATGGGGATCCGAATTTGTCCTATGGTCTCTGTAGCAGCGGGATTCTGATAGGAGCTAAGAGACCTAGGCTCCTCCTGTTCGGGAGGGTTCTGCATTTCCTCCAATGTTTCCCTTATGGCTTCAATTTGCTCATTATACATTTCCATTTGGGCTTGGAGGCAGGTTATGGGATCTAAGGCTCCACCACCTGGTGGGTTTTGAGGGCGGTTTCCTCCTTCGGGATTTGGGGTGGGCGTGCAGCCATGTTTGTAGAAGAGGAGGATGATTCGGCTTCTTTTCTAAATTTGTCAGACAATTCACACAGTTTAGGGTTTTGTGACCTCCTCCCAAACATGCACTTCCGCTGGAAGAATTAGGGGGATACGAAGGGAAAAGAGATGAGAGAAATGACGCCGCAAAGGTACACTTGATGACAACTCAATACAATCAAATTCCTAACCTCTACAGTGTGCCCTTAGACCTAAAGATCTAAGTTACCTACTATCACGAACTACGAAATCGAATGCGAGCACCGTGGAACCACCGAGCCAGATTGAAAGGCCGTTTGCCCCAGTCTTAGACACCCGATAGCACGCGAGAACCCTCACCAGCACGTAGGCGCTACACACAGGTAGTTAGACCTCAATCCTTAATAAGGGTCAAGTTGCTACCAGTTTTAATTAGAGGTTTAGGATCAAGTGCTTCTGGAATGTGAAGGGCGTTGTTTATGGGTAATGCCCAAGTGATTGATTTTTCAAAGTGTGTTAACCAAGCATGCAACAGGGAAATCTCCCCGAATTGAAGTTTTAATTGGTGAATGGCTTTTAGAATTCAGCCTTAAGTAGTATGGATTTTAGGATTTCGCTGAATTACCAATTCAACTAATCTCCGGGTTTTGAGAGAATACAAGTTTTCTTTTAAGCCGAACAAACCCTTCTTCAATGTCAGTTGGTTAATGCATGCTAAAATGCAATGGGCTTACCTAGATGAAGATTTCTATGTGTGAATGCACGAATCAATTTTAGATTAGTGTGAAAGGGAGCCAAAGCACTTCAATTCAAGTGCTCCCAATCACCAAAAAGATGTCCACACACAAGTCTCAACCAAAAGATAAAGAAAATCAAATTGTTTGGGTTGAAGTATTCGGGATCGAATCTTAGGCACGTGAAAGGTCGTGGTGGGGTTGGAATTAACTCAATTCCAAGTCTCCCCACCAAAAAGGTGATCCCGAATTTGCAGATAAATGAGGCAAAGAGGGGTGCAATCAATCTTTTTATTTTCCACAAAGAATACTTCACACGACAAAAGATTCAAGAATCAAGATTCTTGAATTTTCACTATGCGAAGTTTGGCGGGAAATCCCGGGGCAGTGGGAGTGATGAAAAATAAGCAAACAAGTGATTTTTAATCCACTTGCCCCAAGAGATCCCAAGAAGTTTGTCTAGTTTTTTAGTTTTTTTTTTTTATTAAGGTTACAAGTTAACCTAGGTTGCTAAGAGAGAAAGACCTACTTGTGCAGCAACGTGTGCGAAGCTCCAGTGCGGTGTCAGCGTCTTCACGCTCTCGTTCCAGCCTTGGATCTGCTCACGTTTCCGACTTCATCTGCCTGTCTTCTCCTTGCAACAGGTTTACCTGCACAGCAACAAACAAAAACACCCGTGAAGAGAGAAGAGAAAAAAATGAAAGGAATGGAATAAAAACTTACTTGAATACGCACCTCCCCGGCAACGGTGCCATGAAAAGATGTTTGTCGGACTCGGTTAGGTTGTGTTAATTTGGTGATTTTATCGTTATAATGAGTATAGTGGTTAACCTAAATCGAGCCTAACCATCTCTTTACAAAATTTTTTACTTAGCCTACTTGATTTTATCTTGTCACTTTTAGGCCCAGGGTCGAACTTAGGGAAGTGGGGTTAGAAGTCAAGTTTCTACGCCTTTCCTACAACAAATCTCTTCCATTCGTTTATTATGTTTTTGGAGTTTTTCTATTTAGATTTTTTTCTGATAATTCTTGTCCTTGAGGCACACCCTCAAAATTAGGTTCTTGGCTTTGAGCCAAATTAGGGTTCCAAAATTGGTCTTGCTATTCGCAAAACTGAGTACCTGCAAGTCAAGGATTATCTTTTCTCTTTTATATATATATATTTTTTTGTTTATCTTTTAATGGCAAGAAAGAGAAACAGAAATAAAGTAAATATAGTATATATATATGTATATATTATATATGTATAAAGGGGTGGGGGTGGAGGCAGAGATGGTGTGTAGCACGGTGTCGAGTCGGTCGTCGTCTAGAAAGACGCAACCAACAGAACGAAGTGCCGCGTGTAAGGTGGATTGGTGGAAGATGAGTGCGAACACGCTTTCTGTACGCGTGTATCGGGAAATATCAACAACTGGTGCAGATATTCCCGCGATACCACGTATGGTGTGTGATATGAAAATATATATGTATATATGTAAATATATATATCTATATGTATATATATATGGTTATAACTATGTAGGTATATGCGTACTTATATATGTATATATATATATATACATAGGTATGTAAATATATGTATAGATAGATATATGTATAGATGTGTATATATATATATATATATATATATATATATATATATATATATATATATATGTATATGTATGTATATATAACTATATAGATGTATATATATGTATGTATATATATATATATATAGTAATATATGTAAATAGATATAGATATGTATATATATATATGTATATATAGTTATAGATATACATGTATATATGTATGTATATTTGTATATATATATACGTATAAATATATGTATATATATGTGTATATATATATATAAGTATATAGATATATATATATGTATGTATGTATGTATATTAATACTTAGGTATATAGGTACTACTATATGTATAGATATAAGTATATTTATATATATGTATATATATATAAGTATATAATAGTGTATAGGTGAGAGTGTGTGTGTGCAAGAATGTGAGTGTGTGTGTGTGTGCTGGTAGAGAGAGTGAGAGAGTGCTGTGAGAGAGAGAGAGAGAGAGAGCGAGAGAGAGACTGCTGGAGCGAAGGCTAGGGGAGTTAAGGCGTCTGCAGCAGTGGGGCATCGTCTGAGGCTTCACGTGTTCGCGTAGGCGCGTAGGCGCGCGAGGACGTGCACGCTAGGAGGGAGTGAGCACGGGGGAGTGAACCGCAGTGCACCACGCTGCGCGAAGGGGCTGGAGCAGGCAGACGCAGGCATGCGCGGGCGAAGACGCGGGAGGGTGCGGGCGAAGGGAGACGCGCGGGCGGGCTCTGGAGTGGGATGCGGGACGGGACGCACGCACAGGCTGTGGCCGGTTACGACATGCAAGGTGACCGGATAAGTGAGAAACTTACCGGTCACCCCACTATAGCCACAGTGTTCCGCTGAAATGCGTGAACAGTGGCTACAGTGCCGGGGCGAGCCATGTGATCAGGTGCGGCCAGTGCTGTGAGTGTGGGAGGCTTGCGGCTGGCGCGGGCGAGCTGGCGTGTGCGTGGAAGGGTTGTGCCAGCTGGTTGCGGGCAGAAAAAGTGCGGCAGGGCACGCGGAGAGGGAGGCAAGGGCGCCTGCAGGTGCGCGCTAGAGGCGAGGGCAGCCTACAGGCGTGCGCTGGAGGGCCTTGCGGCTGCTGCCGCCCTGCTGCTACTGCTGCGTGCGAAGCTTTGAGCTTCAAAGCTTGAAGCTCCTGCTCCAATGGCTGAAGTGGCTTGGACGTTGAAACAGGGAAAGAACCACCACACCCACCAGCTCTTTGATGAGCTAGGCGGTGGTGGACTCACGGTGGTGGTTGTGCACCACCGTGAGGTACTCCTGCCCGCAGAGTGTCTCCTCAAAGGAGGAGGTCCTACGTATGAAGGGAGAGGGAAGGAGGCAGCCTAGAGAAGAAGAGCTGCTGTGTTTTGGCGTGGACCAGGCTCAGCTTGCAAAGAAGAAGCTGTGCCAAATTTATAGAGGAAGAAGGCATGCATAGCCATTCCCTGGCTGTGTATGCGATTGCAGGGAGTGGCTTGCTTGGCTTGGCAGGCTGCTGTGCAGAGCATGGCGCGAGGAAGAGGAGGCCATGTCTTGCAGCGGTGGGAAGAATTCAATGTCAAATAGAAATAAAAAATGAAGATGGAGATTTTGCAAGGCAGCACTTGAAGAATACGTAAATTGCGAGCCCATTTTATTCACTCTCCTCCCCTCTCAATTAAATGCTTGCATGCGTGTATTTCGACAAATGCAACTATGGATACCTAATATGCACTGGTAATGCTAGGAAATAGCACAAGACAGCACAATTGCAGGTGTATTTTTGCAGTGCAATCATCTGCTGAAATCGCAAAGAAGAAAACCCTAGAATTGCATGAACCTTAGGTTATACCTTTAGGGTTACATTCTAGAGACCACATTTAGGCTAACCTAGACTTAGTCAAGTCTAGTGTTTAGCAGGTGAGCTTGGTCACCTTGTGGGCCACTCACCACAAACCCCAATTGAAGAAAAACGGGTTGAAATTAATTTTAAAACACGTAAGCAAACCCGAATTTGTTGTCATACTACTGGGTGGCTTCAACCTCTCTTGCCGAACCTGGTGACTAAGTCTATGAGGCAGTGTCAAACAACCACGGCTCGGGGGTAACGGAATTGGAGGCGTGAGCCGAAGGAAGAACCTTCCCCTTAGTCCCCTTGTAACTAGACTGGCTGGGTTAGCTTGAGAGGCGAGAATCACTTTCAGTCGGTTGTACGACAAATTTTTCTTCAGAAATTCGAACTTAAAATAAGAAATCTAGTCATCCGATCATAAGGACCATCTGATTGATAGAGCCATAGCCTTGTCTGGCTTGGCTACACCAACCCAAGGGTTGGGTGGTGTATGCAAGGAAGGAGGTCACTCAGACCTCGACTGGTTGGACCTTGGGAGCCGCTCCCAAGGAGGCGAGTCACCTCGCCAAGACCATCTTCTTCCCCCACTTCTACTTCCTTAAACGAGATGGCTAACCCTAATCCTAGTCCTGGACCTAGACCAGGTCAAGATGTAGGCAATCTAGACCCGATGGCTCGTCTAGAGGCCCAAGTGGTTGAATCAGAGGAGCAGCATCAGTAGAGCATGGACCGTATCTTGACAACACTTGACAGAATGCAGTATCCACCGTGAGGAGAACAACTTCGGGATTTCTATGATCCAATTGCACCAATCGTCGCACCCTTAGTCCGGATTCCCATAGGCAGAGACGTGTTTGAGCTCAAGCCTAATGTGATTGGTTTGATCAATAGTCTATTCTATGGAAACTCAAGCGAAGATCCGTTCCAACACTTAGAGGACCTGAGTCGACTCACAGAGATGGTTCGACCTATGAATGTTGATCTTGGGATTGTTCTGATGAAGCTTTTCCCATTTTCTCTAAGGGACAAAGCTTCGTACTGGTTCAAGACCATTGGGAAGCTGATTGGAACCTGGCCGAAATTACGACATAAATTCTTGCAAAAGTTCTTCCCGATCGGTCGAACGAACGCGATGAGGCATGCGATCACGACTTTCTCCCAAGGAGCTAGGGAGAAGTTGCATGACGCCTGGGACCGATTTCACGACCTTCTCCGAAAATGCCTGCACCATGGTGTACCCAGATGGCACCTAGCTCAGATCTTTTACCATGGGATGGATGACACACATCGATATTTGGCTAATGCATTAGTGGCGGGAATTTCCTTGCAAAAGATGAGAACTGCGCATTTGAGTTGTTCGAATCTTTGGCGAAGAACTCGATGAATGCCGCGTCCATGAACCAGTTCCAGCGGCCTAGTCAGCAGCTGGTTGGTGTCCATGAGGCTCACTCTGAGTCTATTTGAGCCGACATGGATATCATCATCAAGTAGCTGGATAGAATGAACCTGATTGAAAAAAAGATTGACCAAATTAATCAAGGTCAATCTGACCTGAACTCTGCTACTCCAAGACCCTCCTATGCACCCTGAGCCCCTCCTACTCAAGTTAATTTACTCACTCGGGATGCATCTTCTCCTTATTTATGAGATCCTGCATATCAAGATCCCGTAAACAATCCTGATCTGGCACCATATGACCAGGGTTACGCACCACCCACTAACTATAATATGTATCCCCTTGATGGATATACGTCTCAAACGTCTTCGGCCTACGAGGACGTCAGTGCTATTCAAGGATACGGGTGTAATAACCCATATTCAGAGACGTATAACCCTGGTTGGCGCCAGCGTCCAAACTTCTCATGGTCAGGTAACTCACAAAGACCACATCAAGATCCACACTACCAAACCAGGCAATACGGGAATGCACAAAACACATACCCTAGGCACAGCCATTCCCGTCTCAGCAGTAGAAACCCCGTTCTATATACCAGCTGCTACACCAAGCTACTAGTCACCCTCCAAAGCGGGCTGACCCTCTGGAGGCACTAAAAGAGGAGCTGCAAGAATCGATGAGGAAGTCTATGCAAGATAGCTTGCAGATAATGAAGGCAATGGCTGACCAGATACAAACTATATAGAACATGCAAAACCAGCTGTTGCAGGAGCATAGGACTCAGGGAGCCTTCCCTCCCAACCTGTCCTGAACCCTCGGTATGTGCAAAACCAAGGCACCTCGCCTAGGTTTCAGGAACCATAGGGATAGGTACACGCCATATTATAGGTGCCTCCTACACCACCTGCTTACGCTCAAGGCCAGCCGCCTTTGATGTAGAACCCCGCATACTCTGCCCCTTCCGCTCCCCCACCACCTCATGGACAGCAAGCCGATGCAAATGCTGTCTCATTGAGGAGTGGAAGGAAGACATTCAACCCACCACATAGGCAGGCGGGTCCTAATTTTTGTCACCCTTCGCCGCAGGTGGGTTTGACTCCATCTCAGGAGACACCTAAGGTAGATAAGGGTAAGAGGCCACTTGACCCTGAGATTCCCATCCCTTTTCCCAAGGCTCTGACGCGAAATGTAGTACGAAAGAAGGACACGCAGAATTTTGAGGACCTGAAGTCAATGTTCAAGGAAGTACATATTCAGGTCCCTCTCCTCGAGGCAATTGATCACATCCCCATTGTCGCTAGGTTCTTCAAGGACTATTGTACCCTGAAGCGATGGCCTAGAATTGGACGACAAGCGGTACTGTCAAAAGAGGCTAGCATCATGATTTTAGCCGACTTATCGCCGAAAAAGAAAGACCCAGGTACCCCACTCATATCCTACTTCTTGCAGGATTCTCCATTTGATCAGGCCCTTCTAGATCTGGGTTCGTCCATCAACCTGACTCCCACTGCCATATTTGATCGATTTCAATTTGGGGAGTTAAAGCGAACCTCGGTCATGATTTAGCTGGCTGATAGATTAGTAAAAACACCGAGGGGGGTGGTTGAGAACGTGATTGTAAAAGTCTGCGGATTCTACTTTCCCATAGACTTTTTCGTTCTCGATATGGAAGTTCCTCCTAATCTCCGAGATGCACCAATCATTTTGGGTCACCCATTTCTAGTGAGAGCCCGAGCAAACATTGATTGTGCATCCGGGTGTATGGAGATAGCCCTAGGTAATGAGCGACTTCGACTTGACATATTCAGGGCATCAAGGAATTTCGATTGTGATCACATAGAGGAGGATGGTGAAGATGAAGATTCGGCATACTGTGGTAACATTGGGCTCCTTTGTGACGACCCAATGTCTCATTCGTCTGCACTATCAGGGTTCTTGGACCTTGATCCACATGGGATTGAGACCACTGCACTACACATATCTCCCCGAGGATCCAATTGTTTAGGGTGTGTTTCTGACCACAGCACCCCTGAATCTAGCTATTCTGATCCGTACACTACAGGATCGCCCCTATTGTTACAAGAAGAAGTCAGCACAGATAACGGTTTTCCCGTTAACGTAGTCACAATTGATTATCTCATAGGTAGCGAATCGGCAGGAATTCACACACATCCGGATCATCAGATTCCTACCTTCGAGTCTGCTCCTCCTATTCCCATTTCTGACTCTGACCCACCCGTGATTGAATTGAAGCCCTTACCTGACTCACTTAAGTATGTGTTCTTAGGCAAAAGTGAGACATACCCGATTATTATTAGTGCTCACTTAACCCAAGAACAAGAGCATCAACTGATTTCGGTTTATCAAGACCATAGGGCTGTTATAGGGTGGAGCATTGCTAATCTTCGCGGTATTCACCCCTCATATTGCACCCATCACATTTACATGAATGATGGGGTGAAACCTTCAAGACAACCTCAAAGACGGCTAAACTCGAATATGCTAGAGGTTGTTAAGAAGGAGATCATCAAATGGCTGGATGCAGGTATTGTATACCCAATCTCTGACAGCCAATGGGTGAGTCCAATCCAGATAGTGCCCAAGAAAGTAAGACTCACCATAGTGAAAAATGATCAAGGCGAATCCATCCCGACTCACACTGCGACATCGTGGCGAGTCTGCATCAACTATAGGAAACTGAACATGGCTACCCAGAAGGATCACTTTCCTTTGCCTTTCATTGATCAAATCTTGGAACGATTAGCTAGACGCAGTTTTTTTTGCTTTCTGGATGGATACTCTAGGTATAATCAAGTAGCAATTAGCCCAGAAGATCAAGAGAAGACCACATTCACATGCCCCTTTGGAACATTCGCTTTCAGGCAGATGCCCTTTGGCCTCTGCAACGCACCAGCAACATTGCAGCATTGTATGATGGCCATCTTCTCTGGCATGATTGGGGACTATGTGGAGGTGTTCATGGATGACTTCTCCATTTTCGGAGATGATTTCGCATCTTGTCTTGATAACCTCACCAAAATCCTAACATGGTGTATTGAGGTAAACCTAGTACTATCCTGAGAGAAAAGACATTTCATGGTGTGGGATGGCATAGTACTAGGGCACAGGATCTCTAAAAATGGACTCGAGGTCGATCGAGCTAAATCTGAGATTATTTCTCACTTACCGCCACCTAGGTCAATCAAGCAGATCAGATCATTCTTGGGTCACGTCGGCTTCTATCGAAGATTTATATGTGATTTCTCAAAAATTGCATGACCTTTGATGAATCTCCTTATTACCGATGCCCCATTCGAATTCGACACCTCGTGTCTCAGCACCTTCAAGACTTTATGAAGCGCTGTCTCTGATTCCTTGATTCTCCAACCACCCAACTGGTCGCTTGATTTCGAGATGATGTGTGACACTTATGATTTCACCGTCGGAGCTGTTTTAGGCCAATGTCGGGAGAAACAACCTTTTGTCATATACTATGCTAGCAAGACGCTGAATGAGGCTCAGCGCAATTATACTGTCACTAAAAAAGAATTGCTAGCAGTAGTATTCGGGTTGGAGAAATTCAGATCTTATCTATTAGGGTCCAAAGTTATCATCTTCACTGACCACTCCACCCTCCAGCATTTGATGGCAAAGAAGGATGCCAAACCCTGGGTCATTAGATGGGTCCTTCTATTAGAAGAATTTGATATTGAAATCCATGACAAAGCTGGAAAGCAGAATGTTGTGGCGGATCACCTATCCAGACTGGACCCAGCCCACATTCCTTATTCCCTGCCTATCCATGACCAATTTTCGGATGAATCCCTTTTGGCAGTTCACTCTATTGAGTTCCCCTGGTATGCGGATATCGCAAACTATCTTGCCATAGGCAAGATTCCCACTAACCTATCCAAGGAACAGATACTCAAATTTACTGTGAAGGCGAAATTCTACCTCTGAGATGCCCACTGCTCTTCCGCATTGGAGCAGATCAGATTATTCAAAGATGCGTACCAAATTCTGAGATCCCCAATGTGTTATCTTTTTGCCACAACAATGCTTGTGGTGGTCATTTCTCGGGACAAAAAACTGCTGCAAAAATTCTGCAGTTGGGATTTTTCTGGCCAACTATTTTTAGAGATACACACAAATACGCCCAGCACTATAAACGATGCCAGTCGGTCAGTTCTATGACCAGGAGAGACATGATGCCACTCCAGCCCATCATGGTTGTAGAAGTGTTCGACTTCTGGGGCATCGATTTTATGGGCCCTTTTCCAAACTCGCATGGCTTCGAGTACATATTACTAGCTGTTGACCATGTCTCGAAGTGGGTCAAGGCCATCCCGGTGAGACAGGCTGATCATAAGACCATTATTTCTTTCGTACAGGAATACATCTTCGCGAGATTCGGAATACCCCGCACTTTGATTAGCGACTGGGGAAGCCACTTCATCCATGCCCACTTCAGGTCATTATTAAAGAAATACGAGGTACATCACCATATAGCCACCCCGTATCACTTGCAGATCAATAGGCAGGCTGAAGTGTCTAACCGTCAGATCAAGCTGATCTCCAGAAGATGGTTAGACCAGATAGGAGGGACTGGTCCGATAAATTAGTTGATGCACTCTGGGCATATTAGACCGCATACAAGGCTCCACTTGGAATGTCACCATATCGTATGGTATATGGCAAGGCCTGTCACCTTCCTGTAGAGCTGGAACACCGCACCTTTTGGGTGGTGCGAAAATGTAACCTTGACCTCGAAGCGAAAGGTCAAGAACAGAAACTCCAGCTCAGCGAATTAGAAGAGATTCGGCGGGAGGACTATGAGAATGCATTGATATATAAGGACAAGACTAAGGCCTTTCATGACCGCCACATCCGGAGGAAAGCATTGACGCCCAACCAGCAAGTCTGGTTGTTTGATTCACGACTGAAACTTTTTTCAGGGAAGCTCAAGTCCAAGTGGACTGGCCCATATGTTGTGATTCACCCATATCCTAATGGGGCGGTCCAAATCAGGGACCCAAAATCTAGGCATGTATCTACTGTAAATGGCCAGCACCTCAAGCCATTCATGGCCCAGGGACCTCCTCCAGCTGACGAACTCATTCATCTTATCGAGGCTTTCTGAGTAAGTTCTCGCCCAGCTGGAGGCATTAAACTCAGCATCTTGCCCACATTCTACCATCACCTATACATACCATTTTTATACATAGCAAATTTTTCTTTTAGCATATTTCCTTTCTGCATATTGCATACTGTCAGGTGGCCGATGCTGAACGTTAAACTTCAGGAGCAATTCCAGGTGATTTCTACCCATTTACTCCCTTGTATTTATTTTCTTTTATATTCATGCATGAGGACATGCAAGAACTTAGGCATGGTGGGGTAGATACGACAAAACTAAAAATTTTTATGCCAACATTTAGGAAAACCTCGGAGCTGCATGTCAAACATACTTTAGGACCCTAAATAAAAGAACAACTGACTCCACCTCCAAGGATCACATTGGTGATAAAAATCGTCCACAACAGCCACTTCTGGCTCACCCACTCATCTCTTGTTCTAAATTTAGGGTCAAGCTGAATGTAACTCGAAAGAGAAAGTTCATGAAGTATGAATATAACAGCTTACTTGTTTATAGCATATATACATAGTGCATCCATGAATAAGATTATTTTATTAAGAGAATGCATTAGGAATTTTATCCTCTAATTGATTCCTGTAATTTGGAATCTAGTACAATTTTTCACACACACATAGAATTTGCAATGGATTCACGGTGAAGGCTAATAAACGTCTTTAGTCTGTCGAGAAGAAGCAGTGCTTCTTTTCTTGAACCCTTGGACAGTGTTTTGGGAGTCAGGCAGATTTTCTTTCAAAAATCCACCAAATAGAGTGAGATGAGAATAGAGAGTACTGGTGCACTAAGATTAGTGTAAGGAATCTAGAATCCTAGATAATTAGGTGATGATATTCAAAGATTAGGCATAATTTTCGCTCTCGGTTCCTGCATATACATTTTTGTGCAAAATTTTGAGAGCCACCAAATAAGGTAAATATGCGGAGAGTGAGTTTTCATAAAACTAGGGCTAAGGTGGATGGTTATGACCATTCTTTACGAAATCCTCAGCTGAATGAGGGTGTTGATGTCAAGGGCAGAAATACACTGTCCTATCTGTCTCTCCCGATGTCGTGAGTAGGCACTTCCACCAAATAAGCCACCCAATGTCTCTTGAGTACCACCAATCCCTAATAATGCCTCCTTAATAAAGTTCATGAATGTATGCTAGCTTGTGTTGTGCTAAAAAAAATTAGACATAGAAAAAATAAAAAGAAAAAAATGAAAAACAAGAAAGAAAAATTAGAAAAAGAAGAAAAAGCAAGAAGAAAGAGTGTGTGAATATTTAGTGTTTATTTCAGTTGCATTGAGGCAATACCACCAAATAAATTTGAGATCCACCAAATATGGCCTTAACCTATCTTTCTGTGTTTCTGACCGCCCGAATACTAGCTGAGGAATTCCAACTTAGTGTTAGGGTTATGGAACTCAATTAAAGTGTTGATGCCAAGTGAGACCACCAAATATGGATCATACATGAGAATTTGGTGAGATTGTGAGCTTTAAGAAAAAAAAGAAAAAAAGAAAGACAAAGAGAGTAAGAGAGAATGAATACAAAGGAATCAAAAGAGAGCATAGTTTTTCTCGTCTTTGTCTGAGATGAGTTATTTGATAATCCAGGAATCTAGATTCTGAAGTACTAATTTCTATGTAGCACCAAGTGATAGTGAGCCACCAAATAAACACCCATATCCCTCAGACATTCTCTGCCCAAGCTTAAACCTGGGGTGGAATTCAAAGAATATCTTGAATACCCCAAGGGAAGAAGTTCGCCTATCCTGATAGAATTTTACTAAGGGCCGAGTACAGGCTTTAGAGGTGAATCAGGTCTTTCACTAGAATTCGTTGCAAAAGCTACGTAGCTGCACTTTCATGATTGCCTGGATTTCTAGAGCATAGGATGAAAACAAAAAGGAGAAAAATCTCTAGGCATACACTTGATAAAATAATCATTCCCTTAGAGACCCTTCTGTGAATAATTTAGTCTCGGATTTGCTAGGGACTAGCAAGATTTAGGTATGTGGGCATGATTATGTAGCAATCATATGTCTTAATTGACTTAAATTAGGCTAGGACAGCATAAGTTAGGGTAATTCATGCATGCATAAGCATTACTAGAACCTTTACTGCTTTCTTTTAGCTATGCATAAAATAATTCTATGATATACTGATTAGGTGCATTATGTCAATTACAGGTAATAAGCTGATCAGAAGCCATATCTGAAGCTGGATCTAAAGCTGGATCTGAAGAATAAAAAATAACTGGTGTTGCAGCAGAGCTGGAGTGGAAGACCTAGAATAGATGCAGTAGATAATAATGTAAGGGAGTTAAGGTATGTTATTCTATTACGTAGGAATAAAGCAATAAATTGTGAAGAACTTAGTTATTCTATTAAGTAGGAACAAAGCAATAAATTGTGAAGAACTTAGGTCCATCCTAGCCCTAGGACAGCCTAGAAGCTTCCCCAAGCCTTAGCCACCCTTAGATTAGGTCACCGCACACTAGGAAACCTTAAAACCCTAATTATAGCCTCTATTTGGACGTCCAGATGAGTTATAGAATGTCCAGAACCCTTAGCCAACTCCCGCACACCTTAAACCCACTTCTACAGTGTTATTAGACGTCCAGACACTTGGTCAGACGTCCAATTTCTGCAGAATACCCAAGATAGAACCTAGAATCCATCCTGACTCTGATTGGATGTCCAGAAAATAAGTTTGGACTTCTAATTTTTCATTATAAGATGTTTGATAACTTTATTGGACGTCCAAAACTACCCTTCAAATCCTGTTTTGAGATTCAAGCCTTGATCTTGGATCTCTAGCTCCCTAAACCCAATTCTAACCCCCTAGGAACCTAAATTAAGGTGCCCTAACCTTAGTACATCACCTCTAGACCTCCCTAAGGACCTAATTAGGTCCTCACTAAACCTAATTGACTTGGATCATGGTCAATCTCTTCAGTCTATTCAATTGGATTCATTGATTCCAATTGAGCCCTGATCTCAGCACACACTATCCAATTAGACTCAGTGAGAGTCCAATTGACCTAGACCTAACTTAATTGAGTTGTTTTACTCTCAATTAGGTTTACACACACCTAATTAAACTTGTATTAAGTTTAATTTCACTTTGCCTTAGTGAATTAGGGTTTGCAACCCTAATTTGAGACCTAACCTAGACCTAAACCCATTAGAACCTATCCTAACCCACCTAACCACTTAGGGTACGACCACACACACCCATTCATGCACTCCCACACCACCTAGAGTATTCTAGGACCTTCCAAAGGTGGCGCCACCTTGGTTGCCAAAAATAGCAACCAAGGATGAGTCTTCTCTTAGATCCACTTTTGGTGGATCTAAGAACCACCCTCTCTCTCTCCTTGGATGGCCACACTTGGAGCTCTCTCTAGAGAGTTCCACACTTCTCTAGAGAGTCTCCCTTAGGTAAGGGGTGGCACTTTGCAACCATTCAATCTTGGTCTTTTAGCATAGCTCCACCTTCCATAAGCCATCACACCTCCACCTCCATGTTCACGAGCTCCACCATGATGCCACCACCTCCACGCCAAGCCTAGACCAAGATCAATTTCTCCAACCTCTCTCCAAGGACCGGCCTAAGCACCATTGGCCGCCCCTCTTTCTCTTCTCACCCATTCAAAGGCCATCAGAGCCCACCTCTAAATGCCCTTAGTTCTACTATAGATCTTCACAGTTTTACTGCCTTATTTATTGCTTAATAGTGTAGCTTTATATTCTCCCCCAATGATGCATGCATAATCCCCCCTTAGATTCACGTATGCAATTATTTTCTGCTAGCTAGATTTGTGTTTCCAAACATTCCTCTATAAGCTTTCCACGAGCTTCATGTTGCAAACACCATCATGAATCAAAGAAAATCTTTTTCTATATATATATCTATGTGTGAAAATCACCATGAGCCTTGTTGCAATATTTTTTTGTGTGATTAAAGTTGCCTGCTCTTAATTACTATATGTTGCAACTAGCATGTCGGTACCTAAAAATGTCGAGGATCTAACTATTAACATATTTTCCGTAAACAGCCACCACATAACTAGAATCGTGTGTGTTGAAACTCACACTTTCACATTTGTCATCTACCTAACACATGCGCACGTAATTAGGGTTAATAATGAAAGTGGCCAAACATTGATCTAACGATTAGAAACTGGCGTGCGATTTTAAGCAAGTAGAGTGAAAGAGATCGATTTCAAATCTGCATTTCCATAAACACCTCCCAGAGACGAACGACCAGGACTCAAGTCTCGTTATCTTAGAAATTATTTTTGTTGATCGTATTTCGCAACTGTACTTTGACGTATTTCTGATCAAATATGCGATCTACGAACCCAACATGAGGTCTCCTCTAAGAAGGATTCAGTCCTCATAATAGCCATCAAAATCAAAGGTAAATGCCTGAAGAGTGTTTATAGGTTCAAGAAAATCTGAGACAAGAAAAGATTCGAACTCTGGGTTGTAGACACTCTCGGCAATTTTTGTTTCTAATTTTTGAGTATCAAAAAGAAATGATTTCATCTCAATGGAACCTGATTTTGAATCAATGATCTCGAAATCAGGGTCCTCAGAGTCGGAGTCAATGAATGGATCATGTATGCTGAGGTCATAGTTGGCTCATTGTTATCAGGAAACAAAGGTTCTCCAAAATCAGAGTAAGATTCGAAATCATCGGAGAACTTGCGAGAATCAAGTTCTGAATCTGATTCGGGATCAGAGGTTCCACCATAGAATAAATCAAAAGTTGAGACTTAGCAACTTGACTTGGGTCTAGCCTATTCTCAGATTCCGAGCTCAAAAAGGTGTCCCTATTAGGCATGGGCTCAGGTTCTTGGTTTGTTGAGAAGACCCAATCAAAACCCAACTCTTCCAACTCCTCGATTTCTGTATCGTAGATTAGCATGACTTCAGAAAAATCAATCTGTGTTTCTGAGGATGTTGGAGAGGTGCATTCATCAAATAAAGGCCCAGAATCATAATCTAAATTTAAAGTCTTATTTTCATCACACGGGGCCTTGTAATCATCTCAAGAAGGCTCAGATCCAGATTCTAGGTTAAGGGTGTGGGTTGTATCACTAGAATCTAGGTTGGGCTCTACAAGGATGTTAGAATTATCCTCAAGGACCACCTTATCAAAATAAGGACTGGAATTTACTCCCTCGAGAGTTTTTTACTTAATCTCATTATTACAGGTGTCTTGGAAATCTAAGCCTGGTGAACCAGTCTTTTGATCTTCTAGGGTTGGATCAAAATCGTGATCACCTACAATTGGATCCTCCCAACCGTCTCAAGATTAGGCATATCAGTCAGTATATAAGTTGGATCATATTCCATTTAGGTTGGGGTTTTACAACAACCTTGATTCTCAAACCCAGGATTTGGATAATCAGATTGATCCTTAGTATTGTTCTAAGATGGTTTGCTAGATGCTTGGGGAATGTACAGGTATTTTTGATCGATCATTTGTTTTAATAATTTTATCATCTCTTCCTATTTTTCAAGATCATCTTGGTGTCTTTCCCAAAGTACAGGATTTGTCATTCATTGGAGATATTCAAAGTTATGTAATTTCTCTAACTCAATGTATCATGTCATGAGAATATCTCAGGTTGATCCATTTGTCACTTGTGTTATAATTAATTGGGCACAGTTTATGATGAAGGTTGTTGTTATCAGCACATTAACCTGAATGTCATTAATTGGATTTGAGGTTTTGTTATCAATCTCATAAAATCTAAGGGCATCCTCAATCATTCTATCTTTCATGGATTTTTGAGATTTAGGTTTCTTCAATGGTTGTCCTAGATTGCCAAGCTACATCTTCAAGTTAGGTGGTGAAATCAAGATGTAGAATCAAATTTAGGTTTAGAATGAAGTGATTCTATCTGAAAAGCGACTCCCAAGAAGATCTACTGAGGCCTCTTAGGTTAATAACCTAAGGACCCTTCTGTGTTATAATGAAAAGATGAGGGACTAGAGATGAATTTTTGACCCAATCGAGGCACCCAAAGATATTTGGATGACTAAGGCAATTTCGAGGCAGATGATACCTTTGAATCAGAAATTTGCACACCTGAGAAGTACCTGGGTAGCCAGGAAGGGAGAGCCCCGCAAAGACCCCTACACAATAGAGCGTCCCCACGGGTTATAGGGTTTCCCCCACTCGACCTTCCTTGTCACTAAGGGTCCAGGTAAACTGGAATGTACGAACTTAAGACCTTAAGTCTAGCAATTTTATGTCCTAATTTGTGCCTTGAGTTTTGCTTGATTAGAAGTTAATTTCAACTGGTGACCTAATTTAGAGGTTGGTTGGCCTACAATGTAGGCTAACTTCACCTGACCTACCCTAAAGATGGCAAAATGAGATCTAGGTCAAGACCTAGAAATCACCCTAATTTAACTCCCAGGTTATTAGGTACAAGGATTTTATGGTTCAAGTGAGATTAGAGCCTGATTTTAGGGTTTTTTTTATTATATCTTTTCAATCAAGGGCTTGGGTAGCACACAAATGCGGGTAAGTTTGTTTCTTTTTAATTCAGGCAAGTATAAACTAGCACTCCAAGACCCTATGAATTGAAACCCTAATTGGCTCTATTCTGTATCCAATTTGATCTTGAAAATGTTCTCCTTGGACTTCAAACAAGAAGTGCGTAATCCTAAAGTGATTAGAAATTAAGCGTAGACCCTGATAGGCACAGGAAATTTGGGGTAGGGAATTCTAAACATAATCGCTTCAAACTTCACTCAGATTTGAAAAGAATTTTCGCAAATCAGGAAACTTGCCTTTTAAATGATGATTACTATGAAAAGTAAGGCAGGTGATTCCTAATTGATTATTTCCTTTTTTTTTTGTCTTCTCTAGATTAGGAGGTTGATTAGGGAAGAATAGAGAAGTTACCTGCCTTGGAGTGGTTATTTTGCGCGGAAGATCTCTTCGTGAAGTACCTCTCAAAATCATAATAAAGCAAATAGGACAAGTCAGTGCTCAAATATAATTAAATAATGCAGAGAATAGCAGTGAATTGCACATTACTCCTCGGCAACGGCGCCAAAATGATAGTCGCTTTGAATCAGGTTTTAAAATCATCACGTTGTAGTATAGATCGAATCAGTGTGAAAAAACATATAATATTTATAGTATAGATCGAAATCCTTTTATAGGGATAGAAAATGTCGCCAAAGTTTGGAAGTTTTAAGATACCCAAATCTCTCATGCGTTCACATGAGAGATTGGGAAAGTTTTAGGGTTTATGGACGGATTCAATGGAAAGAGGACTCCTCAAGGAATCTCCCTTCCAATTTTGGAAGGGATTGATTGATCAAAGGAGTTATGTTCAATCAAAGGTCGTTGAAGTTGTAGGAATAGGATTCATGGCGGTAGGGACCTTTCTGTGAAGAAGATAAAGAAGTTGGGGGCTATTTGTAAGAAATTTAAAAGTTAAGGGTCTGAATGAGATAGAAAGAGTCAGACTGGACCAAAATGCAAACTTGGTCAAGATGATCTCAGATTAGGCTCAAATTTTGGTGCAAACCTAATTTAGACCCAAGGAATCCAATGGTGAAGTTAGATTTAGGTTTTGACTTCGTTTGACTGGATAATTTATGCAAAAACCTAAATTAGGGCAAATATCCGTCTAGGACTCTATTTTGGGTCAAGACGGGTTCTGATGGTCAAATTGAAGGTACCAAACCCTAGATAATATTTTTCTATGAATTTTAAAGAATTTAGGTAAATTTTATCCTGACCAAAACCTTAGTTAATTAAGCAAGCCTGTTTTTAGGGTTTAAGAAATCATTTAATTCTCAAAACACACGAAAACCCTTTTCTGTCTGTTCTAACCCACTTGTTGGACATTTAAGACCATTTTACCCTTAATTATCCCCTGGGAAAACCCACGGTTATTCTGCATTCAAGATATGATGGTAAAATTACAATTTTAACCCTATTTTTTTGCCTCTCTCATAATGATCATGCAATGAATTAGGGCTCTCTGGTGGTTATGTAGGAGCATTTATTCCTTGGTAATGACTAAATTGAGCAAGTTATGGCTCATGATGGTGTTCCCATCAATGACCACGAGTTTCTCGTCAATTTTCTACCCAAGTACTACACCTACTACATAGTCAACTGCATCGCACATGATCTCGAAGGGTTGAGACCAATCAGGAGATTGCAGGATAGGTGCTTAGGTGACTCGGTCATGTAGATTTTCAAATGCATGAGTGCACTCAGTGATTTCTAAGGGGACATCTTTTGATAGGAGATTAGTCAGGGGGCGCACGATTTTTGAGAAATCAGGAATGAATCGACGGTAAAAATCAATGTGCCCTAGAAAAGATTTGTTGTCCTTGATCAAGCTAGGGATAGGTAGTTTGGAAATCAAATTAACTTTAGCCTAATTAACCTAGATGCCATACTAGGAGATACGATGTCCCAAGACAATTCCCTCAGGAACCATGAAATGGCTCTTTTCCCAGAAAAGAACCAAAATCACGTCAATGCATCGCCTGAGGATTTGGACCAAGTGAAAGAGGCAATCATCAAAAGATTCCCCAAATACCGAGAAGTCATCCATGAAGACTTCAAGGTAATCACCTACCATATTAGAGAAAATGGCGAGCATGCACCGCTGAAAGGTGGCGGGTGCATTGCAGAGCTCAAAAGGCATCCTGAGGAGCGCGTACGTCCTGTAGGGGCAGGTGAACATAGTCTTTTCTTGCTCCTCAGGATAGATTGCCACCTTATTGTAACCAAAGTACCTGTCCAAGAAGTAGAAGAATCGATGTCCTACCAATTTCTCGAGTATCTGATCAATAAATGGCAGTAGGAAATGATCCTTTTTCATGGAGGCATTCTATCTTTGGTAATCAATGCAGATTCTCCACAAGTTTGCGATGCGGGTTGGAATGGTTTCACCAATTTCAATCGTAATCATGGTGAGCTCTGCCTTCTTAGGCACAACCTGGATTGGACTCACCCAACGACTGTCGAAGATCGGGTTGATGATCCCAACTTCTAACCACTTAATGATCTCCTTTTTCATGACATCCTGTAGGTTCAGATTCAGACGTCTCTACATCCCACGGGACGGACGTAAGCCCTCTTCAGTGTAGATGCGGTGTGTGTAGTATGAAGGGCTGATACCAGTCAAGTCATCGAGAGTCCATCTGATGGCTCTCCAATGTTGCTGGAGGATAGAAATCAATTGTGTTTCTTGGTCAGAGGTTAGTCGGGAATTGATTATCACAGGAAACGTGCAATTGGAGCCCAAAAAGATGTATTTTAAATGATCAGGGAGGGGTTTCAACTCCATAACAGGGTTGTCAGCAACAGCAGGCGATTCAAGGTAGGTTTCAGAAGCAAAGGTAGGAGCTGTAGGTGTGTCCAGGTCTAGTATAGTCACCTTTAATTGTGGGGTTTGATCCTCTTGTGGTTGAATATCAGGGATAAGCAGGTTTTCCTCAACAAATGGATCTTCAACCATGGATTCTATATCGCAGATCTGCTCGATAACCCCACAATTTATTCCTTTTTGGGCCTTAAAGATATCAATTTTCAAAGTTTTGTCCCTAAATTTCAACTCAATCTGACCCTCTTCACAATTGATGTTGGCCCTAGCCATGGCCAAATATGGTCTCCCTAATATGATCGATGTATCTTTCAATTTCTCAGGAGCATCCATGTCTAGCATAATGAAGTCCACAGGAAAATAAAAATCACGTATCTAAACTATAACAACCTCGAGAATTCCTTTAGGTGACTTGATGGATTGATTTGCTAATTGCAAAGCCATCTCTGTCAATTTAATTCAGATTCTTCAAAGTGGTCTAGTAGGGATGTGGGTATCAAATTTATGGAAGCTCCTAGGTCCAATAAAGCTCTGTCAAACTATATATCACCGATTGCATAGGAGATCAGAGGGGTACCTGGCTCTTTTGCCTTAGGTGGGACTTTGCTCAAAATGATGGAGTTGGCTTGCTCCGACAATACGATCGGATCCCCGCCTTTGGTTCACGTCTTTCAAGAATCTTGCGTAGGCCAGTACGTGGTGTATTGCATCCAGCAAGGGGATGTTTATCTGGACCTGCTCAAAGAGCTTTACCAGGTCCTCCTCAAGTGCAACGATTTTGGGTTTCCTCTTTCCCTTGGTTAAAGCCTCAGGAAATGGAACCTCAGTCGGTTCCTCTTGAATTGGCTCAGGCTCTTTATCAAGGAGAGGGGTGTCCTAGATGACTAATCTAGGGTTAGGGTTTGCAGTATCAGGCTTGTCGTGGCTAGGAAATGGTGAGTCTTGCATTGTTTTGCCACTATGGGTGATGACGGAGTTTAATCCTACCTAATTTTGGTTTGGGTTAGGCAAAATATGTGCCTACTGCTAAAATCCAGACTATGAAGTTGAAGCGTCCATCCTGTCAGGTGATGAAGTAGAATGGACCTGATAAACATAATGTGCTTGGCCCTAATTTGGGTTCATAACGCGCCTCCGGTTCGACACGTTATTCGGGTTAGGAAGAGGCTAAGAAGGAAGTGCACTAGGCTGGCGAGCACTTGCCAGCTGAGCCAATTGATTGCGTAGTTCAGAGATCTCTTCTTTGTGTTGTTTCTGCATGTATACCAAGGTCCAAAGAATCAGAGATGTCTGGTCCTCCTTAGGTGGGCCAAATTGGAAATTTTGATTGGGCCTTGGTTGAGTGGGCTGATACGCTAGTGGGTTTTGTGGTCGAGGTTGGAATTGAGGTCTCGGATTCGGGTTATTTCCCGACCACTCAAAGTTGGGATGATTACACCATCCAGGGTTGTAGGTATTAGAGAAAGGATTGTTCTAAATGGCGTAGAGATCCTTGTAGGTCTAAGGAACTCCAGAAAAATCAAGATACGGGGGTTCAGAGTTCCCCCAACTGTGGTAGGCTGGTTTTAAGTTTCCCTCCAAGACCGAAATCAGATGGGGGTGGATAGGCATCCATCCCCTGAGAGTGGTAGATGTTGTGTGTAGCCTCCCTACCTGAGGGCAGGTGTACGTATGTGCTTTGCGGTGTAGTGGTGGTCTTGTGTAGATGTCGAGTGATGTCGTCCACCTTTTTCTCAATGATAGAGACCTTATCCAATTGACTGGCTACCAACTCCAAGTCAATGGATGCAGAAAAGCCTCGAGTCTTGTGTACCCCCCAATTGTTTGTCAATGCGTGGGTGGACGTCCGGTCGTACGCACCCAGTGACTCATTGTTTAGGGAGTTCTTGCACATATTTTCGAGAATTTCTGAAATCTCATTTTCATGCTAACCCATGTTGCTGCCACCACAGGTTGCATTGACAAAAAGCTTGATATCGTCACAGAGCCCTTGGTAAAAGGATTAGACTTGTTCCTACTTTGGGACTCCGTGATGGGGGCATTTGCACATGAGATCCAGAAAACGATCCCATGCCTCATGTAGAGATTCTCCTGCTCCTTGCGAGAAGTGCGTGATTTGGTGCCGCATTGCATTCATTCAACCAATAGGATAGAATTTTTGTAAGAAAGCAGTTTTAAGTTATTCCCATGTGTTGATCTAGTGAGGGTATGTTTGAAACCAATTGGCGGCTTTGTCAGCAAGAGAGAAGGAGAAGATTCTTAAGAGTAGACCATCTCAATTGTGCAAGTCTGACCCAAATGTGTGGGCCAGATGCTTCAGATTCTTGATGTGTTGGAAAGGATCCTCGGAGTTCAAGCCATGAAATTTCAGGGTCATGTGAAGCATACTAGGCTTAAGCTCCACCTCAGGTCCTCCTGCAGGAATGTTGATTCGAGGTTCGATCTCCACTATAGTAGGATTGTAGTGATCTCGCATTTGAGGACGTGGTGGGGGCTTGATGTAGGCATTGATCCTGAAATCAAAGAATTGTTGAGGTTCAAAGTTAGGTTGTTCTATTTGATGATCCATGATTGTGGCTGGAGATTCGGGCTGAGAAGTGGAGGAGTTGGAAGAGATATCGATGTGATCGGGTAGTTACACAAACAAAGCAGTCGAGGCTTGGCCTCGGCGAGAGTGAAAAACTAGTCAAGCCTCAAGGGTGGTCTTAAGGACCTCCTGGTCATGAAATTGCGATAATGATAAATATGTCGTCGTAGGTGCAAAAACACGGTGTTTTAAATTTATGAAACCATCTCCTAAAAATACAAGAATAATGTTGGGAGTACGGATCATCTTATAGGGAGGTAAAGATATTTAGATGATTTCCAACCTAATCAAGTAAATGAATTATTATTATTATTTATATTTTTTTAAATTTTTTATAATAAAAGGAAATAAATGAAACAAACACGGAGATAAATACGAAGTGAACACGTAATGCAAATAAGAACTTTATTACTAATAGAAAACAAGAAGAGAAAAATAATCTCAGATAGAAATCCGGCAATGTCGTGATGGAGGTGGAGAGTGTCGTCAACGGTCGTCGGTGGAGAATGTGCACGAAGTCGAGAGGTTGTAGAGAGATGTCATGGAAGTGTGGGAACCCATCGAAGAACATGCGAAATTTGTCACGCAACGTGGAGAGGGATGAGATTGGAGAGATATTTGAGAGGTAGGGATGCCAGAGAGAAGGAATTGAGAGGGGGAGAGTCGGTAGGGAGAGGGAGAGGAGTTGAGAGGGAGAGAGAGTACATGAGGGGAGAGATGAGAGTTGTATTTTTCTTTTCAAGGGAGGGGGGCCCTTTTATATCTCTGCAAATCCTTCTTCCTTCCTCGATTCTTTCTAATGCTGCCACATGACGCACTGTGTGCTCTCCAGTCCATCGCACGGTCCTACTCGCCCATGTCCGCGTGCCTTCGCATTTTTGCCTTCAAATCCCACCTCATCATCTCAGCCATCCGATTTCAAATCCTACGCGAGCTTCTCGCACCTTCCTGATCTCGCAACAACCCGCGCGATCGCACCACGTGGGCACATCTCGGCTTTCCAATCGCGCATACACGCCTACCCACAATGCCGCATCAATTATTGCGTAGCGCAGGGCTCGAACCTATGTCCCGCGCTTACGTGCGCGCACGCATGAGCCAACACGCTGTGCAAAGCCTTTATTATATATATGTGCTTATTTATATTTATACTGATCCAATCTGGGTGGCGACGTGGCACGTTTGTGGCTGTTGGATGACAATCCAACGGCCCACACTGTGAAGAGAGGTGCCTTCAGGAGTTGGCGATGCTGCGAGGGGCGGCTGCGATGGTGCCACGTGGCACCATCGTGGTCGTTCATTCATCTTCTCTTTATATCTAATGACGTAGGCCTCCGATTAAGTTGATTTCTACACTATTGTACTGTGAACGTCAATTCGGATCCATCCATACGGTTGGATTTGTCATCTGAGGTTTGGATATTCTTCAATTTGCCCCTTGGCTCTTGCTCTTCTGCGGACTCCCTAGGGTGCTACGGGAGTTTGATCGATGCGAGCTTGGATGCGTTGGACTCCTGTCGTTATTCCAAACCGATCCATAAGGTTGGATCCGTCATCTGTAACCCTGGATTACCTGCAATCATTAATACCTCTCAAATAACATAGTTTAATACATAGAACACATATACCAACTACAATGCAAAATACAATGCATATGCATACAGAATGTTCATGTTAAGCTAAGTTCTAACTTAATTCAGGCGAGTTAGGGCCTATGATTACTGTGCAATCATAACCCCATGCCTAAATCTTGCTAGTCCCTAGCAAGTGCAGGACTAAATGCATTTTAAGAGTTAAACTAAAGATTTATTTCTTTTTGTTTTATCCAAAAATTCAGAATCCAGATACCCATTAATATATAATGTTGTAGCTCCTACAATGGATCTAAGTGAAGAGTCGATATACATTTAAAGCTTGTACTTGACCCTTAGTAAAATTTTGTCAAGATAGGTGAACCTCTTGTCTCAGGGTTAGAAATATTTTCTGATTTTGGCCCCGGTGTTTGGCTTGGGTAGATGTCTGAGTTAACTGGATTTGTATTTGGTGGCTCAATCTCTTCTCGTGCTTCTTAAAGACTAGTATTTCAGAATTTAGATTTCCAGATTATTGAATAAATCAACTTAGAGAGGGGCTGGAAAAACTATGCTCTCTTTAATCTTTTGTACTCTTCTCTCTTTTTTTCTTTTTCTTCCTGAGCACACATCTCACCAGATTTGCAAATGTATTTGATGGTCTCACATGGCGTGACAATTTAATTAGGTTCTGATAACCCTACGACTAAGTCAGAAGCCCTCAACCCGTATTCAGGTGGTTAGAAATACAGAAAAAGTAGGTTAAGACTGTATTTGGTGATTCTTGAAGGTGGTAGGTGTTTTCGCCTCAAAACATTTCAAAACATTTAACTTGACTCACATTATGCAACAGTTTCACAAAACTTTTTTTTTCTTCTTTCTTCTTTTTTTTCTTTTTCTTTTTCGAGCAAACAACTCTTCTGTATGCAAATCTATTGGCATAATGCCACAACACAATATAGTGCTGCACAACATAACACGACATACATACTTTTATACGTGAGGCATTCTTGGGGATTTTTGGGATGACCAAGAAGATCTCGGGTGGCTTATTTGGTGGAAGTGCCTATTCTTGGCACTGAGTAGGGAACGGATAGGATGACGTATTTCTAACCTTGACATCAGTACCCTCCTTCAGCCAAGGTTTCCATAGAGGATGGTTGTGACCATCCACCTTAGTCCTAGTTTTATCAGAACCCGCTCTCTGTGTTTCTGCCTTATTTGGTAGCTCTCGTATGAAATTTCTCACAGATTTAGTATGCAAGAATGAGAGCGAAACTATGCCCAACTCCAAGTGTCATTATTTAATTATTAAAGATTCCTTATACTAGCCTTAGAGCACCAGTAAACTCTCTACTCTCACCTCACATATATTTTGTGGGAGCTACTAGAAGATAGTTCACCTGACTCCCTGATTATTGTCCAAGGGTTCAGGAGAAGAAGCGATGCTTTTTCTCGACAAACTAGAGATGTCTATCGATTTTCATAATGAATCCATTACAAAGTCTACATGTATGTGAAATGGATGTATTGGATTCTAAACTAAGAAATAATTCAAGAAGAAAATTCTCGATAAAACCTCCTTGATAAAAGTATTTTTGATTTTTTTTTGAATAAATGCTATATATAAGTGGTTTTTTTTTAATGCAAATGCATATATATATGACTGATGGAAACTAGATATAGGTGACTCAGCAAAAATTTTACCTACCCCCTGCCTATTTCATGCAATGTCCTCATTGTATGCTGATGAATAGAAAGTAAGCATGAGAAGGGGATGATATCTTCTGAATAGTTCTGAATTATTCTCGTTAAAACACTAGCTCCAACCTAAAAAGAAATTAATCTATTACGTATAAGAAAAATTGGGTTGGGTTGCCTCCCAACAAGAGCAAAGTTTAATGCCTTCAGCCGGGCGTGCACCTCTCAGCAGTCTAAAAGTGCTGCCTTCTTTGGGACAAGTCCAGGTTTAATGTTCTCAATGTAAGGTTTCAGTCTCTGACCATTCACAGTGAAAGTTTGACCTGTCTTTGGGTTTGTGATCTCAACGGCTCCATGTGAAAAGATATGTGTAATAGTATAAGGGTCGTTCCATCTCGACCTGAGCTTTCCTGGGAATAAACGTAACTTGGCATCAAACAACCAAACCCTCTGATTAGGTTCAAAGCTTTTTCTAGATATATGCATGTCATGGAAAGCTTTGGTTTCCTCCTTGTAAATTAGGGCATTCTCATAAGCATCATTATGAATCTCCTCGAGCTCAATCAACTGCAACTTCCTATGCTTTCCTGCTTTATCCAAATGATAGTTGCATTCCTTAATTGCCCAACAAGCCCTGTGTTCTATTTCTACGAGGAGGTGACAAGCCTTACCAAACACTAAATGGTATGGTGACATTTAAATGGGGGTTTTATAGGTTGTACAGTAAGCCCAAAGTGCATCATTGAGCTTAGTAGCCTAATCCTTCCTATTGGGCCTAACCGTCTTCTGCAATATATTCTTGATGTCCCTATTTGAAACCTCAGCCTGGCCATTTGTCTGTGGATGGTAGGGTGTAGAAATCTTGTGTGTAACCCCGTATTTAGCAAGAAGGTTCTTAAACTGATTATGTGTGAAATGGGTCCCTCCATCACTGATTATAACCCTTGGCATCCCAAATCGGCTAAAGATGTTCTTCTTAATAAACTCCATAACGATCTTGTGATCATTCGTTTTAGTTGGGATTGCCTTGATCCATTTGGACACATAATCTAAAGCTACAAGGACATACTGATATCCAAAGGATGGTGTGAAGGGTTCCATAAAGTCAATACCCCAAACATCAAAGATCTCAACCACTAATATGGGGTTCAAGGGCATCATATCTCTCCTAGTCATGTTTCCTATAGATTGGCATTGGGGACATGACTTAGAGAATGTGTGGGCATCTTTGTGAATGCTAGGCCAATAAAATCCATTCTGTAACACTTTGGCAGCCATTTTCTTCCCTGAGAAGTGTCCTCCACAAGCAGAATTATGAAAAAATGTCAAAATACTGTGGATTTCATTCTCAGAGACACATCTACGGATAATCTGATCAACACAAAGTCTAAACAATTCAGGATCCTCCCATAAGTAGTACTTGACCTCATAATAAAATTTATCTTTTCTCTGCTTGGACCAATCCTAAGGTATTCGTCCAATAGCCAAGAAATTCACAATATCAGCATACCAAGGGGTTTGGACCTCTGAAATAGCTAAGATACTCTCATCTGGGAAAAAATCAGCAATAGGTATGGTTGGAATTGGATTCTCAACTAGGATTCGAGATAAATGATCAGCCACTACGTTCTGCGCTCCTGCTTTATCTCTAATTTCTAAGTCAAATTCTTGAAGCAGGAGGATCCACCTAATTAGCCTTGGTTTGGCATCTTTCTTAGCTAACAGGTGTCTCAAAGCAGAGTGGTCAGTATAGATAATCACATGGGATCCTAGAAGGTAAGCTCTGAACTTTTCTAAAGCAAGATAATCGCTAGCTAATTGCGCAGCAATCATAGGTCTTAATTGACCTAAATTAGGCTAGGATTTAGCATAAGTTAGGGTTATTCGTGAATGCATAAGCATTATCTGCATCTTTACTGCTTTACTTTAGCTATGCATAAAATAATGTTATAGTGTGTTGATTAAGTGCATTATGTTGATTGCAGGCAATAAGTTGATCAGAAGCTAGATCTGGGGCAAGATCTGAAACTGGATCAGGAATAATAGGTGTTGCAGCAGAGCTGGAGCAGAAGACTTAGATTAGATGTAGGAATAATGATGTAAGGGAGTTAAGGTTTGCTATTCTATTAAGTAGGAATAAAGTAGAAAAATGTGAAGAGCTTAGGTCCATCCTAGCCCTAAGATAGCCTAGAGACTTCCCCCAAGCCTTAGCCACCCTTAGATTAGGTCACAGCACCCTAGGAAGGCCCAAAATCCCTAGTTCCAACCCTTATCTGGACATCTAGATAAGTTATAGGACGTCCAGAACCCTTAGCCAACTCCCACACACCTCAAACCCACTTCTGTAGTGTTATTGGACGTCCAGACACTTTGTCAGACGTCCAATTTCTACAGAATACCCAAAACAGAACCTAGAATTCCCCCTGACTCAGATTAGACGTCCAGAACTGAAGTCTGGACTTCTGATTTTTTAGTATAAGTCGTCTGATCATGTTTTTGGATGTCTGGAACTGGTCTCCAGTTCCTGTTCTAAGATTCAAGCCTTGATCTTGGATCTCTAGCTCCCTAGACCCAATTCCAACCCCATAGGAACCTAAATTAAGGTGTCCTAAACCTAGTACATCACCTCTAGACCTCCCTAAGGACCTAATTAGGTCCTCACCAAACCCAATTGACTTAGATCAAAGTCAATTACCATCACCTAAGCCAATTGGACTCATTGAGTCCAATTTAGCTCAGATCTCAACCCACGCAAGTCCAATTAGACTTAGTGAGAGTCCAATTGACTTAAACCCAACCTAATTGAGTTATTTCCCTCTTAATTAGGTTCACACTCATTCAATTAAACTTAGGTTAAGTTTAATTGCAATTTCCCTTTAGAAATTAGGGTTTGAAACCCTAATTCAAGGCATACACCTACCCAAACCCCTTAGGACCTAACCTAAACCTCTTAAAAACCTAGGGCATGACCACACACACACACACACACACCCATTCACACACACACACACTCCTCTAGAGTTCTCTAGAACTCTCTTGGAGTAACGCCAACTCTTGGTTGCCAAATTTAGCAACCAAGAGGCATTCAATTCTTACATCCACAAATGGTGGATCTAAGAAACCACCTCTCTCTCTCTTGGCCGGCCACTCTTGGAATCTCTCTAGAGAGTTCCACACTTCTCTAGAGAGACTCCCTTAGGTCTATAAAAAGACCTAAGGGGTGGCCATTTGCACCCATCCACTCTTGGCCATACATGCTTTGCTCCATTCACATCCACCTCCACTTAGGCTAGCCACTTCCATCCACTCCACCTCCACGAGTTGGGCACCACCATGAAGGACACCATCTCCATGCCAGGATGCTGGATCACTCCTCCAACCTCTCTCTAAGGGCCGTCCTAAGCACCATTGGTCGCCCCTCATTCTCTTCTCAACCACTCCAAGGCCATCAGAGCCCACCTCCGAATGCCCTTCTTTTCTGCTAGATTAGTATCTTAGCTCTTCATAGTTTTACTACTTTCATTTACTGCTTAGTAGTGTAGCTCTTATTCTCCCACAATGATGCATGCAAAATCCCCCCATAGATTCCTGTATGCGATCATTTTCTATTAGCTAGATTTATATTTTCAAGCTTTCCTGTATAAGCTTTCCTCTACATTCCATGTTGCAAACACTTCTTTGAATGAATGAATAAAAGATATATTTTTGTACATATCTCTATGTTTGAAATCACCATGAGCTTATTGGTTTCCATCTTTTCTGTGTGATTCAAGTTACTTGTTTTTCACTTATATATATATTTTGCAACAAGCATGTCAGTTCCGGAAAATATAGAAGACCTAACTATAAATGCATTTTCTATAAATAGCCACCACGTAACTAGAATTGTGCGCACCGAAACTCACACTTTCACTTTCGTTATCTATCTGATGCACGCGCACGTAATCAGAATTCATAATAGAAGCGGCGAAATCTTAATTCGAAGATTGGAAACCGACGTGCAATTTTAAATAAAGTAGAGCGATAAAAGATCGATTTAAGATTTGCACAAACACCTCCCAGAGATGAACGACCGGGACTCAAAGTCTCATTACTTTCACAAAATCATTTTTTGATGAACGTTTTTACATGACTATACTACGATTTTCGATGACTTTAAAATACGCAAAAGTGGCTTCTACCATTAGCAACTCCTTTTCAGTGGTGGTGTAATTCTTTTGATTATCATCAAGAGTCCTGCTAGCATAGTAGATCACAACAGGTTTCTTTTCTATTTTTTGACCCAAGACAGCACCAACAGCGTAATCAGAGGCATCGCACATGATCTCAAAAGGTGAGTCCCAGTCAGGTGGTTGTAAGATTGGTGCTTGAGTAACAGATTTCTTCAATGAGTCAAAGGCCTTAAGACAAAGAACATTGAAGTGGAAGGCTTGGTCTTTGGCCAAAAGGTTACTTAGAGGTCTAGCAATCTTTGAGAAGTCATTGATGAACCTCCTATAAAAACCCACATGTCCTAGAAAAGATCTTATTTGCTTGATAGATGTGGTGGTGGGAGTTTGGTGATCAATTCAACCTTAGTTCTATCCACCTCCATTCCCCTATTAGAGACCATGTGTCCTAATACGATTCCTTCTTGGACCATAAAGTGGCTCTTCTCTCAGCTCACAACTAGATTTACCTCAATGCATTTCTTCAATACTCTTTGGAGGTGGGCTGAATAGGAATCAAAAGAGTCCCTAAAGATAGAGAAATCATCCATAAAAGCCTCCATAAAGTCTCCGATCATTTCAAAAAATATTTCCATCATGCACCGTTGAAAGGTTGCGGGTGCATTACAGAGACCAAATGACATTCTACAGAAAGCAAAAGTGCCATAAGGGCATGTGAATGTGGTCTTCTCCTGATCTTCGGGACTTATGGCCACTTGATTGTATCCTGAATAGCCATCTAGAAAACAAAAGTATTTCTGACCAGCTAACTTCTCCAAAATTTGGTCAATGAATGGTAAGGGAAAATGTTCCTTTTTAGTGGCAGAATTTAACTTCCTATAATCAATACAAACTCTCCATGAGGAAGCTATCCTAGTAGGTATAGGCTCCCCATGCTCATTAACGATCACGGTCAAACCATCCTTCTTGGGAACAATCTGAATAGGGCTAACCCAAGGGCTATCAGATATGGGGTAGATAATTCCTGCATCAAGCCACATAATGATCTCTTTTTTCACAACCTCTCTCATATTCGGGTTTAATCTTCTTTGTAACTGGCGAGAAGGTTTCATTCTCTCTTCAAGATAAATGTGGTGAGTATAGTAGGAGGGGTTGTTTCCTCAGAGGTCAGCTATGGTCCAACCAATTTCCATTTTATGATCTTCTAGGACTTGAATGAGTTTATATTCTTGTTCCCTACTTAGTTTGGCATTAATAATCATAGGGAGAGTTTGATTTGGTCCTAGGAACACATACTTCAAGGTATCAAGCAATGGTTTCAATTCAAGCCGGGGTAGGACAAGGGTAGAGGGCGGGAGGGGTGCAAAAGGTGAATTAGGTAGTCTCTCCACTTGAAAAGTCCAAGGAGGTTGTGTGTTAGATGTTGTATGAACCTCTTGTGGGTCCTCTTCGATTATGGGTTCTTCAACCAAATGGATCAACATAGACTCTTCAATCACTTTATCTACTTTTTTGAGTTCCTCGATCAAATCGCACTCCTCATCATCGAGAGTTCGGGATGCCTTAAAAATATTGAGTTGCATCTTTTGATCTCCAAAGGAAATCTCCATTCTTCCAGTTTCACAGTTAATATTAGCCTTGGCAGTGGCTAAAAAGGGTCTTCCTAAGATGATGGGTGTGTTGTGTAGTTTCTTTGGTACTTCCACGTCCAGGACAAGAAAATCAACAGGGAAATAGAAGTCCTTGACCTTAACTATCACATCCTCCACTACCCCCAGAGGAGTTTTAATGGATCGATCGGCTAGTGCAATGTCACATCAGTGGGTTTCAAATCACCAAGTCCAAATTTCTCAAAGAGCACAGTGGGTATCAAATTTATGGATGCCCCTAAGTCGAGTAGAGCCTTATCAAAAGTCATGTCACCAATGACACAAGAAATTAACGAGGCTCCAGGATCTTTCTTCTTAGGAGGTAGATTCTTTAGAATTATAGAACTCACATGCTCAGAAAGAACCACCTTCCTAGGTGACTTTTTCCTAGCCTGACGCTTTTGAGTACAAAGGTCTTTGAGGAATTTGGCATAGGCAGGGATGTGTTTGATAGCATCGAGGAGTGGGATGTTTATCTGGACCTGTTTAAACAACTCAAGCAACTCCTCATTGCTAGACGGGTTCTTCTTTTTTTGTTTCGATTTTTCTAAGGCTTCAGGGAATGGGATATGGGTGGGTATTTCAACCTCGGGTTCCTGAGCCTCCAGATTATCATCCTCAATATTAAATTTTCCATCCTCTAATTCTCCATCCTTTTGTTCAGGCTCATAATCTTTTTGTGTTGGCCGTACAGGATCCTAGGTGGTGGTCCCACTCCTTAAAGTAACAGCATTCACCATTGCATTCGGGTTTTGAGCGGGGATCAATAAAATCGGTTGACCCAATTGTGGGTTTTGGTTGAAGCCTTGGTGGTGCCTGGTTCATCATATTAGCTTGGTTCTATTGGGGCATTCTATTTTGGTTAAACCTTGAGTTTGTATTATTATGGTTTTGGATGTTCCTGGGGTTTGGGATGGGTTGTGAGGGGAGAGTCCCATTTTGTCGTGAGTCAACAAGATAACTAAGTTGCCCCTTAATTTCATTCATGTCCTCCTGAGTCTTTCGATTCTGTTGATTGATTTGCTCTTGTTGCTTAGTTAGTATTTCACCCATCATTTTGATCAACAATTTTGTCTGGGTTGGTTAGGTGGGTGGAGGGAGACTTTGGACATAGCTTTGCCTTAAAGATTGACCCTGATTAAAAGAATTAGGATAAGGTTGTCTAATCTGGGTTTGGTGGGGCACTTGTCCTGTCTTCTGATTCGACCAAGAGAAGTTTGGATGATTACGCCATCTAGGATTGTAATTATTAGAAAATGGATCATTCTTAGCGTATTCTTGGATGGCCTGAACATCCTTGAATCCTAAGGACGAGTTGATCGAATAGGAAGAATCAGTATAAGCAGGAACAAAGGTTCCTTGTTGAGCTCTGTAGGAAGGGTCCTGATAGTTTGGGCTTGTAGAGTGAGTCAGATTTAGGTTGTGAGGTTCTCTCTTATGGGAGTTTGGGAATAACAGAGCGAGGAGGAGTATGTCCCTTGATTGGGTATAGGCTGGGTGGTTTTGATTGTATTAAGAAATTCGTCAAACTTCTTAGAGACTGTGGATCCCAGCTTTTCACATAGCTTTTCTAAGTCAACCTTATTTGGGCTAGTTTGAAGTTCATACATTCCTCTTGGTTGACTAGTCCTTCCAAAGGTGTTCATAGAGGCTTGGTTGAGGAAGTTTTCACTCATGCTTTCAAATAGGTCATATGCACTATCCTCGTCTTTATTTAAAAAGTTACCCCCACAAGCTGCGTCCACATAATTTCTCAACTGCTCATTAAGTCCATGGTAAAAAATTTACACTAGGTGCCACTTGGGTATGCCATGGTGTGGACATTTTCTGGCTAAGTCAGTAAATCTTTCCCAGGCTTCATGGAGTTGTTGCGCAGATTATTGAGTGAAGGTTGCGATGGCTCTCCTAAGGACGTTTGTTTTTCCAATAGGGAAGAATTTCCTAAGAAAGGCATTCTTTAGCTAATCCCATGTGTTGATGGGTTTCCCTATGGTTCTGTACCAATGGGCAGCTTTGTCTCTTAAGGAGAAGGGGAAAAGTTTCATCATCAAGACATCAAGATTCATGTTCCTAGGTTTTATAGTTTGACTAAGGATGGTAAGTTCCTCAATGTGTTGGAATGGGTCTTCAGTGTTAAGTCCATGGAAATGGTTTTGAATAAGACCTATCCAATGGGATTTAAGTTCAGAATCATCTTCAGGAACCCTTACATGAGGTACGACATTGTAAGTTGCAGGATTGTAAAAGTCTCGTAAGGGTCGAGGTTGTGGTTGGTTTTGGTTTCTATTGTTGAGCCATTGCTCAAACTAGTCATGCAATTGCTCCATTAGCTTCTCCTGGTTTGGATTGGGTTGGTCAAGAAGTGGTGGATCCATTGTTGAGGGCTCACTGGAATTAGATTTCTTCCTAGGTTTGAAGCCTAAAGGTCCCTCTAACCTTGGTTTTCTTGATCTTGTACCACGCATGCACAATAGCAATCAATCAATCGCACACAAGAAAAGAATGATTTTTACTTGCTTTTCTCAAAAATTCAATCTTTGTATGTGATCAAGCAAGTTGTCAACCAGTTACGCACCCTAAATCAACCTACGGAGTGCCTTAAGACCTACACTTTGATTAAGTGGTACTCTCAAGTGATCTAGTGGGAAGTTACTCCAAGGACGAAACTAAGGGATGCAAGTAGGGCGAACCCTTCCTTTGAGGAGATGCGTATGCGGTGCCTCTTAACTACCCTTTTGTTCCTTTAAGGGTTGTCCCCCTCCTTACAGTATCAAAACACTGGGTCACAAGACAATACCACTACCATAAGACGAAGTAGGAGGGTCTACACCGATAAAGAGATCGATGCCTATAGCCTTAAGGGATCAAACCTTAGTGCGGTGCCTAATGTGTGTGCTCAGTGTCAAAAGTGTGCATCACACCGTAAATAATTTTTTATTTTGAAAACGCAGAGACGTCCCTTTGAATCAAATCAAGTGTGATTTGGTTTTAAGGTCAAATCTAATTATCAGTCCCAATTTCAGTTAGGCGACCACTAAATTAGGTTAATTCAATCAGTTTGGTGGTCTTGAATTTTAATCCAAATGCAAATGCGTGAACAGGAGCTGGATGCAAAGATAGAAAAGCATACCTATCTCCAGCAATCTTCGTGCAAATATGTACGTAATGCAAGGAAATAGATCTAACATGCTGCTCAATCACCTCTAAATGCGCACACCTAAGGGCATGCAACTCTTAAATATATAGCTCAATTTTTTTTTTATTGGTTTTAGTGGCAAGCAAGCAGACATTGAATCACGCACGCAGAATAATAGCCCCTAATAGCTAAAGAATGTGAGAATAGACCCCCAAAAATTAGCCCCAATTACAAGGGCGAGAAGACAGAAATAAAATTTGCGACGTAGGAGAAACCCCTATGAAAGCAGGATCCAGGTCTCCTGCGTATTCTCCAAGTGTGTGCCGTTCGGGCCCGGATAGGTTGTGTTAATATGGTGATTTTATCGTTGAAATGAGTATAGTGGTTAACCTAAATCGAGCCTAACCATCTCTTTACAAAATTTTTTACCTGGTCTACTTGATTTTATCTTGGTCACTTTTAGGCCTAGGGTCGAACTCAAGGAAGTGGGATTAAAGGTGAAGAAGTTTCTACACCTTTCCAACAACGAATCTCTTCCGTTCGTTTATTATGTTTTTGGTGTTTTTCTATTTAATATTTTTTTCTGATAATTTATGTCCTTGAGGTACACCCTCAAAATCAGGTTCTTGGCTTTGAGCCAAATTAGGGTTTCAAAACTGGTCTTGCTATTAGCAAGACTGAGTACCTGCAAGTCAAGGATTATCTTTTCTCTTTTGTATATATTTTTTTATTTTTTTAATGGAAAGAAAGGGAAATAGAAATAAGGTAAATATAGTATATATATATGTATATATTATATATGTATTTAGGGGTGGGGGTGGAGGTGGAGATGGCGTGTAGCACGGTGTCGAGTTGGTCATCGTCTAGGAAGACGCAACCAACAGGACGAAGTGCTGCGTGGAGTGTAGGATGGATGGGTGGAAGATGTGTGCGAAAACGCTTTCTGCACGCGTGTATCGGGGAATATCAACAGCTGGTGCAGATATTCCCGCGATACAATGTATGGTAAATGATATGAAAATATATATATATATATGTATATATGTAAATATATACCTATATGTATATATATATGGTTATAATTCTATAAGTGTATATGTAGCTATATATGTGTGTATATATATATATATATATGTATGTATGTATATATATATGTATGTATATATATATATATGTATGTATATATATATATATAGATATGTAAATATATGTATAGATAGATGTATGTATATGTATGTATATATATATATATATAATTGTATATATATGTATGTATATATAACTATATATATAGATATATATATATATATATATATATATGTATTTATAGTTATAGATATATATCTATGTATATATGTATGTATATTTGTGTGTATATATATATATATATATATATATATAAATATATGTGTATATATATGTATATATATATGTGTATATATACTTATACTTAGTTATATAAGTACTAATATATGTATAGATATATGTATATGTATATGTATATATATATGTATATGTATATGTATGTATATAAATATATGTATATATGTAAATATATATTTGTATATATATATAAGTATATATATATATGTGTATGTATGTATGTATGTATGTATATATACTTATATATAATTGTATAGGTACTAATATATATATATGTGTGTGTGTGTGTGTGTGTGTGTGTATATTATATATAGGTATATATATATAAGTGTGTATACAGGGGTGTACAAGTGATAGTGTGTGTGTACGAGAGTGTGTGTGTGTGTATGTGTGAGGTGAGTGTCTGTGAGAGAGAGAGAGAGAGAGCGCGTCTGCTGGAGTGAAGAGGCGCTGTGAGTTAAGTCATCCGGAGCAGCGGGCGACGTCTGGTGGTCCACGCGCACGCGCAGGTGCGTAGCCACGCGAAGAGGCTGGCGCACGTAGGAGGGAGTGAGCGCGAGCGAGAGACCGCAACGCACTGCGCTACGCAGTGAGGCGAGTGCTGGCAAAGACGCGGGGCGCGGGTGTGCGCGAACAGGCTGGCGCCGGTAGCGGCGCGAAGAGAGAGAGCCAAGTGATCGAATAAGTGAGAAACTTACCGGTCACCGCACTGTAGCACAGTGTTCCGCTGAAACGCATGAACAGTGGCTACAGTGTGCTCTCGGCTCGCGCGACCAGGTGCTGACGGTTCGTGTGTGCGGGCGCTGCTAAGCGAGCTGGCGCACGCGCGGAAGGGCTGCATCGGCTGCTAGCGAGCGCGGAGAGGGGCGAGGGTGACCTGCTGGAGTGCGCGAAAAGAGTTGCACCGATTGCTGGCATGTGCGGTGGCCTGTGCGCGGGCAAGCGGCGACCGGTTCCTTGCTGCAGCTGCGGTTGAGCTTCAAAGCTCGACCCTGCGGCAATGGCGGAGATGCTTGGAACGATGAAATCAGAGCGGTGAACCGCCACGCCCATCGGCTCTTTGATGAGCTGGGCGGTGGTGGGACTCACAGTGGTGGTTGTGCACCACTGTGAGCTGCTCCTGCCCACAGCGTGGCTCTTCAAGGAGAAGAGAGGCTGCGTATGGAGGGGAGAGGGGAGGAGACGGCCTGGAGATGGAGTTGCTGTTGTGTTTTTTTTTGTGTGGACCAAGCTCAACCGCAAGGAAGAAGGCTGTGCTCTTCTTAAAGAAGAAAGAGGCATGCACAGCCATGCCCTGGCTGTGCATGGCTGTGCATGCGGCTGGCAAGGAGAGCTGTTGCAGAGCATGGCACGAGGAAGAAGCTGCCATGCCTTGCAGCCGCGGAGAAGAGGAAATTCAAAGTTAAATAAAAAATGAGGATGGTGATTTTTCGAGGCAACACTTGAGGAAAACATTAATTTCAAGGCCATTTTATTCACTCTCCTCCCCTCTCAAATAAATGCATGCATGCGTGTATTTTCACAATTGTGACTATGGTTACCTAATATGCACTGGCAATGCTAGGAAATAGCACAAGATGGCACAATTGTTGGTGCATTTTTGCTGTGCAATCATACCCCCATGCCTCTCTTTTGCTAGTCCCTAGCAAAACTTTTTTTTTTTGTAATGCATTTAGAAATGATCTTAAGCTGAAGATTTTCTCCTGAGGCAACATAGGTGTGTTTATTGTTGGATATTGTGAGAACCAATTGCAGAGAAGACTACCAGTACTTTAAGTCTTACATGACATAGATCATCTCTCAACTAACTAGGACTCTTGATATTTAAACCTTAAGTACGATTTCCAGGACCCAGGAGGTTTTTGCCGTACTCGAGAGCTCAAGAGATTATGGGTTGTGCGTAGTGAAGGATCAAGATTGACCAGATGAACATTAAGACTCAAGCCCAGGGTTTCACGAATTTTTAAGTACAGGTTGGTCCCAGTTTCAGCTCGTGTCTTCAAATTGACCCTTAAAAAGATGACAGAAAACTCAACTCCCATTTTCTGACATTTGTGGCTCAAAGAAAACAGGGTATTTGCCCTGAAGAACTTTTTTGTAGGAAGATTTTACAGACATTTGTGAGATATACTAACTTATTTGCATCTTTTTTTTTTTTGAAACACATGTCAGTATATCTCTTACAACATTATTTGGAGGAGCACACTTTTGTTTTTGGTGGGAGAGTTCCTTCTTGGTGGAAAGAGTCTCTCCTAAACACAAGACTAAAGCCTGGGATAAAAAGTCTACCTGCGCGCACCGGTAAGGATTCCACCTTCCCTAACGAACACTAGGGTTGGATCTTATGTTCACCCGGTCTTTCTTGATATGTGTAGTATGAACCAAGATTACTTAGGCTCTCGAGTAGAAGCAAACCAACAAATCCTGTACTGGTGTCTCACGTACAAGAATACGTCCTTAGTTAGGAGAGATTCCGATCTATCTTGTTAATGCTCAAGTGAATTAAGTTGAGCTTGAGCGAATCAAGCTTCTGTGGCCTGGAAAGTCTTCAAAACAGTAGTTGAATATCCATAAACACTTATTGTATTTTTATTTTAACCTTTAGATCATTACTAAATACCATTTATATATATATATATAGATGGAAACTTCATGATACCATAAAATACCCAGATCCTATGAATGCCTATCCACCCCCCCATGCCAAATGATGCTATGTCCTCATATGCATGCAGGGAAGGGTAGAGGAAGGACGAAAGATCGGGTAACAAGAGTTGAGGTGCAGGGTATACAGCAGGGTGGTAGGGTGGGTGGATGGTGGGTGGTGAAGTGAAAAGTGAAGTGAGCGTGACAGTGGCGGAGTGTTGTTGGGGTGCCTCCCAACGAGCGCTGAATTTAACGTCCCCAGCTGGACTCAAAATGAGGCACAACATTAGTTACCCTCTAGTAGGGCAACAGTTTCTCCAATGGGGGCAGGTTCATGAGTAAGATAGGGTTTCAAACGCCGCCCATTGACCGTAAATTTATGCCCAGATTTGGGATCTTCAATCTCAACGGCCCCGTTGGGAAATGGTCTCGAGACCAGGAAAGGACCAGTCCATTTGGACTTCAATTTCCCAGGAAAGAACTTGAGCCGGGCATTGTAGAGCCAAACTTGCTGAGATGGCTCAAATTCTTTCCGCCGAATACGGCTGTCGTGAAAAGCATTAGTGTGTTGCTTGAAAGTTAAGGCAGAATCATAGGCTTCACGATGGAGCTCTTCCAGCTCCTAGAGTTGGAGTTTCCTTTCTCGACCACACAGGTCTGGGTCGAGGTTACATTGGCGAACCGCCCAATAAGCGCGGTGTTCCAACTCCACGGGCAAATGACAAGGCTTCCCGTAAACGATTCTATAAGGAGACATACCAAGGTGAGCCTTGAAGGCGGTCCGATACGCCCAAAGTGCGTCAATCATCTTGTCGGACCAATCCCTACAGTTAGGCCGAACCGTTTTCTAGAGAATTTGCTTGATTTGTTGGTTCGGCACCTCTGCCTGGCCGTTCGTCTGAGGATGATACGGAGATGCTATACGATGGTGGACTCCGTATTTCCTCAAAAGTGCCCGAGAAGAAGCATGGGTAAAGTGGCTTCCTCCATTTGAGATAATGGCTCGAGGGATCCCAAAGCACGCAAAAATGTGGTCTTTGACAAATTGAGTGGATATAACATGGTCAACACGTCTCGTGGGAATAACCTCGATCCATTTTGAAACATAATCAACAGCCATGAGAATGAATTCGAAGCCGTTGGAAGGAGGAAAGGGACCCATGAAATCAATTCCCCAAATGTCGAAGATTTCCGCAGCTAGGATGGGTTGCAAGGGCATCATGTCACGACACGACATTGCCCCTAACGACTGCACCTAGTGCAATGTTTGGCATACCTGTGTGCATCCTGGTGAAGGGAGGGCCAAAAGAAACCGCACTGCAACATCTTGGCTGCAGTTGTCCTCCCAGAGAAATGGCCTCCGCAAGCCTAATAGTGGTAGAAGGATAGCACACTGGGGAATTCGCTGTCAGGAACACAGCGACGGATTATTTGATCAGCACCTATCCAAAAAAGAAGTGGATTATCCCAGAAATAATACTTTGCTTCTGCCATGAGATGCCCACACTGGTTTTTAGGCCAGCCACGTGGAAGGGGTCCAGAAGCAAGGTAATTGGCAATGTCGGCATACCAAGGTCCACTTGCCACATTAATTGCCAATAGGTGCTCATCAGGAAAAATCTCATTGATCGGCAGAGTAAGTCCAATATGGTCAGGGTCCAGTCTGGAAAGATGATCAGCCACAACATTCTGGGCTCCAGCCTTATCGCGGATCTCAATGTCAAATTCTTAGAGCAGAAGGATCCAACGAATTAGTCTAGGCTTGGCATCCTTCTTGTGCATGAGATGGCGAATAGCCGCGTGATCTGTGAAAACAATAATGTGTGAGCCCAGAAGCTAAGAGCAGAATTTCTCCAGCCCAAAGACGACCTCCAGTAATTCTTTTTCAGTGGTAGTATAATTACGCTGGGCCTCGTCCAACGTCTTACTGGTGTAGTACACCACAAAGGGGTGTCTATCGCGTCTTTGTCCCAGGATGGCTCCAACTGCAAGGTCGGAAGCGTCACACATGAGTTCAAAGTCGAGGGACCAATTAGGTGGCTGGAGAACAGGGGCCTTGGTGATAGCATTACGCAGCTGCGTGAATGCTCGTATGCAATCGGGGCCCATATCGAAGGTTACGTCGGTCGATAGGAGATGAGTTAAAGGTCGAGAAATCTCGGAGAAATCTTTGATAAATCTCCTATAGAAACCGACGTGTCCCAGGAAGGAGCGGATTTGTTTGACAGAGCCAAGCACAGGTAAATCAGCAATTACATCAAGCTTAGCTCTGTCAACCTCGATACCCCTATCGGAGATGATGTGTCCAAGAACAATTCCCTCGTGTACCATAAAATGACTTTTTTCCCAGGAAAGCACGAGGTTTACATCAATACATCTCCTAAGGATACGAGTTAGGTTGGCAAGGCAGTCATCGAAAGATGGTCCAAAGATCGAAAAGTCATCCATGAAGACCTCGAGAAAGTCACCCACCATGTCATGGAATATCGCCAACATACATCTCTGGAAAGTTGCTGGCGCGTTACAAAGTCTGAACGGCATCCTTCTAAATGCAAAGGTGCCGAAGGGGTAGGTAAAGGTGGTTTTCTCTTGGTCCCGGGGGTCAATTGCCACCTGCTTATATCCTGAGAATCCATCCAGGAAACAGAAAAATTTATTTCCCGCTAACCGCTCCAGGATTTGGTCAATGAAAGGTAGCGGAAAGTGATCTTTCTTAGTTGCAGCATTGAGTTTCCTATAATCTACACACACTCTCCAAGATGTAGGAGTGCATGTAGGGATGGATTCGCCCCTGTCATTGACACGGATGGTGAGTCCCGCCTTTTTGGGCACAACGTGAATCGGACTCCCCCAGGGGCTATCGCTGATCGGGTAGATTATACCCGCATCCAGCCACTTAATAATTTCCTTCTTAATGACCTCCCACATGTTAGGGTTGAGACGTCGCTGCATCTCACAGGAAGGTCGAGCCTCCTCCTCTGTATATATACGGTGAGTGCAGTAGGAGGGGCTAATGCCAGATAAGTCTAATAAAGACCATCCAATGGCTGCCTTATGTTCCATAAGGACCTTCGTTAGTTTGCACTCTTGCTCCCTGGTCAATTTTGAACTGATGATTACAGGGAGCGTTTCATTTGGTCCCAAGAAAACATACTTAAGTGTACTAGGCAGCTCTTTCAGCTCGGGAGTGGATGGTGAAAGGTCTGGCATTTCTTGGGACGAGAGTGTCCCAGGCGAATCAAAAAACAAGTCAGAAGGAAGAAGTTGGCCCTCAGATTGGCCAAGAAGAGGGGCTTCTTGGATAGATGGATCCAAAAAGGAATAGCCCCAGTGAGAAGTATATGGGCTCAAGGTCCCAGTGTGGAGTTGCAAATCCACCTGATTTGGCGGGAAAGAAAGGGCAATCCGGTCTTCAAGAGTGTGGACCGGCGGTGAGTAGCCCAGATATGACTCAGACCACGAGGTATGGGAAGCAGAGAAAACCTCGTCAGAAGTCTGGTCAGGAGAAAGTAAGGGACAATGGAGGGATGGGGGAATGTCACAATATGTGTTTGTCAGGCAATCGTCAGTGTTTAAAGGCAGTCCACAGCAGTCAGAATAGGTCCCAATTAGTCTGATACACGCGCTGACGGCCATGTCCTCGTCAGACGTGTCATCCTCGATGCAATCACAATCAAAGTTCTTGGCTGCCTTGAAGATGTTAAGCTTGAGCTTTTCAGATCCAACGGCAATCTCAATACAGCCCGACTCGCAGTCGATATGGGCGCGGGCTATGGCCAAGAAAGGTCGACCAAGGATGATCAGACAATCAAAAAGTTAGCTAGGAACTTCCATATCTAAAACAAGAAAGTCAACAGGAAAACAGAGACTGTTGACCCTAACCACCACGTCTTCCACCACACCCTTTGGGATTTTGACAGAACGATCTGCCAACTATAACGTGACAGGGGTGGGTTTCAGATTTCCCAAGGAAAATTTTTCGAGCATGATGGTTGGTATAAGATTGATGGAAGATCCTAGATCAAGCAGGGCACGGTTAAAATTGTAGCCTTGGATGCTACAGGAAATGAGTGGTGTGCCCAGATCTTTCTGCTTCGGTGGTAGATTTGACAGTATAGCACAACTCGCATGAGGCGAGAGAACCACCGGATTCTTAGTTTTCTTTGACTGTCACCTGGGTGTTGTGTAGTCTTTGAAAAATCGGGGGACAGTAGGTATGTGGTCGATAGCCTCGAGCAGGGGTACCTTGATTTCAACATCCCTGAACAAATTACGCAGGTTATCAAAGGCTTGTGTATCCTTCTTCTTGCCTTTTGGCTCCCTCAGTAGAGCCTCAGGGAATGGGACTGATTCTGGCACCAATTTGGGTGTATCTTCCTCTCTCGAATGCGGTGCGCATCCTGAATGAGAGGGCAATGAAGAAGACAGGACAGAATCAGGTTGAGGCGAATCGACGGTCTACTTACCGCTCCTCGTAGTAATCACATTGGACGATGCGGGTCCAGTGGGATCATAAGGCGGAGGAGGGTTTGCAATAGGGACATAAGAGTGAGGTGCTGCAGCGGGATTAGCCTGAAATCCTGGTGGAATGCTCGGAGCTTGCAGAATCTGATGAACCTGCCCCTGAGAAGGTCGTACCTGTGGTTGAGGACCATGGGATACGAAATTTCGTGGGTTGGGAACAGGTTGGGCTGGAAGAGTGCCCTGAGATCGAGTCACCATGCATAGTTGACTGATCTCAGCATTCTGCTGCACCAATTGGTGCTGAAGAGAGGTCATGTTCTCTTCATGGCGCTTTGACATTTCCGTCATCATTCGCATCAATTTGTCAAGAGGACTTGATGCGTGTTCTGTTTGCGGTACGCAAGGACCCGATGGTGGATTCACCATAGGATTAGACTAGGCCATTGGGATGATGGGTGCGGACGGTTGCATTGGTCCACCTGCGGGGTTTTGGCCCTACGGGTTGTTGGACCATGTGAAGTTCGGATGATTTCGCCACCCTAGGTTATAAGTGGCAGAGAACGGGTTGTTCCCCAGGGTGCAAGCGTCTTCTATGCCAGAAGATGCATCCGCATGTAAATATGCGTCCGAGCACACAGAGGCTTGGTCCTCCGTGTCAAAATACTGGCTTGCAGAAGCCAAATCCACATGACTTACCGAGTCGCTCGACGCGACACTCAGTAAGGAAGGTCTTACGGGGTTTCTCGGGATAAGCCTGGTGTTGGAAGAATTGGGATTGTGACGAAGTGGTGAGGTGGGGGTGTTTGCCATAGAACGGGCGGGGTTGGCCAGAAGCTCGTCCATCTTCTTGTGCACGATGAAGTCTTCATCCAATTTTTGTGCAATAAGGCTGAGATTTGTGGATGAATGGGAGGGTCCCGTGTCAACTTCGTGGACATTATAGGGCAGGCTGGTACGATTAAAGGCGACAATGGAGGCATTGTTCATTGAGTTTTTGCTCATATTTTCAAATAATTTGAATGCTCCATTCTCGTCTTTATTCATGAAATTACCTCTGCAGGAAGCGTCTGCAATCTGCTTCAAAGTCTCATTTAGCCCATAGTAGAAAATCTAGGCTATATGTCACTTAGGCAGACTGTGGTGCGGACACTTCCTGAGGAGGTCATTATATCTCTCCCATGCCTCATGAAATTGTTCGTCGTTTTGTTGCGTAAATGAAGTGATAGCACGGCGAAGTGCATTGGTTCGCCTGATTGGGAAGAACTTCTTGAGAAATGCTGTTCGCATCTCTTCCCAAGAGTGGATGGTTCTCCCAAGGGTGCGTAACCACTACGACGCTTTATCCCTCAATGAAAACGAGAACATTTTCATGAGGACTATAGGTAACCCGATATTTCTTGGTTTAACAGTTTCAGCCAATCGGGTTAGGTCTTCCAAGTGGAGAAAAGGATCTTCACTTGCAAGACCACGGAAGTGAAAATTTATCAGGCCAATTATGTTAGGTTTCAATTCAAAGTCGTCCCCGTCCATGGGGACCCGAATTTGTCCTATGGTCTCTGTAGCAGTGGGATTCTGATAGGAGCTAAGAGACCTAGGCTCCTCCCATTCAGGAGGGTTCTACATTTCCTCCAATGTTTCCCTAATGGCTTCAATTTGGTCAATATGCATTTCCATTTGGGCTTGGAGGCGGGTTATGGGATCTAAGGCTCCACCACCTGGTGGGTTTTGAGGGCGGTTTCCTCCCTCGGGATTTGGGGGTGAGCGTGCAGCCATGTTTGTGGAGGAGGAGGATGATGCAGCTTCTTTTCTAAAATTATCAGGCAATTCACACAGTTCAGGGTTTTGTGACCTTCTCCCAAACATGCACTACCGCAGGAAGAATTGGGGGGATATGAAGGGAAAAGAGATGAGAGAAATGACGCCGCAAAAGTACACTTGATGACAAATCAATACAATCAAATTCCTAACCTCTACAGTGTGCCCTTAGACCTAAAGATCTAAGTTACCTACTATCACGACCTACGGAACCGAATGCGAGCACCGCGGAACCACCAGGACAGTTTGCCCCAGTCTTAGACACCCGATAGCATGCGGGAACCCTCACCAGCACGTAGGCACTACACGTAGCTAGTTAGACCTCCAATCCTTAATAAGGGTCAAGTTGCTACCAATTTTAGTTAGAGGCTTAGGGTCAAGTGCTTCTGGAATGTGAAGGGCGTTATTTATGGGTAATGCCCAAGTGATTGATTTTACAAAGTATGTAAACCAAGCATGCAACGAGGAAATCTCCCCGAATTGAAGTTTCAATTCGTGAATGATTTTTAGAATTCAACCTTAAGTAGTATGGATTTTAGAATTTCGCTAAAATACCAATTCAACCAATCTCCAGGTTTTGAGAGAATACAAGTTTTCTTCTAAGCCCAACAAACCCTCCTTCAATGTCAGTTGGTTAATGCATGCTAAAATGCAATGGGCTTTCCTAGATGGAGATTTCTATGTGTGGATGCACGAATCAATTTTAGATTAATGTGAAAGGGGGCCAAAGCACTTCAATTCAAGTGCTCCCAATCACCAAAATGATTTTCACACACAAGGCTCAACCAAAAGATAAAGAAAATCAAATTATTGGGGTTGAAGTATCCGAGATCGAATCTTAGGCACGTGAAATGTCGTGGTGGGGTTGGAATCAACTCAATTCCAAGTCTCCCCACCAAAAATGTGATCTCGAATTGCAGATAAATGAGGCAAAGAGGGATGACAATCAATCTTTTTATTTTTGCCTCAAAGAATACTTCACACAGTGAAAAATTCAAGAATCAAGATTCTTGGATCTTCGCTATGCGAAGTTTGGTAGGAAATCCCGGGGCGGTGGGAGTGATGGCAAACAATCAAACAAGTGATTTTTAATCCACTTGCCCCAAGAGATCCAAAGAAGTGTTTTTTTTTTAGTTTTTTTTTTCTTTTTTTTTATATTATTAAGGTGACAAGTTGACCTAAGTTGCTAAGAAAGAAAGACCTACTTGTTCAGCAACGTGTGCGAAGCTTCAGTGCGATGTCGGCGTCTTCACACTCTTGTTCCTGCCTTGGATCTGCCCATGTCTTCGACTTCGTCTGCTTGTCTTCTCCTTGCAACAGGTTCACCTGCACAGCAACAAACAAAAACACCCGTGAAGAGAAGGGTGTGAGAAGAGAAAAATTAAAGGAATGGAGTAGAAACTTACTTGAATACGCACTTTCCCGGCAACGGCACCAGAAAAGAGAGTGTGTTCGGGCCCGGATAGGTTGTGTTAATATGGTGATTTTATCGTTTAAATGAGTATAGTGGTTAACCTAAATCGAGTCTAATCATCTCTTTACAAAATTTTTTACCTGGCCTACTTGATTTTATCTTGGTCACTTTTAGGCCGAGGGTCTAACTCAGGGAAGTGGGATTAAAGGTGAAGAAGTTTCTACAACTTTCCTACAATGAATCTCTTCCATTCGTTTATTATGTTTTTGGTGTTTTTCTATTTAATATTTTTTTCTGATAATTTTTATCCTTGAGGTATACCCTCAAAATCAGGTTCTTGGCTTTGAGCCAAATTAAGGTTTCAAAACTGGTCTTACTATTCGCAAGACTGAGTACCTGCAAGTCAAGGATTATCTTTTCTCTTTTGTATATATTTTTTTTATCTTTTTAATAGCAAGAAAGAGAAATAGAAATAAGGTAAATATTGTATATATATATATATGTATATATTATATATGTATATAGGGGTGGGGGTGGAGGTGGAGATGGCGTGTAGCACGGTGTCGAGTTGGTCGTCATCTAGGAAGATGCAACCAACAAGACAAAGTGTTGCGTGGAGTGTAGGATGGATGGGTGGAAGATGTGTGCAAAAATGCTTTCTGTACGCGTGTATCGAGGAATATCAGCAACTGGTGCAGATATTCCCGCGATACAACGTATGGTAAGTGGTACGAAAATATATATATATGTATATATGTAAATATATACCTATATGTATATATATATATATGGTTATAATTCTATAAGTGTATGTATAGCAATATATGTGTGTATATATATATATATATATATATATATATATATATATATATATATATATATATATATATATATATATATATATATATATATATGTATATATATAGATATGTAAATATATGTATAGATAGATGTATATATATATATATAGATATGTAAATATATGTATAGATAGATGTATATACATATATGTATGTATGTATGTATGTATGTATAACTATATATATAGATATAGATATATATATATATATATATATATATATATGTATGTATGTATGTATGTATAACTATATATATAGATATAGATATATATATGTGTATATATACTAATATATGTATATAGTTATGTGTATATGTATATATATATATTAGTATAAGTATCTATGTATATAGATATATGTAGATAGATATACATACATATATATATATATGTATTTATAGTTATAGATATATATCTATGTATATATGTATGTATATTTGTATATATATATATATATGTGTATATATATATATGTATATGTATATATACTTATACTTAGTTATATAAGTACTAATATATGTATAGATATATGTATATATATATATATATATATGTAAATATATATGTGTATATATATATAAGTATATAGATATATATATATGTCTATATTAGTACCTATACAATTATATATAAGTATATCTACATAAATACATACATATATATATGTATATATATATATATATTATATATAGGTATATATATATTTAAGTGTGTATACAGGGGTGTACAAGTGATAGTGTGTGTGTACGAGAGTGTGTGTGTGTGTGTGCATGTGTGAGGTGAGTGTCTGTGAGAGAGATAGAGAGAGAGAGAGCGTCTACTGGAGTGAAGAGGTGCTGTGAGTTAAGTCGTCCGGAGCAGCGGGCGACGTCTGGTGGTCCACGCGCACGCGCAGGCACGTAGGCACGCGAAGAGGTGGGCGCACGTAGGAGGGAGTGAGCGCGAGGGAGAGACCGCAACGCACTGCGCTGCGCGGTGAGGCGGGTGCGGGCAAAGACGTGGGTACAGAGAGAGACGCGGGCGCGAGCGTGCGCGGACGGGCTGGCGCTAGTAGCGGCGCGGAGAGAGAGCGCCGAGTGACCAGATAAGTGAGAAACTTACCGATCACTGCACTGTAGCCACAGTGTTCTGCTGAAACGCGTGAACAGTGGCTACAGTGCACGCTCGGCTCGCGCGACCGGGTGCTAGCGATTCCATGTGTGCGGGTACGTTGAGCGAGCTGGCGCGTGCGTGGAAGGACTGCACCGGCTACTGGAGAGCACGGAGAGGGGCAAGGGTGACCTATTGGCGTGCGCGGAAAGAGTTGTGCCGGCAGCTGGCGTGCGCGGTGGCCTGCGCGCGGGCAAGCGGCGACCGGTTCCTTGCTGCAGCTACGGTTGAGCTTCAAAGCTTGACCCTACGGCAATGGCGGAGATGCTTGGAATGATGAAATTAGAGCGGTGAACCACCATGCCCATAGGCTCTTTGATGAGCTGGGCGGTGGTGGGACTCACAGTGGTGGTTATGCACCACTGTGAGCTGCTCCTGCCCGCAGCGTGGCTCTTCAAGGAGAAGAGAGTCTGCGTATGGAGGGGAGAGGGGAGGAGACGGCCTGGAGAAGGAGCTACTATTGTGTTTTTTTTTGTGTGGACCAGGCTCAGCCGCAAGGAAGAAGGCTGTGCTCTTTTTAAAGAAGAAAGAGGCATGCACAGTCATGCCCTGGCTGTGCATGGCTGTGCATGCGGCTAGCAGGGAGAGCTGTTGCAGAGCATGGCACGAGGAATAAGCTACCATGCCTTGCAGCCGCGAAGAAGAAGAAATTCAAATTTAAATAAAAAATGAGGATGGTGATTTTGCAAGGCAGCACTTGAGGAAAATGTTAATTTCAAGGCCATTTTATTCACTCTCCTCCCCTCTCAAATAAATGCATGCATGCGTGTATTTTCACAATTGCAACTATGGCTACCTAATATGCACTAGAAATGCTAGGAAATAGCACAAGATGGCATAATTGTTGGTGCATTTTTGCTGTGCAATCATGTGGGCATCGCCCAAGGTCGATGTCACTGCTCTACTGCGCCTGTCGCATGCCTTGGTCGTGTCCCGCCTACACGAACTCCTTTTCTACGACTTGCTTTCGCAACCCGTCAAGATTTCGTCTCGTGTAGTTGGTACCTGCAAACAGATAGAGAAATATGTGAGGCTCACGAACACTATGTCAGGAAAGAAACTATCTCGAATATATGCCTCCCTGGCAACGACGCCAAAAACTGGTCGTGAAATCACGATAATGATAAATATGTTGTCATAGGTGCGAAAACACGGCATTTTAAATTTATGAAATCGTCTCCTAAAAATACGAGAATAATGTCGGGAGTATAGGTCGTTTCACAGGGAGGTAGGGATATTTAGATGATTTCCAACCTGATCAAGTAAACGAATTTTCTTTTATTATTATTATTTATATTTTTTTAATTTTTTATAATAAAAGAAAATAAATGAAACAAACACGGAGATAAATACAAAGTGAACACGTAATGCAAATAAGAACTTTATTACTAATAGAAAATCAAAATAACATAGAATAACAAGAAGAAGAAGAGAAAAATAATCTCAGATAGAAATCCAGCGATGTCGTGACGGAGGTGGAGAGTGCTGTCAACGTTCGTCGATGGAGAATGTGCACGAAGTTGAGAGGTTGTAGAGAGATGTCGTGGAAGTGCGGGAACCTGTCGAAGAACATGTAAAATTTTTCATGCAACGTGGAGAGGGATGAGATTGGAGAGATATTTGAGAGGTAGGGATGCCAGAGAGAAGGAATTGAGAGGGGGAGAGTCGGTAGGGAAAGGGAGAGAGTACGCGAGGGGAGAGATGAGAGTTGTATTTTTCTTTTCAAGGGAGGGGGGGCCCTTTTATATCTCTGCAAATCCTTCTTCTTTCCTCGATTCTCTCTAATGCTACCACGTGGCACGCTGTGTGCTCTCAGATCCTTCATCACACGGCTCCCACTCGCCTGCACCCGTGCCTTCGCGTTTTTGCCTTCAAATCCCACCTCATCATCTCAGCCGTTCGATTTCAAATCCTACGCGCACTTCTCACACCTTCCTGATCTCGCAACAACTCGCACGACCGCGCCACGTGGGTGCACCTCAGCCCTCCAATTGCACATACCCGCCCACTCGCAATGCCTCATCAATTCTTGCGTAGCGCAAGGCTCGAACCTGCGTCCCGCGCTTACATGCGCATACGCGCGAGAAAACGCGCTGCGCAAAACCTTTCTTATATATATGTGCTTATTTATATTTATACTGATCCAATTTGGGTGGCAACGTGGCGCATTTGTGGCCGTTGGACAACGTGGCGCATTTGTGGCTGTTGGATGAAGATCCAACGGCCCACACTGTGAGGAGAGGTGCCTTCAGGAGTTGGGGGCGCGGCGAGAGGCGGCTATGATTGTGCCATGTGGCGCCATCGTGGTCGTTCATTCTTCTCTTTATATCTGATGACGTAGAACTCTGATTAAGTTGATTTCTACACCGTTGGACTGCGAACGTCGATCCGAATCCATCCGTATGGTTGGGTTTGTCATCTGAGGTCTGAATATTCTTCAATTTGCCCCTTGGCTCTTTCTCTTCTGCGAACTCCCTAGGGTGCTACAGGAGTTTGATCGATGCGATATTAGATGCATTCGACTCCTGTCGTTATTCCGAACAGATCCATAAGGTTGGATCCGTCATCTGCAGCCCTAGCTTACCTGCAATCATTAATACCTCTTAAATAATATAGTTTAATACATAAAACATATATACCAACTACAATGCAGAATACGATGCATATGCATACAGAATGTTCATGTTAAGCTAAGTTCTGACTTAATTCAGGCGAGTTAGGGCCTATGATTGCTATGCAATCACCTCCTCCCATACATACACCGATGGAATAAACGAGGGATAGAAGGTGTGATAGACCCAATCAAGACACCCCAAGATTTTTGGATGACTATAAAGGTTCAAGGTGGATGATACCTCTAAATCACGAAGTCGTCCACCTGAGAATTACCTGGGCAGCTAGGAAGAGAGAGTCCCGCAAAGACCCCTACATGGTAGAGCGTCCCCACGAGTTACAAGGTTTCCCCTACTCAACCTTCCTTGTCACCACAGATCTAGGTAGACCAGAATGGATAACTTGACCTCTTAAGTCTACCAATTTTAAGTTTAGATGAGGTGCTTAGGATTTCACTTGAACTTTAAGATGTATTTGTGAATGGTGACCTAATTTGAAGATTAGTTGTCCCCACAAGGTGGGTCAAATTCACCTAATTTATCCTTAAAATTCTTAAGTCCCTGTTTTTAGGATTCAAGTGGATGTTTAGAGCTTTCTTTTAGGGTTTGCTGGATTAGGTAATTCAATCGAGGCTTACGAAACACACAGTTTGGGGAAGTAAATTCTTTTTTTAAGTGTGATCCTCAACCCTAAAGTGGAAACATTAATTTTGACTCTAATTGGTCCAATTAATTCTATCCAAATTTGGTACCTAGGGCATAATCAAGAAAGTGAGTAGCCTTAGATACCTTAAACCCTAAATAGATACAGAAATCAAGATCAAGGTTTTTTCTAGAAATAAATCAAATCAGGCAACTTGTGATGATTGATTCTAACTAGAACAAGCAAGTTGATCCTAATTGATTTCTTCTCTTTTTTTTAGCTTTTCTCATAAGCAGGGGCTTTAATGGAAAAGAAGATGAGATTACCTACCCCTGGAGTGTTTGATGTGCGGCTGATCTTCCTCTATTGAATCCTTGCACAGATCACAACCAAAGAGATAAAGCAAGTTAGTACTAGATCAGAAATTGTAATCAAAGAGATCAAATTGCGCGTTGCTTCCCGGCAACGATGCCAAAATGTTTACGTACTAAATCGGGGTTTTAAAATCACTTCGTTGCAATATAGCTGAAATAGCACATGAACAAATAATATTTATAACTCGAATGAAATCCGAGGTTGAACACAGGGAGCAATTGTTACAATTAATCTCAAAGACCGCAATAACACCACAAATATGAGCAAGTTATAATGAAAATTCCATGCAAGAATAATATATATATATGAGAATCAATGTCAAGGTACAAAAAGAATGGGGTAAAATGGTGATTTAAATCACCAATTACCCCTTCACAATTATACAAATAAATTCACAATATCAACCAAGTAATTCCACATAGATGTAAGTAAGCAATAAGTGCACAGTGCGCTCTGTCAGAGATATCAGTGAGTTGGAGGTAGAAAAAGAAGAGGGATTTTGGCTCAAAAGCTTGCTAAGGAGGTGAGGAATGTCATGGGGGATCTTTTATAGGGCTTAGGAGAGCTTGGAGAACAGAAAACAAGCTTCTTATCTTGCTTAGGATTCAAGAAGAACCCCACTAATTTCATGGGTTCGCACGCACGAATTAGAGGGAGTTAGGCATCGAGATCGATCCCAATAGGTTTCCCTAGGTGTGAACATCAATCCCACCAAATTTGGTGGGATTTGATTGAAGTTTGAGTAGGATTCTACTCAGTCAAAGCTCACCTGGAGGTCGATTGACCTCCAATGGCAGCAAGGACTTTTTTGAAAAGAAGATGAAGAAGTTAGGGGGCATTTTATAAATATTTCAAAAGTTGAGGGGCTATTTGATAGGATAAGAGTCAGACTTGGACCAAAATGCGAACTAGGTCGAAATGATCTCAGATTGGGCCTAAATTTTGGTACAAACCTAATTTTGACCCAAGGAATCTAATGGTGAATTCAAATTTAGGTTTTGACAGAGTTTAACTGGGTAAATTATGCAGAAACCCAAATTAGGATAACTTTCTATGTGTGACTCTATTTCAGGCCAAAATAGATTATGATGGTCAAATCAAAGATACCAAACCCTATAGAATATCTTTCTATGAATTTTAGAGGATTTATGTGAATTTTATCCTGACCATAACCTTAGTTAATTAAGTAGATCTGTTTTTAGGGTTTCAGATGTCCATTAATTCTTGAAATGCATGAAAACTTGTTTCGTTCTACATTGACCCACTTATTAGATATTAATGACCATATGACCTATAATAAGCCCCTAAAATATCCTGTGGTTATTCTGTATTTGTGAAATGTTGTTAAACTTGTAGAAATAACCCCGGTTTCTTATCTTCTCAAAACAGAACATTATGCTTATATGACCCTCTGATGGTTATGAAGGAGCTTTTATCAACTTTATCAAACCAAATTGAGCTAGTTATGGCTCATGATGGTGTTTCCATCAAAGCATAACCAAGCTAAGGATAGTCAGGTCCCCCTCCCTCACAACAACTCTCATGTTCTCTCTAATATACTAGTGCAACCCCCTCCCCTTGATACAAAAAATACGCGATTTATTAAAAGTAAGTTTTTGTCATTGAGACACATAAAATTGATCAACTCTTAAATTTATAACCTAGATAGGGTGAATATCTAAAGTCATCCAAGGAAACCAATTCATTAATCACAAGAATTATTCTCTCTCACCTATCAAATCAACACATGTATTTTTGTATTTTTCATTTTGTTGTTTATAGGGCTTTCAGAAACAATCAAGTATTTTGATGCGAAGATGAACTAAAGATAAGCCTATCACTAAACCTAAGTGACAAGAAGAAATCCTATTCTTCTAAGCTCGCCCTAGGCAAGTGTGCCTAGGGTAATTAGAAGAAGAAGGTGTGGTGCACTAAGCTACTAAAAGCATGAAAAACACATTAACATAAAAACAGAAATTGGAAGGCAAATTGAAAACTTGTATTGCTAGAATTTGGAGTACATGTAGAGGAATGCTTCTTGCAATAACAATAAACTACTAGCTAATATAGAATAAAAAGTAGAAGATAAAGAAGAGAGGGATCCTATGGCAAAAGTTCTGGATGGCTCTTGCTCCAAGTGTGGTTGCCCCACACTTGAAAAGAGTTCTCCTTAGCTTCTTCTTCCTCCTCCAAGCTGTCTCCTCAAGGTGGGAGTCAACCACCTTGTTCCTCTTCTTGCCTAGTCGTCCCCTCTATATAGATGACCTCCTCCTTGGCGTGGAACAAAGGAGAAGAAAGGAAGAAGGCACCAAGGGGATGGGTAGGTTGCCCCCTTGATCTTCTTCTCTTCTTCTTCTTACTTGGCGTGGGATATGGTAGAGTAATGGTGGACCTAACTAATGGAGATGGGAATTATGTGGTGGTAGGGTAGGGTATTTATAGGATGGGAAGGGGGTGGTTATGGTATTTTTTAGAGGGAAATGAAGGGGTGCTTGGATACTTTTGGAGGGAAAATGGGAGGGAAATGAAGAAGTGCCTTGGTTTTCCCTCCAAAAATACCTTCTAGAAGGTTTTGATTTTGGAGGGAAAAAATGGAGGGTGGAGATGGGTTGAAGGGTAGATGTAGGGTTGGATTTCAACGGTTTTGGAAAGAAAAAGTTGGCGCCATTTCTAGGTGATTTTGGAGAGAATTTGGTGGTGTCTTTTGGTGGTAGAGAGGGGTGAAGGGATGTATAGGGTTGGTGCCAAGATTGAGGTGGAGTGGTGGTAGCTTAGGTGGACTTAGATAAGGTTAGTTGGTGGAGCTAGTTAGGTGGGTTTTAGGGTTAGGTTTTACTGGCCAAGGAGGTGATTAGCTAAGCTAAGCAAGCTTAACTAGTAGGCAGTAGGGTAGAAAGGTAGAGGGATGATGGGAACACCATCATGAGCCATAACTAGCTCAATTTGGTCTAAAAAGGTTGATAAATGCTCCTACATATTCATCAGAAGGTCCTAAGGGCACAATATCCTATTTTGAAAAGAAGAGAAGAATACAAGGTTATTTCTGCAAAATTAATAGCATTCCACAAATATAGAATAACCATGGGATATTTCAGGGGTTTATTAAAGGTCATATGGTCATTAATGTGTAATAAATAGATCCATGTAGAACAAAATGTGTTTTCACACGTTTTAAGAATTAATAGACATCTAAAATCCTAAAAACAGACTGCTTAATTAACTGAGGTTCTAGTCAAGAAAAAAATCACCTAAACCCTCTAAAATTCATAGAAAAATATTATATAGCATTTGGTATCTTTGATTTGACCATCAGAATCCATTTTGGCATGGAATAGAGTCTCAAACAGATAATTGCCCTAATTTGGGTTTTTGCATAAATTACCCAATCAAACTTGGTCAAAACTAAAACCCAACTTAACCATTATATTCCTTGGGTTCAAATTAGTTTTGTACTAAAATTTTGGCCCAATCAGAGATCATTTTGACCTAGTTTGCATTTTAGTCCAAGTTTGACTCTTGTTCTCTCAAACAGCCCCTCAGCCTTTGAAATCTTTGCAAAAAGCTCCCCAACTTCTTCATCTTCTTCTCAATTTAGTCCTTTCCACCATTGGAGGTCAACTGTTATGACCCGGTTCCTAGATCCCTACAGGACCCAAGAATGGCTCGCCTCGACTAATCCCAAGACCCAGTCGTCCAACAAGAAATAACCAAAAAGTAGGAAAGTAAACCACATTCACACATGCAATATAACTAAGCAATAAAAATGTACAAAGTAGTAAAGGAAAGTAAAGCTGTTATTCCATTACATACCACCACAACAATAGAACAACGAAAACAAAAGTAACAGTAGAGACAACAGTAACTAAGAAAAAGTCTGAATACTCACTACAACAGTAAGGGGGTACAATAAGGAAGTGCAGAAAACTATAGCTGGGCTCGACTGGGCCCAGCACCCTCCACAGTTGAAAGCTTAGGCTGCTCAACTCCTAGTCCTGAACAGTGTTATGAAAGAGACAGAGTCAACGAATACTGAGTAGAGTGGTATCTATACTATCTAAAGCAGTAAAAGCAACATGTTTAATTCTCTTTTCTATTTATTTTGTTTTATGTGTATTTCCTTTTTACCCATTCTTCTCAGTATCCAGATATTCTTGATCTTACATGTTCCTCGTGGGAACGATCTTCATTGCAGTCTTTTCCAAGTAGAAGATACACATGGTGCTCTCCTGGCTGGGAGAGTCCTCCGTGGTAGTCCTACACCTAGTCAACCACCCCGAGGTCAGTGGCAAGACGTAACGGTGACTACGGCATGCGTGATAAGTGCACAGGTAGCTACCTCGCACTGACACATGGTTAATCATTTCCGCTAGTGGGTATGCCCAAAGTACAGCACGGAACAATACAGGGCCTTGCCCCTCAGAACCAAACAGGGGTCTCGCCCCTCCACAGTCCACGTACCCTCATCTGACTACCCTAGTTTGCCCAAATGGCCCAACAAGTCGGTGTAGGGTGGCTAGCTGAATCTCGAGCCCCGTGGGGTGGCTAGCTCTCTCCCTACACTAGTGACTCGCCTCGGTACCGTGTACACGAGGGCCAACAGGAGTCGGTGTAGAGTGGCCAATCCTAACCCTGGCTCTCAACCCCAAGGGCAGCTAGCTCCGCTCCACACGAAAAGGGGATAGTCGCTCTCCTTGGTACCACATACTCAATGGCCAGCACACTTCCCGTCTACATTCTAAGTTTCCAACTAACCATAGGAGTTTTACTCGTAATTCTCCGTAGGGTTCATGCTCATATTCACCACATTTATTCTGATCCAGATTCCACCATTCACAATTCTATTCTCATTTATATGCAGGCAGCTCATGTTTCCATAATTCAAAACATGCCACTGGTGATTTCATAGGCAATTGATTATAAATTACATGCAACTCGTATTCTAACAGGAAACCCACAATTATTTCACAGGCAATTGCTAGTAGTTTATCTCAATTTTGCATATAAGTACCAAGCAGTGCATTCATTTCTCTACCCTAGGGTTCATGCCACATCCTAGAGTTCCAGTCAGTTAATTGTATAATACATGCTTATTTGAACATTATTAAAAGCATTAAAGCACTCTACCAGACAATTCAGGAGTACTGGGGGTTCGAACCGTAGACCCAGGTGTCTCTGCGAGTCCCAAACATGAAGTAGGTTGAAACCTTATACCAGGGAATACATCACAAAAGGAAAGTTCAGAACAATGTACAAAGGCCTCTAGTATGTAGAGAAACTCGCAAGGAAACTATAGATACTTCGTTTGCATAAAACGGATCCCGATCGGACCCCAAACGGGTCAAAAACGTGTCTACAGTCCAAAATCAGACGTCTGGGAATAAACTCAGACATCTTAAAAGATACAGAACTTTACTTCAAGTCCCTACGGTGTCCTCAAACGTCTAGGCCTCCTCTGCGATCGTTTGAAGGTAGTTCCAGACGTCGGACCACTCTTCCGGTCGTCTACAAGCACCTCCGATCATCTGGTGAGCTGATCAAATGTCCAAAAGTGTGTGGGAGAGCATTCTGCGCTCCTTCCCAAGGCTGCTCCTGCGTACGACAGTCGCAACCACCCAAATCAGGTGCAACAATACTTTGTGATGCAGCCTGCATGGCCGTAATAGCGAAAAGAACTTACCTTCACGATAAATGAGCTTTCAGACGTCTGGTCTTAACTCCAGATGTCAACGTGCTCCGCCAGCCTTCTAGACTCCTCTCCAAACATCTGATACTAGAAATTTTCCAGTACCAAAACCCGCTCCCAGCTCCTTCTACCGTGCACCTCCTCGCGTCACCGTAGCTCTAGCCACTGCAGATGGTCGAGGATGCCTCTCTGGACTCTCTCCTCCCGCACACGCCGACAGTGGCCGTGCGAGCTCCATCGACTTCCCACCGGAGCTCTCCAACCTCGAACCCCTCCTCCTCCCGCACTCTCCTCCTTCTTGCCCTCCACTCTCCCTCACTCACCTCCTCTCGCCACTCCTGTAGGTCTGAAGGTGGAGATGGTGGTGTGTGGAGTGGAGAGGAGAGGAGGGGAAGGGGGCTTTTTATAGGTGGTTGGGGGCTTAGGATTTGGCAGGGAGAGGAGGAAAAAGGAGAGAGAAGAGAAGGTCCTACGCGCCGTGCACGAGCAGGGCACAGTAAGCGTACAGAAATTTCATTTTCAGACATCCAAAAAAGGGTCCAGACATCTGACTGAGACTCTAGATGTCTTAAAAGGCTAAAAGTGGGATGAGTCTTTACATCAACCAACCTCCATACAAGCTTTCACCAAATGAAATCCTACTCAAACCTCAATCAAATCCCACCAAATTTGATAGGATTGATGTTCACACCTAGGGAAACCTATTAGGATCAATTTCGACTCCAAACTCCCTCTAATTCGTGTGTGCGAACCCACGAAATCAGTGGGATTCTTCTTGAATCCCAAGCAAGCTAGGGAGCTTCTTTCCTATTCTCCAATCTCTCCCAAGCCCAATAAAAGATCACCCATGACATTCCTCACCTCCTTAGCGAGAAATAGAGCCAAAAACACTTCTTCTTCCTCAAACCTCCGTCTCGCTCTACCTCTCTCCAGCGACTCTCCACCTCCGGCATCTTCACCGACTACCACGTACGATAAGCGGTCGGTTCTTCTTCCCCACTTCTTTTTGCACCTCGCAATATCGGCGAGGTGTTCTCTACCCCTCTATTGTTGCCGTTATCCACCATCGGAGCCTTCACCTTCTCCGGCGTCGACCATACCAGACTCGGTGCCTCCTCCATCCTCCTTTGTCTGGTAGATATCTCTGTCGACTCCTAGTCCTCTACTAATCACAACCACATCTCCAAACTTCGACTTCGACCGCCGTTGCACCCACTTCACCGTCATCTTCCACCTCGCCAGCATACCTTTGGCAAGCTCACGCATCCTCTCTACTCCACCAAATCACCTGCCGCTGATCCCAAAAGCTCTGCCACATCCACACAAGCAAAACACCTCAAGAAATTGAGGGGATTGCTCACCCTATCCTTCCATCGAACACATCCACCTTCTCCAATCTATTCCGTCTTCACCAGCCACCTACGTCCACCTCCGCAGCACACCACTGCCACCAACGCCCTTGCCACTCCCTCGCGAAGCTTCTGAGCTGGTTTAACTTGGCTGAAAGGCCGTGCTCTTGTTTTTAGGTGTTTGCCCCTTCGTCGCCATTGACGGAGCTTCACGTGACCTTGAAGCAGGTGTTCTTGCAACCCTGCTCCCAGGTGCCACCTCCAGGTGACATGGCTTATTCTCAAGAAGAGACCCAGGACTTCAATTAGGAGTTTCGAGAGCTCCTTCACCCTCAATTGGACGAGGTCACCCCCTGCAAGTGCACACAACAAGGGGACTGGATATAGTCCCACATCGTGGATTTTGGAGTCACTGAAGGTGCATAATTTATTTTATCACTTGGCCTTGTTGCCTCAGAACATTGGGGTGAGGTCCCGCTTACCCGCACTTAACCCAACCCGCCTAAGCTCTCTCACTCCTCAGCTGCAACACTCACGCACATAGCCCTAGACCTGGGCATGCAACTCGTATACCCGATTACCTGACAATTTGAGAGAAAGAGGAGAGAAGGAAGGAAAGAGAGAAAGAGAGCGGGGGAAGGGGGGGTTTTGCTCTGAAGAAAGGAGACTCAACACTTAGCCGTGAGGAAGGGTGCGAAGCCCTTTTGCATGAAGAGAAGAGAAAGTGTTGAGAAGGAAGGAAAGAAGAGAAGGAGAAGAAGCCAAAGAAGAAGAAGAGAACAGTGCCTTTCCACTATAGCAAAGAGGAGTTTAAGCAGTCTGATCTGGAGCCTTGTTGTCTGATATCTCTGATAGTGTACTGTGCACTTGGCTTTCATGGATTAAACTTGCTTGATACTATTAAAACATTTGCTATTATTGTAATTAGGGTAGTTGGTGATTCAAATCACCATCTTACCCTATTATTTTTACATTATTGACATTTTCCTTCATTTATATATCATTATTTCCTAGAGTTTTGTTATAAATTGCTGATCTTGTGCTTAAATTATTATCTTGAGATTAATTGCAATGAATAATCTCGGACTTCAAATTCGAGTATAAATTGTATTTGTTTTCATGTGATTTCGACCTATACTACGATGCATCTTTTTAAAACCCGATTTCACGCGTAAGCAAGGGAGCTAGGGTTTTGGAGGTGATGAGCTAAAGTAGCTAGGAGTTATACTAGAGCTGGTTGCTGCTGAAGAGAACTACAATGAGCTACCTTAACTGGCTTAGCTTGCTAGTTCTTTGCTAGCTGCTAAGCCAAGCTAAGATGAGCTGGCTTCTGTTGATATGAGCTGAGGTGACCTGGGTCTAATTTTCCCAGAGAATACCTAGCTAGTTGGAGTAGCTAGCTTAGGTCAAGTAGCTTAGCTCAACCAAATTGAGCTGAGTTAGGTCTCTGAGAGCTGTCTTGAGCTTGTTGAGGTCATCTTCAGCTAACTAGGACTAGCTAGTTGATGGCAGTAGTTAGTCCTAATCAGGTTGAGCTTCTACTGAACTGTTCTGAGCTGGAGGAGCTGGAAGGAGCTGGGATCAATTGACTTGAGTTAGTTTGAGCTACCATCCAGCTAAGGTGAGCTGAATGGAGCTAAGGTGAACTAGCTAGGCTACCATTAAGCTGAGATGAGCTGAATGGAGCTAAGGATGATTTGATCCAATTAGAATGAGCTAGGATCCAGCTGGAATGGGTTGGATCTAGCTGGGATCCAGGTCAGAGGAGCTTTTTCTTCATCTTCTACCTTCCTGAGTGCCAAGGTATGTGGGATCTGACTTTATATCTATCCCTAACATTCAAATAGATGCATTAAAAATACAATAAAATGCAATGCATTCCTAACCTAGGTGAATGCCTAAATGCAGCCCGAAAACCCATTTGCGGAGTTAAAAACCTAAGAGGTAGATCTATTTTATGGCATAAGAATGATGATAAACTAGCGTTTATCAACCCTCGATTGTAGGGACCATGTAGACACAAGGAAGCATAATGTTGATGCTACCAGCATATAAGTGTTAGGCTTATGTGCCCTAAGCAAGCTAACCTGAGTCAAAACACTTGATCCATGATTCAAATCTAAATGTCAAATCATGTAGAAACACCGATATGGTTAGATGGGCCCCTCAATATTATTAGGTTAATATATTGTATCCATGTTGGATATACTGATAGTGGGTATCAAAAAATCCAAATGGTTTGGATCAACGATTTTAATAAGCGATAACAATGAAAATGCGAGTTTTTAAAAGCACTCGTTGTAGTGCGTAAAATCGTTAACAATTAATAAATAACCAAATTGGTGAGTTCAGGTCAAACATAGGAAGATAAAACATGAGGGGTTCACTTTACGCTTTTTTTATATTTTTTGATATGCGGATTTCTTTTGTATTTTTTTTAGGTAGGAAAATGGAAATATGAACTAAGCTACTTGCAATAAAAGAGAATAGAGAGAGAGAGATGGAGGCAAACATGATTTTTTTGATTTCATAAATAGAGAAATGATTACAATCAAATGTTTGCTAATGAAAAGAAAAACTAACATAAAGAGAATATCAACTAGAACAAATGTAAAAATAGAGATAAAGAGGGAGGAAGAGAAGGTGATCCAAAGTGGAGTCACAGTGGTGAAGATTTCTTTCGATAGTGCTGAAGTGAGGTGGATGTAGAGATTCGAAGGAAGAGGACTAGAGGTGGAGTGGAGGACCTATGTAAGGGCCTAGACTTCTAATATGCTTAACGAGTTAATTAAAATTTTAATATGTTGCTTAATGGAGAACTAAGGGATTTGGGAAATAAGAAACCCCTTGAAATTATTAACTAAGTTCAACAAATGAGTAAGTAATAAAAGTTGGGTGTTTGGCGATTCAACATGGGTTTGTAAACTCTTTATTAATATATGTTTTGGGTGGAGGGACCTTTGTGCTAAATTTATACCCCTTATAAAAGTAAAGGCAAATTAAACATAAAATGATAACATCTCATTTTGCTTCTCCCCCAAGCCAAGCTTTCTTTCCCTCTCCTCCACTGGTGAAGCTTCCTCTCCCTCTTCTCAACTCTCCCTTGCACCACCAACTAGCCACCCCTCTAACGGTTGCCGCTGCCAACGCCAGAGTTGCTGTAGTCGTCGCAGCTACTGTTGCTGCTACGTGCGTGGTGAAAGGAGGAGCAAAAAAGAAGTTCCATCTCCAAGGTAGGGATTTTCCCCCTCTTGTTTTCTTGTGATCAGGGATGATAAAGAAAAGGCTTTGAATATGGAAATTGTGTTGGTTTGTGGGTAAACGAGTGTAGGTTTTGATATTCAAACTGGGTGTTGGAGACAACTAGTACCGATACTGGTTGTCCCAGCACTGGCTAAAAAGAGCCATAGGATTGGGACTGAAGGCACTCAGTACCAGTACTGATAGGTTCACTTTAGTGAACTATAATTAAGCCTAAGTACCATATTATTTGGATGGGAATTTAAAGTAGAGAATGCATTACATTGAGAAATTAATTTAGCTCGTATTTTAGATTCCTACAATTTTGTGGAAATACTCTGCATACCTATGTTCGTTGATTAATCATATATTGACTGCAGATACATATTTTATTAGGAATATTTGAATGCACAAACTTAGAATACCATATTCACATGAGCAACAAAAATTAGGAAAGTTTTGATGTTGGGAATTAATTATTTTGGAAAGAAATCAATTTGAGAGGATATGTTTCTCTCGAAATTACTTGCATCTTCTGATTTTATGGGATTCCCTTTCCCCATTAATTTCTCTAATTATTCTCTCTCTTAGTATGTGTTTCCTCTTTATAATAAGACACGAAGGACCACCAGGGCATCATCTTCTTCTGCCAAGAGGGAGAACCTTCTCTCGAACAAAACCTCTCCTCCACCACCGTGTGCCACCACCAAATCCACCACCATGCACCTCAACGTTCATCACTGCGCTCCATCTCCTTACTGTGCTTCAAGATCATCACCGCGTCTCATCCTCCTTTTCGCCATCACGAGCTCCTCTCAACCAACATGCAGCACCTTCTTCTTCGGTAGTAGGAGGAAAACCACCCTCGACACAACATGCAACAACCTCCTCCATGCCCCTCGAAGCTCACAGTCACGCACAACTAGCCACTCGCGCGCGCACCACCAGCCTCACACACGGCCAGCCACCTCTGCACGCCCGCAACAGAGGTGCCATCGCACCACCCCCATCGCACGCGGCCAGCACACCCTCGCAAGAGCCGCCAGCCACCGACACTGTGCACCACCCCACACGTGCCTCACCACACGGCCACACCCTCGCACGACCACTCCTTCACGCAACAACCACAGTGCAAGTAGCAGACCCTGCATGCCAAGCCTCCTCCTCCTCGTCTTCTTCTCCGTTGATAGAGACGAAGAACCCAAAGTTGTCGATCTCCACTTCCACGCAGTTGCCAACGCCGACCACCATTCAACGCGCCGTCATCACAACCAGACTCGCCTTACCCTCACGAGCATAGCCACACCTTCGATCGCATCAAACGGCCGCTGTCCCACTGGCCGAAAAGCCTCACCGGTAGCAGCATCCTCTGATAAATACACATTTATTCATTATAAAATGTCTATTTATGTGAGTTTCTAAGCTTAACATTGCATTCCACATTATAAATATTGTATAGCATGCATCATTCTGTATTTAAGATAGATTGTATAAATCATAGGTTAATTTGCTCCTTTTTGTGGCTAGGAGAGGAGATTTATTTCGAGGCCTTGGATGGATGATTCGACCCTCTGGATCTGATCAGGACGACGATCGGAGTTCAACGCTTCCGAAAACATCTTGATCGAAGTCCTGTAGCATTTTATGCAGTCCGAGGAAGATCAACGGCCAAGGGGTTAGGTGACGCAATTTGAAGCTTCAAATGACAAATGCAACCACATGAATGGATCCAAATCGACGATCGCAACCCAACGACCCGAAAATCGATCTAATCCGATATCCATAGCACTTTCAATGGGCATTTGAAGATGGACGATTCAGATGATGCCACATGGCATCATCCAAACCACCCAAGGGCTACCGCAAGCACCCAGCCCCATAATCTTACCCTCGCGTAACAACCGTTGGATAAAAATCCAATAACTGGGATGCCTCCGCACCCTGAGCAGCAAACTTCATCTTCTCGACACTTGTGAGCACGTCGAACAGTGGTCGCGAGAGGCCCTCTCAAGCCACCAACGCGCATTCGAAGCCCGGTCACAACGCCTGATTTCACGAGTGCTAGCACAATTCAATTGCGTCCATTGTATGGCCATCGAGCAGCAGAGAATTCACTACGTGGCATACCCTATGCGTCGGATGACCTTGACGCGATAACGCACGCGATCGTACGCTGGGCCGAGTGCGATCCATGAGCAAAATCTTCGCACGATCATGATCGTTCGTTTCCGATACAACGACCATGGCTCCTCCAACCTCAGCACCAGTACTGCACGCACGTGTGCGTGGATGCTAGCAAGCACGAGGGCTAACTACAGCGACAATTGAGCTGGAGCTTTAGCGACATCTTTATTGTCGCTACTGACCCATGCCCAATTTAGCCTCTTCTCCTCTACTATAAAAGGACCACCACCCCTTCCATTCTTGATCATTTCTTCCTTTCTCTCCCTCACCACCTCCAAGGCTCTAGAGAGAGCTTGTCCCAAGCCCAGGATGCTCCTCTAGAGTAGAAAAGAAATATTTTTCCTGCTTCTCACCCCTCTTTGTGGAGCATCCTATGGCTATCCTCTCACCACATTCGGGAAGTAGATCCTCACTACAATGCCATCTTGTCCTACCCTCCGTCCTCCATCTCTGTTCTTCTTCGTCCAACTTCCCACCACCTTCATCCAGGAGCCGTCAAAGCGAGTTGTCCTCTAGGTGACTGTCGAGGGAGATTCTTCTCACCGCTCTATATCTTTTATCACTTTTCTAGTGTAGTTTTAATTAGTTGTAATAGGCATTACTCAATTCTACGAAATATTTCTCTCTCTCTTACTTTTCAAGTAGATTAGCTAGATAAAGTTTTTGTCGATATGATCTCTTGCCTTATAAAAATACCAAAAAAATCGCAAATGATAAAAACACCGAAAACAAATAAAATCGCAGTGCAGATTTCACAAACCAAACATTCACCTCCCCTATTTGACTTGAGGCTCACCTTGAGCTTCGGTTATAAATTTTATCTAGTAACGGATTTCTATGCATTACGACGACGGGTTTTCTAACTCAAAACTTTTCACCTACAACATCTCGCCCACCATCCTACCCTCCGACCGACAACCAAGGGCCACCTCCGTCGACACCACTACCATCAATGGAAAGCTCCCATCACGGTCAATCTCCACCGAGCTTCGCACACCCGACTACGGCCTCCTCTTCGTGCATGCACGAGGAAACAAATGCTCTGTTTTGGGTGCTAATAATATTTACATTCAATGCCATTGTGGGATTTTTGATTTTTTATTTTTGATTATTTTATTGAGGTAAAATTGTGGCAGCATCCTCGCATTCTTGCATTATTATTCAACTCTTTCTTATCACCTTGATTACACAAAATTGAGATTCAAATTTGCACTCGAGTACACATGCAATTGAAAATTACTTGATCTGCCACTACACATACACTATTCACATATTTGGAACCTTGATTTGTTATGTGAAATTTACGCAAATGACTCTTAATTTCTCTATAAATTGGAGATTCGCATTCAGAGCAGCATATCCATTGATTGATTTGACGAATATATTTGTGAACATGATTGTTATATATTTGTGATCTTACAAGTTCGTTCCTCCCTGTGGATAGGACCTAATCCACCGTGATTAATTTTACTGATAAATATTTTTGTTCGAGATTTTTCCACCACGATTTACAATTCTACGGTGACCTATTTTTCTTACAAGTGAAATCTCCCGTTCAAGTGGAACCATTGCTAGGGAGGCAATAGATGCAATAGGTTCACCTGATTTTATTTCTAATTATTCTGAGGTGCACATTTATCTGACCATTCTCTATTTTTCTGTGCGAGGAATCTGACGAGATGATAGGAGCAGCTGTGCGACAACGTCGACCTTGAGCGATGCCCACACACGTAGAGAGGACGCGAAGAGGAGATCTGGATCACGGGGGATTCTCCTTTGTCGCATATTTTCTTTAATTTCAGTCTTCTCACCCTTGTAGCATCGAGGCTAATTTTCGGGGGTTTGTCCCTAATTTCTTTAGCAGCTAAGGCTATTTCTCCGTGTGTAAGAGATTCAGTTTCTGCCTACTTGCTCTAAAAAGAAGAGACAAAAAAAATCGAGATGCCTGTTTAGGAGTCGCATAACCTCAGGTGCATGCATTTAGGGGTGATTGAGTAGCAGGTTAGATCTCATTTTGCATTGCGTTCATTATCTGCACGAAGATTGCTAGAGTCAGGTATACCTTTCTATCTTAGTATCCAGCTCCTGTCACGCATTGCATTGGGATTAAATCTCAAGACCACCAAATTGATTGAATTGACCTAATTCAGTGGTCGCTTAACTGAAATTGGGACTGCTAATCAGATTTGACCTTAAAATCAAAATCACATTTAATCTGATCAAAAGGGACTTGTGTACGATTCTTCTCAAAATCAAACTGATTTGTGGTGTGATGCACACTTCTGACACTAAGCACTCACACTAGGCACTGCACTAGGTCTCAGTCCCTTAAGGCTATAGGCACCGATCTCTTTATCGATGCAGACCCTCCTATTTCACTTTCTGGTGGTGGTACTATCCTGTGACCAAGTCTTTTGATACTTCAAGGAGGGGGACACCCTTTAAAGGAATAAAAGGGTAGTTAAGGAGCACTGCATTCACATCGCCTCAAAGGAAGGGTTTGCCCTACTTGCATCCCTTAGTTCCGTCCTTGGAGTAACTTCTTACTAGATCACCTGAGAGTATCATTGAACCAAGGTATAGGTCCTAGGGCACTCAAAGGTTGGGTTAGGTCGCGTAACTATATTGAATAACTTGTTTGGCCATCTATATCAACCAATTCTACCTCTGGCCCTCAAAACAGAGTTGGTTAGCGGTGAGCGTAATTTTTGCAAGAAAGATTGGAGTTATGGAAAACCCGTCATTGTAGTCATAAAATCTCACTACCAGATAAAATTTACCGAAGCTTGAGGTGAGCCCTGAGTCGAACACAGGGAGGTGAATGTTTGGTTTTGAAAATCCGCGCTTTGCTTTTATTTATTTTTAGTGTTTTTATCTTTTGCGATTTTTTTGGTATTTTTATAAGGCAAGAGATTAAATTGACAAAACTTTATCTAGCTAATCTACTTGTACAGTAAGAGAAAAAGAGACAATGAGAAAAAATATTTCATAGAATGGAGCAATGTCTATTACAATTAATTAAAACTATACTAGAAAGAAATAAAAGATAGAGGGGTGAGAGAAATCCTCCTTGACGATCGGTTGGAGGACGACTCTTTTTGACAACACCTCAGATGAAGGTGGTGAGAACCTGGATGAAGAACGAAGCTGGATTATGGGGCAAGGCAGCGTCGCAGTGAAGATCTACTTCCGAATCGGGGCAAGAGGAGGCCACAAGATGCTCCACGAACGGGGGTGAGAAGCAAGAAAAAATATTTAATTTCTACACTAAAGGAACATCCCAGGCTTGGGACAAGCTCTCTCTAGAGCCTTGGAGGTGGTGAGGGAGAGAAAGGAAAAGATGAGGAGAAAGGAGGGGGTGTAGGTGGGTTTATATAAGGTTGAGGGGAGGCTAAATTCATTCATGGGCTTAATGGGGGAAGCATGGGACATGGGTGATCTGATCACGTTTGTCCGAGCAATGAAGGGCCACAGCTAGTGGATCCTGCAAAGCAACGAGAGAGGTCTTCTGATCATTAGATCTGCGATGAAGCATCCAGATTTCACGCTGGAGGGTGCTCCAATCGTGCCTCAAGCGCGAGTTGATGGAATCTGCTGCACAAATCTTTCCCACTAATTGCATGTGGGAGGAAATCGCGCTCGCTGTGTTGGCCATTCTCCAATGCATAGCATGCTGCACTGGCTGCTGGTGCAAAATTGAGCCACGAGGAGAAATTGAGGGGTTCTGGGAGCTCGAACCCTACACGTTCCATTGAGTATAGTGTTTGAGACGAATGAGCTATGGAAGTCTTTATATCAAGAAGACCTCCTAACTGTTTAAGAGACATGGCACACCTATGTCCATTGGATGAAGATCTAACGGCCCAAATCTGATAAAGTGGATGGGGAGAGGCTGTGGTGGCCCTTGGGTGACCTGGATGGCTCTGATGGTGCCATGTGGCACCATCAGGACCATCCATCTTCATTTCTTCGCAAGTGGTGCTATGGATGTCTGATTGGGTTGATTTTCATGTTGTTGGGTAGTGATCGTCGATTCAGATCCATCCATAAGATTGGATTTGTCATCTGAAGTTTAAATTTGAACCACCTTGCCCCTTGACCTTTGATATTCCTCGGACTACATTTGATGCTACAGAGGTCCGATCAAGGCGATTCCAGATGCGTTGGACTCTAAACATCATCCTAATTAGATCCGTACGGTTGAATCTTCAATTTGAGGCCTTGAAATATATCACCTTTTCCCTTAGCCATAAAAAGGAGCGAATTAACCTATAACTTATACAATCTATTCTAAATGCAGAATAATGCTTGCTATGCAATATTTATAATATGAAATGCATCTATAAGATTAGGAACATGCATAAATAGGCATTTTAACCTAAATGGATGTGTATACATCAGTCAAGATCTCAAGTTGCCACTTCCTTTTATACCACTTACATGGGAACAGAGGAACATTGCCTTGACCCTTTTTGACCGATCTATTGAGTAGGGGTTTCACTTACTCAATTAGCAAGAACTTGAATTGTGATTGATAGATATTGTATGCTTGGTAGACTCTCCCTTGAGGGTAGTCTAGTGTTTGATCCTGAACCTGAGAGAATCCTTAGAAGAGCCCACCAAAGAGAAAAGAGATAAGAAATGGTTGATCAAGGAGCAAATCAACAAAAGACCCTGAGGGACTACTTTATTTCGACCAACCAACCCACTCAAACACTGAGACGACCGAAAGGGGATAATCCATATGAGATCAAGAGCAATACTATATCCTTATTTCCCTCCTTTTGTGGTATTTCCAAGGAGGACCCCTACCGGCATTTAGAGGAATTCATCGAGGTCTGCTCCACGGTGAAACTTCAGAAGTTTACTGATAAAGCTCTAATGAGGACCTTCTTTCCCTTCTCCCTTAAGGACAAGGCAAAACACCAGTATCACACCTTGGATGTAGGGGTGAATGATTGGAACACCCTTAAGGGAGAATTCTCGAAAAAATACTTCCCAATGAGCAAAACCAACCACTTCAGGAAGAATATCATGGGTTTTACTCAATTAAATGGGGAACAATTCCATGAGACTTAGGAGCACTTCAATGATCTGATTCGATCATGCCCCTATCATCAATCAAGTGCCCAAATGGAAATTGTAGAAAGGTTTTATACTGGACTATCTTATAGGCATAAGCAAACAGCGGATGCTGCTTGTGCTGAAACCTTTCTTACCAAAACGAAGGATGAGGCCTGGATGTTATGTGAGTCACTGAGTGACAATTCTATCCACTTGACCTCAGCTTATCAAGATAGAAAACCTTCCATCCTCCAAAAGAAAGTGGAAGCTAGTGAAGCTGGGGCTACTCAGAATTTAGCCTTTCAAATCCAATTGTTAAACCCGAACTTTGAAAGACTCATGACAAACCCTGACACATTCCTGCAATTAGCTTCCCAAGTTCAGGCTCTTTCTGAATGCTCCATTTGCCAAAGCACTCTTCACACCATTAGTTCAGGCAAACCTGAATGTTGCCCAAGGGTTTTGCCCCACCTCCCAGGAACAACCCTTTTGGAAACACCTACAATCCTGGGTGGAGGAACCATCCTAATTTCTCATGGAAGCAAGGTGATGCTTCCAACTCGAGGAATTCAAGACCCCAACCCACCCAACCCTTTTAGGCACAACAATTCCAACACAACAATTCCAACCTCCTCCTCAATCTAACAATTCTGAGATGGATGATCTGAAAGCTATGATGAAGGCCATGCAAGAAAATCAGAGTATGATCATTCAATCTCAAAATAAGGCGATCCAAGAAATGCAATCTCAAATTGGCCATCTTATTGAGGTCGTTAGACAACGTGATCATAGGAAGTTGCCCAGCTCATCTGAGGAGAATCCTAAGGGTAAAGGCCCTTCATAAAGGAGCACGCTAAGGCTGTGACCATTCTGAGGAGTGGCAAACAACTCTCCAAACTTGAACTCACTCCTACGGTCACCCCTCCTACCAACCCAACAACCACTTACACTTCCACCGAGGAAGAGCCACTTAGCCCCTCCTCTCTTGAATTCACCCATCTAGAGGATGTTGTCCTCATTCCGCCCCTATCTCGCCATGACAACCCCTCCACTTAGAGGTCGAGAGTGCCCTTTCCTGAGCGTTGAGGCACCTGTTGCTGGCTCATCCGGAGCCAAAGATAGGATGGAAGAAATAATGGAGACATTCAAGCAAGGTCACATTAACTTCCTATTTTGGATGCTATCAAGCAAATTCCATCCTATGCTAAATTTCTGAAGGACCTATGCACATAGAAGAGAAAATCAAGGAAACAGGTCCAAGCTAAGGTCATCTTGCCCAATGATAGGTTCATTTTAGTGGACTAATTTAGTGCTTAAGTACAATATTTTTGGGATGAGAATTTAATCTAAAGCATGTTTAGTATTGATAAAATGATGTGAGTTTTAGATTTATCATTTCATGCATTAATTACATTAATCTTTATGTGAAAGGATTAATTATTCACTTTAAAAGGCAAGTTTATCACATCAAAGCTTGTCGTGAGATATGTGGGATTTTGTTCTAGCAAAATATAGCAAGGGAATAAATTTTTAGAGGCATCCTTATATGTCTCTCAATGATTCAAGCACATTCCCTTATTTGCTTTTTTGTCTCTCTCACAAATCTCTCTCCCTCAATTTTCTCTCTAGTTGGTAACATAAAATACTCTCTTTGACTCTTTCCTTATCTAACTGCCTCTCAAATTCTTTTTCTCATTGTCTTTATATAACAGGCAAAAAAACTGGAGAGGAGGGGAACCCCCCTCCACAAGGAAGAAGCTCCCTTTCTCCACCTCTCCTCCCTGCAGGCAACTCCCTCTACCGCGTGCTCACGACTCCACCACCGCGAGCCTCCATCGACACCGCCAACACCCTCACCTTGCGTCGTGACCACCACCATGAGCCACCACCTCACCGTGCAACCCTGACGTTCTCGCTACCATGAGCCTCTTCTTCCTCGATGCACCAACAACCACACATGGAAGTCCACCACTGCGCCCTTGGTCTCCTTGACGTGAGACCTGACTACAGCAGTGCCAACGACCACCGTCCACAATGCCCTCCTCTTCTTGGCCTTTGCACCGCCGATCGACGAGCAGCCAACCCTCCTCTGCTCCTCAATCCATCACCCAACAGAGCTGCAAGCCACCCAACCGCCACACGCGGCCCTGCGCACATGCAACCAACCACACGCGGGCACAGCAAGTCCTCGCAGCAGTCCTCTCCTCAGCGTCGACAACCCACCGGCACCGCCCATCTGCCACGCGTAGGTACGTGCGCGCATTCAACCAGCCCCACATGTAGGCCCTCACACGCCCGTCCTCCGGCCTTCCCCCTCGTGCACAGCAAGCCCTCATCTTCCTTTTCGCCTTCCTCTCTGCAGTAGGGCCGAAGGAACCCATCACCACCCGTGGCCTACTCGACGCAGCCACCACCACGAGTTGTTATCCTCTGTGCTATTGACGTCATCGGACTCACCTTAACTCCACCAACGTGACCACACCCTCAGCTGTGGCTCCTGTGACTCACACATGAGTGAGCGACCACCCATCGCTGGTGAGCTCCTCCACTCTGACCAGTCGCCTTCGGCCACCTCCCGCCGTGGGACCACCACCATCGTGAAGCCCTCATCACGGTCGACCTTCCTCTAGCTCTCTAGCTTCTGCCGTTGCTTCCTCTTCGCACGAGGTCAAGAGGAAGATTTCCTCTGTTTTTGGGTTCTATTAGTATTTACCAAAAATGCCATTGTGGAACACTATTCAAATATTTTGTTGGATTAAATTATTAGGGTGAAATTGCAACATTATACTTATTCCTTTTCATATTTAATTTGCTCCTGTTATGCACATCAATTCTTGTTGAAATTGGATTCAGATTTACATGCGACTAGAAATTACATACTCTGCCACTACACATGCATCATTTACATATTTTTGAGAGCTTGATTTATGATGTGAAATTTACGTAAATAGCCCTCAACTTCTCATGAAATTGAAAGTTACATTCTGAGCTGCATATTCATTGAATTGATTTTATGAATGTTTCTGTGAACATGATGGCCCCATAGTTGTGAATCTATTGGTCTATCCTCCCTGTGGATACAACCTGAAGTGTGGTATTATTTCAGTATTTTAGTAACTTTGATCGAGGTTTTTTCTACCACATTACATATTGCGATGACATATTTTTTCTGATATCATTTGCAAAGAGAAGAAAACCACCTGATCAAATGGCGCCATTGCCGGGGAGGCAACAGATGCAGTAGATTCATCTGATTTTTATTTTTGATTATTCTGAGTTGCGTATTTATCTTATCATTCTTTATCTTTCTATGCAAGGAATCTGACAAGACGACAGGCACAGCAGAGCGACGACATCAACCTTGAGTGGCATTCACATGTGGAGAAGATGTAGGAGACCTAAATCCCGCTCTCACAGGGGATTCTCCTTCGTCACAGTTTTATTTCTATCTTCTCGCCCTTGTAGTAATTGGGGCTTATTTTTGGGGGTCTGTCCCCACATTCTTTAGAGGCTAGGCTATATTTTTTCTGTGTGTGAAAGTTAAATTTCTGCTTGCTTGCCTCTAAAACAAACACAAGAAAATATCGAACTACCTGTTTAGGAGTTGCATACCCTTAGGTGCGTGCATTTAGGGGTGATTGAGCAGCATACTAGATCTTTTCTCTGCATTACGTACATCATTGCACGAAGATTGCTAGAGATAGGTATACCTTTCTAACTTTGCATCCAGCTCCTGTCTATGCATTTGCATTTGGATTAAAATTCAAGACCACCAAATTGATTGAATTTACTAATTCAGTGGTCGCCTAACTAAAATTGGGACTGATAATCAGATTCGACCTTAAAATCAAATCACACTTGATTTGATTCAAAGGGACTTGTCTGCGTTTTCAAAATAATAAAAGATTTGCAGTGTGATGCACACTTCTAGCACTGAGCACACACATTAGGCACCGCACTAAGGTTCTATCCCTTAAGGCTATAGGCACTGATCTCTTTATCAGTGCAGACCCTCCTATCTTGTTTTTTGGTGGTGGCACTATCTTTTGACCTAGTGTTTTGATACTTCACTGAGGGGGACACCTCTTAATGAACAAAAGGGTAGTTAAGAGGCACTGCTTACGCATCTCCTCAAAGGAAGGGTTCGCCCTACTTGCATCCCTTTGTCCGTCCTTGGAGTAACTTCTCACTTGACCACCTGAGAGTATCATCTAAGCAAAGCATAGGTCCTAGGGCACTCGAAGGTCGACTGAAGGCACGTAATTGATTGTGAAACTTCTTTTGCCACCAAGAGAGAACGTAAACAACCTCTATCTTCTCTAAAGAGCTTGTCAGGGATCTTAAGTCACATCTCCCTCTTTTACCACTAAAGTGGGAATGGATGGGTGCAAACTTGACTCCATTTGATAAACTTTAAGGAGTCGATTGGAGGTTGGCATAAATCTGCTCTAAGAAAGAAAAGAGAAGTCCCATTGCCTTGTGCTTGATTGGGGTGTGTTTTTCAAGTCGTGTTTTCAAATGGATTATAATAACTACTTCACTTCTGTTCACCCCAAAATACCCAATCCCAATACCTATAGTTATCCATCTTCTGATGAGAATTAGGATCCTTTCTACTCCTACTATAGGAACATTGGCCTGATTAAACCCCAACCCAGTGGTGATGAGCAGAACCTAGGAGAAGGGTATCCCAACCTTAGCTCTTCCATGACCATGCCCAACCCGCCCACCCTTCATGATTTGTCTTATCGAGGTTGGAATGATACTCCTAGGCAACTTGAACCTGAGATTGACTATCCTACTCAATCTGATGGTAGCCTCTCCTCTTTTATGATAGAAATGCAAAAACAACAGAAAGAGATGATGGATTCTATGGGAGAGATTTTGAGGAATAGACAAAGATTAACTAAAGAGATTAACCAGCTTAGCGATCCTCCTACAGTCAATTCTAATCCCTACCCTTATATCCCCGATTACCAAGATAATTTCAAGGAAAACAATGACGACAGGGATCCTATTTTGAAGAGTAGCTATCACTTAGACGTCCCTCATGAGATATGCCCACCAGAAGGCAATCCTGGTCACTATCCACCTAATCTTAATTGGAATGAGAAAATGGGCCCATTAGATGAACTCGACTCTAATGATAGTATCTTCATTACATTTGATGAAATGGGTCGCAGTCAATTAGTCAACCCCGCTCCCAGTCTGAATCTTGAGGTGGAATTTGTATCCCATCCTAGGGATCCTAAGCATATACTTTACACTTCTGAGGACATTGCACCTTAATTAGAGCCCCCTGAGGATTTTGATTTAGAAGTTAACAAATTCCAGAAGTCTTGGATGCCAGAGGAAATCATACTAGAAGAAAGTGATAATAACCACACTCCTCTATCAACAGGACCAACACCTGTCATTGAATATTCTGAGGATTCACAAGTCCCCAACCAGAGTGACCATGAGAAAATTGAGGCTGAATTGGAAGAATTAGATCACTATTGGTCTCAGGGACATGAAGATTTGATTTTGGAGGAAGCACTTGATCTTGGTGTGAAAATTGTTCCTGCGTCTCAGAGTCAAGAGGGAGAAAATGTAGAAAAGGATGACGATGACTTTCAAAGGATCGGACTTAGAGTATGGAGTGAATCTAGGGGAGAATATGTGTTGTTCGAGGACTTACCCCCTAACGATCTAACTAAATTAGCCAAATATGGATTCCTACATTTTGTTAACTATCAAGATCATCATCTCAAACAGTCAAAAGAAATGGAAGCAATTACTACTCTTGAGGAAAGAATCTATACACCCCATGAGCAGGATCTTAACATTGAACAAGAACCTGGGGATGTCATTATTGAGGACACTCACAATCCTATTGCTTTCAAACCACTTCTACATGATAGTGAAATAAGTGACACCCTTGAGTGGTTCAATTTGGATAACGAACATTTGGGCCCATTCCAGGATACGCACACCAATGATATGCAGCATGAAAGGCAAGCAGTAACTAGGGCTACTTTTGATAACATTCAAGAACTAGAATGGATAGCGAGGATGAATGCTGAACTGCTCACACCCTCTTTAACCCTCTTCCCTACTCGGCACCTGAGTGACTTCAACTCCTATCGAACCAGCTTCCTGAAACCTCTGCTCACACTTTCGATTAACGGGGGAATATCCAGACCAATGCACACTATGGTAGAGTGGCGAGTTTGGATAGATGCTTTTCCATGTCAGCCCATTAGTCTTAGGGTATGTTTTGTCACACTCTCTGTACCCCACACATCTTTGCTTGAGGAGCCTTTGCCTCCTCTTCACACACTCCCGGAGGTTACTACTCATGTGTATTATGTTAAACCTCCACAAATAGCTCAGGAGTACCCTCTTTTCACCTACTTCTGGCGAGTATTTGGCCTCACTATCCATCACCAACTTGCCAACATCTTGGGTTACTTACTCGCCAGGCTAGGTTTGTTACGTATCTTCTTTGGGTCTCCTTCTGTTTCCCTTCTAGAGCCCGATTTGCGAGGTATCCCAACTCCACCTCAGGTAATATCTGTCCTTGCTTTTTCTTTTCAATGAGGGCATTGTCAGATTTAGGCATGGGGGGTTATAACCTGAGGTTATTCATAGCATTTATACATATTCTGCATGCAATTAAGGATCCATCTTGCATAATAATAAAAAAAAACAACAACAAAAAATAAAATAAAATAAAAAGGAAAAGAGAGAAGAAGAGAGAAAAAGGAGATGAAATCTTTGTGAGCTGAATTTCAAATATATTAAGGAGCGACACTGAAAGAAAATGTGCAGAATTGTGCTGGTCCCAGCAGTTGATTTTGGAAAAGTTACCTAAGTTCTAGGGCAGAATGAATGAATAAATAAAGTCCTGAAGTGCTAAAGAAAAGGAGATAAGTGAGGGATACCGACTTTAGGCCTCCTGGGTCTGTTCTAAAGCTTAAATACTCACGTATTTGTTAAGATCTGGACAATATTTCTCAAGAGGTTGAGGGAGTTGCGAGGCCGATGTATTAAGTCTAAGGCTTAGGGAGTATTCGGCCCCGTTGCCTACCCTTTGGTTTGCGGAACTTGGTAACCTGAGCACCCAAAAATCACACACTGGTATGGTTCAGTGCGCATAACAAAGAATAATACCAAAAAGTGCCTGTTCTGAAAATGTTTTCCCGAAAAGTTGACTTAGGAGCGGCTTGAAGACACAAGTTTATTAGATGAGTTCTCAGCGTGGAGAGAAGGAATGTAAAATAAGCCCCTCGAAGATGCGTTATAACATATTGATATAGACACATCTATCTAGGTTAAAATGCCTATTCATGCATGTTCCTAGGCTTAGATTTGCATTTCATGTTATAAATATTACATAACAAGCATCATTGTGCATTTAGAGTAGTTGTATATATTTTAGGTTAATTAGTTTCTTTTTATGGTCAGGAGAGGAGAGGATTTATTTCAAGGCCTCGGATGGATGATCAGACCAAACGAATCTGATTAATACGACAATCGGAGTCTAATGCCTCTGAAATCGTCCAGATCGAAGTCCCGTAGCATCACATGAAGCTCGAGGAAGATCAACGGCCAAGGGGAAATGCGACATCCATACGGGTTTCGGATGGAAAATCTGACCGTATGGATGGATCCGGAGTGATGATCTCAGTCCGACAACGTGGGAATCATCCTGATCTGAGCACCGTGGCACCCACTACAAAAGAAAGAAGAATGGGCGGCCCAAGTGGCGCCATCTAGGTCGCCCAACGCCGGCTAGCAGTAGCAGCGCACACGCACAGCCGCAACCGCGGGCAGCGCACGTGCACAGCCACAGTCGTACGCAACAGCAGCACAGCGTATGCCGTGCATGCGCACACAAGGCGTGTGATGCGCGCAAGCGGAGCACGCCAGCAGGGTGGGTGCCAGCGGGGCAGGTGCGGATCTTCAGCGACGCACCTTTAGTGATGCTTGTAGCTGCCACTACTGGTCAGCGCATGCCAGCAAGTGGATTTGAAGGGCGGATCTTCAGCGACAGCTGCAGCGACGTATATGGACGTCAGTAATGACCCAGAAGCGAATTTGTTCTTCCTCCTCCACTATAAAAGGACCTACCCACCACCATTCCAAACCATCTCTTCCTTTCTTCCTCTCACCACCTCCAAGGCTTTAGAGAGAGCTTGTCCTAAGCTCGGGATGCTCCACTAGAGTAAAACCAAATAGTTTTCCGTCCTCTCACCCCCCTTTGTAGAGCATCCCGTGGCCGTCCTCTCACCGCCCTTCGGGAAGAAGATCCTCGCCGCAACGTCGTCCTACCCCATCCTCTGTCCTCCGGCTCCATCCTCCTTCGTCTCACTCCTCACCACCTTCCTCCAGGCGACGTCAGAGTGAGTCATCCTCTGAGCAACTGTCGAGGGGGATTTCTCTCACCTCATTTATCTTTTTATGCTTTCATAGTGTAGATTTTTCTTGCTTTCGTAGTGTAACAAACAATTCTTGATGAATAGATGATTGTTTCTCTCTCTTTCTCTCTTATTTGCAACTAGATTAGCTAGATAAGCATTTGTCGATCTGATCTCTTGCTTCCTAAAAATACCAAAAAAAATAGAAAAGATAAAAACGACCAAGAACAAATAAAAATGAAGCGCGGTTTTCAAGTAAAGTAAACGTCGCCTCCCTGTGTTCGACCCGAGACTCCCTTGGAGTTTCGATATAAATTTTATCTGATCGACGTGTTTTGCAACTACGACGACAGGTTACTTGTAACCTCGATTTCTAAACACGGGAAGCACGTACGACCATTTTGGCGCCGTTGCCGGGGAAGCAACGGAATTTACTTTATTGTTTATCGTGTTTCTTTGCACTTACATAGCACTAACCCTACTTGTCTTTGATCTACTGTCTTGCAGGTACCCTAGCATGGAGATCCAAGTGCGGTAGACCGGAGTAAAGTGCGGGTAGAGTGTTTTGTAAGTGTCCCCCACACCACCCCCACCTTAGTTTTCATTCCATAACCGAATAACTCAAACCCAAATCAACTTAGGTGCTTTTTATGAACCCTAGGATAGATTTGGTTGTTTGTTTGCCACCTCCACTCACCTCGTCATCCACATAAAGAAAAATAAAAATAAAGTGTTATCTGATTGTGGGATTTTTTTGTAAGCTACACACTTAACACCCACAACTTCTCACCCTAAGGTGCACAATCACATCGATTCTACCACTTAACCGGGATCTGACCTGTGGACTCGGTACACTTAATTCAACACACAAATAAGTGAGTAGAAATCTAAATAGGTCAAAAATTTCTGTGTGCCTTAACTAAGTGGTGCAATAGGCCAATTGATTGAACTGTTTGGGCCGCACCACTTAAGATAAAAGTGATTCATCAAGTAGCTTGCCACTTAGGGTTGATTCTTAGGGTTGAACCAGGCACTCCACATTTTTTTCTTTGATTTCTAAAGGAATATATCATCACCAGTGCTTGCAAAACTTGGAGTGTTTTCCTAAACTTGATTGAATATACCTAAGATTAAACCCTAAAAGCTACTAAACAAAGTTGAACTCTAAAAGACACATCATCAAATAACCTCGTTTGCAAACCCTGATTGTGCACAAACACACATTCTAACTGATCATTAAGGGCACAACCCATCTAAAGGGCCCATCACATTCCTGAAGCACCATTGTCCCAAGCCTAACTAAAATTGATTAGACGTTGGCCCTAAGGACTAGTTCGCTTGTCGGGATCCAGATTGAGATTATTCACGATTAACCTGCTTATACTAGTCAATCTGATGTCTAGCTAGGGGAGTAGCGTCAAATGACCGCGGCTGGGGGATACACTAGGAACCGGAGGCGCAAGCCAAAGGAAGAACCTTCTCCCCAGTCCCTCCTTCTAACTGGTCGGATTTCTTGGACATAAGTAGAGTAAATCATTCATAATCTTAGGACAGAGTCTGAGAGTCTGTAGACCTTTAGGCTACCCAAACTAAGGACAGGCTTGTATTTTTGTATTGCAGGGCTCCTTTCTCTTCTGATTTCCCTCCTTACTTCACCATGTACCCTTCCACATCCTACACACATTTCACATCCTATCCTCCTACCACCACTTGTCCCCAAGATGATTACTATCCCGACTTGACTTGTAATTACCCATCCACTAGCCAGGATGACTTTGATTGGGGATATGAATCCGGACCTCAGGGTCCAGGGCCTAACCCTGGATGACAAGACTATGATTATTATCCTTCCCAGAGCTACAATAATTATAGATCTCCATCCTTTGATGATCAACCTAACCAGATCTACAACGGTGAAGGATATGCTGATTATAACACTTACCCTCCCCAGAATTATGCTAAATTTAGGTCGCCACCAACCTTTAAACAACCTGAAATGACCTACTATCAAGGAGGGACCCGAGAACCTCGACACCTTGACTCCCCTAGATTCAACCCAAACCCACCCAAACCTGAATCGAACCAGTCGGTTCAGGTGAACCAGATCCATGATAGGGTGTTGGTTAATTTGAGGAACACTATACAATCTTTAGAAGCTCAGCCAACACCATGCACTAAAGCACTGGAGCCTATGATCAAAATGATTGATGAATTTAATAGTTCTCTAGTGGATTTGCTCCAAAGTGTTAGGGATAGGGACTTGGGTGAGTTCCTTCTTAGGAAATTTTCGAGGTTGAGGATGAAATTTGTGGTTGCACTAGTCAAATCTTGGGATGATTCTCAAGATGAACCCTCTTCAGGAGAGCCAATGTCTGAACCCGCTCAGGCGCTTGTCGAGGGGGACACATATTCGAATATTGGAGATGACCAGATCGGTCTAGAGCAACCCTTTGAGGATGAACCGATTGATTCACCCGAGATCCCCAAGTTAGGAAACGAAAAAAATTATGTCTCCTTGGATGATGGAATGACTTGTGATGTTGAGACATATACAAATGAGGATCGTGAATTCTTTGATTTTGAGGGTGAGGAATCTCTTAGTGAAGTCTCACTTAAGCTTGAGGAGAATGATTTTAGTGAGACATACGGGCTCGAGGAGTATGACGACCAATTTGGTAGCCCGACTACTGAAGACACTGATTTGGTTGGGGCTAACTTGGAGGATCCGATACCTGACGACTCAATTAGTAGCCCCATTCCTCAACCACACCCTGAAGAGCTGAATGTACATACTTTTGAGATCATTGTGCCCAAGTCAATCCTGATTCAGCCACAATTGTTGGACTTGGGTACTTTAGATGGGGTGCACAATGATCTGGAGGTCTCGGAAACCTTGATTTCAAAGGATAGGAAGTTGGAAATGAAAATTTGGGAGGTTAATTTTAAGGGAAAAACCAGTTTGGATATAAGGGTACCTATTGACCTGAAACCACCTATCTTCTATACGGACCCTTATGATATCTTTTACGTGCGACCCAAGCCTAGAATAACTGATTATTTTTTTGAGCTGAATGTTAAGTGGACATCTGAAACTAGTGAACCAGATCTGCCTATTGTCCGCCACTTTGGTCTTGGGGTGCACACCACTAAACTACAGGCCTAGCCTCGCAAACACAAGAACCTTCGGTTCTGGGTGATTTTCATCTAGAACCTAAGAACCACTCGACCCTGGAGCATGGGCCTGCACCATAATCTCGTCCACGTCTGTGGACATCTTCTGCAGATGGGTTTCAGGATCAACCTTTTTATTTTGATTCTGACCCGCACTTGTGAATTCTCAATTTCTTCTTTGTATGTATGTTATGCCTAGCTGAAGGCATTAAACTTAGCACGTGTGTATACACTCTTCTCTCTGCGGAGCTGATTGGATTTTCACGACACTCAGGTGATATTCTGTTTACTCTATCCTTTTCATGTCTTTATTTTTACAATGAGGACATTGCATCATTTAGGCATGGGGTGGTGGATAATCAATTCCTGAAATCAGTATGTTACTCCATAGAATTTCTTTTAGCTTCTTATAAAGTTAAAAAAAAAATTCAAAATTCAAAAAGATAAAAGAAGAAAGAAATTAGGAAAAGAGAACTTAGGCATTTGGAAGTTGTTAACTTTAGGAAATGATACGATAGGACCTAAACACTTAGACTCTTCAGGTCTTCGGGCTTAATTAGCCTGAGTGTCCACTCGAATGTGGACTTAGTCTCGAGTCCTCGCCAATTAAAATTCATTTTAAGTTGGTAAATAAATTGGGATGATAAGTATACGACTTATCAACCCGCCCTCTGATTTGGGGGGATTTTAAGGCTAAGCATCTACACACTATTCGCACTGACTCACTTTCCGACGGTTTTTACGGAAATTGGGTAGCTAATGGACCGACTTGGGTGGTATAGCTGGCAAGTTGTTGATGGTAACAGCTCATCGGTCGGTTGTCCAGAGCCAGCCACAAGACCATTTTCGTTGTACTGCCTTTAGGTAAATCTTAGATCAGGGAAGCCACCTACTTAGAAAAAAAGAAAAAAAAAGAAATACCCAAAAAGAAAAAAAAAGAAAAAGGAAAAAATAAAATAATAAAATAATAAAGCCACACTTTACCGCACGAGTATGGCTGGCAAGTGGTCATGGGTAACAGCCCATGGGCCGGTTGTCCAGAGGCCAGCTCATAAAAATGCGCAATAATTCCCAAAACACATGGGGAAGAAGCGGGGAAGTAGAATAAACCGGGAAGATATACATTGGGTTCGCTCTTGTGTTGACCCCATAAATAAAAGAAGTAGGGAGAAAGCTACCGATCATAAAGATAAACCTTTAGGCAAGGTCACCTAGGGTCGTAGAAACCCGAAGTCCGTCTTAACGGTCGTTTTGTGAGTCTATCACTTTTTCACAAAGATGCTTAGTGCTTAGAGTCCTTTTCGAGTCTTGGGTGGGTCAGGTAGCCGTAAAAAGTTATCCTGGGACTCTCAAACTCCAAAAGTACAAAAAAATTAGAAAAGAAGAAAAATAAAAAAATGTATCTTCCCTTTTCAAATAAGGAGAGGACTTGTGCGTTCTGCATTCTGGCAGACACCCGGGTACTGTTTAGTCTTCGTAGTTTAGAACCTTAGTTGAAATTTTCTATTGTTAGTAAACGACTTAGGCCTAAGCGATCTAATCCTAATTTTGATTTTATACATAGCATGTAGTTTAATTTTGCTAGGGACTAGCAAAAGATAGGCATGGGGGTATGATATAGACACATCTATCTAAGTTAAAATGCCTATTCATGCATGTTCCTAGGCTTAGATTTGCATTTCATGTTATAAATATTACATAACATGCATCATTGTGCATTTAGAGTAGTTGTATATATTTTGGGTTAATTAGGTTCTTTTTATGGTCAGGAGAGGAGAGGATTTATTTCAGGGTCTCGGATGGACGATCAGACCATACGGATCTTATTAATATGACGATCGGAGTCTAACGCCTCTGAAATCGTCCAAATCGGAGTCCCGTAGCATCACATGAAACCCGAGGAAGATCAACGGCCAAGGGGCAATGCGACATCCATACGGGTTTTGGATGGAAAATCCGATCGTATGGATGGATCTGGAGCTACGATCGCAGTTCGACAATGCAGGAATCATCCCGATCTGAGCACCGTGGCACCCTCTACAAAAGAAAGAAGAATGGGCAACCCAGGTGGTGCCACGTGGTGCCATCCAGGTCGCCCAATGCTAGCCAGCAGCAGCAGCACACGCACATGGGCACTGCCACAGCCGCGCGCAGCAGCAGCACAGCGTATGCCACGCGCGCACGCACAAGGCGTGTGATGCGCACAAGTGGAGCACGCCAATGGGGCGGGCGTGGATCTTCAGCGATGCACCTTTAGTGACGCTTGTACCTGTGACTAATGGTCAGCGCACGCCAGCAAGTGGATTTGAAGGGCGAATCTTCAGTGACAGCTACAGCGACGTTTATGGACGTCAGTAATGACCCAGAAGCGAATTTGTTCTTCCTCCTCCACTATAAAAGGACCTACCCACCACCATTCCAAACCATCTCTTCCTTTCTTACTCTCACCACCTCCAAGGCTCTAAAGAGAGCTTGTCCCAAGCCCGGGATGCTCCTCTAGAGTAAGACCAAATAGTTTCCCGTCCTCTCACCCCCTTTCGTGGAGCATCTCGTGGCCGTCCTTTCACCACCCTTCGGGAAGAAGATCCTCGCGGCGACGTCATCCTACCCCGTCCTCAGTCCTCCGGCTCCGTCCTCCTTCATCTCGCTCCTCACCACCTTCCTCCAAGCGACGTCAGAGCGAGTCATCCTCCGAGCAACCGTTGAGGGGGATTTCTCTCACCTCATTCTATCTTTTTATGCTTTCATAGTGTAGATTTTTCCTACTTTCGTAGTGTAACAAACAATTCTTGATGAATAGATGATTGTTTCTCTCTCTCTCTCTTATTTGCAAGTAGATTAGCTAGATAAGCATTTGTCAATCTGATCTCTTGCTTCCTAAAAATACCAAAAAAATTAGAAAAGATAAAAATGACCAAGAACAAATAAAAATGAAGCGTGATTTTCAAGTAAAGTAAACGTCGCCTCCCTGTGTTCGACCCAGGACTCCCTTGGAGTTTCAGTATAACTTTTATCTGATCGACGTGTTTTGCAACTACGACAACAGGTTACTTGTAACCTCGATTTCTAAACACACGAAGCACGCACGACCACATATTGTCTCCTCAATGCTTGTCTCTTAAGATATCTAAATATCCTACCGGGGGCACAGAAGCATCTTGTGCTGGTTCAGATGTCGTGAGCGGCATTATCCCGAAATGTCAATTGCCAGTATCTGAATTCAGCTACAGAATGCCATGGGCGGCACTATCCCGAAGTGTCGAAAGCCAGGCTTTTGGGGTTTCCATGAGTGGTGATATCCCGAAGCATCGATTGTCAAGGACCCTGCGAGGATTGATGGTGGGGACAAGGAATCTGATACAGATCGTGTTTAGGGCCAATCCAATGTTGAGTCTAGGGGAATTTAAAAAGAAAGAGAGAAAACTCTCAAAATAATATTTCTTTGTCCCTCTTTTACTAAAAATGCACTAGCAAACTGAACCTAGCCTTGCTACACATGTGCATGGGTGCTTTAACCACTGGGGTCAACAAACCTCTGGGCAATTTTTGCGGGCCTTAAAATCCTTTGCGGCAGACCCAAGGCTGAGGCTGGTCAGGTCCGTATCTTGGCTGATACTTGAGTACCTTTAGGCCTACAGTTGGTATTTCAATCTAATTTCTAAAGTGTGGCACGATAAGGCATCCTGACGGTAAAATCTGACTTGGAGACTTGGTCAATTTCATATGATTTTGCTCGGGACTAGCAAAACTTAGGCATAGGGGTATTTGATAGGTCCATTTTAGTGGACTAATTTGGTGCTTAAGTACAGTATTTTTGGGATGAGAATTTAATATAAAGCATGTTTAGTATTGATAAAATGATGTGAGTTTTAGATTTATCATTTCATGCATTAATTACATTAATCTTTATGTGAAAGGATTAATTATTCACTTTAAAAGGCAAGGGTATCACATCAAAGCTTGCCGTGAGATATGTGGGATTTTGTTCTAGCAAAATATAGCAAGGGAATAAATTTTTAGAGGCATCCTTATATGTCTCTCAATGATTTTAGCACATTCCCTTATTTGCTTTTTTATCTCTCTCACGAATCTATCTCTCTCCCTCAATTTTCTCCTCTCTAGTTGGTAACATAAAATACTCTCTTTGACTCTTTCCTTATCTAACTACCTCTCTAATTCTTTTTCTCATTGTCTTTATATAACAGGCAAAAAAATTGGCGAGGAGGGGAACCCCCCTCCACGGGGAAGAAGCTCCCTTTCTCCACCTCTCCTCCGTACAGGCAACTCCCTCTACCGCGTGCCCACGACTTCACCACCGCAAGCCTCCGTCGACATCGCCAACACCTTCACCTTGTGCCGTGACCACCATCGCGAGCCACCACCTCACCGTGCAACCCCGACGTTCCCACTACCATGAGCCTCTTCTTCCTCGATGCACCAACAACCACGCACGAAATTCCACTACCGCGCCCTTGGTCTCCTTGACATGAGACCCGACCACAGTAGCACCAGCGACCATTATCCACAACACCCTCCTCTTCTTGGCCTTTTCCCCGCCGATCGACGAGCAGCCAACCCTTCTTCTCTTCTCCTCAATCCAGCAACCAACTTCACCCAACAGAGCTGCAAGCCACCCAGCCACCACACGCAGCCCCGCGCACACGCAGCCAACCGTACGCATGCACAGCAAGTCCTCACAGTAGTCCTCTCCTCGGCGTCGACGACCCATCGGCGCCGCCCATCTTCCATGAGTAGGTATGCGCACACATTTAACTAGCTCCATGTGCAGGCCCTCACGTGCCCGTCCTCCGGCCTTCCCCCTCGCACGTAGTAGGCCCTCGTCTTCTTCTTCTTCGTCTTCCTCTCCGCAGCAAGGCCAAAGGAACCCATCACCACCCGTGGCCTACTCGATGCAGCCACCACCACAGGTTGTTATCCTTCATGCCATTGACATCATCGGATTCACCTCGACTCCACCAACGCGACCACGCCCTCAGTTGTGGCTCCTGCGACTCACACACGCTCGAGTGACCACCCATCGCCGGTGAGCTCCTCTGCTCCGACCAGCCGCCTTTGACCACCTCCCACCGTGGGACCACCACCATCACGAAGCCCTCGTCGCGGTCGACCTTCCTTGAGCTCCTCAACTTCCACCGTCGCTTCCTCTTCGCACAAGATCAAGAGGAAGATTTCCTCTTTTTTTGGGTTCTATTAGTATTTACCAAAAATGCCATTGTGGAATACTATTCAAATATTTTTTTTGGATTAAATTATTAGGGTGAAATTGTGACATTATACTTATTCCTTTTCATATTTAATTTGCTCCTGTTATGCACATCAATTCCCATTGAAATTGGATTCAGATTTGCATGCGACTAGAAATTACATACTCTGCCACTACACATGCATCATTTACATATTTTTGAGAGCTTGATTTATGATGTGAAATTTATGTAAATAGCCCTCAACTTCTCATGAAATTGAAAGTTACATTCTGAGCTACATATTCATTGAATTGATTTTATGAATGTTTCTGTGAACATGATGGCCCCATAGTCGTGAATCTATTGGTCTGTCCTCCCTATGGATACGACCTGAAGTGTGGTATTATTTCAGTATTTTAGTAACTTTGATCGAGGTTTTTTCTACCACATTACATATTGCGACAACATATTTTTCTGATATCATTTGCAAAGCGAAGAAAACCTCCCAATTACCCAACCTAGTCAGCTCAATCCTACAATAAGGTACACCCCCCAAGATGAAGGACCTAGGAGCCCTATATATTTCTGTGGTCATTGGAGACCAACACAGTAATGAGGCTCTCCTCGATTTGGGTGCGGGCGTTAATATATTGCTGAGCTCAGTCTATGAGCTATTAAGAGGACATGAATTGAAGCCTAGTCCTGTTATCCTCCAAGTAGCTGATAGATTGCTGAACACACCATGTGAGCTTTTAGAAGATGTCCTAGTGAGAGTAGAGGACTTCTTTCCCATTGACTTTTTGATATTGGATACTAACCCATCCAACATGCCCACTAGACCTTCGATTATCTTAGGGTGTCCCTTTTTGACTACGACCAATGCGTCCATCAATTACAAATTAGGGGTGCTCAAGATGGGCTTCGGGAACCAAAAAATCTGATTGAATGTGTTTAATGCCTATAAACAACTCGGATTGGAAGATTGTTCCCAAATCGAGGTGATTGATGAAATTGTAGAGGAGACGACACCAGCTCTTTTGTGTGATGATCCCCTCCAAATGGTCATTTCTAAGGTCCATACCCCAAATCTTGAAGAAGGAGGGGGAGATATGCCAGAATTAGAATAGTTGTTGGGTGTCAAAGCCGAGTCTCTCTCTCTGCCATGGACAATCAAGGTAGATCCACTATCGGAGGCAAGGACATCAAACATAATTCCCTCAATTCAAAAAGCTCCTGACTTGGAGCTTAAACCACTTCCATAGACCCTCAAATATGTTTTCCTTAGGCCCAATGATACACTCCCTATCGTCATCTCGACTGCTTTATCTGAGATGCAGGAGGGAGCATTAATTGAATGCCTAAAATGGCACAAGGAAGCCATTGCTTGGATTATAGCTGACATCAAAGGGGTTGACTCGACTCTCTGCATGCATCACATTTACACGAATGACTCTGTGAAACCCTTCCGAGATATGGAGAGACAATTAAACCCCAACATGCAGGAAGTGGTGAAGGAAATTTTGAAATGGTTGGATGCAGGGATAATCCACCCCATTTCTGATAGTAAATGGGTCAGTCCTATTTACGTGGTGCCCAAAAAGGTGGGATTCATGGTCGAGGCCAATGAAAAAGGGGAGCAAGTCACCACCCGACCCACAACAGGATGGAGGGTAGACTACCGCCACCTTAACACCACTGATAGGCCCACTTTAGTGGATTCAACTTATGCTTAAGAGCATTTAAATTGGAGTTGGGAATAGATTTCAAGAATGTATTACATTGAGAAATTAATAAGTTCACGATTTACGGTTCCTACATTTTCATGAACTCCGTATGCATACTGTAATTACATATGTAGGAATGATGGAGAGACAAAATTGGGAATTAATTGGCACCAAAGTATTTAGGAAAGAAGTTTATTTCGAAGGAAGTCAATCAAATATTTTTATGGGAGAGCTATACAGTATTGTAATCTAGTTCTACTATTTTTTACAAGCTTAATTTGGGAAGAGAATAATGGCTCTCATGTGTTGATCAAATCAATAGTTGCATGTTAATTCCCCTTCCTTATTTTCCCTGCAAATCTCTCTCTTTTCGTTAATCTCTAATTCTTTTCTCTTTCTTTCTCTTTATAACAGACGGAGGGAGGACCTGCTCTGAACAATCATCTTCCTCTATGAAGGGAGTGCTTGCTCTCCTCTACACCCCTCCATGCATAGGAGCACCACCACCGTGAGCCTCCATCTTCGACTACATCCACAATTGCGACCTTTCCGCCACTATAAGCCATCCGCATCTTCAACCTTCATCTCCTACTACACCTCAACCGTCTGCGACCACGCTACAACCACGACACCGCGTGCCACCATCATGGTCAGAGGTCACAGCTCCAATGCCGCCACCACGTCTGCTACCGCTACCGCATCTTCGACTCAGCACTATGTCTCATCTCCACTACAAAAACTCCCACGACCGTGCTCTGACATCATTATGACCGTGCTCGCATCCCATAAGCCATCCGACCCCTTCTTTGGATGTCCAGGAAACCCGCTGAAACAAGGCTCCCCTCCACACCAGATAGCGAGCCTAAATTGTCCCCCACACAATACCTCACCTTCTTCATCATCTCCTTCTTTCACCACTTGCAACATCATGAAAAATCCACCACCATTGCTTCTACCATGCCAACTCTATCCGTATCTCACCGTCGATCATTGCCCGTGCATGGCCTCCACTACCACCAGCAGCACTGCAACCATCCTCCTCCACTCCTGCGACCTCTATGTGCCGACCACAGACCAAATACCATGCTTGTCCTCGTCATTTTCCTCCCCCTCACCTCCAGCCAAACCCAATAGAGGCTGGTAGCACTCCTCTCCTCATGCACCACAACACTCACCACCAGCACTCATTGCTGGCCAGCACCTCCGCCCGTGCCTGTCAGTGCAGCAGCACCTTCGTCCATGCACAACCGCGCCTCCACAGCATCGTGCTCCATAGGTCCCCGCGCCTCCACCGTGACGTGCGTCACCAACACCCCACTGCCGGTAGCCACGTGCAACCACGCACAACCACATGCAACAGGGCTCTCTCTAACGCACACGACGCACAACACCTTCTTCATCACCGCCGACAAAGCCGAAGAAGAACCCATCAGCCGCCGTGAACACCTCCAAGCAATCGGCACCATGGACCTTCATTCTCCACGTCGTCGACTCGATCGAGCTCACCTCAACACCACGCACCCGACCAAGCCCTCAGATGTGCCCACCACGGCCCGCGCGCACACGTGGATTGACCCACCACCGGCCACCTTCAAGCCACTGGCCAACCACCTCCAGCCATCTCACTTCTTGCCACCACAGCCATTAGATGGGCATCGGCTTACTCTCCCTCTGACGAGCTTTTCATCTCCGGCCATGCCTTCATCTTCTGACGTGAGCAAGAGGAAGAGATTCCCTGTTTTGCTACAGGAGAGCCTCAATTAGTTTTTATGGGAAATGCCATTACCAGAACTTATTTGTCTCATTTTTGTTTGTTATTAAATTGAGGTGAAATTGTGGCCTTACACTTATTCTTCTGCGTATTTGTGCAGCCCTTATGATTCATCTCAATGTGCACCACATTTGGATTTAGACTTGCACTTTAATATGGATGTAATTGAAAATTACATGATATGCCACTACACATGCACTATTCACATATTTTGGAGCTTTGATTTCTGACATGAAATTTACGTAAATAGCCCTTAACTTCTGATGGGAACACCATCATGAGCCCTAACTAACCTACTTTGGTTTGATAAAGTTGATAAAAGCTCCTACATAACCATCAGAGGGTCCTATGTTCATACTATTCTATTTTAAGAAAAAGAGAAACACAGGGTTATTTCTGCAATTTTAGCTACATTTCATAAGTATAGAATAATCGCGGGGAATTTCAAAGGTTAATTAAAGGTCAAATGGTCATTAACATCTAATAAGAGGGTCTATGAAGGCAGAAATGAATTTTCGCGCATTTCAAGAATTAATTGACATCTGAAACCCTAATTTCAGACCTGCTTAATTAATTGAGGTTTTGGTCAAGATAAAATTCACCTAAGCCTTCTAAAAATCATAAAAAAATATTCTATAAGGTTTGGTACCTTTGATTTGACCTTTGGAACCTATTTTGACCTAAAACAGAGTCTCAAACGAAAAGTTACCCTAATTTGGGCTTCTATGCAAATTATCCAATCAAACTTGGCCAAAAATAAAATCTGACTTTACCATCAGATTCCTTGGGTCTAAATTAGGTTTGTACCAAAATTTGGGCCCAATCAAAGATCATCCTGACCTAATTTGCATTTTAATCCAGTCTTGACTCTTTCCTTCAAATAGCCCCTTAACTTTCGAAATTATTGCAAACACCCCCTATCTTCTTCTCCTTCTTCACAGTTGGGTCCCTACTACCATGGCAAGTGTGAACCCATTAGATCCGAGCTCCAATCTCAGCTTCTGCCTTGATTAATTGACCAATCCCTTCCAAATTTCGAAGGGATGGTCTTGAGGGAATCCTTAAACGATCTAGGCCTCAATCTCCTCGTGGAGCTCGTGCAAACTCCTTGAAATCGCAAATCCTAATCCTTAATTTCCCGAGCTTTCAAGCTTGTTTACAAGCTTGGAAGCTCGCTGATGGGAACACCATCGTGAGCCCTAACTAGCTCATTTTGACCCAATGAAGTCAATAAATGCTCCTACATAACCAACTGAAGGTCATAATTCACTGCATAACCATTCTGAGAGAAAAATAAAAAATTAGGGGTAAAATTACAATTTTACCAACGTAGTACAACCACGAGTTTTCTCAAAGGCTAAATAAAGGTCAAATGATCTTAATAAGATAACAAGTTGGTTAGTTTTGACAAAAAAGGGTTTGTGTGTTTTGAGAATTAAATGACTTTTGAAATCCTAAAAATAGACCCACTTAATTAACTAAGGTTCTGATCAGGATAAAATTCACTTAAACCCTCTAAAAATCATAGAAAAATATTCTCTAGCGTTTAGTACATTCAATTTGGCCATTAAACCCATCTTGACCTAAAATGGAGTCTCAGACAAATATTTGCCCTAATTTAGATTTTTGCATAAATTATCCAATCAAACGTGGTTAAAACCAAAATCCAACTTCACCATTGGATTCCTTAGGTCCAAATTAGGTTTGTACCAAAATTTGGACCCAAGGGGAACTTGCTTGACCTAGTTTGCAAAAAGGTCTTGTCTGATTACATTTCTACCCCTAACTTTCAAAAACCCTTGCATTTAGCCCCTTAGCTTATTCGTTGTCTTCACAAGTAGGTCCCTCTGCCATTATCGCGGAGGAAACCTACTTCGGTGACCTTTGACAGAGATCTCCTTGATTGCTTGGAGAATCTCTTCCAAATTTAGAAGGGAGATCCTCTGTGAAATTCTCTCCCGTCTGAACCCATTGATGAGCTTTGATTCCTTCCCGATCTCTCATGCGAACGCATGAGAGATTTGGGTATCCTAACAGCTCCCATCTCCGGCAACCTTCCAAGCTTGGGAAGCTTGCTTCCCAAGCCCTAACTGCCCTTCAAAGCCCTATTTAAAGATGCCCAGATCCCCCTGACTTCTTCACACTCGAATTCGGCTGCGAATACCCTCAATTCTTCTCTTCCCCTCACGACCGAAGGCTCCTCAACGTTCGGTGACCTTTCCTACCCTTTCTCGTCGTCCGACCACCATACCTGCGACAGATTCCTCCTCCTTGCTCTCGTCCGCGTCTCGCCATACCAACAGATGCCACTTTCCCCTTCATCCTTGCCGTTCCCACCTCACTGGAGCCGCCTTCGTCTCCAACGTCGGCCACACTAGACTTGATGCCCTCGTTGCCCCCCTTCGTCTAGTAACTCCATAGCTAAGTTCCTTGTCCCCTCTACTTCTTTCTCCACTCTTTATCTTCCAAATCCAACCACTGACGCCCCTTCGCACCTCCATCCCTTCCATCTCCAGCCACCCACTCTGGCGAGCCATCCAACCTCCACAGGCCACCAAAACCCTCGCCGACAAGCCCACAACCTCCGCCACACCTCACTGAGCACTTCCCCTCAGTTTATTCACTTTGCCACTCACTCAAATCACCCCCCGAACACACCCACTCACTCGTACACTGTGTGACCTAGGTACACACTCACTGACACCCACATGCCACACCACCACCCTCAGCACATCCGCTATGCTTCGACGATCCTCCCTGAACGATTTGACGTGGCCGAGAGGTCGTTCTATTGATTTCAAGTATCAAGCCCTGCCTGCCATTAGCGAGCAAGCTTGAAGCTTGCTTGAGGTCACTCCAGGCCTTGCTGTCCCAGGCTAACGCTCCCAGGATGCGCGGAAGACTCTTGTGTGTTTTAATTGCAATCGAGAGCCTCTGCAGTTGAGGCAATTGCTAAGATCAATCTCTGCTGTAAGCGCGCAAGAAAATGGGGTGCGGATAGTCCCACCTCGGAAATGAAGAGGTGCCCGAACCCGCATAAATTGAAAAGTTGCCATAAGCTGATCGCCTCAATTACCACGGGGTGAGGTCCCTCTCACCCACACCCGATCTCGTCTACGACACCTCACCCATGGACCTGGCTGACCCGACCTGACTTGCACTCCTCGCTCACCATGCATGCCGGTGAGCTTGGACCCGGGTACATGCCGGACCCGATAACTTGAATACCTGTGTGGCTCTGGGAGAGAGGATCCTAAGAGAGAAAGAGAGGAGTGTCGTGCAGGTAGGGGGAGGGTTTTGCTACAGGAACCTTTGGCCAACGCTTAGCCGAATTCAAAAGTGAAGGCCTGAAGCTGAAGAAGAAGAGAAGGTAGTTAAGGGTTGAAGGCAGAAGGAAGAAGAAGAAGAAAGGAAGAGACAGAAAAGTAGAAGAAAAGGAAGAAGAAGAAGAAGAAACAAACACTTTAAGTCATCTGATTCCTTCATCAAACAATAGATTATTAAGCTCTCATTGCATATACATTTACGTTGAGTTATTTGGTGATATTGTAGGAGTATATGGTGATCTACATCACCATTTTACTCCCATATTTTTGCACATTGCTACTGATACTATTGCAATTTATTTCAATTTGAATTGTGATCTTGATTTCTAAATACCAATTTACTCCCTGTGTTCGACCTCGGAAACCTATTCGAGTAATAAAAGTTATATTTGTTTTCAAAGTGATTTCGACTATACTACAACGTAATTATTTTAAACCTTACAATCTCTCTTTGCGATTAAACACTCGCTCGATGGCCTATATAAGACCCTCCTCGCTTGACTTACCTCCTTGGCGAGTTTCTCGGCCACAAATCTCTTCCTTTCTCCCTCTCCGGCCTGCTCCAAACTCCGCTCCGGTGACCACCTTCCTCAGTTCACTTCGCTGACCGCCACATACAATAGGCGGTTGGATCTTCTTCCCCTCTTCATTTCGCGTCTCGCAATACCAGCGCAGCACTCTCCGACATCCTCCTCATCGCCATTCTCCCTCCCGTAGTATTCCTCCTCTCCAGTGCTGGCTCATCACGACCGACGCTTCCTCCACCTCCTCCTCGTCCACTAGCTACCCTCGATGACTCCCATACCTCTACTGATCATTCCAACACTTCCAAACTTCGATTTTGATTACTGACTCTCTTGCTCCATCATCATCTTCCAAGTCGCCGACGTACCTCCGGCGACCTCAACAGCACGCTACACCCCACAAATCCGCCAGCTCTTGACTCCGTAACCTCCATTGAGTCCACGCAAGCAAAACCCCTAAAGAAATTGAGGGGATTATTGTGCCAAAAGACCCACCAAACACCTCCGCCTCCGCACTCACATTTCGCCTTCGCCACGCTCACACACGACTCTCACATCATGCCACTGCCACCATCGCTCTCACCGCATTCACACGACACTTCTGAGCACTTCTGACATGGTCGCAAGGCCGTTTTCATCTTTGCAGGTGTTCATGGTTTGCTGCCATTGACGAGCTTCTTCACGTGACTTTGGGTGCCCAGTTTCAATGAGTTCTTCCTCGCATCCACTTCCAGGTGACGCGGAAGCCTTCTAGGAACACACTCAAGTCATCAATTGAAGGAGTCACCCTCTCCTTCGACTGCAATCAAGAACACCTCCTGTTGCTGCTTCGCAAAGAACAAGGGGACTATTAGTCCCACATCATGGGTTTACGAGCTCTTTGCAAGGGATAAATTGGATTTCAGCCCACGATCCCTTGCCTAGTACACGAGGGGTTGGGTCCCTCCTCATGCTCTCCTCACTCCTCGACTACCACTCACACCTGGTAGCCTTAGTCCCCTACCTAGATCCGCATACCCAATTATAGACCTGACTACGGTTGGGTTTCTGAGAAAGAGAGAGAGAAGGGGGGGTTTTGCCCTTTCTCCTACCCTCTCTGTACTTAGCTGCTAAGAGGCTTTCGTGCCTCTGGTTGGTGCTATGCTGTGCCTCTCTCTCGAGGTTTGAGGGAAGGAAGAAGATGCCTTTGCCTCTTTGTTGAAGCTGCTCCTGCTGAACACTTAAGCTGTCTGGGGCTTAATTCTGTTGTCTGATTTCTGAAGCATTTGATTCTGTGGTTGTGCTTATTATTCATATATTTGTGAAGTTTAAACGTAAAGGGTAATTTGGTGATTCAAATCACCATTTTACCCTATTCTTTTTGTACATTGGTATTTGGATCTATTGATATATTATTCTGAATTATTCTTCTAATCTTAATTGCTTATATTTTTCTTAGAATTGTGATATGTGAGATTGAATTGCCATTATTGCTCCCGGTGAATGATCTCGTACTTGCGAGTTATAAATTTTAAGTGTTTTCGAGTGATTTTGACTTACTATGACGATTACTTCCTTTTAAAACATTGATTTCGCGTGTTAACAACTTCTCTACAAATTCGACGTCCACATTTAGTGCAGCATATCCATTGATTGATTTGACGAATATTTCTACGAACATGATTATTATATATCTATGATCTTATTAGTATATTTGATCCAGCTCACTTGAACTAGGGTTACCACAGCTGGATTATATATCCAGTGATTATTATTATTATTATATTTGATCCAGCTCACCACAACTAGAACTTAGCTCACTTGAACTAGGGTTAGCTCATCCCAACTCCATTCAGCTAATCTCAACTGAATGGCAGCTCAAGAGAGTTTATCTTAGCTCACCCTAGCTCAAGTCAGCTCAGATCCAACTCAACCTAGTTGAGTCTAGCTCATTTTAGCTCCTACTAGTCCACAGGGAGCTCTAGCTAGCTCATCTGAGTTGACTCGAGTTCACCCCAACTCAGATCCAGCTACATCCAGCTCCACTCAACTCCAGCCAACTGAAGAAGAACTCATCCCAGCTCAGGAAGCTCAAGTCCAGCTCCCGGGGACCCAACTTAGCTCAAGCTAATTGAGCTAAGCTACCTTAGCTGTCTCAACCACCTCAATCCTCCCCGCGAGCACCAGACCCAGCTCACCTCAGCTCCATTCAACAGAAGCCAGCTCACTTTAGCTTGGCTTAATAGCTAGCAAAGAACTAGCAAGCTAACCCAGCTGGAGTAGCCCCATGTTGACCTCTTCAGCAGTTGCCAGCTCCACTTCAGCTCCGGACTCTTTAGAACTAGCTCCACCCTCAAAACCCTAGCTCCAACACCTCCTCCTCTACTCCACCATTAGCTAAGCTAACTTATCTTAGCTTAGCTATGCTCCAGCTTCCTTGGCTTGTACCACCCAAAAGCCCTACCTAACAACTCCACCAACTAACTCCACCTAAGCTCCACATAAGCTAACCCTACTTGGCGCCAACCTAGCCTACCCACCACCTCCAAAAGACACATAAAAGTCGCGCCAAAACCACTCTAACTACCCCCTTCTTGGCGCCACTTTTCCCTCCAAAAACCCCCTTCATCTCCAACACACATCTCCCCTTAAACCCATCTCCACCATCCACATAATCCCACCTTCTAGAAGCCTCAAAGTTGGCGCCAACCCATGTCATCTCTCCATGGTTGGCGCCACTTTTAGGTGCCCCTTGAAAAACCCTAACAACCCCCCTTACACCCCTTAGGTGGCGCCAACCATCCTTAACCCTAGGATCAACTAACCACCTCCATCTTCCCATCTTAGCCCTCCATTTCAAGAGTCACCTTAACCCCCCATCCTACCCTATAAAAAGACCACTACCCACCACCATTCAAACCATCCTTGGCTAGCAAATTCACTCTCATACTCTACCTATAGTCCACACCCAAGAGAGAAGAAGAAGAAGATTAAGGGGATATTCTATCCCTTTGGTGCCTTCTCCTCTTCCCTTCTCTCTTGAGCCCACACCAACCAAAGGAGGAGCCAATCAAGGAAGATCTTTGGAGGAGATCTTGAAGGTGGTCCATGCCACCTTGGAGGAGAATTTGAGGGTGGTGCACGCGCACCTCTTGGAGGAGAGCATTGAAGGTGGTAGCATCCACCTTGGAGGAGCTCTCAAGGAAGGAGAAGAAGGAGGCCCTCTTTTCAAGCCAAGGAGAAGCTAGGCTTGGAGCAAGAAGACTCCCTTCTTCACCAAATTTTGCAAGAGGATTTATGTTTCTTTTATTGCTTTTAGATTTTTTTCATTTCTAGTAAAAGCATTCCTCTACTTGTCTTTGAAAAGAACACAAATTCTAGTTAATCAAATTACCATCTTTTTAATTTCCTATTGCAATTGTTACTGTTGTTCTAGCACTTATTCTACTTACACTCCCTAATTACTCTAGGCCTCCACTTGCCTACAGTGAGCTTAGGTAGTGGACATTTTAATCTCTTAAGTTTTAGCTTAGCATTTTAGGTGTTAGTACTTTCTGCCACAATTCGCATTTTGCCCTCATCTTTTCAAAACAAAAAAATTACATATTTAAAATACCAAAAAGAAAGTTGAGATCTATTTTGTAAGCAAGAGAATTAATTTTGCAAACATTTGACCTCCTTAGACGACCCTAGATACTCCCCTATCTAGGATATAAATTTAAAAGCGTATGCGAATTCGCATGTTACGACATTAAAAACCCGCTTTTATAAATCACACGACTTTTCGCATCACTTTTTGGCACCGTTGCCGAGGAGGCACAACTTTGCATTAGTCATTTTTCTCTTCCTTGAAGTGGATCTCATCCCCTTCTCTTTCTTTTCTTTCATGTGTGCAGAAACTATTGCAGGAAGAAAGCAGGAATCTAGAAGCGAGAGCTCAAAGTTCCTTTTCTTCCCACGAAATTCAAGTTGGTTCCCCTTTCTGGTCACATAATTAATCAAAACTACCAAAAACACATTAAACTTGGCTTTTAGGATCCCAAACATCATAATTAAGTTGAGTAGTTTTCATTAAAATTCATTGTTTACTTGAATGTTTTATTAACACCACTCTATTTCAAGTATTGGTGTTCTATTTTTCAGGTCCAAATTTCTGTCTGAACGTGAAAAATCAATTCCTAATACCATAGGCCTCTTAAAATCATACAATTTTATACAGTAATTTCAAATTAAGTTAGGAGCATCTTTTCCAAATTTCAAATCAATTAGCTTTGTATTTAATTTTTAAAAATTCGTGGACTGCAGAGGGGTCACACCCTCTAATCTTCCTATTTTGTTACTGTCCGTGAATTTTTAGAATTTTTATATTCATCTAATTTTTGTGAAATTTAGCTTTCTAAAATTTTTGTGAAATTTTACAAATCATATAAAATCACCAAAATTTTTTGAGGTCAGTGGTAATACTGAAAAGTCCAAAATACCCATGGGTATCATTTCTGGACTTTGACACCAGTACAAATAAAAATTCAAAAAAATTATCAAACAAATTCCTAAAATATTACAAAAATCTTTTCTGGAATCCTTGTTTGATTTTACATAAGGTAGTAGTGTTGGTTGCATTGTTTGGACCACTACCTATTTGGAAAGCCTAAAAAGATTTCATTGGTAGTAATTTTCTGTATTAGGGTTCAAATCTAATTAGGGTTTCTTTCTTGTTTTTTAGCCCCACAATATAAAGGAAATATACCATCACCCATACAACTTATTTTTCCTTTGATTGTGGAGTTTCAAACTTGTTTGAACATTTAAAAAGAGTAACCCTAAAACACATTCAATTAAATTGAATCCTAAAAAAACATAAATGCAAAAAAAAATTGTGTGACAACTTGATTTGCATTTGAACCACTTTCCAATTCCTGCACACACACAAAAAAAAATTGAAATAATAGGGCAACACCCAATTAAAGCCCTCCACATGCCGTGTGCACTATAGTATCCTAAACCTAACTAAAATCCGTAGCAACTTGACCCCTAAGGCTTCATCAACTTAGGCTTACTATATAGGTCTTAAGTTTTCTTTAGTTAATACCAATTCTGTCATCTATATCTGGTGTTCAGGTTCAGGGGCTGTGTCAAATGACTAGGCTGGGGTTTGTACAAGCACCTAGGGTTTTCCCTAGGAAATGTTTGGGCCCAAACCTCCCCTTAAGCAACTTGGCTAGATTTGTTGACAGAACAGATATTCACTATTGATTACTTATTTCCTACGTAGACCAAGTCTTAGGTTTATTATTAGGGAGTCGCACTTAAGTTAGGTTTAGCTTTGTTTGTTTGAATTGCACACTTTCTCTCATCTGTTTCTCTTCTCCCCTCCAATTCTTCCCAAACAGTGCATGCACGAGCGACGGTCCCAAAAATCACACCTTGAGGGACCATCTGATTCGCCCCCCGTAGCAGAAAATCATTGTTTTCTTCCCCCTCCTCTTCTAAAAACATGGAAAACCCAGGAAGCCGATAAAAAAATTCTGCTTCCACTTCTAACCCGTCAGTCGACCCACAAGCTGACTTCACCCTCCCTCACCTCCCTAACTTGGAGCAACCAGAAATACTAGCAGGGCCAGGTGGCCCTCCAATTATAACTCAAAATCCAAATCCCTTTGCATTAATGGTCGACCATTTGGTTCGACTACAACAAAATCAAGAAGATTTAGCTAGGATTGTCACGAACCTAGCTAACCAAGGACAAAATCCACCACCCCGCCAACAGCCTGTCGTTCCTCTTAAGGATTTCTATGATCCTTCAAATTATGAGGAAAGACTAGGGGTGGTCATACCACAAGGGGATTTCAAGATCAAACCAGCTATTCTAAACCTTATCAAACATTTTCATGGTCTTCTAAGAGAAGACCCTTTTTGTCATCTTGAGGAATTAACTGTCCTCGCTCAAACCACTCGTTCCCGCAATGTGCAGGAAGACATGTGGTTAATGAGACTTTTTCCTCTCTCTCTTAAAGACAAAGCCTCTCATTGGTTTAGAACGGTTGGGCTCCCTATTACCACCTGGCCCCAATTAAAAAGTGATTTTCTAAAAAAAATTTTTCCGATCTGTCGAAAGAAGATCCATAGCGACCTTTCAACAGAAAATTGGTGAACCCCTCCATGAAGCCTAGGAAAGATTTCAGGAACTTCTAAGAAGTTGTCCCCACCATGAAATTCCACAATGGCAGTTAGTGCAAATCTTCTATCATGGATTAGAAAATCAATTGAAATGATTTGTAGATGCCTCATGTAGGGGCAATTTTCTTAACAAAGACGCCGAAAGTGCCTATCTCCTCTTTGAAGAAATGAGTGAAAACTCATTTAACATGACTTCAGTGGACACTTTTGGCAGATCACAAAACCCTAGACACGGAGTTCATGAAATCGACTCCAAATCCACCTCTGTTCTAGTCACTCAAGATGATCTATATATGTTAGCTCAACGACTAGACCAGATGCAAATTCACCAAAAGAAAATGGAAGAAAAGCTCATAAATAAACAAGCTCCACACGTTCACTCTCCACACACAACCCCCCACACATCCTCTGAAGAGAAAATCTACACAACATTGATGCCACATCTGCTGGCCAGCAATTTCTGGCTGATTTCCCACAAGATTTGACTGGGAATTTTGATCAAAATATTTTTGATCCCACCTCGAAAAATATTTATGCTCCCCAGGAGAAATTTAGAAACCCCTCCAACACTTCTAATCAAAACTAGAGGACTAACCCGAATCACTCCTGGAAAAACCCGAACCTGATTCATTTTCCTAAACAAAACTATTTTGGGAATTATGGGCAACCTATGTACCAACCTGAACCATCCCAGGATGATATTAATAATCAGGTCATGAAAACTCTGCAAGGAATGCAGACTCAAATGACAAAAGTAACCTACATGATTACCAACTTGCAACACCAAGTTAAGGTTACTCCTTATCATCGACCTATTGGGAATTTACCTTCCCAACCCATGCCCAACCCAAATAATCAAAGGAATCAGTTCCAAGGTGGATATCCCAATCAACCCATTCAACCAACACCTCAGCATCCACCGGGTTTCAATAACAGTCAGGCTTCCGGTCCTCATCCTAGAAACAATCAGACTGCAAATGCAGTTACTTTGAGGAATGGGAAAACCACTCACAATCCCCTTCCTGTTAAAGAAACCCGCTTTAATGAAACACAGATTAACTCTTCCTCATCTCCCCCTCCTATTGTTCAGGAACCAATTAATGTAAAATAGGGAAACCCTGCTCCATTTCCACAAGCCCTCCACTCTTCAAATAAGAAAAAGAAGAAATCCAAGCCCACTGAGAAGGAATTAATGGATTTATTTGGGCAAGTAGAAATTAATATCCCTCTCCTAGATGTCATTAAATACATCCCTGCCTATGCAAAATTCCTAAAAGATTTATGTACTCTGAAAAGGCAGCCCTGAAATTTAGGAAAGGTGATCCTTCCAGAGACAATCAGCTCAGTTGTGCAGAGCCGACTGCCTCTTAAGAGAAAAGATCCTGGAGCCCCCCTAATTCAAGTTATCATTAATGATACCTCATTTGATCGTGCTTTGTAGGATCTTGGTGCCTTAATTAATCTTATCCCCACAGTTGTTTTTGAGAAATTTAAGATCGATGAATTAAAGCCTGTTGAGGTTGCTCTCCAATTAGTCGACCGATCTACAATTAAACCAAGGGGAATTGTTGAGGATGTTCTTGTCCGGATAAAAAATTGTCTATTCGCAGTAGAGTTTTTAGTCCTAGACATAGAGGTACCAGAAGCACTAAAATTTGCCCCATTATTCTTGGAAGACCATTCTTAGCTACCGCCCATGCAAATATTGATTGTAATTCTGGAAAGATGAAGATCATGTGTGGCGGTGAATCTGTAACCCTAGACATTTTTCAAGCTTCTAGGCGGTTCCAAGAACCAAATCTCTTTGATGATTCGGATTCAGAAATAGAAAACATTATTGAGGAAACTTTGCAGATTTCCCATTTAGGTTCCTGTTTTGCCATCAATACGGTTCCTGAACAATCCACTTCTTCTCACCCTTCCACCCTAACCACACGTCCAGTTATCCTTCCAGCTGACCCTTTCACTCTCACCTCACCACTAACCCACAAAGCAGAAACTCTTTCAGAGCCGAGCCCACAATTGGAGTTAAAACCTTTGCCCGACTCCCTTAAATATGTCTTCCTGGGTCCTAATCAGACCCTGCCCCTGATTATAAATTCTGGACTTACTGGGGCACAAGAGCACAAACTTCTCTAGGTTTTGAGTAAATATCGAAAAGCTATTGGCTGGACCCTTTCTGATCTTAAGGGTATTCATCCGTCCTATTGTACACATCGTATATATTTAGAGGACGATTCTCGCCCCTCCCGCCAACCACAAAGGTGCTTGAACCCTATTATGCAGGAGGTGGTAAAAAAGGAGATTATTAAGTGGTTGGATGCTGATATCATCTACCCCATTTCTGACAACTCCTGAGTTAGTCCAACACAAGTTGTGCCCAAAAAGGTTGGACTAACAGTTGTCACTAATGATAATGGGGAGAATGTAGCCACTCGAATCGCTTCTTCTTGGCGCGTGTGTATTGATTACCGAAAATTAAACACCGCCACCAAGAAGGACCATTTCCCACTCCCCTTTATTGATCAAATCTTGGAGCAGTTAGCCGGACGGGATTTTTATTGTTTTCTGGACGGTTATTCCAGCTATAATCAGGTAGCGGTTCATCCTAAGGACCAGGACAAAATAACTTTCACCTGCCCCTTCGGAACCTTTGCTTTCCGAAGGATGCCCTTCGGTCTTTGCAACGCACCTACGACTTTTCAAAGGTGTATGGTTGCAATTTTTTCAGACCTGGTAGGTGAATGTTTAGAAGTCTTTATGGATGACTTCTCTGTTTTTGGAGATTCTTTTGACCATTATCTCAAAAACCTTAAAAGAACTCTCCAACAATGCATAGAAGTCAATTTGGTCCTCAGTTGGGAAAAAAGTCATTTCATGGTCCAGGAAGGTATTGTCTTGGGCCATGTTATTTCAAAACAAGGAATTGCGGTAGATAAAGCAAAAATAGATGCTATATCTAAGCTCCCACCGCCCACTACTGTCAAACAGATCAGATCCTTTTTGGGTCATATGTGTTTCTACCATCAATTTACACAAAATTTTTCCCAAATCTCCAAGCCCTTAAGTCAGCTTCTCACTAAAGACCAGCCATTTGATTTTAATGATAAGTGCCTGGAGAGTTTTTTGAGGTTGAACAAAGAAGTTACTGAGGCACCAATTTTGTAGGGACCTGATTGGAATAGTCCCTTTGAATTAATGACAGATGCCTCAGATTTTGCTGTAGGGGCTGTTCTAGGGCAAAGAATTGGCAAGAAGCTCATTGTGATCTATTATGCTAGCAAAACTCTTGATGATGCACAACAGAATTACATGGTTACTAAAAAGGAACTTCTTGCCATTGTATTTGCCTTAGAAAAATTTAGATCTTACCTGTTGGGGTCACATGTCACTGTATATACCAACAACTCAGTAATTAAATATTTGCTGACAAAGAAAGATGCGAAACCACGCCTTATCCATTGGATTCTACTGCTCCAGGAATTTGACCTGGAAATCAAGGATAAGGCGGGATCACACAATGTAGTGGTCGACCATCTCTCACGTCTTATGACGTAATGACCCCACCAGATCAGTTCCCCGATGAAAGCATTTTAGCTGCTACAACCCTCCCTTGGTTTGCGCCCATCGCAAACTATTTAGCAACAGAACGAATCCCCTCTGATTGGCCAAAAATAAAATGGGATAAGTTCTTTGCTGATATTAAATATTATTTTTCGGAGGAGCCCGACCTTTTCCGCATTTGTGCCGATCAGGTCATTCGATGATGTGTACCCGATTTTGAAATCCATGATATTTGACACATTGTCACTCAATGGCTTGTGGCAGATATTTTTCGGGCAAGAAAACTGCAACTAAAATCCTTAATGAGGGATTTTATTGGCCCAGCTTGCACAAAGATGATCATGACTTTGTTCGGTCCTGTGTGCGTTGCCAGAGCATCAGCAACATGAATTGGAAGGATATGATGCCCCTTAATCCTATTTTAGAGGTTGAAATTTTTGATGTTTGGGGCATCGACTTCATGGGACCATTCATCAACTCTGGTGGGTATTTATTTATATTAGTCGCAGTTGACTATGTTTCAAAATGGATAGAAGCAATACCCATCCGCACTAGTGATCACCGTGTGGTTGTCGAATTTCTTAAGAAAAATATTTTCTCAAGATTCGGCATACCAAAAGCCATTATCAGTGACGGAGGCTCACATTTCACCCACTCACAATTCCGTCACCTTCTTTCTAAATATGGGGTGAATCATAAAATTTCCGCACCTTATCACCACCAAACAAATGGCCAGGCTGAAGTTTCTAATCGGGAAATTAAAAATATTTTACAAAAGACAGTTAGGCCGGACCATAAAGATTGGTCCACCAAATTGGACGATACTTTATGGGCCTACTGTACTGCTTTTAAAACCCCGCTCAACATGTCTCCCTTCCGTCTGATTTTTGGGAAGGCATGCCATCTCCCGGTAGAGCTAGAACATAGGGCTTTTTGGGCAATAAAATAACTCAACATGGATTTATCTGACGCCGATATCCGTAGAAAATTACAATTAACTGAATTGGAAGAATTACGTAATTTTTCCTATGAAAACGCGAGGATTTATAAAGACCAAACAAAGAAATTTCATGATAAATATATTATTCGGAAACACTTTGACGTTAATCAACGCGTTTGGCCTTTCGATGTGAGATTACGTCTTTTTCCTGGCAAATTTAAATCTAAATGGACCGGCTCTTTTATTGTCCATAAAACATATCCATATGGCGATGTTGATCTTTTTGATCCAAAGACTAATTTGACCTTTCAAGTCAACGACCAACGTTTAAAGCCCTATTTTGATCATACGCCTAATCTTCCGTCTAAATCTTTTAATTTTACTGAGCCAGCCACCTTTGATTACTAATGCACACTACACCCAGCTAAATGGCGTAAAAGATAGCACTAGATGGGAGGTAACCGATCATTTCTTTCCCTGCTTTCCTTTTTTTTTCTTCTTCTTTCAGGTTTTGACCATCCTAAAATCGACCATTCTTTATTAAGGTGATCCCTTTTCCCTCCTAATGCATGAGGACATTGCATATCTTAAGCATGGGGGGTGTTTTTAAAATTTGACAATCGATTTAAGATTTTCAAAACCTAAAAACATGTATTTTTCTTTAGTTATTTTATTTTCTTGCTTGCATACCCAAAAAAATAAAAATATTAAAAACTTTTTGAGGAAAAATTTTTGAAATCGGGACTAAGGTTGAAAAAATTCACTTTTGGTACAATGGGATTTAATCTTTAACAAACTAGGGATAAGGATGCGAATCTGATCATTAGAATTTCAGGTCTATTTTTAGACCAGATCAGATATCCTTCTCTAAAATTTCACCTGAACTCATGATAGTTCAAGTGACTTGACCCTATTTTGTAATATGGAAAGTATTTGGCTTAGTCTCTGATTCAAAAACTTGCATTTCTTGAGGAACTTCTTGTGTCAATTTTCACACACAAGCCAACACTTAAAAACAACTAAAAATTAGAAAAACTCCCTTGTTTGGACTTAGTAAAAGTCTGAAGTAGATCATTGGTCTGAGTTCCCACCATTGAGAAGGAGGAAAATGCCTCCTTTGAGGACGCAATGTCAACATGTTACCGCCTCGACGCTGCTCCATATCTATATTTCATATCTTTAGACGGAGCCTTAAAGTGCATTTTAACAGCTCAAGTGTCTTGGACGGTGCTCTACCTATAGTGTCAGAGCAAGAGCTTGAGTTTTCTTGGAGCGCCCCTTTACACCGCATTGTGTTTTGGGGTTGTGAGCTCCTGGGTGGTGTCATGGACAGTGCTATCCCGAAGTACTGGCGCCAGAGCCCCCTCGAGGATTGGTAACGGGAATGACGATCCCGACACATCTGTTGTAAGACAAAGCTAAAAATAAGCATGGGGGAAAAATAATAATAATAATAATAATAATAAATAAATTAACATGCCCTTATAAATGTTGGCTTTTCACAAGCACGGACACAAGGTTTTAAAGGATTTTGCAAGTTGCGAATCAGATTCATCAGCCAGAAAATCCTAGAAACAAAAATTTCAAGTCATCTGAATTACCAAGGGGTTAATTTGTGAATTTTCTGGAGGATATATTAATCCCATTTTGTCTAATGGTTGGATCCAAAACAAATCCCGATGTTTATCTCTAACAAATCCCGTACCTCCTATGTTTAGATCAACCAAGGTCCCTTAATCTCTTTCTCCTCAAAAGTAGAAAAAAATTAGATTTCCCAAAAATTCCATTTTCCAAAAAATTTGAAGTTTTGCTAAGAGATTAGCAAAAGATAAGTATGGGGGTGTGATAAACTCCAGTTTATCATCATTCTTATGCATTAAAACAAACCTAGCTCTTAGGATTTTACTTCGCAAATGGGTTTTTACGCTGCATTTAGGCATTAACTAGGTTAGGCATGCATTGCATTTTCTTTTGTTGTTTTAATGTGTTTTTGTGAGTGTTAGGGATGAACAGATATACAGATCCCTGAAACCCTAGCACTCAAGAAGGCAAATGGTAAAGGAGGAGTTCAGACTAGTTGGAACTCAGCTTGATCCATCTCACCACAACTGGAACCTAGCTCACATGAACTAGGGTTAGCTCATCCCAACTCCATTCAGCTAATCTCAGCTGAATGCCAGCTCAAGAGAGTTCATCTTAGCTCACCCTAGCTCAAGTCAGCTCAGATCCAGCTCAACCTAGTTGATTCTAGCTCATTTTAGCTCCCACTAGTCCACAGGGAGCTCTAGCTAGCTCAGCTGAGTTGACTGTAGTTCACCCCAGCTCAGATCCAGCTACATCCAGCTCCACTCAACTCCAGCCAGCTGAAGAAGAACTCATCCCAGCTCAGGAAGCTCAAGTCTAGCTCCCGGGGACCTAGCTTAGCTCAAGCTAATTGAGCTAAGCTACCTTAGCTGTCTCAACCACCTCAATCCTCCCCGCGAGCACCAGACCCAGCTCACCTCAGCTCCACTCAATAGAAGCCAACTCACTTTAGCTTGGCTTAGTAGCTAGAAAAGAACTAGCAAGCTAAGCCAGCTGGAGTAGCCCCATATTGACCTCTTCAGCAGCTGCCAGCTCCACTTCAGCTTCGGACTCTTCAGAACCAGCTCCTCCCACCAAACCCTAGCTCCAACACCTCCTCCTCTACTCCACCATTAGCTAAGCTAGCTTAGCTTAGCTTAGCTATGCTCCAGCTTCCTTGGCTTGTACCACCCAAAAACCCTACCTAACAACTCCACCAACTAGCTCCACCTAATCTCCACATAAGCTAACCCTACTTGGCGCCAACCTAGCCTACCCACCACCTCCAAAAGACACCTAAAATTGGTGCCAAAACCACTCTAACTACCCCCTTCTTGGCGCCACTTTTCCCTCCAAAAACCCCCTTCATCTCCACCACACATCTCCCCTTAAACCCATCTCCACCATCCACATAATCCCACCTTCTAGAAGCCTCAAAGTTGGCGCCAACCCATGGCATCTCTCCATGGTTGGCACCACTTTTAGGTGCCCCTTGACCAACCCTAACTACCCCCTTACACCCCTTAGGTGGCGCCAACCATCCTTAACCCTAGGATCAACTAACCACCTCCATCTTCCCATCTTAGCCCTCCATTTCAAGAGTCACCTTAACCCCTCATCCTACCCTATAAAAAGACCACTACCCACCACCATTCAAACCATCCTTGGCTAGCAAATTCACTCTCATACTCTACCTAGAGCCCACGCCCAAGAGAGAAGAAGAAGAAGAAGATTAAGGGTCCCTTTGGTGCCTTCCCCTCTTCCCTTCTCTCTTGAGCCCACGCCAGCCAAAGGAGGAGCCAGGAAAGGAAGATCTTTGGAGGAGATCTTGGAGGTGGTCCACGCCACCTTGGAGGAGAATTTGAGGGTGGTGCATGCTCACCCCTTAGAGGAGAGCATTGAAGGTGGTAGCATCCACCTTGGAGGATCTCTCAAGGAAGGAGAAGAAGGAGGCCCTCTTTTCAAGCTAAGGAGAAGCTAGGCTTGGAGCATGAAGACTCCCTTCTTCACCAAATTTTGCAAGAGGATTTGTGTTTCTTTTATTGCTTTTAGATTTTTTTCATTTCTAGTAAAAGCATTCCTCTACTTGTCTTTGAAAAGAACACAAATTCTAGTTAATCAAATTACCATCTTTTTAATTTCCTATTGCAATTGTTACTGTTGTTCTAGCACTTATTCTACTTCCACTCCCTAATTACTCTAGGCCTCCACTTGCCTAGAGTGAGCTTAGGTAGTGGACATTTTAATCTCTTAAGTTTTAGCTTAGCATTTTAGGTGTTAGTACTTTCCGCCACAATTCGCATTTTGCCCTCATCTTTTCAAAATAAAAAAATTACGTATTTAAAATACCAAAAAGAAAGTTGAGATCTATTTTGTAAGCAAGAGAATTAATTTTGCAAACATTTGGCCTCCTTGGACGACCTTAGATACTCCCCTATCTAGAATATAAATTTAAAAGCGTATGCGAATTCGCGTATTACGACATTAAAAACCCACTTTTATAAATCATGTAACTTTTCGCATCAGGAAGCGGAATGAGATGCCCCAGCAGCCTATTCTTTTGGTCGAGATATTCAACATCTGAGGCATAGATTTCATGGGCCCCTTCCCATCGTCTCAGGGCTATGAATATATCCTTGTGATAGTTGATTATGTGTCAAAGTGGATAGAGGCTATTCCAACTAGGATCAATGATCACTCTGTGGTCTTGACTTTCGTTAAGGCCAATATCATTTCTTGATTTGGCTACCCGAGGACGATCATTAGTGATGGGGCACTGTTATTACAAATTTGTCAAGTGTTAAGAGATGCGCATTGTAGTAACTCAACAAAAATGCAACGAACACTTAAGTTTGTAAAACTCGAAAACACAAGGGAGTCCGATGTCATTCACAGGAAGCAAATTATCAATTTAATCCACTAATCACAATATCAAGAATAATAGGCAATTGAAACTAATGTAATACTCAGAATAATATTTCAATAAAAATCAGAGAGTTAGTGCAAAAAGAAATGGGGTTAAAATTGTGATTTGAATCACCAAATTAACCCTAATGTTTAAGCTTTATAGCCACTTAAATATTTCAACAGTAACTGTAATCAAATATCCCAAATATCCACTGCAGTATCAGAACCAAGCACAGGAACAATGTAGCCAATCAGTCGATAGAACCAAGGCACAGATGCCTTATACCTTCATGCCTCAGAGGAGCCAAGGCACAACAGTAGCAGAGGAGAACAAGGCTCTCATAAGAGCAAGGCACAAGGGCCTTACGAAGCCTTTAGAGGCTAAGTGTTGAGAGAGGAGAGGGAGGGCAAGCCTTTAGAGGCTAAGTGTTGAGAGAGGAGAGGGAGGGCATGATTCCCAAGGTCGCAGAGCAAAACCCTCCCCCCTCCTCCTTGATTCTTCTTCCCTGTTTCTCAAGTCAAACCCTGGTGAATAGTACCGAGTATACGGGTATACGAGTAAGCAGACCAAGAACCAGACCCGCCTGCGTGGTGTAGCGAGTGAGGTGTGTGCATGTGCGGTGAGTGGGACCTCACCTAGTGTGCTAAGGCAAAGAGCCTCTATCACAAATTGCTTTTATCTGCTGTAGCAAGCTTTGAAGCCCCTGATGTGGGACTAAAGTGAGCAGCTTCTTCGTGCAAGCTGCAGCTAGGTGGTGCTCGAATTGGAGTCGAAGTTGATGCCTGCTACCTCAATTGAGGACCTGGAATGAGTTGTGAAGAGATTCCACGACACCTGGAGGTAGCAGTTGGGTTGGGGGTGGCTGGAGAACTGCAGGTGAAGTCGAAGAAGAAGGCTGTTGTGGCAGAGCTCCTGTCAGACCTAAAAAGCACGACTACGACCTCGTGGCCTAATCAAAATAGGTCAAAAGCTTCGACGTGTAGTGGTGAATGTGATGGTGGTGGATTTAAGGTGTGTGGTGGTTGGTAGAGTGTTGTCGGTGATGAAGGAAGCATGCATGAGTGCGTGTGTTTGGTGGAGTGCGGAAGAGATCAAAAGCCCAAATTTCTTTGGGGCTTTTTGATGTAAACACATTTACACTACTTAAGATGTCTATTTATGCATGTTCTTAAGTATAAGATTGCATTTCATGATATAAATATTGCATTACATGCATCATCTTGCATTTAGAATACTTTGAATAAAATGGAGGTTAATTGTCTCCTTTTATGTGCTTGGATAGGGCAAATATTTTATCAGGGCCTCGGATCAAAGATCCAACCATATGGATGTGATCAGGGCGACGATTGGAGTTCAACGACTCCAAGATCGCCCTAAACAGGCATCCGTAGCATCAGATAGTGACCCGGGAACCCTAGAAGATCAAGGGCCAGGATGGTGTAAATCCGCACTTCAGATGATAAATCCGACCATACGGATGAATTCGGATCGACGATCGCAGCCCAACGACACAAAAATCAAGTCAATCCGACATCCGTGGCACCATCTACAACTTCCAAAAGATGGACGGCCAAGATAGCGTCATGTGGTGCCATCTCAACCGCCCAAGCGACCACTTCATCTTGTGAAGGCCCCACGCCTGATCTCTCTCCGCCGTTGGATCTTAATCCAACGGCTGTGGGCGCTCGCATTTAAAAACACCTGCTCGACCATCCGCGCCCCATAGCGCAGCGGTCGAGCGCGGGACGCGGGGTCGAGCCGTGGCGAGGAGCGACGGGCGCGAGCGATTGGGCGCAGGTGGAGAGTCGGATGGACATCGGACGGCCGCACGAGCCCGATAGAGTCGACGCACAATTGGACGCACGATTGAACGCACAATCTGACGCACGCAGCGCACGGGCGCGGACGCATCTTAAGCCATCCGATCTCGTGATCAGACAGCTGGAAATCAATGGACGTGCGCGGGCGTTGCACGCGCGAGTAGCCGAGTGGGCGCGCACCAGCCGCCCACGTCGCCCACAATGGGAGCTTTAGTGACGGATTTATCCGTCACTAAAGAACCCTCATTTACTATTTTGAAGTTGTAATGTCCATTTTGCCCCCACTCCTTGCAACTATAAAAGGAGACCCCCTCCATACGAAATTCTCATCCCTTCTTTCTCCTCTCTACCCTTCCAAAGCTCAAAAGAAGCTTGTCCCACACCCAGGATGCTTCTTGCGAGATAAAGTCCAATTTTCGTTCCCCTTCGGAAGTGGATCCCGCGACGACGACAGCGTGCTGCTCCGTTCCCGTTCTTCTGCTTTGTCCTCCTTCGTCCTGCTTCGTTCTCCTTCATTCAGGCGTCGTCCCATCCGGCTCGTCCTCCAAGCAATCGTCGAGGAGGATAACTTCTCTCTCCCATTCTTATTTACAGCTTTTCTAGTGTAGAATTTTCCTGCTTTGTAGTGTAATTGATTTTCCACTTTCTAGTGTAACTTTTATAAACAATTGAAATATTGAATGCATGTTCTCTTTCTCTCTCTCTCTCTCTCATAGTTTGATAGCTCCATTGTAATTATATCGCCTTGCTTAACAAAAAAATCTTAAAAAAATATTATTGCGAATATAGATCAACGTAGCCTCCCTGTGTTCGACCCGGAATTCTTTTCGGTATAAATTTTATTTGTTGAACACGAATTCTTCGCTTTTTGAACTACAACGACAGGTTTTCTGAAACCAAACACGTAAGCGTAGCGATTCGCAAAACACGTTCAACATTTTGGCGCCGTTGCCGGGGAGGCAACGATTTCCGATCTTTTCTTCGCATTTCTTGCACTTTATTTGTTTTCTAGCTAGCTTTCTCTTGTGTCTATTGTTGTGCAGAGACCTCCATCAAGGAATCAACAAGCGGTAGACTGGAGTAAAGTGCAGTTGAAGACAACTGTAAGTGCTCCCCCATTCTTTCCCCCTCCATAGATTTCATTCGCCACATTAAATCCAAATCCTAATTAACCTAGGTGTTTGCATAAATCCTAGGAATAGTTTGGTTGTTTGGATTTTCACTCACATTCATTCCACCCTCATCCATAAAAAAAAAAAAAATAATAACAAAAAGATAATCTTGTGAGGTAATTTTCAACAAACACACAACATACACCCACATTCAAGGCACTTGATCAACTTGATTTGTTTTCTACTCAACCGGGTTCTGATCTGTGGAACCGGTACACACAAAGCAACACATAACAGAGTAGAAATCATTCTAGGATAATCATCTTTGAGTGCCTTAGTGGTGCATTTGTGGCCAGTTGTTTGAGTTGTTTGGGCCGCACCACTTTATTTAAAACCAACTCATCAAGTAGCTCCTCCTTAGGGTTTTCAAACTAGGTATATTCCAGACACTCCACTTTATTTCTGATTTTAAAGGAAAACAATCTTCACCCGTGTTTTACAACTTGGTTTGCCTAGAAACTTGATTGCAATTCACCTAATTTAAAACCCTAAAAACTACTTAAGCAAGATTTGAACGCTAAAATTCACACATTATCAATAATCTTGCTTGAAACCCTGGTTGTGCACGCACTTACACAAATATCAATCAATCATTAAGGGCACAACCCATTTAAAGGGCCCATCACATTCCAAAGCACATTCAAACCTAGCCCTAAATAAAACAGAGTAGACGTTGGCCTTAAGGATTGGACTCGCTCTTCAGAACCCAGAACGAGATTATTTCCGATTAGTCTGTTTCTACTATTCAATCTGATGTCTAGCTAGGGAAGCAGAGTCAAACGATCGCGGTTGGGGGGTACACTAGGAACCGGAGGCGCAAGCCAAAGGAAGAACCTTCTCCCCAGTCCCTCCTTCTAACTGGTTGGATTGAACAGACAGAAGTAGATCAAATCGTTCCTTTATCTCAAGATGGGTTTTAAGAGTCTGTAGGTCTGTAGGCTAACCCATTTAAGGATAGGTTTGATTGTTTGTATTGCAGGGCGCCTTTCTTCCTCTCGAGTCTCATGAACCCTTCCACATATTTCACACATTCCCGCTCTTTCCCTCCTGTTGTGAATTATCCTCAACATGACGATTATCCCAACTCATATTGTAATCAACCATCAGTCAATTGGGATAATTCGGATTGGGGATACAATTTTGGACCCTCGTGTTTAGGGTCTAACCCTGAACACTTTGATTCTGATTTCTATCCTTCTCAGAGCTACATCGATTATAGATCGTCTTCCTTTCATGCACAACCTAATACGATCTACAATCAAGAAGGATACACCGATCCTTACCCATCCTCTGATTTCACTGCCTTTAGGTCATCACCATCTTTTCAACAATCTGAAATGACCTATTATCAAGAAGGGTATAACGAATCTCAATTCGTTAATTTCTCTGCATTGATGTCAAACCTGCCCAACCCTGAACCAACTCATTTGGTTCAGGTTAATCAGGTTCAAGATAAGGTTCTGGCTAACTTGAGGAATATCATTCAATCTTTAGAAGTTCAGCCAATACCTTGCATTGAGAGATTGGAGCCCCTGATTGAAATGATTGATGATTTAAACAAGTCTTTGTTGGATTGGCTCCAGGATGTTAAGGATAAGAACCCGGGTGAGTTTCTACTTGGGAAATTAGTGAAATTGAGGATGAGATTCATGGTTGCATTGATTCAATCTTGGAATAATTCCCAAGATGAACCCTCTTCAGGAAAGCCAATGACATAACCCGCTCAGGCACCTGTTGGGGGGGACACGTGTTACGAGGCTGACCAAATTGAATTAAAACAACCAATTAAGGATGATCTGATTTCTTCGCCTGAGATCCCTAAGCCGGGTTACGAGGAAACGTATGTCTCCTTGGAACACAAAGTGACAACTGATTTTGGGACATACATTGATACGGATCCTGATGGTGAAGATTCAAGTTGTGAAGTCTCACGCGAGTTTTCTGAACACGATTTCTGTGAGACGATTGGGCCTGAGGAATCTAATAGATCATTTGATAGCCCAATAACTGAGGAAACTGATCTTATTAGGGTACACATTACAGGTCCAGAATCACATTTTCTGGAGGAATTAATTCAATGCCCTGATTATCAGTTACACCCTGTTGAGCTTATTGATGATTCTAATTCTGAGATAATTAGACCCAAGTCAATTTTGATTCTGCCACATCATTTAGACTTGGAGATTTCAGACGGGGTGATGAATATACAAGAGGTCCTGGAATTTGATAAGCTGAATGAGGAGAATAGGAGCTGGGAAGTTCTGATTTGGCAAGTCAATTTTGGAGGAAATAGAAAATTGAGTCGAAGGGTTCCTTTTAAGCTGAAACCATCAAATCAGAACCCTTACGACATTTGTTTCGAGGATGTCAAACCCAAGCACACATTCAACGATTATCCTTTTGAGCTTCAATTCTCTGTAACCCGATTTTTTGGTCTTGGGTTGCATCCTCAGAAATCGCAGGCCCGATCCCGCTTACATTCTGATTTTAGGTTTTGGGTAATTTTTATCCAGAACCTAAGATATTCTCGATTATGGGGTGTGGGTTTGCACCACAATCTGGTCCACATCTGTGGACCTCTGCTGACAGGTCAGAGGATTCTTCTGTCCATTCTAATTCTGACCTACACATGTGAATTCTTCATTTCTTTTCTTTGTATAGTGTGCCTAGCTGAAGGCACTAAACTCAGCACTTATACAGTTCTTTTTCATTTTTCATCTCGGAGCGGACCTGACATTCACGCAATTCAGGTGCTTTCTTTGTTTTTCCACTCTGTTTTATGTCTTTTTAATACAATGAGGACATTGCATTAGATAGGCATGGAGGGGTGGATATTTATCTCTGAATTCATTCGTTAGCTCCGTAGATTTGTTTTATTTTGATTTAAAAAAAAAATTGAAATTAGGAAAGAGAATTTGGGTTTAAGAAAATTTTCAATCTTAGGAAAAACTACATTAAGATCTGAACACAAAGACCCCTCAGGTCTTTGGACTTAATTAGCCTGTGTATCCACTAAAATGTGGATTTGTTTTTGATTCCTCGCCATCTTAATTCTATTATAATTGGAATAAATAAGTTTGGGTGATAAGTACACGACTTGTCAACCCACCCTCTGATTTGAGGGAATTTTGAGTTTTAAGCATCTACACACTTTCTTTACACTGACTCGTTGTTCGGCGATTCTAACGGAAATTGGGTAGCTAATGAACCTCTAGGGTGATATGGCTGGCAAGTTATTGTGGGTAACAACCCATAGGTAGGTTGTCCAGAGCCCAGTCACTGGACCTTTCTTAGTTTGCTGCCTTTAGGTAAATCTTAGATTAGGGAAGCCACCTACTTTAAAAAAAAAAAAAGAGAGAGAGAGAGAAAAGAACAAAAAGAAATAAGCCACACTTCACCGCACGAGTATGGCTGGCAAGTTGTCAGTGGTAACAGCTCATCGACTGGTTGTCCAGAACCCAGCTCAGAAAATGCACTAAAAATTCCCAAAACACTTAGGAAGAAGCAGAGAAGTAGAATAAACCGGGGAGATATACACTGGATTCACCCTTGTGTTGACCCCGTAAAAAAAAATAAAAGTAGGGAGAAAGCTACCGGTTGTAAAGATACACTTTTAGGTAGAATTCTAGTTAGGTCACCTAGAGGCATAGAAATCCGAAGTCCATTCTAATTGCCGGTCAACGAGTCTATCATAATCACAATAAGATGCTTAAAGCTTAGGGTTCTCATCAAATTTTGGGTGAGTTGAATGGCCGTAGAAAGACACTCTTAAACCCAAAAATTTGAAGAAAAAAAAAATTAGAAAAGAGAAAAAGAGAAAAAGAAATTTTTCTTTTAATAAGGCGAGGGCTTGAAGCAGTCTGCATTTTGGCTGATACCCGGGCACTGTTGTGTCTTTAAAAGTTCAGTTCCTAAGTAGACAATTTCTTAATGATTGAAAAATAACTCAAGTCCAAATAATCTAACCTAATTCTTTTATAAATAGCATATAGTTTTTGCTAGGGACTAGCAAAAGATAGGCATGGGGGTATGATGTAAACACATTTACACTACTTAAGATGTCTATTTATGCATATTCTTAAGCATAGGATTGCATTTCATGATATAAATATTGCATTACATGCATCATCTTGCATTTAGAATACTTTGAATAAAATGGAGGTTAATTGTCTCCTTTTATGTGCTTGGACAGGGTAAATATTTTATCAGGGCCTCGGATCAAAGATCCAACCGTATGGATGTGATCAGGGTGACGATTGGAGTTCAACGACTCCAAGATCGCCCTAATCAGGCATCCGTAGCATCAGATAGTGACCCGAGAACCCTAGAAGATCAAGGGCCAGGATGGTGTAAATTCGCACTTCAGATGATAAATCCGACCACACGGATGAATTCGGATCGACGATCGCAGCCCAACGACACAAAAAGCAAGTCAATCCGACATCTGTGGCACCATCTACAACTTCCAGAAGATGGATGGCCAAGATAGCGCCACGTGGCGCCATCTCAGCCGCCCAAGCGGCCGCTTCATCTTGTGAAGGCCCCGCGCCTGATCGCTCTCCGCCGTTGGATCTTAATCCAACGGTTGTGGGCGCTCACATTTAAAAACGCCCGCTCGACCATCCGCGCCCCATACCGCAGCGGTCGAGTGTGCTATCGCGAGCGTGGGGCGCGGGTTCGAGCGGTGGCGAGGAGCGGCGAGCGCAAGCGATTGGGCGCGGGTGGAGCGTCGGATGGACATCGGACGACTGTGCGCACCCGATAGAGTCGACGCACAATTGGACGCGCGATTGAACGCACAATCAGACGTGCGCAGCGCGTGGGCGCGGACGCATCTTAAGCCGCGCGGGCGTTGCACGCGCGAGCAACCGAGCAGGTGCGCACGAGCCGCCCATGTCGCCCACGAAAGGAGCTTTAGTGACGGATTTATCCATCACTAAAGACCCCTCATTTACTATTTTGAAGTTGTAATGTCCATTTTACCCCCACTCCTTGCAACTATAAAAGGAGACCCCCTCCATACGAAATTCTCATCCCTTCTTTCTCCTCTCTACCCCTCCAAAGCTCAAAAGAAGCTTGTCCCACACCCGGGATGCTTCTTGCGAGATAAAGTCCAAGTTTCGTTCCCCTTCGAAAGTGGATCCCGCGACGACGACGGCGTGCTGCTCCGTTCCCGTTCTTCTGCTTTGTCCTCTTTCGTCCTGCTTCGTTCTCCTTCATCCAGGCATCGTCCCGTCCGACTCGTCCTCCAAGCAATCGTCGAGGAGGATAACTTCTCTCTCCCATTCTTATTTACAGCTTTTCTAGTGTAGAATTTTCCTGCTTTGTAATGTAATTGATTTTCCGCTTTCTAGTGTAACTTTTATAAACATTGAAATATTGAATGCATGTTCTCTTTCTCTCTCTCTCTCTTTCTCTCTCTCTCTCATAGTTTGATAGCTCCATTGTAATTATATCGCCTTGCTTAACAAAAAAATCTTAAAAAAATATAATTGCGAATATAGATCAACGTAGCCTCCCTGTGTTCGACCCAGAATTCTTTTCGATATAAATTTTATTTGTTGAACACGAATTCTTCGCTTTTTGAACTACAACGACAGGTTTTCTGAAACCAAACACGTAAGCGTAGCGATTCGCAAAACACGTTCAACACTTTTGATCTGTGAGACTAGGCGAAGATCGTGGACTCAGTGGTAGGCAGTTGGGTGGTCTATGGAGCTCGCTCAATGTTGCCAGAGCTTCATCGGCGTAATGGAAGATGAAGGTGGTGTGATGTGTGTGATGATCGAAAGTGAAGTGTGGGTAGATAAATGTGAAGAGGAAAGGGAGAGGAAGAGATCTAGGGTAGCTAGGAGGCGAAATGGAGGGAGCTCAATGCCAGCTGTAATGGGTTGGCATCGAGGAAGACGAATTCTCCAGTGAGAGAGAACGACGACATCAAAGGGAGAGAGGGCTCCTACTGGGTACGGTGAGGAGCGGACGACGGAGGGAAGAAGGTTCTCTCTGCCTATCGTATGTGGTAGAGGGCGACGAAGGCAAAATTAGAGGGGTTGCCAGAGCCCGGTCGAAGCAGGCTGGGGAAGGAGGAGAAGAGTGTTTTTATGGCCTTAAACCATGCTAAAGAGGATGGTCTTGCCAATGGGGTCATTTTAAAGGGCCAGGGACGAGCTCCAAGCTTGGGAAGGAGCTTGAATAGCTTGAAATTTCAAGGAAAAGAATCCCTAGAAATCTGAAGTTCGCTCGAGCTCAAGAGCTTGATTTGGAGGTCAAGATATGGTCTGGCAGATCAGGAAACTTCTCGCAGATCTTCCCTCCAAGTTTAGAGGTGATTGGATCTAATTTATGGGAGAAAACCTCCCTCGATCTTCACTATAGAAGCGCTCCCACCACCAATGGAGGAAGGGACCATAGTGAAGAAAATGATGAGAAGTTAGGGGACCTTTTGCAAATAATTCAAAACCTAAGGGGCTGAATGTGAGAAATAGAGTTTTAAAGGGCTAAATTGCAAACTAGGTTAATATGGACTTTGATTGAGCCCAAATTTTGGTACCAGCCTAATTTGAACCCAAGAAATCTAATGATGAAGTTAGACTTGAGTTTTGATCACGTTTGACTGGAAAATTTGCATAAAAGCATAAATTAGGGTAAAATTCCGTCTGAGACTATTCTAAGTCAAAATGGATTCAAATGGTTAAACTAAGGGTACTAAATCTTCTAGAATATTTTTCTAAGAATTTTAGGAGGTTTAGATGAATTTTATTCTAACCAGAACCTCTTTAATTTAAGCAGGTCTGAAATTAGGATTTTGTGTGTTGTTTTGGTTCTCGGAATGCATGAAACTCTATTTCTGTCTGTGTGGACCCACTCTTTAGACTTTAATGTTCATTTGACCTTCAATTAACCCCTACAAAGCCCTGTGGTTATTCTACATTTATGACGTGATGTTAAAATTACATAATTAACCTTGATTTCTTATTCTTCTCTTAAATCAGAATAATATGGAATTACGACCCTTAGATGATTATGTAGGAGCTTTTATCAATCATACCTGACTAAAAGTGGCTAGTTAGGGCCTATGATGGTGTTCCATCAAGGACCTCATTTTAGGAATGCACACTTCACCTGTCTACTCAAAACTCTTTGTGTCACCTACAAGGTGGCCACCCAGTATCACCCACAGACAAGTGGACAGGTTGAAGTGTCCAATAGAGAGATCAAATGAATTCTGAAGAAAACTATAAGACCTGACAGGAAAGATTGGTCAAAGAAACTTGATGATGCACTATGGGTTTACAGAACTTCTTATAAGACCCCCTTAGGTATGTCTCCCTTCCGTATGGTGTATGGCATGGCCTACCATTTTCCTGTTGAGATTAAGCTATGGTTGTTCAATTATAAACTCAAGCTATTCCTTGGGAAACTTAAGTCCCGTTGGGATGGGCCATACACTGTCACGTAGGTGTTCTCGCATGGTGTAGTTGAGATACAAAATCCCTCATCTAGCAAGACTATCAAGGTGTTAAGACCCGTGTTGTTTGAGCCTTTTAAGATGTCTGGACTGTGGATCAGACGTCTGGACACCTTCCTAGACGTCTAGAAATTGAAAATTTTGAGTATGAGCTCGCGTCTGCACACGGGCTGCGCACAAACAGTACTCTTATTTTTCCTCCCCTTCTTCTCTCTCTCCCCTCCTCCAGAAAACCCTAAACACTCGACCTTATAAAACCCCTCCCCCCTCTCTCGTTCTCCCTACACCAGCCATCTTCCTCTTCTTCTCCACTCTAGCGAGAGAACCGGCGTGAGCGAGAGCGCGAGAGCGGCGGCGAGGAGGAGCGACGTGAGGAGAGGAGGAGGAGAGTGAGCTCGCGAGCTCGTGTGGGAGCTTACCTATGAGTGCACGGTCGGAGCGGTGCGTGCACGAGGAGTGCGTCGGGGGAGTCCTCCCCAACGCTATTGCAGCCGAAGCTGCAGGCGAGGAGGTGTGAGGCGCAGCCATGCGCGGCGCAAGTGCAGTGGAAGCAGGTTCTGATTCTGGGTTTTTCCCAGAATCAGATGTCTGGAGTGACCTCTAGACGACAGTGTGGACGTCTGGAGGCGGTTCCAGACAACTAAGGTGAGAGTTTTGCGAAGGTATGTTCCCTTTGCGGATACGGCCATGCAGGCCGCTCCGCTGCTATCCTGTTGCATGCCTTTTTGAGAAGATTTGCATGGTGGCATACAGGATTTTCTTTGGGAAGGTGCGGGGCACGCCCGCCCACGCATTTCAGATGCCTGGACGACGTACCAGACGGCTAGAAGCACTTCCAGATGTCCAGAGAGGTGGTCAGACGTCTAGAGCTGGGTCCAAACGGTCCAGAAGAGTTCCTGGACGTCTGAGGATTAACACAGAACTTAAGGTATGATACTGGACACTTTTAAGACATCTAGAAGTTGTTCCAGACATCTCATTTGAGTCAGAAACCCTATTTTTGACCCGTTTAGGGCTCGTTTGAGGTCTGTTTTCCATAAATAAGATATCGATGTGTTCCTTGTGAGTTCCTCTACTTGTTAGAAGGCTATCCATACTGTTCTAATAGTTCCCTTGTGATTGTTCCTTGTTATAGGACTTCGTTTCGTTGCAGGTTTGGGGCTTGCTAAGGCATGTATGTTCGTCACGCTTTTGTGCGGTTTGTTAAAAGATAATATCGTGTTGTAGTATAGCCGCGAAAGCGTTTAAAACAAATAAAGATTTTTATTACTCGAAAACCGGAGTATCCGAGGTCGAACACAGGGAGCAATCTCAGTACTTTGGAAAACCCAAGAATACAACTGTTACATGCAAATATAATTGATTCAAAGAGTTTTTAGAAAAAGTAGAATTAGACGTCTGATTTATGTATCAGACATCTTAAATGTGATCTTTCTTCCTTTCTTTCTTCTTCTCCTTTCTGCTTCTGTATCTTTCCTTCTGCTTTGCCGTTCCGATCTCTTTGCAATCTGCCCTTGTCCTTCTTCTTCTTCTCTGCGAGGACTTCTAATCTTTCTGTTTTCCTTCTCCTGCGAAGGCTTCTTTCTTCTTCTTCTGTCTTCTTCTTTGGCTTGCTTTTCCTTCTTCTGCAGCGGCCAAGTCCTTTTCCTGCGAACAGGAGCAAAACCTAACCCTTCTCCCGCTACCCGCACGTCTCTCTCTCTCAAGCAATTCACTCAGAGCCTCTCTCCCAGAGCCACAAGCATTAATCGGGTCGGATCGTACCCGGGACCAGGCGCACCTGAAGGTGGTGTGATGCGCGAGGAGTGCGTAGGTCTAGGTCGGGTCGGATCCGCCAAGTCCGCGTGGTCAGGCCGCGGACGAGGCGGGTGGGGTCAGTGAGGGACCTCACCCCTGTGCTTTCGAAGCAGTAAAGCTATATCACAAAAGCTCTTTATACCATACCTGTGCCTTGAGAGTCCACGAGGTGGGACTAAACGTTCCGCCCTTCCTTTGCACGCGCCCGCAGACTCTCGTGTGCAATTGCCCACGCTGAAGGCCCTGCTGGTGCTCCCTGCTGAACTCAGTCACTTCGGGACACTTGCGAGAGCTAGCTGCACCTGCCGCCTGGGAAGCCTGACGCCTGCTGCTGCTCCAAGCTTCCTGCTGCTTCGGCTGTTAATGGCGGCCGGGGCGTTCACCTGAGATTCCACAGAACGGCCTATTGGCCCAATCAGAATAGCTGGAAACCTTCGCCGCAGCACGGCGAAGGCGGTGGGTGATGCTGCAGGTTGTCGGTCGGCCTAGGCGTGCGCGCCTAGGTCAACCTATGGCCGGAGATGGTGGGTTGTTCGGGGGGTGGTTATGGAGGTCTGGAGTGGCAGTTGTGGGGTGGAGCGAGTTCCTGGTGGTGAGGCGGAGCTCACGAGGTGGTTGGCGAGCCGTGTGGAGTGGCGGAGTGGTGTGGGCGGCTCGCCGGAGTGCGGTTGGAGGCGAGGAAGATGAAGGCGGTTAGGTACTGTCGAGGGGTAATCAAGTAAAATAGTTGGGGGAAAAGAGAGAGGAGAGGATGGAGAACGTATCTGGGGTTGTCTGGAGGGAAGGGAGGCGGCGGAGAAGACGGCTCGTAACTACCGTCGTCGGGGAAGAAAGACCCTGAGGGAGGAAGCGGCGACGAAGACGAGGTCAGAAGTGCGTGCGTGGGGTACAGCGCGACGCGGGAGATAGCGGCGGAGAGGACTCTGCTGCTGGTATGGCAGCAGAGCGACGAGAAGGAGGGAAGGGGGTCGCCGGAGCTTGTGGGTCGTTTGGCCAGAGATGGGAGAGGGAGGAATTTGGAAGGGATCTCCGTCAAAATCAAGCCTCCCTCTTCGGCCGGAGTTGTGGGTTCTTATATAGGCGCTGGACTGGGTGTGCAGGGCGTGAAGGGCACGTAATTGCCTGAAGTTGGTCGCCGGAGATGGAAAGGAGTTAGGATACCCAAATCTCCCGTGCGTTCGCACGAGAGATTGGGTTCACACCAGCGATTGTAATTGACTTTATAAGGAAGGGAATTCCTCAGAGAATCCTCCTTCCATTTCTGGGAGGGGATCTCTGAGGGATTAGAGAGCAATCCCTCTCCGAACCTCGCCGGACCTCGGTTCTGCCCTAGCAATGGCGGCAGGACCGATTTGCAAAGGAGGCGAAGAACCTAGGGGGTTCTCTGCAACGGTATTCAAAAGATAGGGACCAATTTGTGATTTGGGTGTACTAAATTGCAAAGTAGGTCAAGATGACCCCTCCTTAGGTCCAAATTTTGGTACAAACCTAATTTGGACCTAAGGAATCCAATGGTGAAGTTGGATTTTAGGTTTGACCTCGTTTGATAGGACATTTTGCGTAAAAACCCAAATTAGGTTAATTGAAGAGCTAGGATCCTAATCTAGGTCAAACTAGGTTCCAAAGGCCAAATTAAGTGTTCTAAACCCTAGAGTATGTTTTTCCATGATTTATAGAGGGTTTACTTGCTTTTTGTTCTGACCGGAACCTTGTTAATTTAAGAGGGTCTGTTTTAGGGTTACCAAGTGTCATTTAGTTCTTAGATTGCACATGAACCCATTTCTGATTGACTCAACCCACTTTTTATCTCATTTAGACCATTTGACCTATGTTTTGCCTCTGAGAAATCCTGTTTACGTACTGCAATGGTAAAATTACAGTTTTAACCTTTATTTCATGTTTTCTTCTCAGGGCACTTGTTCCTTCAGTTAGGCCTTCTTCTAGGTTATGTAGGAGCTTTTATCTTCTTTATTGGGTCAAAATGAGCTAGTTATGGCTCATGATGAGGCTCTCATCATGAGCTTGCCATTCAAGCCCTCAATACTCCTAGGTTTACTGGTAGAGTGGCTTCCCCTAGTTTAATTATAAACCTAAATGCATGTGTGGGATGAATGATTAGAACCTAGGATATGGCATGAATCCTAGGACAAGAAATACTTGAAATGTCTGTATTGGATGAATGAATTGCAATCTTGAATGAGTAGATAGGAATGATAACAACTGCCTGTGAAATATGAAGTACTTGTGCTAGTTAACTGTTGCATGTAACTTTTCTGTTGTATACGTTAAATGACATAATACAAGCTGCATGTATATAATTTGAGAATGGTAATGTGAATGATGGAAATACAAGCTACCTGTGTATAACCTGAGTGTGGAAATATGAGTGATAGCAATACAAGCTGCATGTGTATAACTTGAGAATGGAAATAGAAATGATGAAACCTGGTATGGAATGGCATGAGGAATATGAGCATGAACCCTACGGGGAATTAGGAGTAGAGCTCCCAGAAATAAATGGAATGGATCTGGAAATATGAGTGGGGAAGTGAGCTAGCCCTTGAGTACGGAGTACCAAGGAGAGCGACTGTCCCCTTGTTTAGTGCAGAGCAGAGCTAGCCGCCCTTGGGTTGGGACCCAGGGTAGGATTGGACACTCTGTACTGACTTTTTAGCCCTCGCGTACACGGTACTAGGGAGAGCTACTAGTGTAGGGAGAGAGTTAGCCACCCCACGGAGCCCGGGGTTCAGCTAGCTGCCCTACACCGACTTGTTAGGCACACTAGGCAAACCAGGGTAGTTAGGCGAGGGTGCGTGGACTCTGGAGGGGCGAGACCCCTATTTGGTTCTTCGGGGCTAAACCCCTATTACTGAGAGGGCTAGGCCCTATACTGTTCCATGATGTACTTTGGGCGCACCCGTTAGCGAAAACGACTGACCGCGGGCCAGTGCAGGGTAGCTACCCGTGCACTTATCATATGTGCCGTTGTCACCGTTACATCTGTCTATGACCTTGGGGTGGTTGACTGGGTGTAGGATCACCACGGGGGACTCTTCTGGCCAGGAGAGCACCATGTGTGCCTTCTACTCTTCGGAAAAGACTATAATCAAGATCGTTCCCACGAGGAACATTCGAGAACAAGAAAGAGACCTGATAAATAAACCAAGTGGTAAAAAGGAATAATTAGTTAAAGAAAGTAATTGAAAAACAACATCTACCTGTCCACCTTTACTGTTTTAGTTAGTTGGTTGCCACTCTACTCAGCATTCGCTGACGTTGTATACTCCAAGTGTTGAGTAACCAGAGCTTACGGCTGCGGAGGGTGCTGGGCCCAATAGAGCCCAGTAGTTGTAGCTCTTTTGTTGTACTCGTTTGTAGTAGTGAGTAGACTCTTGTACCTTTATGTTCTGTATTTTTACGTTCTGTACTTTATGTTCCTGTACCTTGTTACTTTCTACTGTTGTGGTGGTGATATGTACTGTAGCAGTTTTTACTTCTTTACTACTGTACCCTTTTACTGTTAGTTGCTTAGCATAGTGAATGTGGTTTACTTTTCTGCTTTTTGGTTACTTTCTTGTTGGATGACTGGGTCTTAGGATCAGTCGAGTCGGTCTAGTCTCATGCCCTGTAGGGATTCGGGAACCGAGTCGTAACACAAGGTAAATGGCCAACGTTTGAAACTGTATGTCACTCTTTCTGATGACCAGGTATTGGATACCTACAGGCTGGAGGAGCCTTAGCTCCAAACACTCTACCTTAGGTAATATCTTTCCTTGCTTTTACTTTCCAATGAGGACATTGTCAGATCTGAGCATGGGGGGTATAACCTAAGGTTGTACATAGCATTTATACATATTTTTACATGCATGTAGTTAGGACTTTTATTGCATCAAGAAAAAAAGAAAAAAAGAGGGAGATGAAAGGGGACAAGAGAAGGAGGGAGATGAAATCCTTGCGAGCGGAAGTACAAAAATATTGAGAAAAGGTCAATGGATAAAGGAAAAATCATGTTAGTGCCAGCATTTGATTATGGAAGAGTTACCTAAGTTCTGGGTTAGATCGGATGATGAATTAAGCCCTGAAGTGCTTAAGAGAAGATAAGTTAGGGATACCAACTTTAGGCCTCCTGAGTTTGTTTCAGGGCTTAAACACTCACGTATTTATTAAGATCTGGACTATTTCTCAAGAGGTTGAGGGGGTTGAGAGGCTGATGTATTAAGTTGAAGGTTGAGGGAGCATTCGACCCCGTTGCCTGCCCTTTGTTTTGCGAGACTTGGTAACCTAGGCACCTAAAAATCACACACCGGTCTGGTTCAGTGAGCATAATGAAGAATAATGCCAAAAAGTGTCTGTTCTGAAAATGTTTTCTCGAAAATTTGACTTAGGAGCAACTTGAAGACACAAGTTGATTGGACGAGTTCTCGACGTAAAGAGGAGGAATGAAAAATACTCCCCTTGAAGATGTGTTATAACATATCGTCTCCTTAGTGCTTGTCTCCTAGGATATCTAAATATCCTACCAAGGGCACGGAAGCACCTTGTGCTGGTTCAGATGCCATGGGCAGTATTATCTCGAAATGTCGATTACTAGGGTCTGAACTTAGCTATAGAACATCATGGGAGACACTATCCCGAAGAGTCGAAAGCTAGGATTCTAGGGGTTTCCATGGACAATGATATCCCGAAGCATCAATTGCCAGGGACCCTACGAGGATTAATGTTGGGGACAAGGAATCTGATATAGATCGTGTTTAGGGCCAATCCGGTGTTGGGTTTAGGGGGAATTTAAAAAGAAAGAGAGAAAACTCTCAAAATAATATCTCTCTATCTCTCTTATAAAAAATGCACTGGTAAACTGAACCTAGACTTGCTACACATATGCACAGGTGCTTTAATCGCTGGGGTCAACGAACCTCTAAGTAGTTTTTGCAGGCCTTAGAAACCTTCACAGTGGACCCAATGTTGAGGCTGGTCAGGTCTGTATCTTGGCTGGTACTTGAGTACCTTTAGGCCTATAGTTGGTATTTCGATCTAATTTCTAGATGTGCAGCACTATAAGGCATCCTAATGGTAAAATCTAGCCTAGAGACCTACTTTGTTTCATATGATTTTGCTCGGGAAGAGCAAAACTTAGGCATGGGGGTATTTGATAGGTTCACTTTACTGAACTATAATTAAACCTAAGTACCATATTATTTGGATGGGAATTTAAATTAGAGAATGCATTACATTGAGAAATTAATTAAGCTTGTATTTTGACATTTCTATAATTTGTGGAAATACTCTGCATACGTATGTTCATTGATTAATCATATATTGACTATAGATACATATTTTTTTAAGAATATTTGAAGGCACAAACTTAGAATACCATATTCACATGAGCAACAAAAATTAGGAAAGTTTTGATGTTGGGAATCAATTGTTTTGGAAAGAAATCAATTTGAGAGGACATGCTTCTCTCAAAATTACTTGCACCCTCTAATTTTATGGGATTCCCTTTTCCCTTTAATTTCTTTGATTATTCTCTCTCTTAGTATGTGTTTCCTCTTTATAACAGAACATAAAGGACCACCAGGACATCATCTTCTTCCGTTAGGAGGGAGAACCTTTTCTAGAACCGAACCTCTCCACCACCGTGTGCCACCACCAAATCCACCACTGCGTGCCACCACCAAATCCACCATCGCACGCCTCAACGTTCATCACTGTGCTCCATCTCCTTACTACAACTGCGAGATCATCATCGCATCTCATCCTCCTTTTCGCCACCGTGAGCTCCTCTCAACCAACATGTAGCACCTTCTTCTTCGGCAGCAGGAGGAAAGCCACCCTCGACGCACTACGTGACAGCCTCCTCCACACCCCTCAGCGCTCATAGCCACGCACAGGCAGCCACCCCCACGCGCACCACCAACCTCTTGCGCGGCCAGTCACCTCCACACACCCGCAACAAAGGCGCCACCGCACCACCCCCACCGCACGCGACCAGCGCGACCTCGCACGATCGCACACGCCGCCAGCCATTAGTGCTGTGCACCACCCCACGCGGGCCTCACCGCATGGCCACCCCCTTGCACGGCCACGCCTTCACGCAATAGCCACAACACAAGCAACAGACCACACGCCCGACCTCCTCCTCCTCTTCTTCTCTATCGACAGAGAACTCAAAGCTACCAATCTCCACTTCCACATAGTCGCCAACACCAACCATCGTTTGATGCACCGTCACAGCCACCGGACTTGCCTCGCCCTTACGAGCATAGCCAAGCCTTCGATCACATCAAACAACCACCGTCTCACAGGCCGAAAAGCCTCATCGCCAACGGCGTCCTCCCTTTCAACCGGCAACCGCCGGCCACCTCTATCGACACCGCCATCATCAAGGGAAAGCTCTCATCGCGGCCAACCTCGACTAAGCTCCACACACCTAACTGTGGCCACCTCTTCGCGCATGCACGAGGGAAACAAATGCTTTGTTTTGGGTCCTAATAATATTTACATTCAATGCCATTATGGGATTTTTTATTTTTAATTTTTGATTATTTTATTAAGGTAAAATTGTGGCAACACCCTCACATTCTTGCATTATTATTCAACTCTTTCTGATCACCTTGATTGCATGAAATTGAGATTCAGATTTGCACTCGAATACCTATGCAATTGAAAATTATATGATCTGCCACTAAACAACCCTTGATTTCTCCATAAATTAGAGATTCACATTTAGAGTAGCATATCCATTGATTGATTTGATGAATATTTTTGTGAACATGACTGTTACATATCTGTGATCTTATTGATCGATTCCTCCCTATAGATACGACCTAATCCACTGTGGCTAGTTTTACTAATAAATATTTTTATTTAGGATTTTTCCACCACGATTTGCATTTCTATGATGACGTATTTTTCTTACAAGCAAAATCTCCCATTTAGGAACTAGATGAGTTCAGTGACCATGACTGTAGGTGGCCAATACCGATACTTGTGCTCAATACCAGTATTGGATGGAGCTTGTGGAATGGTACTAGCTGTTCATGTTGAGGTTGTGCTGTGGGTGTCCAGTACCAGTACTAGAGCTCAATACCAGTACATGCCCTTAAAGTCGGCAACTCCTTAGTACCTATTCTCATTATCCTTCCCTAGCTCAGATCTTGCAACTCATGTGATTTACAAACTCTTTTCTTTTGGAGGGAATATTTATAGAAAAATTTGGAAACTATCTAAAGATTAAGGAAAAGTTGTGAAAGTAATAAAACTACTGCATCCACCTCCCATGCCTATGTCATGCAATGTACTCATTATTTGATTAATGCATGAGAAAAAACAAAAAGCAAAGGGTATCACCTGACAAGAAGACCTGAATTTAAGAAATTTGGTTCAAGAAGCTCCAATCCTGCATATTAAAAAAAGTAATGAAAAATTATGTACAAGCATTGGGTTGCCTCCCAATAAGCGCTAAGTTTTACGTCTTCAGCCAAATGTGCAACTCAATTAGATATCCAAGAAGTTTTGTTACTCAACTCAATAGAGATAGCCATTGTTGGGTTGAAGATAAGATTGCAAAGTTTGGATACATGGTATCCTTAAAGGTGGACAAGCTAATGATGTAACCCCAATCCAAAAGGTCAGATACTTTTTAGATCATGAATAAAGTAAATGTGTATCCATTGGCTTTCAAGTCAAAGGATGCAGGGATTCATCTTAGGTTTAGATTTATGTAACACAAGTCTAAAAAGTTAGACATTAGATAGATGCATATTGTAGGAGGCACAACACTAGAGGTGTTGTGCTACGCCACCCTATAGGTACAATCTTGTTACTTGTGAGGATCCTAGAATGGAAAGAAACTAGTTCTTCCTATGTGGTTCTGGTTTAGGTGTTTTTGTTTATTGATTAATTCAATTTTGGGTATCAATTGGGCTTATCGAATCATGAAAATTTTAAAATGCCTATGTTTCATGCTTTTGCAATGCCATTGGGAACCAAGGATTGAATCGTTCGACTCCCCACCTTATCAAGTGGTGTCTAGATTTCCCCAATAGTGGTATCAAAGCCTAGGTCGATCTAGATTTTGCAATAATTATAGATTTGGTTTTTAATTACATTTAAATAACCAAACTAGACATCTGGTTAACCTTTAGTTAGACATCTGGTGATGCGATCAAACATCCAATTGCAACCTTGAGAGCCTGACATTGCATGCCAATTGTTCGGAGTCACGAAATCAAGGAACCAATATGAAAGTACGCTAGAGGAGGGGTGAATAGTGTAATTCAAATATTCTATGTAAATAAAATGCAATCACACAAATCAATCCCACAATTGCACGAGTGTTTTAGGTGAAAACCCAACATAGGTAAAAACCACCACCTAAGTCTCTCAACTTAGAATTTCCCGATTTATCGAGTACATCAAATTCACTAAACGTGCCATTTTAAACAGAGAGTGGCACAACCTCATTTACAACAACACTACTTATACGAGGGTAGTGTACCTCAAACCACTCTTTTCACGATAAGTGTTTTATCTCATGAAGGAGATGGGAATTCACCATGCAAATATTCAACTAAAAATAAAACGGAAAAACAAGAACTAATAGAGCCACAAATATAATCTACCACTAAGCATCTATAGGAAAGGATTACTTCCCTTAAGGTGGAAGTAGATGGGCATAATCGTGCAGAGTTTCGGTGCTCTCGAATGAGTAGGATGAAGCTTGAAGAGCAATGGCAAAGTCTTTCTTCATTGATCTCTTATAAAATATGTATAATGGTGGAAAAAATTATCCCTATAGTTGTGTGTGGCCAAGGAGAGGTTATCCTCTATTTATAGAGGTCTTAGGAAGGTTTAAGAAGGCTTGAGAGCCTTCTTCTCGCCATTGGAAAGATATCCTAAGAGATTGGGTCAAAATCTAAATCAAATTAGGCAATAAATAACTCTTACAGTAGAACTAGTAGACAACTAAAAAAGATGTCAGACATCTGATATAGGAGTTTTGGACATCTAACCATAAATCTGGAAGTCTAAAAACAAGGATTAGTGTTCCTAGAATTAATTGGATCTAAATAGTATTCATGTTAGCTTAAATTAGACATTTGGAAGTGTATTTTAAGACATCTAGGAAAATGTTTACACGTATAAAACTAAGAAAGTTTGTTCCTGGAAGTAATCAGATCTAAATAGGGATCTTGCATTTAAGTGTCAGACGTCTATAGGACATCTGGACAGACCATTGGATGCTTGTAACTAGAGGTAGCCTTCGAAAATTGATTTCCCGAGAAGCTAACGATCATATCAGGTCTGACAAGTCAAGATTTTGGGTCAAATTTGGTCTAACTTCTATTTATTAGATATTTGGATATGGTCTTAGATGTCTAAAAATATTAATAAAATAATCCTAACTTATCTCATGAAGATTTTGGTCTGACAAAGGTATCAATAGGCCAACAGTCCTTTTATTGGATGTCTGACAAGGTCTTCAAACATCTTGAACTAAGACTGGACATTTGATCAAAGGTTTGGTCATCTAAGGCTCAAGTGTAGTTTATTAAGGCAGGCTATTTGGGTATTGGATGATTGATACAATTAGAAGACGACTTAAAAGAAATTATCAGACATCTGGTATATGTGTTGGACGTTTGATAAGTATGACAGATTACTATTTTGGTTTTCTAAGTTGATTATAGGATTTGCCTAAGAGTCCTAAAGAAGGGTGAATGTGTCAAGGACCTAGGTAGTTATATTTGGGGCTCCTTAACATAAATCTATGGAAATAAAGAGCAAATAAAGGACAAGTACAGATACATAGAATTCAATAATCTATCATATTCTTTATGCTCTTGATCTTCAAGCTTTAGCCCCAAGCTCCTTCTTCATGACCCTTGATGCTTTTCTTTTAGCCATCCATTTTTCCATGGACTTAAGCTTGAGCTCCATCACACTTGCTTTCATTTGCATTTTAACCTGAAATCTAAATCTCCAAGGCAAATGTTAAATCTCAAGTATTTTATTATCATTAAAATCAATGATCATGGTAAATTTGCACCAACATAGTCGACATGTATGCATACTTAACAACCGATATTGCAAAATTGGTTGTCTGATATTAGAGTCAGATGTCCAACTACAATAGGAAGTGTTCCTGTTTTATGCAGTGGCCAAGATGTTATTAGACGTCTGTCTCAGTCATCAAACGTCTAATTTGAGAAATCAGATGTTCAATAAGAAAGCCAGACATCTGGTGACTAAAGATTAATTGTTAAAACCATGGCTTTTGTGATTGATCGACCGAGAGTTATTGGTCCATCACAGCAAAGAAGAGCTCATTCAAATGTGTTTTCAGGAGCTCATTAGCATCCTCCACGATATTGTCAGCCTTTTATAGCAATATAGGTTGGCGTGAGGTGTAGTCGTGTCTGATGACTCTTCTGTTTTGTTTTGTAATGAGTGGACTGATTGAAGTTATGTAGCTCCTTGTAGTCTATGGTCTTTTGATGTATATATGTACAGTGGTACCAAGGCATGTATGTGGCAAACTCTGAACGAGTGGCATGTAAATATAATAAATTATGATGATGATGATGTATATACTGGAATGTATGGAATTGTGTGATGTGAATATACATATATACCTTGTTGTTGTTGTTACTATTGCTAGGTGATGTGATGTGTGGAATCATTGAATTTACACTTTCCTTCCTTTATCATGCTTTTGCATTTTTGTTCGAGTTTATGGATGTTTTCATGTGCTTGTGTGTATGTACATGTATAGGTATATCACAGGTACAAGTAAATCATAAATTTAACTTAGGTGCCATAGGTTAGCAAATCCAAGGCACCACACTAAGTAATTGAGATGGTTTACTTAAAAATTGTCATATATTGTATCTACATGATGGTTAATAAACCGTCATGTATATCCTACTCTACTCACTGAGAAGGATTGGGGGAATTGTGCTATACATGACGGTTTTCAACAAAACTATTGCGTAAAAAGTGTTATGACCATGCATTTTTCTAATAGTGATCCTTAAGTTATTGAGGCATTTACCACGTGAAGTTCACACAAGCTTTGTAAGGGGTCAATTTCTCCCTAATTAGGAAGATAGATCATGAGCCATATTTTCAAGAATGTTGATACCTTTGGGATGAGTAGGCAAGGTTGGAATTTCTTGGTCATTATTCTCAACAATTATTGATTTCATCTTGAAGAGATTTTTGATACATAAGATATGAGTTGTGAAAGAACACAATTTGATGTAACAAAGTGAGATTGGATAGATTAAAATTATGATGAACAAAATATGAATGAGAAGTATGACGAGAGGCAAAGTTTTTGCCATGGAGTGTAGTTGCAAAAAGTAAGGGAAGTCAACATTCCAATTAATTTTATTAATTTTGACCCACCGCACTATAACATATACTAGAACTAAGGTGTCCTTTGGCAACCTTTGAGCCTGAGTCTTAAGCTTAGTGCATTGATTTGGGAGGAAGATCATGTTAAGTGTTGCATTTAGAATAATATCAAAGATGGCTAATTATCTTCATGGATGGAAGGCTAGTACAATATAGGAGGCAAGCAAAACTATCCCAGTTAAACCAACATTGTCCTCTATTCCCATCTATCTATTGTCTTCTACTTGCACGAAAGATGGTTGGCGAGAAAATTAATTAATTAATGAGAAAAATTTGGTGGAGTGAGTCCAATAATCCTCCAAGATGCACATTATAGCCTTGGACAAGAAAGCCAAGCAAAACACAAGGGAGATGTAAGAGCAATATAGTGCTAATGATGAAGTATGGATCAAGATTAATTTGAGATGAGAACTCTCTAGTCTCTCCTATATAAAGTAATAAAAAGAATCTATTTTCCAAATATTTAATTTTGGGTGTGAGATTACTTTCAAGGTGAGAGCTCTCTTCTATATAAAGTAATAAAAGCCTCCATTTCCCAAATACTTAATTTTGGGATGCTAAGTGTGATGCATGACACTCTAGCTTTTGAAGGACATAACTTCCTTAAAGGAGATATTGTTTCAAGGATGTTTGCAGTTACAAGGAAACAAATATGGTGTCAACATATAGCAAGACAAATGGATCCCAAATTAAGAGGAAACTATCAATACAAAAGCTTTAGTTATCTCTTTAATTACAAAAGTTGAAGAGCTAATCAGTGTAGAAGCTAGGTAATGGAAAAACTCTATGATCGAATGTCTTTCCGCATAGAGTGGTAAAAGCAATAAAAGAAAATACATAATCCCACCTCTCTTTAAGCTAAAGAATTTAACATCCTTTGTATGTATGGAGCAAGCCCATGGCAAGATATCTTCTCTTGAAAGATGTGGAACTCAAAACTTCCTCCAATGCATAAATCATTCTCGTGGAACTTATAGCTTAGTGCCCTACCTGCTGATGAGGTTAGAAGTAAATTTTCATCTTTGGAATCTTACCATTGTTGTTTTTATAATGATCAAATCAAGCACTGATAATTTTTGCACTTGTCACTTTGGTCAAGCCATCATATTACGGATTGGATGGATAGTAAATAATAATTTGAAATAATTCTTAAGCAAACTTATTGTAGATCTTTCTACTGATGACTTGAGTTCTTTGATGGCTTGTGTTTTGTATTCAATCTAGGACACTAGATGCAAAACTGTCTTCGATGACTTTCTCTCGATCCCATTAAAATAATTAAGCAACTTGGGAACCTTTATGCTTTTCTATTTGAAGCATCAAAATACCGAAGAACATTCGAGCAAGAATTTGAATGCCCTAGATATAAATTAACACCTCCTAATTCAACCGGAAGAAGGCTTCCTTAAGAATTACAATTACTTCACTTACTCTTATATTGCAGAGACATATTTTGACATTGTAGATACTATTGTTTGTTTCTTGAGCAATGTAGTACATTGTTTGCTGGTTAGCTCCTACGTGACTAAAGATATGCTAATGGCAAAAGTGTTGTTGATGGCATTCAAAGTAACTTACAAAGCCAAGATGTCGATCGAAGAGGAGCTCATTAATCCTTAAGCCTCATTATTATTTTTGTCTAACTCATTATCTGTGATTTTTTGAAGGTTAAAAAAGTATCATCGGCAATTGCAGAAGCTATATAAATGCGAATCGATTTGCGAGTTCTCTCCTACATGCCTAGGCACATTGTAATATGAGTCAGGCTTGACAGAAAGATGGCATAAGAATGTACCATGACAAGTTTAAATGTATTTTGCATGTATTAGAAATATTTTAGTTTCAAAAAAGGAAAGAAAGAAGGGACGCAAGGTAGGGGTGAGTATTGGATCAGATCTTCATAGGTTGGGTTCATCCCAACTTAAGTTTATTCAATAAATAGGTTGAAAAAAATGATCCAAGGCCTAACTTAAAATAATTTCTTTTAACCTAAGCATAACTTGACCCACAAAAAAAAGGGATTGGATTGGATTGAGCTAGCATATTTATTTATGATTTCGTTATTTGCAAAATAATATGTAAATAGGAGATTCATTAGATAATTATTTTAAAAGTACGAACAATGATATGATTTGACATAAGTAAATAAAAGATTTGCAACAGATAATTACCATTTTCACTTATATAACAATAATATTATTATATTTTCCTTTTATGTAGATTAAAAAAATTTTAAATTCTCATGGATACATATACAACTAAAATGATTCATCTACTTACATTATAAATATTTAAGTTGAATAATTTATGTATATAACATAGGCTAGATAACTAAATTTAACCAAGTAGGAAAAATTTTCAATAAAAAATAAATATGCTCAACGTATGTATTCTTATTTAATTTGAACTTAATGTCCATATTTTTTATGATATTAAGATAATATTTCATATCTAATTTGAATGAAATTATAAGATTACATAACTTTCAACGATAAGAAACATAATGATTTAAAGATTTTATTAATAAAAAATTATATATATATTTTTGAATCCCATAAATAGATCAGATGAATTTAAGCTACCTCAACCTAAAAATTAATTCACTTAATAAAAAGGTCATATTTCCTATCAAAATTCGATTCGAGTAAATTTCAAACTTAAGCTTAAGGCGACTCAATCGAATCGGAGCAATCCAACCAGAAGCACGTCGCCACGTCAAGGGTAATCCGTCGTGTAAAAATGAGCCACCGCACCCTCGTTCGTATCCGGGCCGCACGTTTTTTCCGCACCCGAACCCTACCCGTCCAGCTCCACCCTCGCCCCTCGTCGCGTCGCGCCTCCACCAATCCATTGTCCCCTCTCAAATGATATCTATCTCCCGCAAGGTAAAGAGAGCGAAAGGAAGAGAGCACAGGATGAGCAGGCCTCTCCCTCTCCCTCTCTGTCTCTGTCTCTCCACCCCCACCCACCACGCACCACCGCGAGCAAAACCCTAGACAAAAGAAAATCCCATCGGCCTCCCCCAGCTCCTCCTTCCAAACATAAAAGAAAAACCTACGCACTTTGTTCCTCCCCCTCGATCGATACCCAACCCCCCCACCCAGTCATCTTCCTCCGCGTGTTTCTCCATCCGCCTCTTTTCTTTCTTCTTTTCTCGTGTTGTTCTTTTCTGTTTTGTTTCTTTCAGGCGCGATCAAGGGACGACGAATCGCGAGTGGGTGGACAGGAGACGTCTACGGTGGAAAGGGCTAACCCCTTCATGTGCGGATCTCTGTTCACTGCTTCCCCTTTCATGGTTCCTTTTTAGGGTTTCGGTGTCCTCGAGGAGCTTCCGCAATCGGAAGGGCGTTCTCGCTGCGGCCATCATCGGGTTTTTTCGGGGGTAATGATTCCTATGACGATCCCCTTTTCCCACTTCCCCCTTCCCCCTTCCCGTTCTCGTCGGTAGCCCTTTGTTGTCAAGGTCTTCTTCTGTGTTAAAGATGGGATTTTTGTGGCAACAAAAGAAAAAAAAAAAACAAGGTTGGTGTGTGGGTTTTGGTTGTGTAGGAACGCGGTCGCTTTGGTTCTGTGATGTCGGCGGTTGGGATGCAAATGGCATTGATTTGTTATGGGACCCCGTTAGCACTCTGGTAACTTTGCTACGCGGTACTCCTACAAGTGATAGGATATTGTGTGATTTGCTATCCGCGTTTTCCAGTATTGAAGAAACTTTAATTGGCTGTTTGATGTGCTTGTTATGCTAGTCCAGTGGGATTTAGCAGGAGTGGTTTACTAGAGTAATATAGTTATCATTGTTGTATATATATTGAAAAGAGGATCTCTTTGGATGTATTTCATGTGGTGATGCGGTGAGGGATGCGATGTTTTCAGTACATTTGGGAAGTCTTGTAGTTGAAGATCATGTACAAATGCATGTTACATGGAAATAAAGAATCCTTGTAGCTCTCTCTCTCTCTCTCTCTCTCTCTCTCTCTCTCTCTCTCTCTCTCTCTCGCTTGCGTGTGCGTGCACACACACACACACACACATGTGAGAAAGGTTGGATTTTGGTTATGTTTTGGTTTTGGTCTCTTCGCTGTTGATCTTGTGCATGTCCCACTTTCATGGGAGGCACCTGGCTGGTGCACAATTTCCTAAACTTTTCTTGAAATGACAATTGAATGTTCACTAATTAAAAATAACGGTGCTTTGTTGCATCTTTTCTTGGATTTTTTTTTTTCATTCTTTCCCCTGGTTCTTTCATCACCATATTGCTATTGTTCTCTAGGAATACTTGGTTTAGAATTGTTGGCATGTTTTTAATTCATTAAGTTCATACTTGTTGTTATAAAAGATTGCAAAGTCTTTAGCATTCATGTATTTCACTGGTTGATTTCCCTTGCATTTTCTCCGAAGTAGGTTCCCTGGTGTTCTCCGAGTGAGCTGACAATTTGTCAAGAATGTCGTCTCGATATCCCATCCTTGGCAACCGGCCTATCGATCAGTGGAGGGTGACAGACCTGAAGGAAGAACTCCGGAGACGTAAGCTCGCAACAAAGGGTCTGAAGGAGGACCTCGTGAGGAGATTGTTTGAATCTATTCAGAGAGAGACAGAATCCCATGAGGAAGCTGATTTGGATAATGGGCTAAATTCAGACTCTTTTCAGCAGGAAGTGCACAGTGATGGCCAAGTAATTCCTGTTGAAGATTCTCAACCTGAAAAGGATTCTCTTGAGTCAATTGGACCAGAAAACAACCAAAGGGACAGTGATCAAGCCACGATTGATAACCAAAACAGTCATCCAGATGTCACTTTGACTGATCAGGTCGACAATCAGAATCAAATTGATGATCAGACTCCTAAGGCTGTTGGACAGGAAGGAAATCAAGCTGATAGTGATATACCCAGTGTTGAACATGGCAGTGCAGTTGCTGGGGCACAGAAAATAGGAGATCCTATTGAACAATCGGTGAGCACCGAGGAGCTTATGGTCACAGCTAAAGAAGCAGTTTCCTGTGAAGCTTCTGAGCAAAAAGGTTCTGAAAATGACCATCCTTTTCAATCGGAAACAACTATTCAAGATGCTGTCCTTGACCAAAAGAATGAGAATCCACAGATTCCCGGGAAAGGTGCTTTGGATCCATCTGGAACAGAGAACCAGGTTTCTGAGGTCAAGCATCACCCAAGCAGTAGCTCATCACCCACTAATTTGAATCCAGAAAGTCAAGACTCGTTGCAAAATGAACCAGAAAGGAATACAGAGCCTCCTTCAGAAGACGCCACGCTTGAACAGGTGCAGCAAGACAACCAGGTATCTGAGGCCGAACCTAACTTAGGGTTTCAAGTAAGCTCTGAGTTAATATCTTCTGATTCTGTATCTATTAATAAAAAGAATGAACTAAAGGATAATTTGAATGCTAATGATTTCCCTTTAGAACTAGAAGTTAGTAAACCAGAGATGTTGCATTCATCATCTGCTGATGTTGCTCCTGTTGGTGGTGAGTTGCAACCTTTGGACACTGCTCATGAACCAGGTGTAGACCTGGGACCTTTGGACACTGCTCATGAACCAGGTGTAGACCTGGGACCTTCTGAGGAAGTAGATGTTGCTATGACTGCTAAAGATGAAAACCATGGAAAGAAAATTGAGAGTGCCGATGCTGGCTATCCTGAAAAATTAAATTTAGATAGGAGCTCCGGAGAGGAGTCGATGGAGGAAGATGTGCTGGAGAGCAAGCTGGTTGACTCCAATGTGAAGCCTGTTGAAGGGGAGGAAAAGAATTTGGTTAGCGAGTTGCATGAAGAGGGATCCCATCTGAATGGCAAAGCCTCTGTGTCATCATTGGAGGATATTCCAATGAAGGAGTCATTGCCTGTCACCAATGCTGAGAAAAGAAAACTTGAAGGTATTGCCTAATACTTTAAATAACAGAAGGACATTCTGTGTGCTTGATATGCAAACCTGGAAATGTGCAGTTAGAGCAGTCTTGGCTAATATTTTATCCCCTTAGTTCTAATTGATCAGAATTGGTTTTTAAGCAAGCTTATTTAATAGAAAGTTGTTTTAATATTTTACTTGTATGATTGGCTTGAAGCTTTAGAAATAACTTCATTGGTATTTTGTAGTTTGAATGAATTTCACCTTCTTTGGCTGCTTTTTATTATTTGCATTTGTCACTTTCTTTTTGGAGTAAAAGGATGGCTGCCCAAGATCGGCAACCATCCCATATTAACAATAAATCAAAATATGCACTGCATCACCAATATAGTAAGCTCATTTGTCAATAGCATCATGGTGTCCTTGTTATAATGTGGCCTGTTGTAATGATACAGATTGGTGCATGCCACAAGCAATTTCTTTAGACGAATGGGTCAATTTTCTGGCATATATGCAGTAGTTGTTTAACCTTATAACTGTATAACTTTTTTTTTTGTAAAAAAACTTATAACCGTATAAGCTGATTACCAGATTGGTGTGTACTGAAGAAATACCCAGTTAATCTTACAAGCTTGATCAACCTGTCCTTGATGCTGACTGTGCCTAGTTTTCTTTTGTTGAGGTCATTTTTCTCACATATCAGTTTTACATATGCAGGAGTTAATCATGTAAAAAAATTATCTGCAGTCAATTGTATCTATCAATCTATCCATATACATCCCTACGTATGTACACATACATACGTATTTGTGTATGTACATATGTACAAACAAACAAACAATATACATATTCATAGTTTTTTAGATTGTCAAAAATTTAATGCCACCTGTACAATCTTACCTTTCTTATGTTGCACAATATGCAGGTTCTGACATGGTACGTGTCAGTGAACCTTCCAAGCGGCAACGCCGCTGGAACTCAGAACCCTTGAAAGTTCCTGAGCACCCACCCTCTAACCTCACCATCACAACTGCACCCAAGGCTTTGGTTCAGCCAACCCCTAAACGCTCATTTGCCAGGTCGGATTCCACAGTTAGCGGAGATTCACCGAAGGAGAGAGTCGGTGAGCATTCTTTCATTAATGGGCTACTGACTTGCTACTGTGGTTTTGTCCTTGAAGGTTTCTTTTCCATGTTGCAGTACCACCGTCACAGAAGTCTCCAACAACTTCATTGAGGATAGATAGGTTCTTGCGTCCCTTCACTCTGAAACAAGTGCATGAACTTCTTGGAAAAACGGGAAAGGTTTGCAGTTTCTGGATGGACAACATCAAGACTCACTGCTATGTGACGGTAGGTGTATTTTTCTCTGGGTGAGTGGTTGTTTTTCGATCTGTTATGACATCTATCATGTTGAAGGACAGGTATAAATTTTAGTGAAGTGTACATATACTTGGGTACCTGCTTCCCCACATAGATCTCAAGGGCTTTTGAAGTTAGGTTGGCCTTCATTTCTTGTTTTAAAGTAGAGAAAAGGGATGTCTGCCTTCTTTTTTCAGAAAGAAAATAGTAGAGGTTTGTGTGTTTGTTTAAAATGCACATGCATTATGTTCAGATGGGAGCATTTTTATGTGGAGAATGCTATTTTTTCAAGCTTTGCTTTTTAGGGAGGAGCAGAGAGGGACTGTCTTTCTCATTGCTTGTAACTTGATTAAGGCATCAATGACATGGATGATCACTGACCAGATTGATCATCCTCTTTTATCCTTGAAAAAAAGTTACTTTGTATTCTGCATATGACTTGCTTTCTGCTTTGTTTTGAGTATTTGTTTTTGTTCAGATATCTAGCTGCGAGATCACAAGGTAAAAATATTATCAGTAAGCGGGGATGTTTGGTCTGCAATTTTGATCCCTTGATTAGTCAAGAACTGTGCTAGAATGTTTTCTGGAATCTTTTTGAGAAATGGCAGGGAGTGAATTTATTAATATTTATATGCCCGCATGGGATTCAGTCCTTTGTCTTTCCATTTGAATGTTTATCTTTTTTTGTAAATGCTGTGAAGAAGTTATTTATAATTTTATTGTTATGCCACCTTTAAAAAGCCAATTACAACATTAATTTAGAAGAGTGATTTTCTGATGAATGTTTTGTGCAAATCTTTGTTATGTGTGAACCTAATGTAAATTGTTGCAATTCTTTGAGAAATCTGATCATCTAATTGAAGAAATATCAGTTACTACAGTCATGACATTGTTATTCTGGGGATCTCACTAGAAAGGAGAAATAACTGGGTACTTTTTTTTTGGAAAGGTAATAACTGGGTGGTTAACATAATTTTTTTGCAGTATTCATCCGAGGAAGAGGCCGTTGCAACTCGAAATGCAGTTTATAGTCTTCAATGGCCTCCGAATGGAGGGCGCCTCCTCGTGGCTGAATTTGTCGACCCGCAGGAGGTGAAGTTGCATGTTGATGCTCCCTCAGAATCTCCAGTGCCCATCAGTCCCAGTCCAAAGACACCATCTGCTCCCTTGCAAAACCAGGCATCTCAACACCCTGTTCGCCAGCATGGATCTAAACAACTGCCGCCTCCACCTCCCCTTCCCTCACCACCTACTCTAGCAGAACCTTCTATTATGAGGGAGCGGCAGCAGCTTCCTCCAGTTCCGAGGAAGAAGGCTGAGCCACCCAAACCTGAGCCACCTGTTTTGACTCTTGATGATCTGTTCATGAAGACAAAGGCCACTCCAAGGATCTACTACCTCCCTCTAACTGAAGAACTGGTAGCAGCTAAACGTGCAGCACAGGCCAAAATGGCTGGAGACTGACTCCCAGGTGCAGATAACTCTGGCTGTTTTAGTTCGCCTAGTCTTTCTTGCAGCTATCGGTGGATAAAAAGAGGCTCAATCCAATGCCCCTGGCATTGTGCATGTTGGAGTCGAACGTGAAGCAATCAAAAGCTGGTGGTTGCAATTCCAGACATGCTATGATGATATCATGCCTGCTTTGTCCAGGAGCACCAGTGGGTTTAAGATTTGGATTTTTATCTGTAGATTTTCAATCTCTGGTGGATTATCTTGACAACTCTTGAAGCTTTCTGTGAAGAATCTTAGTAATTAGAATTTATGTTTGAAAGTTGAGAGGAGCTCTTGTTCCTTAAGATTACATGCATTTATGCGCTATTCCTTTGTGTTCATCTTGAGTGGGCCACCCTTAAATTTTAAGGTCAATCTCAGGCATTGCTTGTTTACGAAAATACGAGAATTAACTAGGTTTTTGAGATGCAACAATGGTTTAGAACAAAAATAACTTGTGCACTTGCACAGATCTTTGAAACTTCCCTGTATACAAGGAAAGATTTGAATGGGGGAAGGGAAACCTATGAGAATGAATCCACTGTGGTTGCCGACTTTTTCTGTGGGCATATTGGGGCAGATGATTGTTGGTTTTGGTACAGCTGATGTACGATCTAATTGCTCTAATTTCGTTATTAATCAAATCAAGTTGGGTTAGAAAAGAGTAAAACATAGGATTTATCTTTACCGAAAGCTGAACAATAAAATCCGACTCCTTGGGAGAGTATCTTGCCTACGTTGCTACAATTACACAGAGGGGTCTACGTACCACGTGCGGTGTATCGTTCTTTGTAGGAGTCCTAGCAATGTGCAGATCGTTTATTCTACACGTAATTCTCATGGTTGTAAGACATTTTCCAGTTCTAACTAGCCATGTTGACCTTCCAGAATTCAATTTCTAGAATAGCTCTGGAGTGTGCGTCTGATGGAGCTACGCATGGGGCTTAACTCTAAACACCATACAAGGCATTTGAGTTGAGAATTTTTCAAACTCACCCAACCAATTGCACTGGTTCTTGACAAATCAAACTTGATAGTTCTTTCCTCTATGTTTCTTATATGTTACTAATTATACTCCCCACAAATATTGTCAAGTATATTGTTAGCTTGCGATCATCTAACTGTATAAACTATAGGTGAACAAATAAACAATCATGTGATTATAAAGTTAATGAGAATTTGATTTACAGTTATGTCAATCAGAATTTGATTATAAATTAAACAATCATTCGATTTATAAATTAATTATAATTATAAAACTATTACCAATAAAAATTACAAATACAAATTATTGCAAATGTTCTGGTGCAGAGAGAGGAGGGGAGGAAGGGGGTCACAAGGGGTTAGAGGGGAGGGGTTGAAGGGTGGTCAAGGGTTAGGAGAGGGGAAAGATGGGTCGTAGGGGGCTTGGAGAGGGGAGGAGGAGGTCGTGGTGGGGTTGGGGAAGGAAGGAAGCGGTGGCATGGTTACCTTGCGAGGAGGGGAAAGATGGTTGGAGTTGTCAGAGATGGAAGCTTGCCAATGCGCGTCAGCGTAGGATGCAGGTTCAAGCCTTGCGTTGTGCGAAATTGAAGCGGCATTGGCACTGTACGGGTGCAGGCAGGCACAATTACGCGACCGGAGGGTAGAGGAGTGACCACGTGGCCCGATTAGAGTCCTCCATGGGTAGACGCGGATAGCATGTGTTTTGCGAGATTAGGAAGGCGAGGCAAGCGCGACGGCAGAGGATAAGGCTCTGAAAAGGGCCTTGTGGGTGCGCGTCCGGAAAGAGGTTGTTGCATCGGGTGCGCGAAGAGGAAGTGAGGTCGTGCAATCTTTGATTCAACGCTTCAACGGCTGCCACGTGTCGCCACCAGAGCAAATCCGAGCGTAGAAGGCTTTTTGAAGGCTATTTTGAGGCCAAATCAGAGCCGTTGATCTCCTGATCAACGGATTGGATCGCTTAGGAGTTGTTACATGAGATTAAGGCCTCAAATACCCTTTTTGCCCTCCATAGGGCCCCCCATTTGAAGGCATCAACTTAGAATCTCTCTCTCTCCTATCAACTCCAGATCTCTTCTACCGTCTTCTCTGTAATTCTCCGTCCCTCCACAACTTCGTCCCGGCACTCTGGATTTGAGGTGCTGCCACATCTCGCATAAGCATCCCACAAGCTGCATCGTTTCTCTACCACTTTCTTCTCTCTCTTTCTCTCTTTCTCTTTATCTATCTCTACTTTTTGCATAGAAATTTCTATTGTGAAAAACTCTTTATCAATGTAATTAAATTTGATCTTATGGATATCTGATGCCTCTTTATACATATATACATATATAAATACTGTTAGAACTAGTTTATTGAAAAGCTTCTGTTAAAAATTGAGATTGCCTCCCTGCGAACGACCTGGTACTCATCGGAGTTTTATAAATTTATTTATCGATGTGTTTTCGTGCTATACTACAACTGAATAATCTTTTAAAATGTGAATTATGCGCCGAACAAGTTGGCACCTTTGTCAGAGAGTCAACAGAAATTTTTGAAGCTTTCTTTGATGCGTATTTGAGATTTTTAACTCGCTACTTCTTTCGTTGATTTCGTGTGTGCAGGAAATGAAGAAATCTGAACCAAACACGACAGCAGAGAAAGTGCGGGTTCGAATCTCAAGTACCCATAGGTTAGATTAGTTAGATTTAGAAATTTTAGGATTTGCTTGAATCCTAGGAATAGTTAGAATTTGCTTGTTTGAAAAAAAAAATTCTTTTGATTTTGGGCTGAAATAAAGTTTTATCTTAAAAATTCAATTCCCAAAGTTCCACACTTCCAAAAATTCTCAAATTTTAACTGGATGTGGATTTCAAAGTTAAGAATAACATATCCAAAATTTGCAAAAATCTGAGTTACAAAAAATTTTAAAAATTCTCGCTTAATCTATTATCAATTCGGTTATTGTTCCTGATTTTTCAGAGTTTAAAATATCATAAGAATTTTTAAACAACTCCGATTGAAGTGAAATTTATGACTCTGAATTTCTAAGAAGTCAATAATTTTAGAAAAATATGAGAAAAATATTTCTTGCTCATTTGTTTGCATGAATTATCTGATCACGAACTAGGGGTCAAAACGGACTGCAAAACCCCCAGTACAGTTTAAATCTAAAAAAATAAAAAACATGCAGTAAAATTCTTGAAAAAATATTTTGTGAGTGCCTAATTAGTGGTGCAATAAGGACCAATTGATTTTGTTGCTTGGGTCACGCCACTCATCATTTTAGACCTAAAAGAATCATTTAGAACAATCTGTGCTTAGGGTTTCACGTTAAAGATAGAGCACACTTGCATCTCCATACTTAAAGGAAATCTATCAAATAAATTGAGATTTGCAAAACTCTTTGTGTGCCTCATCAGGACCTTGATTGAAATTATTTAATCAAGTGAACCTTAAATTTCATTAACACAAGCATTTGAATATTAAAAGATACTTCATCATAAGAAATTACTTGTGAACCCTATTTGCCTGAGCATTTCACACATTTCAAAATCAATTTTAAGGGCAAACACCCCCTAACGCCCATCATATTCCAAAAACACATCAAACCCATGCCTAAAACTGAGTAGACATGTCCTAGGCAGGACTAATAGACTTGGGGACTTGAAACTAGATTGAGCTAAGGTCAAGGCCTTGTCTACTTGGACCCACTGGTGACAAAAAAGGTCGGTGCGGTAACCACGTTAACCTTTAGTGGTGTCCCGCCGTGCGGGGTGTTCTAAGGGGTCCCACCCTTTTGGCCAGCCAAGTAATTCAAGGGTTGACCTAGCCCAATCGTGTTTTGAGGAACCAAGATTAAGTCTATTTAGAGTTAATACTCCAAGGACTAGTTTGATTGCTTGTATTGAAAGGGCAGGGTATTCTCTCATCTATCTTCTCTTTCTCATCTATTAACTTTCTTCTGGTACATGGATGCTAAAAGGTCTCTGAACCCTGACTTGGTACCACCTTTAGAGAGTAAATTAAGGAGAAGACCCAATTTTTCTGAATACATTCCAATAGCCAATTGCCATGAGGAAGAGTTGATTAAGGAGGAAACCATGGACCCATGCTCTTTTGCGTCACACTATTCTCCCTATCCCAACCCTTCCCTTATTTCAACTTCTTCAAGATGGGAGAACTCTCCTCAACACCCGAGACTTGATTTCCTTGCCTACACGTCATATTCCCTGGGCATAGCTATGCCTACCTCGAATCCCACACGAATCGCTAGATATCAAGGATCTCTACAACCTCAAAAGACACTCTCCATGCAGAAACAACACCTGATTGGCATGACCAACTAGATCGGTTTAACCAGACTCATCTCTCCCTGGATCAGGGAGATGCCTCAGAATCCCAATACCTAGAATATCAATCCTATCCTTAAAATCACTTTGCAAATTATCCCAATTCCACCCAAACAACTTCACCTTCTTCTTGGGATAACCCTACACTAACCAACCAAGGATATGATTCTTACACTAGGTATTCAAACGAAAGATATTCTGATTCAATTAAGGAAAGAAATCCTGGAAATTATTATCCTAAGCCTGATCAAATCCCTAACCATGGCGGTGATCCTAAGATCACCGAATTACTCCAAGTAGTCCAGGGGATGGGAGAAGCTAATAAAAGAAACATAGAAAATCTAACAAAACAACTCAATAGAATCCGGAAAGCACAAGGTGATAAAACTGGTCTGAGTATGAAACAAGTTGATGGTAAGCCACTCAAGGTTGAGGATCCAACCTTAAGTATGACATCTTATCCAATACCAACCTCTACATACACTAAGCACAACCACCAACCCTGTGATTATGTAGAACAGATCCTACCCAGGCCTATAGCTGAACTAATAAATGATTTTAATATCCCAAAAACTAACTTTGTGGAGGGAGACTCACTTGAAGAAATACATCTTGATTTTGGCCCTGAATTGCAACCATTCTATTTTGAGGAGCCAATTCATAGTGAGCTGGAGTATGAGTCTTTTATATTTAAAGACACACAATTGGATTACATGGATGATTTAGGAGAATTAGAGCAAGATCAAGAAGAAAGAAAGATTGGGAACAATGACACTCCCAGCCAAGCACGGCTGGATGGCTTTGATGAAATCTTGTCTTAGGATTACCATGATCAAATATGCTTAAATGATTCGATATTTGGATTTGGCGATACTGATCATTCCCATATAGAAGCCGAATCTGCTTTCACTTATATTTTTGCTAATGCACCTTTCTCTCCCCATCCACCAGAGTCTTAAGGAAAAACTTGACCCTTATCCCCAACATCTCGAGATTGAAGAAAACAGACAATCCCCTTACGAAAAAGATGTTCAAGAAATTGCAGAATTACTAGGGATGACTTATGAGGATTTATATGAGGAAGCAAAAACTTTAGCTAAATCATAGGATTTGGAAGAATTTGACTTGATTGATGAGAAACAAGAAGATATTCCCTCAGAAGATATAATCCAAAAAGGATTTGAGGTGTTGACTAATCCAAATCCCGATCTTATGGTTCTAAGGAAAAACAAATTAAAACAAGATTTGGGCGACTCAAATGAGACTGTTGATCACCCCTAGGATAAGATTGAGGACTTTGATAAGTCTGGAACTACTGAGATGGACCACTGGATTTTATTTGACTCACCTACTCGACATCCATCCATAGCTAACTTGACTTGCGAAATGGTTTCTTATACCATTTTAGACTACACCTCTCGGGTTCCTCCTTTCATTTTCCATCACTTTTAGGACCTGTTCGATCTATTCCCCATAGACCACACTGTATCCACCTCATCCTCCCTCATGCATCACATCCTAAGGTTGCCACGATTTACTTTCCACTCTGGCACCTGCACTAATATTCCTCTCTTTTGTAGCATCTAGCTGCAAATAGTTGCAAGCCCATTCACTTTATTTTTCCGACCCTTTGGGCTTGCTATTCACCATCAGTTAATCCTCATTTGTGAAGCACTGATCCTTGTATTACATGATCACATCTTCATTTTAGTCTTGACTCAACCCATTCATCTGATCATTTATTTTTGGGTTTAAGTCTGGCAAATGACGTTAAACTTAGCGCTGCTGGGAGGCAACTCAGTATTCATTACAGGTAGCTCTGCATCCATACTGACCTGGATTAACAAGCATAGATAGGTGATATCCCCTCCTCTTGCTTATTATATTTTGATTTTCATGCATACATTTCAATGAGGATATTGTAATAAAGAGGCATGGGGGGGTGGACATGGCATGTCTAATTTTTTATGTAAAAAAAAAATGCATTTAGGCATAAAGAATTTTTATTAAGGCTTTATTAGGGATTTATTCTTAAGTTGATTCCTGAGTTTAGAATCCAGTATAATTTCACACTTACACGTAAAATTTGCAATGGATCCTCTGTGAAGACCGATAAACATCTTTAGTTTGTCGAGAAGAAGCACTGCTTCTTCTCCTAAACCCTTAGACAGTAATTAGGGAGTCATGCAAACTATCTTCTAATAGATCCACCAAACAAGTTTGAGGTGAGAGTAGAAAGTCTACTGGTGCTCTAAGGCTAGTATGAGGAATCTTAAACTCTGAATAATGAGATAATGATACTCGGAGTTAGTATACCAGAGAAGTGCAAGAAGAAGCAACTAAAATTTCACCGCACAAGGTTACATGTAATGAGCAAAACTAAGTTGTGATCAAATCTTTAAGGACCTTTAGTTCGGTACTTCACCGAACTAAAGTCGATCGAGTCTTATGGTATGCTATAAAGACAATACATCATACATGTAAGGTATATATACACTTCCTGCATTGTCCATATAGCATGATCATAAGTCTCAACGGGCGAATAATTTGAACACAATTTGACTCAGAGGACTTTTACTCTAGAGGTTAGAATACCTAATGTTTGTCCTCGCATGCATATATCTTCTTTAGCAAGTGTGTGTATCTAAAATAATACTCATAATTGTAAAAAAAATGATATTAAACATAAGCAATCATCTGATAAGAAATAAAACTATTTTCATTGAATGCTAAAAAGAAATGTACAAAAATGTTATTTTATCATAACATGATTCAAATAAGCTCTATAGAGCTTCGAACTTTCTAGACATAAGTAGCTTCAAAACTTTATAAAATCTATTCTAACAAATTTCTTTCATCTTAAAGATCATTTCACGTCCATCACAAGTGAGATAAGAAGCTCTAAGGTTCATTGTAACTTCAAGTTGACCAGCATTAGACTAGAAATTGACTTTTTCTAGTAGTGCTAGCCCAACTCAATCCCTAAACCCTAGCCCAACACAACCACCCTAACCTTAGCCCAACTCAATCCCTAAACCCTATCCCAACCCAATCACCCTCACCCTATACCCAACCCATTACCAAACCTAAACAACATATATTAAACCCAACCTGACATAAATCAATCTTCATCTAACCTAAACCCCAATCGTAAGTCTTAACCATCCCAACCATAACCTAACCATCTTAAACCATCCCAACTCCATCCTAAACCTAACCATCATCCTACCTAAATCCTAACATAACCTAACTAAAGCCCAACCTAATCCTAAATCCCTAACCAACCAATACATTCAACATAAAAGAATTTTAAAAATTTTGACAGAGTTTCCCCTTTAAATTTTATTTTTTTTCATAAACTTGCATATCAAATAACATACATAATAAAAGTGGGCACACTCCACAATAACAGTGCATCACACAAAAATAAAAAAGTGCATAAAAAGATAATATATGTAGGCAAATAAATGTGGGCACACCCCACCATACATTCAAAAAAAATGACAATACACACCCTACATCTAATATAGTCCTAAAATATCATAAAAATAAATTATAAAAAATAAAATTATACCTCTGATATACTACAGCCTCTGAGTATGACCATCACCAACAATCTGTAAATTCAATAGCACACAATAAATTAAATAACAAACCATTATGTTATTAATAACTCAAGTAATTAATTTAATAGAAAAAAAGGAAGATGAGAAGGGGATGAGGAGGAGTGTGGTAGTAGGAGAAGGAGATGAGGAAGAGGGGGCAGCCGAAGGATGATAAGGATGGTGGCAGTAGGGAGGAGAGGATAGGGGATGGCAGTTGGGAGGAGAAGGAGGGGCAGGCAGCGAAGGAAGGGTAGGGAAGAGGAGGAGGAAGGGAAGGGACAATGGATGAGGATGAGGAGGAGGGGAATGGGTAGGGGTAGCAGAGGAGGCTGAGGAGGAGGGAAATGGCAGTTGGGAGGAGGAGGAAGGGAAGTGGCAGTGGAGGAGGACAAGGACGAGGGCAATGGGCAGGGGTAGTACAGGAGGATGAGGAGGAGGGGAATAGTAGTGGGGAGGAGGATAAGGAGGAGGAGGCGAAGGAGGAAGGGAAGGGCTAGTAGCAGGAGGAGGAGGAGGAGGGGGACAGCAGATGGAGAGGAGGAAGGGTAGGGGCCATCGAGGAGGAGGAGGAGGAGGGGGACTACAACGTGGGTTGGAGGAGGGTGGGGAGGAGGAGACGTGGAGTGATGGTAACACTATTATTTTCCATAACTAACTTAAATTAGTGAAAATCAAGTGACAAATGCTCCTACATGATCGCTTAAGGATCGTAATCCCATACAAATCCTTCTTGAGAAGAAAATATTAAAACATGATTAAATCTGTAGTTTTAACATAATATCATAAATGCTGAGTAACCATGGGGTTTGTCAGAGGTTAATTAAAGGTCAATTGAGCATTAAAGTTCTAAGAGTGGGTCCACATAGATAGAAACTGGGTTTTACGCTTTTTAAGAACCACAACACACAAAACCCTAATTTCAGACCTACTAGAATTAAAGAGGTTCTGATTAGAATAAAATTCATTTAAACCTCCTAAAATTTATAGAAAAATATTCTAAGAGGTTTGGTACGTTTGGTTTTACATCTAAACCCATTTTGACCTTGGATAAAGTCTGAGATGGGATTTTATCCTAATTTGGGTTCCTGTGCAAATTATCCAGTTCAATGTGATCGAAACTCAAATATGACTTCACCATCAGTTTCCTTGGGTCTAAATTAGATTAGTACCAAAATTTGGGTGCAATCAGAGTTCATCTTGAGCTAGTTTGCATTTCAATCCCTTAAATCTCTATTTCTCTTAGTTAAGCCCTTAACTTTTGAAATTATTTGCAAACAAGGCCCAATCTTTCTCATCTTTTTCACACTTTGGTCCTTACAGCCATTGGAGGACAACCAACTGTTCGTCATGCTGAATCGGGTTTTAAGAGTATTACGTTGTAATATAGCTGAAGTGTTCAAAACAAATACAATTTTATTACTCGAATTTGAAGTCCGAGGTCGAACACAGGAAGAAAATTGGTGTTTAGAAATCAAGATCACAATTCATAATTTAAAAGAAAATGCAATAATATCAATATCACAGTGCAAAAATATAGGAGTAATTGGTAATGTAGATCACAAAATACTCAAGAACTCAATGTATATGAATATGAATAAAAAATTGGATGTCTAATTTGTAAATCAGATGACTTAAATTGATGATGCTACAATGCTCTCTGATTTCTTCTTTCTCTTTGTCTTTGTCTTTCTCTGCCTTCTCCTCTGACTTCTGCCTTTAGCCTTCCTTCAGCTTCTTCCTTCTTCTGCTTCTGCTCCTTTTCTTTCTCTTCCTTTCTTTGCCGGCTGCCCTCTCTCTTCCTTTGCCTTTCTACCTTGACCCTTAGTCTCTTTAGCTCCTCCTTTTTCCTTCAGCTTCTTCCTTCTCTGCCTTTCTATGTCGTGGCCCTTCCCTTAGCTTCTCTTTGTCCTTAGCTTCTCCTTCTTCTTCTTCTTTAGCTTTGCTTCTCCTCTCCTTCAACCTGCAGCAAAACCTACCCACGTGCACTCTCCTCTCTTTCTCTCTTAAGTTCCGCTCTCCCATAGCCACACGTATTCGGGTAATTGGGTCGGGTACATACCCAGGACCAGGCCCACCGACGTGCGGTGTTGGGTGAGGAGTGCAGTCGAGTTGGGTCAGGCTAGGTCTGTGGGGCGTGAGGGCGGACGAGGTCAGGTCAGTTGGGTGAGAGGGACCTTACCCCATGATTTGGAGGTGAACAGCTACTGGCAGGAATTCAACTTATGCGGCTTCACTTGCTTCGTAGTCGCCGATGTGGGACTAAACGCGCTCCCTTCTGCTCGCGTGCCTGCAACAGAGGTGGTTCTCTAATTGCGGCAGCTGCTACTGCCCTTGACTAGAATTGAGCTCCTGGAGTCATGCGCGAGGGTGTTCCGTGCATCTTGGGATAGGGACCTGAAGCTGGCAAGGCCTGGAGCTTGCTTCAAGCTCTACGCCAATGGCAGAGGATGCCTGCTACCTGAAATCACCAAGACGGCCTCATGGCCACGTTAGATCACTTAGAAAGCTTCGTTGAGGCATGACGAGTGTGCTACGGTGGTTGGCGTGTCGTGGGGATGCCTGTGCGAGCGTGCCTAGGGCACACTGTGTGCGCATGTGTGGGTGTGTTCGGTGAGGTGTGTGAGTGAGTGGAGCAGTGATATGAGTGGGGGGAAATGTTCAGTGGAGTAAGAAGATGCTTATGGACTTGTTGGCGAGGGGTGGGATGGTCTGTGGTGGTGGGACGGTCTCGCCAGAGTTGGTGGCCGGAGGTGAAGGAGATGAGGGTGGTGTAGTGTGGCAGTAGTCGATTTAGGGAAATAAAGAGGGAAGAAGAATGTAGAGGGTGAAGGGGACTTATCTAGGGTGATAGTGGATGAAGGGAAGGCAAAGATGGCATTGGGTGCGTACTGCCGACGCCGGAGGCGAAGGTGCTCAGAGAGGGACAGTCGGAGAGGATGAAGGGGAGACAAGGGCATCGGCGAGTGCTGCGCGACGTGGATGAACGCAAGGAGGAAGAACCTGCCATTGGTATTGTGGTCAGGAGACGAAGGAGAGTAGGGAAGGTCGCTGGAGCTTGATGAACGAATCGGCCGGAGGAGAGAAGAATTTGAGGGGGTTTCCGATCAATTTCAAGCTTAGAGGAGTCGGTTGGATCTGGGGCTTCTTAAATAGATCTCTGGAGGGGGATTTGTGCTTGGAAGCCAAGCTTCTAAGAAAGGTATGGTCGCCGGAGATCGCAACTTCAAAAGAGACCAAAATATATCATGCATTCGCATGAGAGATTGGGTAACAATCAGGGCATCAAACTGGGTTCACATTGGAGGGATTTTCTCAGAGAATCTCCCTTCCAATTTTGAAGGGGATTCTCTGAGAAATCAGGGAGAAACCACCTTCTAAAGCTTGCAGAAGTAAGATTCCTTCACTATAATGGCAGAGGGACCTAATTGCGAGAACGATGAAGAAGCTAGGGTGGCTTTTGCAAAGGTTTTTGAAAGGTAGGGGTACAAATGTAATCAAGTTGAACCTTTTTGCAAACTAGGTCAATCATCTTGGCTCCAAATTTTGGTACAAACTTAATTTGGACCTAAGAGATCCAATGGTGAAGTTGGATTTTTGGTTTGACTACGTTTGACTGGGAAATTTATGCAAAAACCCAATTTAGGGTAAATATCTGTCTGAAACCCCATTCTAGGTTAAGATGAGTTCCAATGGCCAAATTGAAAGTTCTAAACCCTAAATAATATTTTTATATGATTTTTAGAGGGTTTAAGTGAATTTTATCCTGACCAGAACCTTGGTTAATCAAGTGGGTTTGTTTTAGGATTTCAAGAAGTCATTTAATTCACAGGGTACACACAAACTCTTTTCTGTCAAATCCAACCCACTTTTTATCTTGTTAAGACCTTTTGACCTTTGTTTAGCCCTTAAGAAAATCCGTTGTTGTACTGCAATGGTAAAAATGCATTTTTACCCCTTATTTCTTCTTTTCTCTTAGAAAGGTTATTCAGTGAATTAGGACCTTCAGTTGGTTATGTAGGAGCTTTTATTCTCTTCATTGGGTCAAAATGAGCTAGTTAGGGCTCATGTTGGTCTTCCCATCACCGACCTTAGCACCATCTTTGATTGCTTCAAAATCTTATCAAATCACCACCAAATCCCACTAAATTTGGTGGGATTGATGTTCACACGGCAAGGAATCACATGCATGTGATTTTGGACTCTGATTCGCAACAAAGAGACCATGCAAATCCATGAAAATCGTGGGATCCATTGCTTCCAAACTAAGGTCTAATTGAGCTTCTTTCCTCAATTAAAGCTCGGATATGAGCTCTATAAAAGCTCACGATCAATCATCTGTCCTCCTTAGTCTAGTTTGGCCTCAACTTCTTCAAATTTCTCTCCCTCTGGCCACCTTCACCGTGACTCCGGCGAGCTTCTCCAAATCTCCATCATCGCCCCCTACCACGTACGATAGGCAAAGGGATCTTATTCCTCTCCTTCGTCCGCCTCTCGCCATACCAACCAAGAGCCCCCATAGACTATCTTCCTTGCCACTTCTCCCACCGAAGGACTTCACCTCCTCCACGTTCGGCCATCACATCGGCGTGGATTTCTCCCTCTTTCGACCATTAGCTAGGTTTTCTATCTCTCTCTCTCCCTAACCTCGATTCAACCCTTTCCCACCCCAATTCAACCAACATATCACCTTTCCCCACTTCAACTTCTCTGTAAGCACCTCTGTTTTGATACACCAAAATTATGTTTATTGCTAGACTAAAATTTTAGGACTATCTCGGATTAAAGCATCAATGCGTCTTTCAAGTCAAATGAAGATAGTTGCTGATGCGTGTCTTTTTATCTTTATTTGAGTCTAGGACATTATTGTAAGGAACCTCAAATAAAACTCAAATACAGATTTTTTGCGTATCCTTTCAAACCAACCTTTTAGGGTTATTGATCGACCAAACTATCTAATTGATCGACCAAATCACCTTGATCGACCAACCAACTTCATTAACCGATCAAATCATCCCATTTTAGGAAGTTGAGAAAATTCGTTTTGATTGACCAACCAAGTTAATTGATCAATCAATGAGTGATCGACCAACCATCTTAATTGATCGAACAAATTACCTTTCGATCGACTAATTAACCTTAATTGATAGACCAATTTAATTTTCTATTCAGGCAAAACTTTTAGCATAAATAGAGGTCATCCGTAGCCCATTCTTTCATAACTTTCAAATAGAAATGCTGTTAAAAAATAGAGCTTCTCGTGCTTTTTCCAAAGGCTTTCACACCCTATTCTTCATGTTCTTCAAAAGCACGATGCCTCGAATCTCTGCGAAAAATTGGTTTGATCCTTTATTGAGGTTCCATAGAAATTATTCTTGTTATTCTATTTTGTTGTTTTGATTTACGAATCCCAAGTTTGTTGGGTAGATTCGTAGTTATTATTTTTGCTTCTCTTCAGGATTAAAAGGGAAGCGATTGTAAGAGGTTGTGCCACCCTCGTTCAAGTGGTACGTCTAGTGGATTGACTAGCGTAGACTAGTCGGAAAAATCCTAAGCTGAGAGGCTTAGGTAGTGGCTTTCACCCGGATTGGGTTTCCACTATAAATCAGGTGTACTCTGTGCATGAATTTTTGGTGCTTTATTTTTTAATCTGTGTATATATTTTAAAGCAATACTACTCACCTCTCCCCTCTAGTATTTAGTTGCGATCCATAGGATATTCTCCTATTCACATTCTCCACGATTGGCGACACCTCCGGCGAAGCCATGCTGCCACTACATGCCTCAAAACACCATGCCACTACCTCCATTAGCTTCACCGTGACTCCATGAGCAAAATCCCTAACCTAATTAGGAGCTTTACTTCCTCCATCACCCCACCGAAAAACCCACCATAACCGTATCTTCTCCAAGTTCACCACTTCACCACACACATCCTCACATCCAATTTCCACCACCATCACCTTCATTGGACACTGGCGAAGCTTTTAAATGTATCTGATTGGGCCGCGAGGCTATCTTTCTTGTTTCAGGTTCTTCGTTGGAGCTCCGCCACTTCATTCATCTTCTCTGACTTCATCAGTCGCTGACCGGTCATCACCCTCGCCGCTTCCACATCTAGGCAGTGCGGATTGAAGACAAGAGTCCACCTGGGGCTTCAATTGAGTGAAGCAACCACCATAGCAACCTTGATTTGCCTGAAGATCCACTTGCTGTAGCACACAAAGAAGAGGAGAGGATAGTCCCACATCGTGTGGGACAAAAGTGCGACCACACATAAATTGATTTTGTGTCATAGCCTCTTCACTTAGTACACGGGGGGTAGGTTTCCCCCATTGTTACGAATGCGCGGCTCCAGACGTCTTTTAAGACGTCTGGGAGGTGGCCCAGACGTCGGACCAGACGTCTGGAACCCCTTCCAGACGTCTGGGATTCGGTTTCGGCGGCACGCGCGATTGCGTCTGCACGCCTGCGCGAGCAGACCTGAGGTCGCTTTTTCCCTCTCCTGCGGGTGCAGGCTACTCTCTGTCTCGCTCTCTCTCTCTCTCCCTGCGCGGCTTTAAAAAGCCTCGCCCTCTCCCTTACTCTCATCGCCTCCGCCCCTTCCTCTTCTCCTTCCAGCCAGTGCGAGAGTGAGCGAGCGGTGGCGGTGGCAGCCACGGTGAGTGCGGGAGGAGGTGCTGCGCGGGAAGAGGAGGCGCTCGGTCATGAGGGCGAGCTTGCCGGGGCTGCTAGAGCTGGCCGGCGGGGGAGCAGCAGACGCGGGGTGACGCGGGAGGCCTGCTGCAGCTCGAGCAGTAGGCGGACGAGGCGCGGCGCGGCCGTGCGTCGTGGGCGGAGGGCAAGTCGCGCTCTGATTCTGGAAGTTTTTCCAGAATCAGACGTCTGGGTTTCTAACCAGACGACGGGGAAGACGTCTGGAGGACGGTCCAGACGTCTGAAAGGTAAGTTATTTTCATACCTTCTTCCTTTCCTTCGACTGTCCGTACTGAGCACGAGGAATGGGTACGCGCAGGTTCTGAGATTCACATCCAACGCGAATCAGACGTCTGGCAGTGGTGCCAGACGACTGGAGGGACTTCCAGACGTCCGAGGTGACCATCGGACATCTGGGAACTAGGCCAGACGCCCCCGCAGGCTTCTGGACGTCTGAGAAACCAAGCAGGACAAGGTACCATATGATCTCCATTTTTAAGACGTCTGGAAGAAGTTCCAGACGTCTGATTTTACACTGTTTCGTCGTTTTCGACCCGTTTAGGGCCCGTTAGGAGTCCGTTTTCCGCGTTTTGAGTTGCGTTCTTTTCGAAATTAAATCCTCTACCCGTCTACAGTGATTAGATATTATTTTGAGAAACTCCTTGTGTTTGATCCTTGTGATAGGACCCCGTTCCGTTGCAGTCTCGGGGGTTGTGGAGGTACGCGGGATTCCCGACCACGCCCCCAGTACTCCTGTTGTAACTGGTAGAGTGGCTTTTAAGTTTATTAGTATAATCTGTTAAATTATGGAACCATAAATAGAACCTAGGACATTGCATGAATCCTAGGAATGAGAAACTAGAATGAATGGTAGATCCTAGGGTGTTGCATGAATCCTAGGGCTGGAAAACTAGATTGTATGATAGATCCTAGGGTATGGCATGAATCCTAGGATGGGAAGAACTAGTGGAATATATGAATACTGCAGTCTTGGAAAATGTGGAAAGGGAATAATAGCTACCTGTAAATTGCTTTAACAACTGCCTGTTATGAATAAATGAGCATTATTGAGAATATGTGATGTATGAATGTGAAACTGGAAAGGTGAAACCTGAATGTGCTAAGTTAAAAGAGCTGGAACCCTACGGGGAATTAGGAGTAGAACTCCTGGAAGGTGAATGGAATAGAATTGGGGAAGTGAGCTGGCCCTTGAGTATGGAGTACCAAGGAGAGCGACTGTCCCCCTGTTTAGTGCAGAGCGGAGCCAGCCGCCCCAGGGACCCGAAGTTAGGTCTGGCCATTTTGTACGGACTTGCTGGCCCTCGTGTATGCAGTACCGAGGAGAGCTACTAGTGTAGGGCTAGTACTAGCTACCCCACGGGCCCCGAGGTTCTGCTAGCTCACCTACACCAACTTGTTAGGCCCACTGGGCAAACCAGGGTAGTCAGGCGAGGGTGCGCGGACTGTGGAGGGGCAAGGCCCCTGTTTGGTTACTGTGGAGGGGTTGGACCCCTTGTTACTGAGAGGGCTCTGCCCTGTACTGGTTCCGTGCTGTGCTTTGGGCGCACCCGTTAACGGAAACGACTGACCGCGTGCCAGTGCGGGTTAGCTACCTGTGCATTTATCGCGCGTGCCGTAGTCACCGTTACGCCTGTCCGTGACCTTGGGGTGGTTGACTGAGAGTAGGATCACCACGGGGGACTCTCCCGGCCAGGAGAGCAGCACGTGCTACTTCTACTTTTTGGAAAAGACTGCAATCAAGATCGTTCCCACGAGGAACATTCGAGATCAAGTAAAGGATCTAAGAAATAAATGAAATCGTGAGACAATTGAAAGACGTAAATAAAGATAGTAACAGAACATAACAGCTACTGTACACTCTACTGTTTCTTTAGTTTTAGTTGCCACTCTACTCAGCGTTTTGCTGACGTGTTACACTCGTTACCTTTCAGGACCAGGTGTTGAGCAGCCAGGGTCAGTGGCTGCAGAGGACGCTGGGCCGAGTAGGGTCCAGTAGAGTTAGCACTGTTCTCTTGTACCTCTTTTTGTTCCATTGTAGTGAGTAGTTCTTGTTACCACTGTACTTTTCTTTACCTGCAGTTCTTATTATGTTATGAATGTTGTTCTACTGTTGTGGTGGTATATACTGTAGTGGTTTCTTTCCTTATTGCTGTATTTTCTTACTGTTAGTTATATTCATGCTGAATGTGGTTTATTTTACTACTCTTTTGGTTACTTCCTCGTTGGACGACCATGTCTTGGGATTAGTCGAGTCGGTCCGGTTCTCGTGTCTCGTAGGGACTCGGGAATTGGGTCGTTACACCCATGCACGCACTCACCCACGCACTTTCACTCCTCACCGACGACCACTGCCTATTGGTCTAGACCCTATCTGGATCCAATTACCCGCCTAAACCTATACTTGGTTCTTGAAAAGAGAAGAGGAGAAATTATGAGCAGGGTGGGGCAGGCTTTTGCTTCAGAACACGTGTCCTTTGCCTCGAGATGAATGCCTATGTGTTCTATACTTAGCATCTCTAAGGTCTCTGCTAAGGCTTCGTGCCTTTGTGCTGGTGCTCTATGCTAAGGCCTTGTGCCTTGTGCTCCTAAGGCTGCGCTGATGCTCTATGCTTAAGCTTTGGCGACTTAAATTGTCAGACCTTAGGGTCTGATATCTCTTGTGCCTTGTGCTGTGAGAGTAATTGGCCTTGTGCCAGTGCTGGCCATTAATTTGGTACTGTGGACTTATCTAACATGGATTAATGGCTAAGACCACTGTTGGAAAATTTGGGAAATTGAATACTTGAATATGTGCTTAATTTGGTGATATCCTTGGTGATCTAAATCACCATTTTTTGGGCTTTTATACTTTTTCTTTTATCCCACAACTTCTTGAGATACAATTTGAGTTACTATTGCATATCAATTTGAATGGATTTTATTTATTGAATATCTCTTTCATACTTAATTGAATGTGTTCATTTTTTCTGAATGCGATTAGTGTTCTGAATTCCACATTTACTCCCTATGAACAACCTTGGACTCATTTTCTGATTTCGAGTACTCTTTATAAATTTAAATGCTATAGCGATTTTATCGACTAGACTACAACAACATCTCTTATAAATCGACGAAATGCCAGGGAGCAATGTGCAATTCACCACTGATCTAATCTTTCTTGATTGAGCTTATTAATAACTTGCCCTATTTGTTTTGCTTGTGATTTTGCAAGGTACATCACAAGAAGATCTTCCGTGCAATCAACCACTCTAGGGGTAGATAAAATTTCTCTTCTTCCCTAATCAACCTCCTAATCTTGGGAGAAAAAAGGAAACAAATGAATTAGGATTCACTTGCTTTATTTTTATACTACTAATCATTTAAAGGCAAAGTTTCCTGATTTGCAAATTAAATTTGATATCTGATTGAAGTGAGATGATTTGATTAGAGATCCCTATCCTGATTTCCTATATCTATTAGGGATTTACGCTTAAATTCTCAACATCTTGGACTACTCACTTTCTTGTTTGAGCCTAAGGTGTTACATTTGAGATCAAATTGGACTTGAAATAGAGTCAATTAGGGTTTCCACATTAGGGTTGTGAAGTGTTAATACACATTTGCATACACTAAAGGAAACTGATCTTCTCGCATTTGTGTGCCACCAAGCCCTTGTTTGAAAAGATCTATTCAATAAAATCCTAAAATCAAGGCTCTAAATTCACTTGAATCCTAGAATTTTGGACCTAGTAACCTGAGAGTCAATTCAGGGTGATTTTGGGTCTTGACCCAAACTTCATCCTCAATCTTTAGGGTAGGTTAGGTGAAGTTGGTCCACTTTGTGGGCCAATCAACCTCCAAATCAGGTCACAAATTGAATCAACTTCTAAATCAAGTGAAATTCAAGGCACAAATTAGGACTAAAATTGGTAGACTTAGGTCTCAATTTGTACATTCCGGTCTACTTGGAACCATAGTGACAAGGAAGTTCGGGTAGGGGAAACCCTGTAACCCATGGGGATGCTCTACCATGTAGGGGTCTTTGCATGGCTCTCCCTTTGTGGCTGCCCAAGTAATTTTTAGGTGTGTGGATTTCTGATTTAGAGGTATCATCCACCTCGAAACAACCTTAGTCATCTAAAAATCTTTGGGTGCCTTGATTGGGTCCAATAAACATCCAATCCTTCATCTATTCTCTAGAGCACATACAACAGGAAAGGTCTTAGGTTTGACCTAGAGGCCTCCATTAGAGTTGATCTTCTTAGGGAAATCTGATTTGATCTAATTAATTCAATATGAATTTGAATTTGATTCTACATCCGGATCCACCACCTAATTTGAAAATGCAACCTGACAATTTAGGAAGATTGTTTAGGAAACCAAAATCCCAAATGAGCATGAAAGAGAAAATGATCGAGAATGCTCTTAAACATCATGATGAGTATTACAATACCTCAGATCCAGTTAGTAGAGTTTAGGTTAATTTGTCAAAAATAACAACTTTCATTGTGAACCATGCCCAGCTAATGTTGACACAAATGATAAATGGTTCAACCCAAGATATTCTCATGACAGAATACATTGAATTAGAGAGATTGCATAATGATGAGTATCTCCAATGTGTGACAAATCTGCTACTTTGGGAAATGCACCAAGATGACCTTGAGAAACGAGAGAATCTGATAAACCTGCTGAAACAGACCATGAAAAGAAATATCCATATTCCCACTCAGAAATTGATGACACATCTTGGAACAACAAGGATTAATGTGATTTCCCAAAGCCTGGGATAGAAAATAGAGGTTATTGTGGACCCCCAACCCAAATGGAATCCGATTCAAATTTTATGCAAGACATACCTGATCAAGATGTTGGTTGGGTGGATCCATTTGCAAGTGTTCCTGATTCTGAACTAGCCTGAAAGAGCCATGAAGCTGGTCCATCAGGCCTTGATTTCCCAAAAACCTATAGTGAGCTTGAATCAGAACCTCTCGAGGATGTAATTCCCAAACCTTATCCTATTAAGATAATCCTCAAGAGTGATTTTGACATCCCAATAGAACCATGTCTAGATTCTAGTGACCCAATTTCTAACCCTGACTTACAATCAAGATTTGAGCCTATTTGGGATGATCATGAGGCCCAATGTGATGAGAATCAAATTTTAGATCTGAACTATGATTCCAGACCTGTATTTGATGATTACACCTCCCAGATTCCTCAGAGGTACAAATCAATTTGTCAGAAGTCACACCAACTTACAATACCGAAACAAAGGAGTTGGAAGAGTTGGGATTTGATTGGGTCTACCCTAGGAGCCTAAAACTTGAGCCTATGCCTAATAAAGACACCTCTTTGAGCTTAGAATTTGAGATTAGGTTAGATCCAAGTCAGGTTGTTGATTCTATGCATCATGATTTATTCTGTGGTGGAAATCTAGATCTAGTTCAAAAACTAATTGTCATAAATTCTCTAATGATTTCAAATCATACTCTGATTTCGGAGAATCATTATTTTGCAGATGATTATGAGACAGTTTATGACCTCAGCATCCATGATCCATTCTTTGATTTTGATGTTGAGGCCAATGATTTGGACCTCAATGCAGCCACACCACATACAGAGCCTGTCAAAATCCGATCCCAACCCCGACTCGTCACCAAAATCAATTTTTACTGACTCACCTCTCTCTGATCCAGTTGCATATGAGCCACTTCCATCTTTTGATTGGTAATCGACATTGATTAGATCGAGAATCATGTCTTATCCTTCTTTGATCTCACTCGTAGGGTTCCTACGTTTTCCACAGATCCATTATCTTTTGAGAACCCCTACTCTGATCAGGATGAAACGATTCAACCAAACCCTAGATTCTCACTTCCACATCTTCATGAGCCTCAAAGTATCTGGTGGGCTTTACATCTATTGATTCACATCCATCAACCCATCAGATTGATTGGGTTTGATCTGCATCATCAGCCCGTTAATCTGAGCAGGCACCTGGTTGGACCAACCATGCTACTCATCAAGGTGATTGTTCTACAAAACCAACCAGGCTACTCATCAAGGTGATTGTTCTACAAAAGTCCTCTAATTTGACCACTCATCCTTAACCACCTTCTACTCGGCTAAAGACATTGAATTTAACGCTAAACGGGAGGCAACCCATCATTCCAAAAATTCGAGACCCTTCTGATTATCCTTTTGAGCTACACTCTTATTGTACTTGAGAGTTTAACTTTAGAACAACCAACTCCTTCTTTGGTACTTGTATCAAAGCTTGAAATTGCCCACAACAGTCATCTCGACCCATTCAGCCACCCTTTGACCCTGTTCTAAACCTTGAACCAAGCTGAATTCATACCCACCTAGTTTACAATAAGGACATTGTAAATCTTAGGCATGGGTGGTGTTAAAGTGCAAAGAAATGTAAATTCAAGTCTCTGAGGGGTTCTCACAAAAAAAAGGACAATGGGAGGAAAATTTTGAAGAATTGATTGCAAATCTTTCTTGAGGAAAAAAAGAGGAGGAAATGCAGAATGCAAAAATTGAAAAAATGATAGTCATAGCAATTGATTATGGGATTCACTTAAGTTCTAAACCAAATCAAAAGAAAGATTAAGTCCTGAAATGCTAGAGACAAGGAGATTAGTATGAGTGCTAATCTTAGGCCTCTTAGCCTTAATCTAGGATTTAAACACTCATGTATTTGTTAAGATCCTGATTAGTCCTCAAGAGGTTGAGGAAAGTGCAGAGCAGATGTAGTAGGTTTAAGGCTTAGGGATTATTCGACCCCATTGCCTACCTTTTGATTTATGAGACTTAGTAACCCAAGCACCCAAAATCACACAATAGTCTGGTTCAATGCGCTTAATGAAGAAATAATGCCAAAAGTGTTCTATTCTGAAAAATTGTCTCGAAGATCTAGCTTAGGAGCAGCTCGACAACACAAGTTGATTGGAAAATTCCCCTCGAAGATGCGTATTACCATATCGTCTTCTTGTTGCTTGTCTTTTAGGATATCTAAATATCCTACCATAGTCATGTAAGCACCTTGTGTTGGTTTAGGTGCCATAAGCAGGATTTTCCTGAAATGTCGATCGTTAAGGCCTGAATTTAGCTACAGAATGCCATGGGAGGCACTATCTTGAGTGTCGAAAGCCAGGGTTCTGGAGGTCATCATGTGCAGTGCTATCCTGAAGCATCGAAAGCCAGGGACCCTTCGAGGATTGATGATGGGGACAAGGAATCCGACACAGACCGTGTTTAGGGTCAATTCAAGGCTAAATCTAGGGAAATATAAAAAGAAAATAGAGAAAACTCTCAAAATGAAAAATCTTTCTATATCACTCTTACCAGAAATGCACTGGCAAACTGAACCTGGACACGATACGTCCATGCGTAGGTCCTTTAACTGCTAGGGTTAACGAACCTCTGGGCAATTTTTGCAGGACCTAGAAACCTTTATGACAGACCCAGGCTGAAGCTGGTCAGGTTTGGATCTTGGCTGGTACTTGAGTACCTCTAGGCTTATTGTTTGCATTCTAATCTAATTTCTAGAGAGTGGCACAAATCAGGCATCTGAGTATCAAAGCATGGTCTAGAGATCCAGTTCTTTCCATAAAGATTTTGCTGGGGACTAGAAAATGTTAGGCATAGGGGAATGATGGTAATACCATCATTAGAAATAACTAACTTAAATTAGTGAAAATCAAGTGACAAATGCTCCTACAAGATTGCCTGAGGATCGTAATTCCATGCAAATCCTTTTTAAGAAGAAAACATTAAAACAGGGTTAAGTCTATAATTTTAATATCACATCATAAATGCAGAGTAACCATGGGATTTGTTATGGGTTAATTAAAGGTCAATTGAGCATTAAAGTCCTAAGAGTGGATCCACATAGATAGAAACGGGGTTTCGTGCTTTGCGAGAACCATAACAACACACAAAACTCTAATTTCAAACCCACTTGAATTAAAGAGGTTTGGGTCAGGATAAAATTCATCTAAACCTCCTAAAATTTATATAAAAATATTCTAAGAGGTTTGGTATCCTTGGTTGGACCATCCGAACCCATTTTGACCTTGGATAGAGTCTTAAACAGAATTTTCCCCTAATTTGGGTTTCTATGCAAATTGACCAGTCAAACATAGTCAAAACTCAAATTTGACTTCACCATCATTTTTTTTGGATCTAAATTAGGTTAGTACCACAATTTGAGCCCAATCAGAGTTCATCTTGAATTAGTTTACATTTTAGTCCCTTAAATATCTATTAGTTTTAGTCAGGCCTCTAACTTTTGAAATTCTTTGCAAAGAGGGCCCTATCTTTCTCATATTCTTCACACTTTGGTTTTTGCTGCCATTGGAGGTCAACCGACCATAGCACCAACTTTGACCGCCTCAAAATCTTATCAAATCAGCACCAAATCCCACCAAATTTGGTGGGATTGATGTTCACATGGTAGGAAATCACATGAATGTGATTTTGGACTCTGATTCACGACAGAGAGACCAAGTGAATCCACAAAAATCATGGGATCCGTTGCTTCCAAACAAAGGTCCAATTGAACTTCTTTCCCCAATTAGAGCTCGGGTATGAGCTCTATAAAAGCTCACGATCAATTCACCGTCCTCCTTAGTCTGATTTGGCCTCAACTTCTTCAAATTTCTTTCCCTCCGGCCACCTTCGCCACGACTTTGGTGAGCTTCTCCAAATCACCATCGTTGCCCCTTGCCACGTACGATAGGCAAAGGGATCTTCTCCTCTCTTTCGTCCGCTTCTCGCCATAGTAGCCAGGAGCCCTTAGACCCTCTCTTCCTCCCCGCTTCTCTCTTCGAAGGACTTCACCTCCTCCATGTCCAGCCATCACACCGACATGGTTTTCTCCCTTTTTCGACCATTAGCTAGGTTTTCTATCTCTCTCTCTCTCCCTACCCTCAATTTAACCCTTTCTCACCCCAATTCAACCAACATATCACCTTTCCCTACCTCATCTTCTCCATAGCTGGCGATGCCTCCGACGAAGCCACACCACTGCTACACACCTCAAAACACCATGCCACCACCTCCATTAGCTTCATCGCGACTCCACGAGCAAAAGCCTTAACCTAATTAGGAGCTTTACATTCTCCATCACCCCACCAAACAACCCACCATAACTGCACCTTCTCCAACTTCGCCACTTCACCACACACATCCTCACATCCAATTTCCACCACCATCACCTTCGCCGGACACTGGCGAAACTTTTAAGTGTATTTGATTGGGCTGCGAGGCTGTCTTTCTTATTTCAGGTTCTTCACCGGAGCTCCGCCACTTCGTTCATCTTCTCCAACTTCGTCAGCTATTGCTTGGTCATTACCCTCGCTGCTTCCACATCTAGGAAGTGCGGATTGAAGACAAGAGTCCACCTGGGGCTTCAATTAAGCGAAGCAACCACCACAGCAACCCTGATTTGCCTGAAGATCCCCTTGCTGCAGCACAAAAAGAAAAGGAGGATAGTCCCACATCGTATGGGATAAAAGCACGACTGTGCATAAATTGATTTCGTGTCATAGCCTCTTTTCCTAGTACATGGGGGATCGAGCCCCCATGCACGTGCTCACCCACGCGTTTCACTCCTTACCCGCGACCACTGCCCGTGGGTCAGGACCCTATCTAGATCCGATTACCCACCTAAACCTATACTCAGTTCTTGAAAAGAGAAGAGAAGAAATTATGAGTAGAGTGGGGGAGGGTTTTTCTTCAGAACACATGCCCTTTGCCTTGAGATCTCTGAGGTCGCTACTGAGGCTTCGTGCCTTTGTGCTGGTGCTCTTTGCTAAGGCCTTGTGCCTTGTTCTCTTGAGGCTGTGCTAATACTCTATGCTTAAGCTTCGGCAACTTAAGTCATATCACCTTAGGGTCCGACGTCTCTTGTGCCTTGTGCTGTGAGGGTAATTTGCATTGTGCTTGTGTTGGGCATTGATTTGGTATTGTGGACTTATCTGACGTGGATTAGTGGTTGAGACCACTGTTGGAAAATCTGGGAAATTGCATACTTGAATATGTGCTTAATTTGGGGATATCTTTGGTAATCTAAATCACCATTTTTTAGTCTTTTATACTCTTTTTTTTTATCTCACAACTTCTTGAGATACAATTTGAGTTATTATTGCATATCAATTTGAATGGATTTTGATTATTGAATATCTCTTTGGTACTTAATTGATTGTGCTCATTTTTTTTGCATGTGATTAGTCTTTTGAATTCCACATTTTCTTCCTGCGAACGACCTTGGACTCATTTTTTGATTTCGAACACTCTTTATAAATTTAAATGCTGTAGCGATTTTGTCGACTATACTACAATGCGCATCTCTTCTAAATAGATGAAATTGCCCAACATCACGGAGGTGGGCGAGGACAAGGAGGAGGAGGAGGGCGGGGAGGAGTAGAGGCAGAGGAGAGTAAGGACGAGGAGGAGGAGGAGGAAGAGGGGGGCGACAAGGAGATACTTGTGGAGGAGGAGGTCTGCCAGTGACTGACGGAGGATGGGGAGCGGTGCCGCATACAATGGAGGTGGAGGGAGCAAACGAGGAGGATCAGGAGAGGAAAGGAGCAACGAGTATTCTGTGAGGTGTGAGGGTAGGAGAGGACTCTGCACGTGAGGATGATGAGTAGACATTGCCGTCAGTTCTATCAGAAATCGATGGTAAAATGATAAATTAAATCCTTTCATGCGCTCAAATTTTGGTCACTAATTTTAACCTACTTTTCACCGTCTCTTATTAGATTAACTGACGGTATAAGTATAAATTAAATCCCTCATCCCGCTCAAATTTTAGTCGCTAATTTTAATCAACTTTTCTCTGTCGCTTATTCCACTAACCGACGACAAAAATATATTTCCCATCACTTAAGTAACCGATGGTAAATATTAATGACCACCGCACGCCCATCGCTTTTTTCCAATTTATGTTAGGGGGAGTACACGCATTCAATAAGCGACACCTAACCGACAGAATATCCCATTTTTCTAGTAGTATTATATCAGGGCTATTTATATATTTAAGGTAATAATAGCAAGGACCTTATTTATATGTTAAAATACTTAAATTAAGGGTTAATAAACATTTATTTATTTTTATTAATAAATGGAACTCAAATCTAAGCATTTAGCTATATGTGAGTATTAGATTTAACTTATATTATTTATAACACCTAAGTTGTTAATTAACCTAATAATGTTAATAATTTAAATAAATATAGCTAAAAGGGGTAAACATGCAATCTCATGTCATAAATATATTATTTACAGTATTTATAATTATATATAAAAAGTTGAAAAATAAATAATTTAAATTAAGCCTTAAAACTCATGGTTTGCATTTTAGCCCTTAACTTTTATTTCAATAGAGTCCTTTTATTACACCTAGGTCCTTTATTTATTTCACACAGGTCCCTATGTATATCCTCTTCCTTTCCTCTTCATTTTCAGTGGTCAACGTTCACTGGTGGTGGCACCTCTAGATCACCGCCCATCTGACATCTAGACTCCTCCACCATGCTCGTTAGTCCTATTCTCCCTAGGTGAATAACCTCATCGTCATTGGAGATGACGGCAATTAGCTTGAACCTAGACAACCCCTAGACTAGATTCACCCCCCTAGAGCATTGCCAGAGCCTATAAATAGGTCTCCAACCCTTCGATTCCATGTCAACTCCTTCCCTTCTTCCCTAACCAAGCTGATGATAAGGCTATTCTTCCACAACTTCGACAACATGTCACCTCTCCCTCGGAGCAACTCTAGCGGAGCTACTCGTCTCCCTCCTCTCCGATGCTATGAAAGAGCAAAGGAGTGCTCAAATCTTCTTCTCTGCTTTCCTTTCTTGTCGAAAGTCTGTTGTTCTTCCCCTCTGATTTCTTCCTATTTTCACCTTGCCAACGGTGAAATCCCTAACCATTTCATCAAGTAACACATAGAATAGCTAGGCGTAGATCTTAGGATCACTTTAGGTGAGTAATTAGTTAGAATTAGGCATAATTTTAGATCTTCTCCGTCTCCTGTGAGTCAATTTCGACTCGTCGGACTTCAATTCATTTTTTCCTCATGCGTATCATCTTCTTAACCTCCTCATGATCATTTCCCACTTCTCAATTGTCCTAATTAGTCATCTATTCCATCAGAACCTTCTCCTAAAGACTCTGTTGTCCAAGGCGGAGCTGCAATGTTAATTCCACACTCAAAATGACCCTCCATCATTTTCCTCATCCTCTAAGGTCCGTGTTCCACTTCAATTCAATCTCAATTAGTTTATATAGGAAGATTTGCATCCTGGCCTTTCAGTAGCCGTAATTTGTTCCATCGAATAATGGTGGTCAAACTGCCGAGTGTCCCTCTACAAACGTGTCAACAGTTGACTTGGACATCTTCTGGACAACCTTGCTCTAATACCAAATGAGGGTTGCCTGCGGATCATAGTGTATACTAGAGGGGAGGGGTGAATAGTATCGCCTTTTTGAAACAGTAAAAAAAAATGAATTCACAACAGAATCAAGCTCAAGTTACACCTAGATTTATAGTGGAAACACAAATAGGATGAAAACCACTACCTAAGCCTCTCGGCTTAGGATTTTCCCGACTAGTTGAGGCTAGTCAATCCACTATTGAACCACTTGAACGAGGGCGACACAACCTCTTTACAAACACTTCTCTTTGTACCCTGAAGAGAAGCACAATAACAACAACAGATCTTCCTAACAACTTGGGATCCGTTAATCAAAACAATAATATAAATGAATAATAAATATATGTATGGAACCTCAATAAAAATCAAACTAGAAATTCAGCAGATGTTTGAAACGACGTGCTTTGAATGACATAAATAGCGAAGAGTAGAAGCACTTGAAAGAAGCATGAGAAGCTCTGATCTTTTGGAGGATTTTTCTATTGAAAGTTTTATATAAAAGAGCTGCGTATGACCTCTATTTATACTAAAAAGTTAGCCTAAAAGGGAAGTCAAATTGGTCGATCAATTAAGGTATATTGGTCAATCAAAATGTTGCTTAGTCGATCAATCTAGTTATTTGATCGATCACCAATTGGTCGATTAATTAGCTTGGTTTGTCGATCAAAAGGGTATCAATCAACTCCCTAAAATAGGATGGTTTGATTGATTAACTAAGTTGGTTGGTCGATCAATCAAATTTGGTTGATCAATAATCCTAGAAACTGATTTTAGAAAGAGGCACGAAAATCTGTTTGAGTTTTATTTTGAGGTTCCTTACAATAATATCCTGGACTCAAATAAAAGTAAAAGACATAGATCAACAACTATCTCAACTTAATCCAAGAGAGAAGCTCTGATCCGGAATAGTACTGAAATATTAGTCTAGTAGTAATTATAATTTTGGTGCATCAAAACAGAGGTACTTACATTCTTCCTCATTTTGATAACAACAAAATTATAATTATGAAATTGAAACAACTATGCATAATATCTCTCCCTTTTTGTTTAAGCAAAAAGTAAAACATGCTGCTATGTTTTTCAATTAACTCACCTTTAAGCATGTAAATAAATCAACAATAATTTCAACATGCAATTACAAAGAGAGTAAAATATATCGGAGAGAGATAATATTCATGCATGATATTAAAAGTCTAGATAAGCAGAACAAAAATGAAATAGGTCAGAGAATATTAGGTTTTATAACCCAATGAAGATAAGCAAAACATAAACTAAAGCTAAAGCTAGTCGTCTAGTGATGCCATGAAGGCATCCATCGTGCTCTGGAGGTCTGTATCCAACTCAAGGTCCATTGAATCTGATCTTTCTGAGGAGGCAAGCTGACCAAGACATAGGCGACGTTGAGCTGATTATCTCGATGTCGACTGCTTAGATGTCCTGCGAGGTGGTGTAACCTACTAGTCTACTGGTGCTGCTACAGTGGTAGGAGGAGGAGGACGTGTTGCTGCTGATGGAGGCACGGTAGTAGATCGACGAGGTCAAGGAGGCCGGTGAAGTTGCTACTGAATCCCATGAATAAACTCTCCAAGTCTATCCAAGAACTAGCTTTGAGCATTCAGGTATTCTGATACCTGATGCCCATGTCTCATCGTCACCAAGTCTATCTCTCTCTACCGATGCATCATCAAAGAAATACCATCCGTCATATCCTGGATATTGACAAAATCCCTGCCTGAAAGAGGTCTATCCAAAAGGTCCCACTCCTACTTGTAGAAGGATGGAGAGGGTCGCACTGGAGGAGGATAGGTCATGGTAAAGTGCTTGTAAAGCAGGAAAGGAGGGACTATTGATGGTTCCTGCCGCTACTACTGCTCCTGAGCTGCATCCTCACCGCGGGCTCCCTGATCTTACTCCATCTTCGTATAAGTGAGCTTATCAAATATGGACACTCTAGTGATAAACTATTTATGATTAATAACCATGGGAACACTGAAATGTAGGAAGATGTGGGAAAGAAGTATCCCAAACTAAAAGGAGCTGGTGGGCTGCTTGCTCATTAAATATAGAATCAAGTGGTTCTAGTTGAACTGCTTGTTCTTATGAAAGGCATAAAGAGTAATGAGCATAATGCTAGGGCAGTTCTCAAATGACGTGGATTTGGACATAAAATTCCATAAAAGGACACGATTAAGAAATATGGGAAGGCGACGAAAATAGGGGGACTTGGCTAGATGACCCAAGTCAAAATGAGATGGAGTAAGTAGGGTCTCCATAATGGTATCCGCCTATGTTTGCTGGTGAAGCTCAAGAAAGGTAGGACCAACAAACGGACAGCCAAGAATCTCTAAAAGAACATCTGCATTGACCAGAACCACTATTCCATAGACGTTCGAGGTCAACTCGATGTTGAAGCCCTCACCTATGTGCTTCAAATTGACATAAAATAGGTGACAGGCCATTGGGTCAACACCGGGTATGCTACTGTTTTTAGAACCCACATAAAAGTTCCACTCAAAAAGATGTAAAATATGGTAATATGCAAATTTTTTGCTGATTCCAGGAAAGGTAGACTCAAAGTAGGCAAAATCAATAGGTCTACCAACGTGTGGTGAAAATTTTGGCGAAGAGAGAAAAATGGTCGTGAGCGGCCTCAGTGATGAAAAATCAGTCAAACGTATCATCATGATGAGCATAAGAGGAGGCACGTGCACATGTTGGAGCCATTTCAGAATATGTGAAAACACGTTGGTCGATCGAAAAGTTAGATTGGTCGATCAAAAATAATCCGGGTAGAGTTTCTAGAAAATCGACTTTTGGTCAATCAACCAAAAAAAATTGGTTAACCAAAAGTGTTCAGACGTGAAAAAATGGGAGTGTTTTCGAATGATAAGCTCACAAATGCTACAAGATTTCACAAGCATTTACATAAATAAGCAACAATATCATCAAATCAACTCATAGCAAATCCCAAACTTAAAGAAAATCCTAAAATAAATGGATTTGATTCAAGTTAGAGTGTACCATGATCGATCAAGTTATGGTGTACCATGATTCAAGTTAGGGTGTACCATTTCATTTCGCCCCCCGCGCAAAAAGATCATTTTTTCTATCTTCCTCTTCTTTAAAAATGGAAAATCAAAATTGGTCCTCTAACCCGCATGCTAATTTTTCTTTCCCTTATTTTTCCACTCAGGAGCTACTTAATCAAGCCCCTCCACCTAATTTCCACTCTATCATGGCTCAGCTAGAAATTCAGCAACAATAGTTGCATAAGGAATTAACTGACCTAGCCAACCAGGGGCAACCTACTACACTTAACCAAGCTCCGCAAATCCCACGTTTCACCCCAGCTAACACTCGCAAGAGAGAAAATCTGCATAAATCCTGTGCTGAGTATAATTATTATTCTGAGGCTTTCTATGGTTCAACGGGGAATTATGTTTATCCCAATCATCACCCCACCAAAAATGTCCCTACTTTTCAGGAGAAATTGAAAAATTCCTCTAATGGGGGGAATTATCCGGCTCACTCCTGGACCAATTTGGTTCCACACCAACAATAGAACTCATGTGGAGGGTATGTTTCAAATCAGACTTATCAATCTGGGCAATCTCAAGAAGACATTAATGGCCAGATGATGAAAACCCCGCAGGAGTTACAAAGAAAAACAAAGGAAACAACCCATCTTATTAACAATTTCAATGATCAAATTGGGGATATTCCGACTCAAAGACCTGTAGGACACTCACCATCCCAACCCACACTAAACTTTATTAATCACAGGAACCAACACCCGGGTGGATACCAACATCAAAACCACACGGTTTAGCCTCCTATTAACCCAATATCACAGCACCAACCCAGTTTCTATCAACATCAGGCCCCCCCACCTCCTCCTAGTGATCACCAAACTACGTATGTAGAGACTTTGAGGAGTGAGAAAACCACCATGGATTTAAGACCTTCACATTCAAATGAGGAAACTGATTCTCAACCAATGCAGATTGACTCCCCTAACCTCAATAAGGAAGAGGAAAAAGGAATCCCTAAAACACCTTATTCAAACCCTATTTCCCACTCTAAAAAACTGCAATCCAACAATCCAAAATCAGAGCCCTCTGACCACAATCCTTTGGACTTATTTGGGCAAGTCAAAAGGAATATTCCCCTCATAGATTCTTCCCCTACCTCTGAAAAATTTACTTCAAAAGGGCATGATCAGAATCTAGGAAGGTTGGTCCTTTCAAAGATAGCCAACTCAGTTTTTCAGAGTAAGTTGCCTTTCACAAAAAAAGTCCCGGGCACATCACTCATCTCAATTGTCATAACTGACACCATTTTTTTTCGCACCCCTCTTGACTTAGGTACCTCTAGTAATCTCATCCCCCTGGTCTTATTTGAGGAATTTCGATTCGGTGATTTAAAACCTACTAAGGTTCAATTTCAATTAGAAGACCGATCTACCATTCAATCGTGGGGAATTGTTGAGGATAGTATTATCAAGGTCCGGAATTGTCTATTTCTGGTAAATTTTCTGGTCCTTGACATAGAGGCACCTGAGGCTCTCATTAATGCCATCCTTGGAAGACCTTTTCTGATTATGGCAGCAGCTAATATCAATTCTCATTCTGGGAAAATGAATATAAGTTGTAGTAACCAGACCTTCTCATTAGATTTATTTCAAGCTTCTAAGAGGTCCATTGATCACAAAATTTTTGAGGACACTGATAATAAAATGGAAGCAGTATTTGAGAAGTCTATGTTGATCCAATCTCATTCAGCTTTGACCACTATTGATCTAGATTTTATTGATTCTTATTCTAAGGGTAATTATGTGGTCCAAGACTTTCCAGATCAACTAGGGTTTGACTTTCCCCCTTTTCATCTTCTTGATTTTTCATCAAAAATATCCACACTAACTTCACCCATCCTGCATCTCACTAACTCCTTTCCCCTTCCTTTTCTATTGGACCTACCACCTGATCCACCCGAGTTTGGCTTTCATCATCATGGCCAGACCGGGGTCCTTTTTCCATTTCTCTATTTTATTTTGATCCCTTTATCTTTACCACTCATCTTTTTTAGGGATCTTGAGGAAGACACTTTTATTGAAGACATTCAAGTGTCCAATTATTTACGTGATTTTTCGTCTTCTGTGCATACCTTCACGCCAGGCTGAATCGGCATAAAAGATAGCACTGGATGGGAGGTAACCCATCAATTTTCCTGCTTCCCTTTTTCCTTTCTTTTCCAGGTTTTGGCCATCCTAAAACTGACCACCCTTCACTAAGGTGATCCCTTTTCCCTCCTAATGCATGAGGACATTGTATATCTTAAGCATGGGGGGTGTTTTTAAAATTTTGACGATCGTTTTAGGATTTTCAAAACCTAAAAACATGCATTTTTCTTTTGTCATTTTGTTTTTCTGCTGGCATACCCAAAAAAAATAAAAATAAAAATAAAAATAAAAATAAAAATAAAAATATTGAAAACTTTTTAAGGAAAATTTTGAAGTCGGGACCAAGGTTGAAAAACTCACTTTCGGTACAATGGGATTTAATCTTTAACAAACTAGGAATGAGGATGCGGATCTGATCATTAGAATCTCAGGGTCTATTTTTAGAATAGATCAAATATCCTTCTCTAAAATTCCACCTGAACGCGTGATAGTTTAAGTGACTTGATCCTCTTTTGTAATTTGGAAAGTATTTGGCTTAGTTTCTGATTCAAAAACTTGCATTTCTTGCAGAACTTCCTGTGTCAAATTTCACACACAAGCCAACAAATAAAAACTACTAAAAATTAGAAAAACTCCCTTGTTTGAACTTAGTAAAAGTCTAAAGCAGATCATTAATTTGAGTTCCCACCACCGAGAAGGAGGAAAATGCCTCCTTTGAGGATGCGATGTCAACATGTTACTGCCTCGGTGCTACTCCATATCTATATTTCATATCTTTAGACGAAGCATTAAAGCGCATTTTAGCAGCTTAAGTGCCTTGGACAGTGCTCTACCTATAGTGTCGGAGCAAGAGCTTGAGTTTGCCTGGAGCGCCCCTTTACACCGCATTGTGTTTTGGGGTTGTGAGCTCCTGGGTGGTGTCATGGACAGTGCTATCCCGAAGTACTAGCGCCAGAGCCCCTTGGAGGATTGGTAACGGGAATGATGATCCCGACACATCTGTTGTAAGACTAAGCTAAAGATAAGCATGGGGGAGAAAAAGAAAGTTTTAAACCAAAAACATGCCCTTATAAATGTTGGCTTTTCACAAGCACGGACACAAGGTTTTAAAGGATATTGTAAGTTGCGAATCAGATTCAAGAGCTAGAAAAATCCTAAAACCAGAAATTTCAAGTCATCTAAATTAACAAGGGGTTAATTTAGATGACTTGAAAATTCTGGTTTTAGGTTAATTTGTGAATTTTCTGGAGGATATATTGATCCCATTTTGTCTAATTTTTGGATCCAAAAATAAATCCCGATGTTTATCCTTAACAGATCCCATGCCTCCTGTATTTAGATCGACCAAGGTACCTTAAACTTTTTCTCCTCAAAAGCTGAAAAAAATAGATTTCCCAAAAATTTCGTTTTCCAAAAAATTAAAGTTTTGCTAAGAGACTAGCAAAAGATAAGCATGGGGGTGTGATAAACACCAGTTTATCATTATTCTTATGCATTAAAATAAACCTAGCTCTTAGGATTATGCTCCGCAAATGGGTTTTTGGGTTGCATTTAGGCATAAATTAGGTTAGGCATGCATTGCATTTTTCTATTGTGTTTTTAATGTGTTTTTGTGAGTGTTAGGGATAAACAGATTGATCTAGCTCAACATAACTGGAATTCAGCTCACCTGAATTAGGGTTAGCTCATCCTAGCTCCATTCAGCTCATCTCAACGGAATGGCAGCTTAAGAGAGCTTATCTTAGCTCACCCTAGCTCATGTCAGCTCAGATACAGCTCAACTTAGCTGAGTCTAGCTCATCTCAGCTCCCATTAGTCCACAGGGAGCTCTAGCTAGATCAGTTGAGTTGACTGGAGTTCACCCCAGCTCAGGTCCAGCTGCATCCAGCTCCACTCAACTCCAGCCAAGTGAAGATGACTTCATTCCAGCTCAGGAAGCTTAAGTTCAGCTCCCGGGGAATCAGCTTATCTCAACTTAGTTGAGCTAAGCTACCTTAGCTACCTTAACCAGCTTGATCCTCCCCGAGAGCACCAGACCCATCTCATCTCAGCTCATTATAGTAGAAGCCAGCTCACTTTAGCTTGGCTTAGCAACTAGCAAAGAACTAGCAAGCTAAGCCAACTAGAGTAGCTCCATGCCAGCCTCTTTAGCAGCTACCAGCTCCATTTCAAGCTCCAGACTTCTCCTCCTCAGCTCCTCTCTTCAAACCCTAGCTCACATTACCTACTCCTCTACTCCATAGCTAGCTAAGCTAGCTTAGCTTAGCTTAGCTTAGCTAGCATCTAGCTCCCTGGCCATCCACCACCTTCAATTCAATTCTAGCTAGTTCCACCAACTACGCTCACCTAAGCTTGCTATCCTACTCCAAGTTGGCGCCACCACCTAGCCACCTCTTCACCCCATCATCACCACCAAAAGGCACCAATTTTGGCACCAAAACCTAACCCTAACTACCCCCCTTTTTGGCACCAACATCCAGCCCCCATATCCACCATACACCTAACCCTACAACCACATCTAGCCATCCACCTAACCCCCCTTCTAGAAGCCAAAAGTGGCGCCAACTCTAGGTGTCTTTTGGCCACTATAACCACCCCCTTAACACCCTTTAAGGTGGCGCCAACTAACCCTAGCCCTAAGATCATTCTAACCACCCATAACCACCACCAAACTCCATCCTAGCCCTCCACCTTTTCATGCCAACTACCCCCCTCTCCACCTCTACATAAACCCACCATATCACCACATAAAAATCATCCTCCATTAGTGTTTAATTCCACCTACATCCACCTACACCTACAACCAAGAAGAAGGAGTAGAGAAGAAGATTAAGGGGGCACATCACTAGCCCCTTTGGTGCCTTCTTCTCCCCACTTTCTTCAACTTGTGCCACACCAAGGAGGAGGAGCATTCTACTTCAAGGAGGATGGCCAGGCAAAGGTGAAGGACCTAGGGTGGACGTCCACCCTTGGAGGAGGAAAATTAAATGTGGTAGCTCCCACCTTGGAGGACATCATTTGGAGGAGCATCTCACGCCAAGGAGGAGTTGTCTTTTCAAGTCAAGGAGCTACTTGGCTTGGAGCAAGAATCCTTCTTCTTCACCATCTATCTAGAGGATTTGTGTTTTATTTTTCTTGTATTTTCAAGTAGAGTAGAAGCATTCCTCTCTAGGTTTTGTGTAAACAATTTTGCTTTAATTCAAATTGCCTTCTTTCAATTTTTGTTGCATAACTTTTTACAATTTTTGCCTAGCATTTGTTTCACTCCCTCTCCCTAATTATTCTAGGCCTCCACGTGCCTAGGGTTAGCTTTATTGAATTAGGTATTAGTTATTTTCTAGCTATCAACAAAAACTTGCATGTTACCTTTATTTCAAAAATCTATAAAAAGCATATATTGAAAAGATCAAAAAGAAAGTTGAGTTTCACCTTTAAAGCAAGGGATTTTGATTTACAAACTTGCCTCCTTAGACGACCCTAGATACTCCCCTATCTAGGAGTAGAAATTTAAAAGCATATTTGATTTCGCATGTTACAACGAATTTAAAAACCCTAAATACAAATCACGCGATTTTTCGCATTAGATGGTCGGAGGCAGCGTGAAGATTGGTCGATCATCATCGCCGGAGGAGGACAGGTGGGGTATGATGGAGATGTTTGTTCGGTGGTGGAGAAGGTGTGGGGACCAAAAAGTGGGGTATAGGTAGTAAAAGATAGGTTTGATGGTAAAAATAGTTGTTTTTTTTTTAAAAGATGATTAACAAAATAAGTAAAAGCATTTCAGGTAACTAATCACAGTGATTAAGGTCGGTTAAGGAGATTAGGAGTGAGATTCGAGGTAAAAAGATCGCAATCTCGAAAAGTGAATCCACCCAATTTTGGTCAATCAAAACTAGTTTTTAGTCGATCAAAATAAGAAATGATCAATCAATTAAGTTAATTGGTTGATCAGAGTTTGAACGATTGGAGGGAAAATTCCCACTCAATTGGATTGGTTGATGAAACAACTAAGTTGATCGATCAAAGCTCAAATTTTTGGAGGAAAATTTCACGCCAAAGAATTTGGTCGATCAAACAAGGACTTTGATCAATCAAAAAGTTTTGGTCCATCAATTTTAAAAAATTAATCAATCAACAGAGTAAGACAGATCAATCAAACATATCAATTAAGTTCTTTTAGTCTTGATAAACCTAGTGAATGTCAAATTAGGTTAAACCTTTCCTTTGGCAATGGTTTTGTGAAGATATTAGGTAATTGATTTTCTATTTTAATAAATTCTAGGTTAATTTCTTCTTTTTAAGACAGTCTCTTAAAAAGTGGTGTCTAACATCAATATATTTAGTCCTAGAGTGTTGAACTGGATTCTTAGACAAGTTTATGGCACTAGTGTTGTCACACAGTATTCTGTTATTCTTGTAAGATAGGCCAAAATCTTGTAAGGTTTGTTTCATCCACAATAGTTATGAACAAGCTAAAGATGCAGCTACATATTCTACTTCAGTTGTTGAAAGTGAAACAATGTTTTATTTTCTAGAGAACCAAGAGACTAGGGAATTTCTGAGAAATTGACATGTTCCACTAGTATTTTTTCCATCTGTAAAGCTACCCGCATAATCAACATCACAAAAGGAATATAATTCCAATGTGTCTAACTTCGGATAGAAAAGTCTTAAGTCTTGTGTGTTGTTTAAGTATCTAAGTATTCTTTTAATACCATTTAAATGTGTTGTTTAAACTCATTTTCAATTAGATAAGTTTTTAATCTGTCGTATCAAGCTTGTGGAGCTTGTTTTATGCCATATAATGCTTTGTTTAGTTTGCATACATAGTCTGGATATTTAGCATCTTCAAAACCTAGAGGTTGCTGATGAGAGGCTTATCATGGCTTCTAATTACCCTTAATTAACTAGTTTCCCTAGTTAATTAGCTAGGAATATACATATATAAGGGTTAATTATAGCATAAGGGATAAAGTAATAAAGGACCTTAAAATATGTTAAAAATGCTAAATTATCAGCCAGTTAATATTATTAATAACTTAATTAATAAATGGACTCGAAATATCATTAATTAGTTACCTAATTAATATCTAATTTAACTGAAGAATAATTTATACTTAAGTATGTAATAACTTAAGTAATTTAATCAATTAAATAAATTAAGCTAAAAAGGTCATATATAACATTTATCTAATTTATAATCATATATAAAATGTTAAAAAAGAATTAAATTAAAATAAGTCTTGAAAACCTCAGTTTAAGTTTTAGTCCCTAGGTTTCATTACATGAGTCCTTTTTATGCACATAGGTCCTTAAGTTTTCCTGAGAATAGGTCCCTGTGAACGTAGCGTTTCTTTTTCCACTTCTTCCTCACATTGAACAACTGATGAGAGGCAGTGAAGACACCACCTGATCACCTCACATCTGGCGTCATTCCTTCCTCGCCAAGCTCTTGGAGCTTGTGCTCACCCTTTTCATTCGATCCTACGGTCTGGATGATCTCTAAATCCTATTTAGGGCTCAGCGATAACTTCACCGACGTCGGAGAAGACGCTGGAGGTTAAGCTGCACCTAAACGCAAACCCGTCTGGATTCAAGCCCCTTAGCCATAGCTAAACCCTATAAATAGGCTGAGCCCCTACGATTTGAGCATGATCAGCTCCCTTCCCCTCTCTAGCTCACCGTAGCTAGTCAGTAGGTTCTTCCGCAACTCTAGCATCTTCATTCTCCTTCTTGAGCACGGTCGCCGAGGACACGCTGCATCTCTCACCACCTCTTCCTCTCTATCGCCCTGCCAATGGCGACTGAGCACCCCACTCTCCCTCTTATCTCTGCTTCGATCAGTCGGAGCTTCTCTTCTCACCCAATCTAAATTTTGATCCTGTTCTTGCCTTGCCAATGGCGAGATCCCTCACTTCCTTCATCAGGTAAGTAGTCTTAACTTTTAGGAGTAGGATTAGTTAGGTAATTAGATAGAATTAGCTTAGTTTAGTTAGTTTCTGTAGCTTCGTCTCTAGCTCCGGTGAGGCCAATTCTGGCCTCGCAGGACTTCAATCCACTATCTCACGTAGCTAATCTTTTTCCTCTCTTCCTCATGATTCATCTACACTTCTTTCCCCTCCAATTTAGTGCCTATATCGCCTAAACCATCTCACCATCACCGACAACCTCCGTTATCCATGGCGGAGGTCCTCGACTTTAATTCACACTCATCTTGGGTCCTTCATCACCTTAGCACATTCTCAGGACCCTAATCCACCTTAGAATTCACCTAATTATCCATCTAACCACCTAAACCACTTCACACACACCTGGATATTTCACTGTCCATGGTGAAGTGTCCAGAAGCTATTCCATGCCCAATTAAGGTCCTACATCACCTCCTTAACTCCTAAGGACCTCTACGAAGCTTTCAATTGCTCTTATAGGGAAATTTACTAAAAATGCCCAAATTCCCCCTCATTTTTGAGCTTGTTGTCAATGGCGGCTCAGAGATGAGTTAATCACCTAATTAATTAGTCCACCAGTATCATCTCACTCCATAGAACCTTTCCCTTCACTTAATTGAGTGAGGGAAGGCAATCTGAACCCTGTCAAACTTAGAATGCCAGATCCTTGAATTCCACGAACAATCTTTTGTTCTGATCATTCTCTGAGCCAATTGGAGAGATCTTAGGATCAGTCTAGGTCTTAGGAAAATCTACAGGTCATTAATGGCCAATTTTATTGAATTTTTCATCTCTGTATATCAGAACTGGACTCACCGGAGCTCCGGCAAGCTCCGGTGAGCCAAAATCGCACTTCAACCCTTGATAGCTTTGAGGAGTTCCAGACTGCATCATTGAGGCTTAAGGATCATGAATTGGTGATTGGATCAGTATTTTAATGTCTGGAGCTTGTAGATGACCACTGTCTTCTCCAACTCTGGCAAAGTTGGAGAAGCTATTCCATTAGGTTTCAGACCTCGAATTTTAGTCCAAAAGCTTGAGTAGAGCCTGTTGAAGCCATCTTTGATCTTGATGGCTCTAAAATCCTCTAGGTTGTTCTGCCGAACAAGCCTAATTTTGTGCTCAGGAGGCAACGTCTGAAACCCTAACAAACCTGTTCAAAACATGGTTTTGAAGCTCTGAATCACTTCCTGGGGTTGAATCGAGTCGATCTAGGTGCTCAATTTGATCTAAGAAAACCTAGAATAGAAAGTCAACTCTGAGCTTGATTTGGTCAACTCTGGGTCCAATTCGAGGATTAACTAACTAACTATGTGAAATCAATGTTTCAATTGAATTCTTGGACTATCTGGAATGTTTTAGAGTTGATTAGAATGAGTTGGATTGAGGATTTTAGGTGTTTTGATTCACTGGTCAGTATGGGTTCATTTGAACCCATTACTGTGTTCTTCAAGTTTTTGGTGAGATTTAAATGCCAAATCCACCTAGATTGAATCATAAAAACCTGTTGAGGTTGTTTAATTATGTTCCAGAGGTCTTTCTCTCCCTGTTGAGCCTTTAGAGTTCAAAATGGAGCTCTGAAGCTCCTAAACGAAGCTCATGAGCTTCTTCATCTTCCTAAAGCTATATAGGACCTCCTATCTTCTCCATTAGGCATAGAATTAACCTCTAAGGTCAACTAGACCCTCAGCAGAGAGGTATAAGCCTTCTTGCAGGTCATACGACCTGAAAGCTCCTCACTGCAACCATGAATGGCTGTGTTGCAATGCTTCCTTCATCCTTCAAATCGAAGGGTAGAACATGGTCTGCACATCAAATTGATGTGTGTTTCTGATAGAGTACAACAAGAGCTCTTGATCGAGCCTTTGCTTGATCGGTTTGGTGAACGGAGTTGGCCAGAATCGAGTCTTGAAGATCGGCTTGGATTGGACAAAGTTAGTCCCACATCGGTAGTTCTGGAGGTGTTGCCTTGCTATAATATGATTTTGTGCATATGCCTTCTCGGTCATTAGCGCAGGGTGCGAAATGAAATGAAACTAATTTGGGTGCAGGTGCATGCGTTGCACGTGCCTACGCATGGGTGTGTGTGTGGACCTGTGAGCGTGGGCCCGTGAGTGTGCGTGGACCTGGGAGGCTGGTTACTGTGCATGAGCTTGAATTCGAAAATAAGCCACCTAAGAAAAACTAGGCTTGAACTCGGTAGGGTCTGATCCCACCCTCTAGGGGGTGCTGCGTATCCCCGACCGGTCTGAGTCGCCAATAAGAAAACTAAATTTTTGTAATTGAAGGCTTAATGGCTAAGTGTGGACACGGGGCACAATAAAGAAGATAAAGAAAGAAAGGAAGAGAACAAAGACAAGAGCTAAGGAGGAAAAGATAAAGGAAAACCAGGAATGCTTAGGGAGAATTAAAGAAGAAGAAAAGGGCTGACGAGAGAATGAAGAAAAGAGAGAGAAATCAGACGTCTTGTCACTACTTTTAAGATGTCTGATTTTCCCTTATATTGCACTTTTGTATTCTGTTTTTGTTATTTTGAGCTCTCAACGTTGTACAAGACAAATAAACTTCTTGTATATCATTTCCTTGCCTTAATCTCTTGTAAATAGACCTAATTGATTTAATAAACATGTTTACATGATTGTTAATGTTATATTTCTCTTGTAAATGTGTTCTTTCTAATGTAATGTTGCATGTGCTAATTTGATATATTTTTTATGTGATATTCATGTACTTAAAGTATTTTAATTATAATCTAATTGATTAAATAGTTAGTAATTTATGCTTAGGAATTAATGGGAATTAAGCTTACTATTATGCCTCCCAGTGAATGACCTGGACTCAACCAGCTAAAAAGAAATAAAAATCTAAAATGTTAGGTTAATTTGACCCTCTACTACACTCATGACATTAATTCGAGTTAACCTAAGTTACTTTCTCATGAAATTAATTAAGCTTAAATAACCTAATTAACTGTGTTGAGGATTTGACCCATCAGTTGTTTAACATAGACTTCCTCTTTAGAAATGCATTTTTGACATCCATCTGAAAAAGTTTGAATTCCATATGGGCGGCAAGGGCTAATAGCATTCTAATGGATTCTAGGCAAGCTACAGGTGCATATGTTTTATCAAAATCTATTCTTTCTTCTTGATTATATCCTTGGGCCACAAGTCTAGCTTTCTTTCTAACTACTCCTGATTCATTAAGTTTATTCCCAAAGATCGACTTGGTTCCTATAATGGTATGAGAGTCAGGCTTTGGAACAAGTTCCCATACGTGATTTCTTTTGAATTGATTCAACTCATCTTCCATTGCAATAATCTAGCAATTGTCAGAAAATGCTTCCTTAACATTTTTGGGTTCTAATTGAGAAACGATTGCAGTGAAAGCTAAAGTATTAAAGGAAGATCTAGTTTGAACTCCTTTAGACAATTCTCTTATCACCAATTCTTTTGGATGATCTTTCACATAGGAAATATCTTTGTGTAGTTCATTAGAAATATTTTCTTCAAGAATGTTTGACGGGCCATCTATTAGATAATTATCATCATTGTTTGCAGAAGATTTAGGTTGAGCTAGTGTTTCATTGAATGAAATATGCATAGTCTCCTCAACAACTAAATTCTTCTTGTTAAAAACTCTATAGGCTTTGCTTCTGGTTGAGTAACCTAAGAAAATTCATTCTAAGCTTTTAGCATCAAACTTATCAAGATTGTCTTTGGTGTTAAGTATAAAACATCAACAGCCAAATATCATGAAGTAGGAAATTCTAGGTGTTCTTCCATGATAGAGTTCAAAAGGCATTTTCTTTAGGATTGATCTAATCAGGGATCTATTTTAGATATAGCAAGTAGTGTTTACAGCCTCTGCCCAAAAATATTGAGGTAGCTTTAACTTGCACAACATTGTGCTAGCACACTCTTGCAGGATCCTATTTTTCCTTTCAACTACACCATTCTGAGGTGCGGTTCTAGGGAAAGCAAATTCATGTTCTATCCCATATTGATCACAAAAATTAGAAAAGGATTCATTCTCAAATTCTCCATCGTAATCACTTCTAATCCTAATCACTTTAGATCCTTTTTCATTTTGTAGTCTTATAACTAGTTTACTAAAGGCATCAATGGTTAAGTCCTTACTTCTTAAGAAAGATACCCAAGTAAATCTAGAGAAATCATCAATTATGACTAAACAATATCTGCACTCGCTTAGGCTTTCGGATTTGGTTGGTTCGAACAAGTCTAAGTGAAGTAGCTCCAGAGGTTTAAAGGTGCTAACTATCCTTTTTTGGCTACCAACTTGACAAGAATCGCAGATTTGCTTTTCTTGAAGTTGATCTTTGGCAGACCTTTGAAAAGCTTATGCATCACAAATCTACTAATGTTTCCCATGTGAACATGACCTAGTCGTCTGTGCCAAAGTGTTGCCTCTTTGTCAGATACGACAAGACATTCAAGATTGTCGCATTTGTTGAAGTTGACAGTAGACATATCTTTATGCCTGTTTCCTTTGAGAAGACTTTGTTTTGTTTCGTTATCCCATATTTTAAATCCATTCAATGTGAAAGTGATTTTATATCCTGTATCACATATTTGGCTTACACTTAGAAGATTATGTTTTAATCCACTAACTAAATGTACATTATCAAAAGAAGTGGATGAGTTACCAATTTGGCCAGTACCAATAATACGACCCTTGTGGTTGTTCCCAAATGTGACCGTATCACCTTCCTGGTAGTGAAGTTGTAGAAATAGGTCTTCCTCTCTGGTCATGTGCTTGAACATCCACTGTCCATGATCCATCTCCTTTCTTCTCGTTCCTGTCATTGGTTTGTGTTTGTGAGGTCTTAGTTTGGTTGATCTATAGAGTGGCTTCAATGTTCCATTGATTTGTTAATATGTCAACTTCTTATAGTCTACTTGACCTACAAAACAGGATTACAATAGTTCTTTTGGTACCCATTTTTGTTTGGGTCCACGGTGGTTAGCTTGTGCTGCCTATTTAAGCGAGCTACCTTTCTTCTTGTTTTGTCTAGAACTAGATGCTTCATGATCGTTTTTAGGTATATAGCCTAACCCAAATTTTGTGGTGCTCTGGATTTGTATTCTTAATAGCTTATGCAAGTTTCTACTACCTTTAGTGAATTTAGCTAGATCATTTAAGACAATAGCAGAATTTTCTTTTAGTTTAACTATATTTACCTTTAAATTGTCTATATGTGATTTTAATGAGGTGATTTCAGCAGATAACTCTTTATTTCATTGAGTAAGCATATCTTTTTGTGCTCTTTCTTACCCTAATGCTTTTGCTAGGTTTTTATTTTCTAATTTCAAAGACTTAGCTATGTCATGCATCTCAAAAAAGCTTCTAATAACTCATCTTGTGAGAAAGAGGTTACCTCATCTTCTAGAGCCATTGGTCCTAGAGGAGCTTCTTCACTGGAGGTTTCTTCTTCTTCTGAACTCGAGTCTGATTCATCCTATTTTTCTGTGAAAACCTTTTTCTTTCCTTTCTGGGAAACTTCTTTTCTGACACCTTCTTGAGAAATGGACAATCCTTCTTGATATGTCCTTTTCTTTTGCAATTGTAGTAGGTGATTGCATCTACTTTGGATTCTTCTTTCTTCTTCCTCCAGCTCCTTTTATTTTTGAGGAACTTTCTGGAGAGAAGGCTATGTCTTCCTCTTCTTCTCCGCTTGATGAATCTTCAGACTATTGATTGGCTTCAAGGGCTACGGTCTTCTTCTCGATTCCTTCATCTTCACTCTCCTTCATGTGTTGGAGCTAGACTTCATAAGCCATCAGACTTCCAATAAGATCGTCTAGTTTCAGAGTGGAGAGATATTTTGACTCTTGTTGTCTTTGTCTCCCAATCACTGGTAAGTGATCGAATGATCTTTCTTACCAAAGCTTCATTCTTTATATCATGATCTAGATTCTGTAGGGAGTTTATGATATCCATGAATCATATGAACATCTCTTTCATTGACTCCCCCTTCTTCATCCTGAAAATTTCATAATTTTGAGTTAGTAAATTAACTCTGGTTTCTTTTACTTTTGACATTCCCTCGTGAGTGACTTCAAGGATGCTCCAAATCTGTGAGCTGTCTTACAGGCTGAGACTCTGTTAAACTCCACTCTGGAGAGCCTGCAAAAGATAGCGTTCATGGCTTTTGCGTAATGTGATGAGAACCTCATTATGAGTCCTAACTAGCTTATTTTGACCTAAGAAAGTGAACAAAAGCTCCTATATAACCTAAAGGAAGGCCTAATTCAAGGGATTACTGTTCTGGGAAGAAAACATGAACTAAAGGATAAAACTACAATTTTACCATTGTAGTACATCGACAGGATTTCTCATGGGCTAAACATAGGTCAATTGGACTTAATAAGAGGAAAAGTAGGATGGTTCAGTCAGAAAAGGGTTATTGTGAAATTTAAGAATTAAATGACATTCTGTAACCCTAAACCAAACCTACTTAATTTCACAAGGTTCTGGTCAAGATAAAAATTAATTAAATACTCTAAAATTCATGGAAAAATATCCCCTATGGTTTAGAACCTTCAATTTGGCCTTTGAAACCTATTTTGACCTAGATAGGGGTCCTAGCTCAGTATTTGACCTAATTTGGGTTTTTGTGCAAAATATCTAGTCAATTGTGGTCAAACCTAAAATCCAACTTCACCATTAGATTCCTTGGGTCCAAATTATGTTTGTACCAAAATTTGGGCCTAAGGGAAGGTCACCTTGACCTACTTTGCAAAATAATCCACCCAATTACATTTTGGCCCCTAACTTTTGAAAACCCTTACGTAGACCCCCCTATCTTCCTGGCCACTCTTTGCATTTAGGTCCCTCCGTCATTACAGCAGAGGAATCCTACTCCGACTAGGATTTGAGGAGGATATCTCCTCGAATCCTCAGAGATCTCCTCCCAGATTTGGAAGGGAGATTCTCTGAGGAATTCCCCTCCGTTTGAGCAGGATCCCAAGATCGGATTTACACCAAATCTCTCATGTGAACGCTCGAGAGATTTGGGTGTCTTGCGCACCTTCCATCTCCGATGAGATCTTTGCGCTTGGAGGCTTGCCTTCCAAGCACGAAGGTCTCGGCCAGCAGCTATAAATGGACCCCCAATCCTTGCCACATCTTCTAAGCTTGAATTGGCCTGAGAATTCCCCCAAATTTCTTCCTCCCTCGTCTCCGGCCAGCTACCCGCAAGCTCCGGCGATCCCTCCTCCCTCTTCTCGTTGCTCTGCCACAATACCAGTGGCAGAGTTAACTCCGCCTTGCTCCTCCGCATCGTGTTGTACCCATGCGCGCCTCTCCGACTTCTTCCTCATCGCCGTCATCCTCTTTTGCTTCAGTACTGACTTAATCTCTCTCTTTTGCTGTGTTTGTCTCAGGGGAAGAAAAGGAAAGAAAAACAGCCGCATAACAACCACACCAAGGAATAGGTAAACTTTCATTAAGCCCTCTCTCTTAATCCCCTCAAAGTCTGAAAAGGAAAACAAAGAAAAATCAATCTAGGGCTACCTATTTCCATATTTAGTAATTCACCAAAGTTGCCTAATTTTCATTTCAACATATTTTGAATTGCACATCCAATTAAGGTAACTTGGGATAAAACCTTCTTGATTGAGCCCTAGATACCACTTTTTAGGCAACTAAAGTGGACCAAATAGAGCCAACCTAAGGATTTCAGTCTAGGATTTTAGAGACACATCTCCTCTTAAGAAAAGAATAAAAAATTTTCAAAAAGAGGTGTGCCTAAGCCTTGTTTGAAGAGATTTATCCAAGAGAAACACTAAGCAAATCAAGCTCTTAATTCAGTTGAACCCTAAAAGAAAGGACCTAAAAGCTCTCAAAGGAACAAAGAGGTGAAGTTGATCCTTTGGGTCAACCAACCTTAAAATTAGGTCACTTTTTGCAGTCAAAAGGCTTAAAGTTCAAGTGGAACCCTAAGCACCTTGATCTTAACTAAAAGTAGTAGACTTAAGAGGTCAAGGTCCCCATTCTAGTCTACTTGGAATCTCAGTGACAAGAGAGGTCGGGTGGGGGAGACCTTGTAACTCGTGGGGATGCTCTATCGTGTAGGGGTCTTTGCGGGACTCTCCCTCTCTGGCTACCCAGGTATTTCTCAGGTGGACGGCCTTTCTGACTAAGGGGTATCATCTTCCCCAAACCTCTATAGTGACCCAACATTTTTTGGGTGTCTCGATTGGGTCCATCACATTATGATCTCATCAAATCCTTCGGTGCATGTTTGGTAGGAGGTCCTTAAGACCATCCTTAAGACCTCCTTTAGAAATTCACTCCCGCCGAGGCCAAGCCTCAACGCCCTTGTTGTGCAGCAACCCCACCACATAGATCTTTCCTCTGATTTAGGACCAAGTTCTCCTTCTTCTTCCATCATGGCACGACCCATTGAAGAAGAGAACAACCTTGAGCACCAACTTCAGTGCCTAAATGATCTCTTCCAAAACTTTGTAAACCCGTCGTAGCGTCTTATGATGCGAGATCACTATAATCCTATTGTAGTGGCAGTTGAGCCTCGAGTCTGAATCCCGACTGGAGGTCCTGATTCTGAACTCAAGCCCAATATGATTCATGCCATACCGAAATTCCATGGGCTTAACTCCAAGGATCCATTCCAGCACATTAAGCAGCTCAAGCATCTGGCCTAGACCTTCGGGTCAGATGCACAAAATTGGGATATTCTACTCATGAAGATGTTTTCTTTCTCCCTTATGGACAAGGTTGCTCATTGGTATCAAACTCAGACTCGTCCGATCAACACCTGGGATGAACTTCAGTCCGAATTTTTGAAGTTCTTCCTCGTTGGCCGGACAAATGCCTTGCGCCACCAGATCACTCATTTCACTCAACAATCGGGAGAACCTCTTCATGAGGCATGGGATCGATTCTTGGATTTCATGCGAAAGTGCCCCCATCACGGAGTTCCTAAATGGGAACAAGTTCAGTCTTTTTACTAGGGACTCCATGAAGACATTCGATTATTCGTCAATGCAACCTGCAGAGGAAACATCATGGGTCAACATGAGGACACAGTGTGGGAGATTCTCAAAAATATGTGCAAGAACTCCATCAATAATGACTCCATGGGCTTATTCGATCAGATGAATGCCCGTGCATCGACGAATCTTAGGGGAGCACATGAGATACAGGACCTGTCCACATCCGTTGACTTGGAACTGATGGCCAGTCGGTTGGACAAGGTTTCTATCATAGAAAAGAAGGTGGACGAGCTGACTCGGCATCTGCAGCGAGCCACCTTTGCGCAGAACTCTTTTGCACAGCCACCTCTCTCGAGGGAAACTGTGCAGAACATCTATCATTGATCTTCTCAGGGGATGGACTCGTATCCACCCCCGTCTGACTCTCAAATCGGAGGGACCTCCGATCCACTCTATTCTAGTTAGGGAACTTTGAACCCTCATATTCTGACTTTCTTGAGGCCCCTTAGACCTGCGAGGACCTCAACACCATCCAGAATGACCCATTCTCCAATATCTACAACCCTGGATGGTGAAATCATCACAACTTCCAGTGGACGGGAAATTCTTAGACTCAAATACCACCTTATTAACCCCGTCCACAAGCTCCTCGTCCATATCAGCTGCCTCAGCCTCGGCCCAACCCCACCTATCAATCTGGGCCAAACCAAGATCAAATGACTCTTATCCTTCAAGCATTGGCTGACATTCAGAAAATGAATGCAGCAATGTAGAAACAGCACAAGGACGAGATCACAGAGGTTCGCAATCAACTTACCCAAATGGTGAATTCCCGCCAACCTGGCACCCTTTGTTCGCAACCTTTGCCAAGCCTAAATAACGTGCTGACCTAGAGGCGCGTTATGAACCCAAATCCAGGCCACACACATATGATTTATCAGGCCCCTTCCATTCCATTACCCGACGGGATGGAAGCTTCGACATCCTATGCGGGATTTCAGTAGCAGCCACCCATCTTACCAAACCCAAACCAAAACCAGGCAGGATTAAACTCCTTAACAACTCGTAGTGGTAAAGCAACCCAAGACTCACATTATCCAAACCACTCCAATCCTGATAGTAACCTGAGCTCCAGGATAGTTATCCAGGATACCCCTATCCTAGATCAAGAACCTGGACCTATTCTAGAGGAACCAACCAGGGTTCCATTTATCGAGACCTTGACCAAGGGAAAGAGGATAACCAAACCCGTGGCTCTTAAGGAGGATCTGGTCAAGGTCTTTGAATAGGTCTAGATAAGCATCCCCTTGATGGATGCAATCTGCCACGTACCGGCATACGAACGTTTTCTGAAAGACATGTGTACACCCAAGGGTAAGCCGCGAACCAAAAGTGGGAGTCCGATTATACTGTCAGAGCAAGCCAGCTTTGTAATCTTGAGTAAACTCCCACCCAAGGCTAAAGACCCAGGTACTCCCCTGATTTCATGTAAAATTGGTGAAACCCAATTCGACAGAGCCTTGTTAGACTTAGGTGCCTCCATAAACCTAATACCTACATCCCTCCTTGACCACCTTGAAGAGTCTGAACTTAAACCAACTGAGGTGACATTGCAGTTAGCCAATAGATCCATCAAGTCACCTAAAGGAATACTTGAGGATGTCATTGTTAGGGTATGGGATTTCTACTTCCCGGTGGATTTCATAGTTCTAGATATGGATGTACCTGAAAACCCAAGGGATACACCGATTATATTAGGGAGACCTTTTCTAGCCACTGCTAGGGCCAACATAAACTGCGAGGAGGGCCAAATAGAATTAAAATTTGGGAACCAAACTATAAAGATTGACATCTTTAAGGCCCAACAAGGGATCAATTGCGGGGTTATAGAACAAATATGTGATATCAAAGTCGTGGTTGATGAACTACATACCAAGGACAACCTGATTATCTTTGATCAACCACTAGAAGATCAAAACCCGTAAACAGAGGAGTCTGAACCTGATCTTGACACACCCATGACTCCTACCCTTGTCCCTGAGACACACTCTGAACTGCCCACTGCTGCTGATAACCCCATCCTGGAACTCAAGCCCCTTCCCGATCATTTGAAGTACGTCTTTTTAGGTTCCAATCAGACGTTTCCTGTGATTATCAACTCTCAACTCACACCTGACCAAGAATCTCGTCTGATTACTGTTCTCTAGCAACATCATAGAGCCATTGGATGGACTCTTGATAACTTGACTGGCATAAGCCCCTCTTATTGCACACATCGAATCTACACTGAAGAGGGTGCACGACCTTCGCGAGAGATGTAGAGACGTTTAAATCATAATCTGTAGGAGGTCATGAAAAAGGAGATCATTAAGTGGTTAGATGCAGGGATCATCTACCTTATCTCCGACAGTTGCTGGGTGAGTCCAATCCAGGTTGTGCCTAAGAAGGCCGGACTCACCATCATCACGACTGAAACCGGAGAGGTTATACCGACCCGAATAGCTAACTCGTGGAGAGTCTGCATTGATTATAGAAGACTCAATTCCTCCACGAAGAAGGGCCATTTCCCACTACCATTTATTGATTAGATCCTTGAGAAACTAGCGGGAAATAGGTTCTTCTGCTTTCCTGATGGGTACTCCAGTTATAACCAAGTGGCAATCCATTCATAGGACCAAGAAAAGACCACGTACACCTGCCCCTTCAGGACGTACGCATTCTGAAGGATGCTGTTCGATTTCTACAATGCACCCGCGACTTTTTAGCTGTGCATGCTTGCCATATTCTCAGATATGACAGGTGATTATCTGGAAGTCTTCATGGATGACTTTTCAGTATTTGGAGCATCATTTGACGATTGCCTCCAGCACTTGGTCCAAATACTCAGGCGGTGCATCGATGTGAATCTAGTTCTTTCATGGGAAAAGAGCCATTTCATGGTGCCTGAGGGAATCGTCTTAGGACATTTGATTTTGGAGAAAGGCATCTAAGTCAATCGAGCCAAGGTTAACTTGATTTCCAAACTCCCTATGCCTAGCTCGATTAAGGACATCCGATCTTTTCTAGGGCATGTCAGTTTTTGCCGTTGATTTATCCCTGATTTTTCAAAAATCGTGCACCCCCTGACTACTCTTCTCTCCAAGGATGTGCCTTTCGAAATCTCCAAGGAATGCACTCAAGCATTTGAGATCCTTCATGACTGAGTTACCCAAGCCTCGATCCTACAGTCCCCTGATTGGTTTCAACCCTTTGAGATTATGTGCGATGCATCTGACTTCACTGTAAGAGTGATTTTTGGGCAGAAAATTGACGGGAAACCCATGGTCATTTACTACGCTAGCAAAACACTTGACGAGGCTCTGCGTAACTACACGGTTACTGAGAAAGAGCTGCTAGCCGTAGTATTTGCCCTAGAAAAATTCAGATCATACCTCCTGGGTTCCCATGTTATCCTCTACTTAGATCACATAACTGTGAGGCATCTCCTGGCAAAGAAGGATGTAAAACCTCGATTAATCCAATGGATCTTGCTGTTGCAAGAATTTGACCTCGAGATTCGCGACAAAGTGGGAAAACAGAACGTGGTAGCTGATCACTTATCCCTCCTTCCTTCTGAGATCATTGACCCTTCCAGACCCATCACGGAACATTTTCTTGATGGGCACCTCCTGACTATCGATACAGGGCTTCCATGGTTTGCTAACATAGTAAACTACTTGGCATCACATCAGATCCCATCTGATTGGATAAAGGCCAAGAAGGACAAATTGCATTCCGATGCCAATTATTACCTTTGGGAAGACCTGCATCTATTCTGCATTGGTGCTAATCAAATTATTCGACGATGTGTCGCGGAAGAGGAAATCAAAGACATACTCTCTTTCTGCCATGACCAGGCATGCGGTGGACATTTTTCAAGACACAAAACTGCATCAAAAGTCCTCCAGTGTGGCTTTTACTGGCCCATAATTTTCAAGGATGCATACAATCACTGTAAGGCATGTACCCATTGCCAAACCTTGGGCAACATGAGCCATCGAGACATGATTCCTTTACAACCAATTTTGGTATGCGAGATTTTTGACATTTGGGGGATTGATTTTATGGGACCCTTCCCCATTTTGGACGACTTCGAATACATCTTACTCGTTGTTGACTACGTGTCCAAGTAGATCGAAGCCATTCCGACCTGAACCAATGATCACAAAGTTGTTATCGAATTCATTCATCGAAACATCTTCTCAAGGTTCGGGATTCCACGAGCAATAATTTTCGATGGAGGGACCCATTTCACAAACGCTCAGTTGAGGTCACTGTTGACCAAATACGGGGTGTCACACCGAATCTCTACTCCTTACCACCCCCAAGCTAATGGTCTAGCTGAGCTATCAAACCGGGAGATCAAGAAAATCCTCTAGGTTACTGTTCGACCAGACAGGAAGGATTGGTTGTCCCGACTTCCGAAAGCTTTGTGGGCTTATAGGACCGCCCAAAAGACCCAATTAGGTATGTCTCCATCCCAACTGGTGTACGGGAAGGCGTGTCACCTCCCCATCGAATTGGAACATAAAGACTATTGGGCAGTATGGAATTGTAACTTAGATCTTTCTAAGGCTGGAACCCATAGAAAGCTTCAAATGAGAGAGATCGATGAATTATGTCATGATGCGTATGAGAACTCGTGCATTTACAAAGAGTGGGTTAAAGCCTTTCACGACGAGCACATTTCCAGAAAGATCCTTCATCTTGGTCAAAAGGTTCTACTCTTTGATGCCCGACTCAAATTATTCCCAGGAAAGCTACGATTTAAGTGGATCAGACCCTACCTAGTCCAATAAATCTTTGGAAATGGAGCCGTTGAGATCAGTCCACTCAGCCACGATACCGAACCCTTCGTCGTGAACGATCAGAGACTCAAACCGTTCATTGACATGACCAATACAGATTTGGCTGAGACATCCTTTTCGTCCATTCTCCTTGAGCTCATTGCGCCCAGCCGATGGCGTAAAACTCAGCGCTTAACGGGAGGCAACCTGTCATTCTTTGAAAAACCCGAAACCTTTCCTGACATTTCTATGCTGAATTCATATTGTACTTTAAGGTTCATCCATTAGAATAGCAGACTCCACCTCAAGTACTCATACCGGAGTCTAGAAATTGTTCGCAATAGTCACCTTGACCCATTCACTCACCCAACACCTGTCTTAATGAATGAACTAAGCTGAATTTGAACCCACCTAATTTACAATGGGGACATTGCAAATCGTAGGCATGGGGGGGTATGAAAGTGCAAAATGTTATGAAAACTCATATCAAGAAAAGGTTTCAACAAAAAAATCACATATCACAAAAAAAAATACAAAAAAATTTAAAAATCTTGAAAAAAAAACAAAAAAACTGAGGGGGGAGAGAAAATTTTTGGGCTATACAAAACATGAGGAGGAAAAGAGCAAAATGCCAAAAAGGAGCAAGAAATGGAAAAATTGAAATAGTCATTAGTAAAAGATTAAGGGATTAACTGAAGTTCTAGACCACATCAAGGAAAAAAAAAGAAAAATGAAAAAAAGTGCTAAGGAGACACAAAAAGAGATTAGTAGGAACGCTGACTTTAAGCCTTTTGGGCTAGACTCTTAGGCTTAAAAATTCAAGTATCCGCTAAGATCTGGATATTCCCCAAGAGGTTGGGGAAAATGCGAAGCTTAAGTATTAGGTCTAAGGCTTAGGGAGTATTCGACCTTGTTAACTGACCTTTGGTTTGCGGGACTTGGTAACCTTATCACCCCAATCCACACATAGTCTGGTTTAGTGCGCATAACTATCAAAATCATGCAAAAGCATTTTAATGTTCTGAAAAAGTTGCCTAGATTAGGAGCGACCGATCAACACAAGTTGATTTGGACGAGTTCCTAGCATGGAGAGGCGGGAAATTCCCCTCGAAGATACGTAACAACATATCGTCTCCTCGGTGTTTGTCTCTTAGGATATGTACCGAGGGTAGGTAAGCACTCTGCTGGTTCAGATACCATGGGCCGCATTATCATGAAATGTCGATTGCCAGGGTTTGGATTCGACCACGGAACGCCATGGGTGGGATTATCTCAAAATCTCGAAAGCTAGGGTTCTGGGGGTTGCCATGGGCGGTGCTATCACAAAGCATCTATTGTTAGGGACCTTTGAGGATTGATGATGGGGACAAGGAATCTAATACAGACCGTGTTGAGAAGCCAATCTGAAGCTAAAAATGAAAATAAAAGAGAAAGAAAACTCTGTAAACAAATAAATCCTCTGTCTCTCTCTTACAAAAACGCACTGCAAACTGAATCAAGGCTAAAAATGTCTCAAGCACAGGTGTTTTAATCACGAAATCCAATAAACCCTAGGATAGTTTCTGTGGACCTTAAAAACCTTTGCGGAGGACTGAGGCTAAAGCGGGTCAAGTTTGGATTTTGGTTGGTACTTGAGTACCTTTAGGCCTATTGTCGGCATTTTGACCTAATCACAAAAGAAAAAGAAAAACCACTTATCACAACTGGTAAAAGAAACTCATGGTCTAGAATAGATGTTAAAACCTTGAAATTTTGCTAAGGGACTAGCAAAAGCTAGGCATGGGGGTATGATGAAAACCTCATCATGAGCCCTAACTAGCTCATTTTGACCTAAGAAAGTGAACAAAAGCTCCTACATAACTTAAAGGAAGGCCTAATTCAAGGGATTACTGTTCTGGGAAGAAAACATGAACTAAAGGATAAAACTACAATTTTACCATTATAGTACATCAACGAGATTTCTCAGGGGCAAAACATAGGTCAATTGGACTTAATAAGAGGAAAAGTGGGATGGTTCAGTCCAAAAAGGGTTATTGTGAGGTTTAAGAATTAAATGACATTCTCAGAGAATCACGGGTTGCTGGAGGAAGGCCAAAATTTGAATTCCCCTTTGGGCGAGAATAGCCGGATTGGATGGCTGGCTGCCTGAGGGGGCTCGGCGCCAGTGCCGATGACTCTGACAAATGGGCGGTATGGCATTCGCGATCTTGGCACAGGAAGGTGCGTGGCGTCCGTGTCCCTGATGAAGTTAGGACCCTGGGCAGGAGGGATTTTCAAGATGGTTGGGGCAGAAGTCGAAGGGAGGTGATTTGCTTTAGATGTTGGCTTCGGGGGCACTTGGTGGTGACCTGCCAATGACCACTGCTTTGTCTGGTATGTGGAGGATTTGGTCACAAACGGGACGCTTACCTGGCGACTTGCAGTGGTTCTGGGGGCAAGGATTGCAATACACCTTCGTGGCCTAGGGGTGAGCTGCAGATGCCCCTCCCACCTCCCCCCTCAACTCTCGGGGGACACGCTATGGATGTGGAGGTTCCCCCGACTGAGGATGTCAAGATAGCGGAGTTGGCTCTACGTAGTGCTTTGATTGGAGAAGTAATGATGGGTACCCTTTCGGTGGACAGAATTCGGCAACTGGTGAGATCTCTTCCTCTATCAACTGAGGCTTGGAAAATTACGATTATTTCTTCGTTGCGATTTGTGCTTTTTGATGTGGGTGTGGTAGATGTTGAAATTTATTGTTTTCATACTAGCATATTGGATGGATTATTAGTGATCTGGCAGCTGGTATCCCCCTTTGATGGCTCTCTGCTTGAGCGTCCCCCTCAAAGAGCAGCCTCCAGGTCTGGTGTTCTTGAGATCAGAGGTCTGCCTTTGCATCTAAGGTCTAGGAAGGTGGTGGAAAACATGATAGCTGGGTTTGCATCTGTGGCCGAGGAGCTGTTGTTGGTCTGACTGAAGGAGATGCTAGTGTTCTGAATGTGAGGGTGAAGGTCTTCGGGGCTGGTACCATTCCTAATAAACTGATCCTTAGATGTGGGGGTAGTTCTTGGATGCTCCTTTTGAATTTTATTGTGGCAAATAGAGAGGTCGTGCCTAGACATCGCCCCCCCTCTTATGCTGTGGTGCTGAAAACCAAAATTCCTCCCCTGCAACCAAATTGTGCTAATCAGGAAATGGTGGCAGAATGCTCTACAGATAGGGAATTAGTAGATGAGGTAGGGAGCCTGGGAGTTGTGGAGATGAGGACTAAAGCTTTGGCAGGTGTGGCTGAAGTACCTCTGATCCAAGACCTCCCCTCCTATGCTGAGGTGCTGAAGACCAAAGTCCCTTCCTTGCAACCAAATGGTGCTTGCCAGGAGGTGGTGGCAGAATGCTCTAAAAATAGGGAATTGGTAGATGAGGTAGGGAGCCTGGGAGTTGTGGAGATGAGGACTGAAGCTTTGGATGAAGTGGCTGAAGTACCCCTGATCCAAAAGGTAGCTACATTGGTGGATGTTGAAGGGAAGGAAATGAATATGTCTAATGAAGTTGTGGTTGAGGACCTGAAAACCCATCTTGGTGAGCCTGATGAAGGGATGGTAATGAATGTGATCAATGAGCCTGCTGATTCTGCTCTGGTGGACTCCTCTGTGAGCTCCATGAACTTGCAGATTTGTTCTCCTGTGGCTGATGTCGTGCACTCGAAGTCAAAGACTCCTTCTACTGCTAGGAGTGGGAAACCTCCCTACAAGTTGAGGCTAAGAATCACACTCCCACACAAAGTGTTGATGAATCTGTCATTGCAGCTGTGATGAAGGTTAGCAGAACTTCTGCAGCTAAGAAGGGGACAAACCTGACTCCAAAATGAAGGACCCGACCTGGAATGTGCGTGGGCTGCGCAATAGAAATAGGAGGGGGTCTCTACTTAGATATCTGCGTGAATGGGAAATTGACTGTGCCATCCTTCAAGAGACACACATTGATTGTGAGTCTGACAGGGCATGGGAAGAGATGAGGGCAGGGTCTGCAAATGACCTTGTGGTGGTCAACTCTAATGGCAGATCTGGGGGAATTGCCATTTGGTGGAAGAAGCAGCTGCTGTGCTTGGAGGTTTCTGTGGCTAGGCACCTTCTGACCTGTAGATTCAAAAGAGGCCAGGGGGACAATGTCTTCTATGTGACAGGTGTGTATGGGCCAAACGATCCTAATAGGAGGCAGGAGCTGTGGGAGGATTGGAACCTGGCTACAGACTTTGTAGGTGGGGGGGCTTGGCTTGTTGGAGGGGACTTTAATTGTACTTTAGTGGGGAGTGACAGACCTAATGGGGTGGTCAATAGCTCCACCACCGGATTTCAACTGGTGGTCCAAGCCTTGGGGATGTGTGAGTTTCCTTCATCAGGGGATGAATTCACTTGGAGGAATGGTAATGGGCTCATGTCCAAGATTGACAGATTTTTTGGCAATGCTAAGTTGATGGATCTCTTCCAGATGTCATTTGTTTGTGGTCTTGAATGCCCATTTTCTGACCATACACCCTTGGTGTGGGACAATGGTGAACAGGTGGTGGCTGGATCCTACTTTAAATTTAGGAAATCTTGGCTGAGGGAAACAGGGTTTAGAGACATGTTTGCCAGCTGGTGGAGGTCACAGTAGGGTGAAGGCACAGCCACCTCCAGACTGGCTTCTAAGTTTATGGCTTTGAAAGGTATGCTGAAGGAATATGGAGATATTATCTTAGTTCTCAGACATCAGAAGCGTCATGAGGCCTTGCTAAAAATTCAAGAACTGGATACCAAGGAAGCTGTGGACCATCTGTCTGAGCTGGACCTTGCTGATAGAAGAAGATGGCAGGGGGTGGTAATTGAAGAAAACCTGAAATTGGAGATGGATTGGAGGGAGCGTTCTAGGTAGCTATGGCTAAGTGAGGGGGATGCAAACACCAAATTCTTTCACCTGGCTGCTAGCTCTAGGAGAAGAAAAAGTCTAAACTGTTCAATGGTTATAGAGGGGCAGAGAATTACCTCCTTATCTGATATCAAAGTTGAGGCTGTCAGATACTTCAAGGAATCTTCAAGAGCTGCAAGTAGGGGCAATTGGAGGATGACAGCTAGTGATCTACCCAAGATTAATGCGTCTCAGGGGTCTAGCCAGATTGAACCCATATCTGAAGCTGAAGTCCTGAAGGCCATTAAGGATCTCAAATGTGAAGGATCGCCTGGTCCTGATGGAATCCAAGTGCTCTTTTACAAAGAACTGTGGGACATTGTGGGCACAGAGGTTATGGAAGTGATTAGAGAATTTCAAAGTGGCAATTTTGGCTTTGAAAGAATTAATAGATCTTATCTATTTCTTCTGCCAAAAACCTCGGGTGCTGAATCCTTCCAGGAATTTAGATCCATTGGCCTCTCTAACTCCTTGTACTTGGTGATTGGCAAGGTCCTGGCTAATAGATTAAGGCCTATGTTGCAAGATCTAATCCATCCTACTCAGTCTGCTTTCCTCCCTGGTAGATCTCTACAAGAATCTTTTATCTTAGCCCAAGAGATGGTTTGTGGCTGGCATAAGAGAAGATGCAAGGCCTTCCTTTGGAAGGTTGACTTTCGTAAGGCTTATGATTCTATCAGTTGGCCTTATCTCTGGGATGTGCTTAAAAGAAGGGGCTTTCCCTCTACTTGGATAGGCTGGGTTAAAAGATGTATTACCACAGCCTCCTTTACCCCTCTAATAAATGGAAAGCCCTGTGGTGCATGGATTCAGCCTCAGTGTGGCATTAGGCAAGGATGTCCCCTGGCTCCATTAATCTTTAATTTGGCAGTTGACAGTTTAGCTTGGTTTGCTTGTAAGCTTTCTGAAGCTGGTCTTGTCATAGGATACTCACTATCTTGTAGGAATAATCTCGCTCCCATTCTTCAGTATGCAGATGATACTATTTTTTTTGTTGAAGGATCCATGGATGGAGCATTGGCTCTGCATCATTTGGTTAATATCTTTGGTGAGCTCTCTGGATTGAGGTTAAATAGAGACAAGTCTGGTTTGGTTTGCTTTGGTTTACCTAAGGAGGAGCAAGAAGCCTTAGCAGCCATTCTGATGACTCCCCTCATTAGTCTTCCTATCAGATATCTTGGGTTGCCCTTGAGGTTTTCCAGGTTGAAGAAAAGTGATTGGAACTTCCTTTTGGACAAGATTTCTATGAAACTTGATGGTTGGCATAGCAGGTTCCTATCCAAAGGTGGAAGACTTATCTTACTCAACTCGGTGGTCACCTCCATCCCTGTCTTCTACTTTTCCATCTTCAAAGCACAAAGATCCATTTGGAAAAGATTGGATGTGATGAGGAAGAGATTCTTTTGGAAGGGAGCTAGACATAAGGGCAGTTTCTTGCAGCCTCTAAAGTGGGATTAGATCTGCTATCCTAAGGAGATGGGTGGTCTAGGGATCAAGTCCTTGCAACATTTTAATGATGCCTTGCTACTCAAATGGGCTGTTAAGCTGCTGCAAGGTGATCCGAAACCATGGTCTGCTCTGATTAAAGATAGATATGGAGCTTCCAACAGCATGCTATCCAGACTTCAGCCCAACTGTCCATCACCTTTCTAGAAACCTGTAACTAAGGCATTGACTGATCACTTCCATCTACTGCAACCGTCAATTGGAGATGGCAGGTCTTTCAGTTTCTAGAAGGAGGGATGGTCTGAAATGGGTGTCTTGAAGGAGCTTTATCCAAGAGCTTTTGTTGCAGCAGCTGACAAGGATGTCGCAGTCAGCAAGGTCTGGTCCTGCAGCAGCAGCAGTTGGAATCTGGATGGTGTGGAGTCCAGCAGAAGAGCTACCCAGTTGTGGGAAGAAAAGAGAAGGCTTATATTAGACCTTGAAAGCTTCAGACCTAGGCCTGGAATGGAGGACAGATATCTGTGGGAGGGGATTTATAGTGTCCAATCTGGCTATAACAAAATGTTGAACTTTGAAGAGGGATGGAGATATGATTCCATTGACAAGAAGATATGGTTGTTAAAAATTCCTCTCAAGGTACAAATTTTCCTTTGGCTATGCATGAGAGATGGGTTAATCACAAGTGATCTACGCCACAGAAGGTTGGGTATTGATCATCATGTGTGTTTTTTATGTGAGATGAGCACTGATAATGTAAATCAGCTCCTCTTTTCTTGCCTTGTCACTGATGTCATCTGGAGAAAAATTTTTCAGGAGCCATTACCAGAGTGGGATTCTATCTGGCATGGGTTTGAAGTGAGAGGGAAGCCACATGTCCACATGGCTGCTACTATTTAGTGTGTATGGAAGGCAAGGAATGAGAAACTTTTTCAGGAGAGGTCGGTATATTGTGAGAGTATTGTAAGAGAATGCTAGTCCCTCATACACTCTTGAGGATCCTTTTTGTAATCTCCCTTGCTTTGCACATAATATACTGTTCCGGATTGCTATCATAGGATGATAGCTCTCCTTTCTGTTTAAAAAAAAAAAGAATTAAATGACATTCTGTAACCCTAAAATAAATCCACTTAATTTCACAAGGTTCTGGTCAGGATAAAAATCAAATAAACCCTTTAAAATTCATGGAAAAATATCCCTTAGGATTTAGAACCTTCAAATTGGCCTTTGGAACCTATTTTGACCTAGATAGGGGTCCTAGCTCAGTATTTAACCTAATTTGGGTTTTTATGCAAAATATCCATACAAATGTGGTCAAACATAAAATCCAACTTCACCATTTAATTCCTTAGGTCTAAATTAGGTTTGTACCAAAATTTGGGCCTAAGGGAAAGTCACCTTGACCTACTTTGCAAAATAGTCCACCTAATTACATTCTGGCTCCTAACTTTTGAAAACCCTTGCGCTGGCCCCCTATCTTCCTCGCCACTCTCTGCAATCAGGTCCCTCTGCCATTACAGCGGAGGAATCCTACTCTGGCGAGGATTTAAGGAGGATATCTCCCCGAATCCTCAGAGATCTCCTCCCAAATTTGGAAGGGAGATTCTTTGAGGAATTCCCCTCCGTTTGAACAGGATCCCAAGATCGGATTTACACCAAATCTCTCATGCGAATGCTCGAGAGATTTGGGTGTCTTACGCACCTTCCATCTCCGACGAGATCTTTGCACTTGGAGGCTTGCCTTCCAAGCACGAAGGTCTCGGCCAGCAGCTATAAAAGGACCCCCAGTCCTTGCTGCATCTTCCAAGCTTGAATTGGCCTAAGAATTCCCCCAAATTTCTTCCTCCCTTGTCTCCGGGCAACTGCCCACAAGCTCCAGCGATCCCTCCTCCCTCTTCTCGTCGCTCTACCACAATACCAGTGGCAGAGTTATCTCCACCTTGCTCCTCCGTGTCGTGCTGTACCCACGCACGCCTCTCCGACTTCTTCCTCGTCGCCGTCATCCTCACCTCAGGATCTTCTTCCTCGACGATGGCACATATGCACTGCTCGTCCCCTCTGCCTCCCCTTCGTCCAGCTACTCGCAGATAAGTCCCCTTCCCCTACTCTTTCTTTTCCCCTTATCAATTTCTACAACCACGCCCCAACAAACACAGACCACTACCACCTTCCACCTCCGGCAGACCACCGGCGAGGTGCATCCACCACTCCACGCACTCACACGCTTCTCCAACCACCTCGACAGCATCGCCTCATCTCACTGATCACCATCCACTCCTCCACTGACCGCCACACACACCCTACACCCACACCCGACACACACACCTTCATGGCCATAGAGCGACCTAGGCATGTACGCCTAGGTCGCCCAGCGGCCAACCAACCCCCACCTCACCTTCGCCATGATACGGCGAAGCTTCCCAAGGCATTTAACAAGGCCGTAAGGCCATATTCGTGCATTTTAGGTTTAAGCCTCTGCCGCCATTAGCGAAGGCGTGAAGGAGCTTGCTCGCGAGCTCTAGGTCGTCCCACTCCAGGCTGAGATGCCCCAGGTGCGTGGAATCCCTCTACGAGTCATTCTCACCCAGCAATCAGGGCCCTCATTAACTATAGCTACCCCAATTAGATGAGAGCCTTCCTGCAGGCGTGCGAAGAAGCGGGTGGGACTTTAGTCCCACCTTGGAAATGCTTGGCACAGGTGTGTGCTTTTTATTATTTTTGTGTTTCTTTCTTAGCGCCTCAAGTAACACAGGGTGAGGTCCCTTGCCACCTCCACCTGCCTCGTTTGCGACGCACACCCATGCGGACCTGGTTGACTCATTTACCATGCACTCCTCGAGCACCACCCACGTCGATGCACCTGGACCCGGCCCGTATACTCAATTGGCTGGCTCTGGGAGAGCAAAGAGAGAAATAGAGAGAGAGCGACGCAAGGGAGGGTAGGTGTTGGAAAGTCGTAGATCACATTTTTGATAAAAGCATCGTAGTATAGTTGTAAAATACGATCCAACAAAGATATTATTTTGTAAAAATAACGAGACTTTGAGTCCCGGTTGTTCGTCTCTGGGAGGCGTTGTTTTTGCTTTTGAAATCGATCTTAAAGCCGCTCTACTTTATTTAAATGACATGCTGGTGAGTAATATATAGGCAATTAAAGAACAGGCACTTAAATCATGCAAATATGATAATCATTCAGCTCGTAGTGATTTCGAACACATAAGATATATATATATATATATATATATATATATATATATATATATATAAAGTGAAATTTTATTCATCATTGGAGAGTTGTTGCACAAGGAAATCTAGAGGAAAGCTTATACATGAATGCTTAAAAATTAAACCTAATTACCAGAAAATGATTGCATACAAGAATCGATGGGGGGATTTCGCATGCATCATTGGGGGAGAAATAAAACTACACTACTAAGAAATAAATAAAAGCAGTAAATATACGAAGAGCATAATCTAAATCTAGCAGAATGGAAGGGCATTCAGGGGTGGTCCCCGATGGCCTTTGAGTGGTTGAGAGGAGGGGTGGCCAATGGAGCTTAGGCCGGCCCTTGGAGAGACGTTGGGGAGCTGATCCAGCTTCCTGGCGTGGAGATGGTGGCCTCCATGGTGGTGCTCAACTCGTGGAGGTGAAGTGGAGATGGAAGTGGCTATTCTAAGTGGAATGGATGCCAAGGAAGTGAATGGGTGCCAATGGCCACCCAAGGGGTCTTTTTATAGACCTAAGGGAAGCTCTCTAGAGAATTATGGAATTCTCTAGAGAGGCCTATGGTGGGAGCTCGTGGGAGAGTGAGGGTGGATGGTGGTTTTTAGATGCACCAAATGTGGATCTAAAAATTAAATGGCTCTTGGTTGCTATTTTTGGCAACCAAGGCAACCACACATGGTAGAGAGTTCTAGAGAACTCTAGGCTAGATATTTTCGTGTGGATGGTGTGTGTGGGTGTGTGTGGGTATGTGTGGGTCAAAACTTAGGTGGCTAGGTTGATTAGGTTGGGTTCTAGTGGGTTTAGGTCAAGGTAGGTCTCAAATTAGGGTTATAATGCCTAATTCACTAATGTAAAGTGCAATTAAACTTAATACAAGTTTAATTGGGTGTGTGGAAACTTAATTGAGAGTAAAACAACTCAATTAAGTCAGGTCTAGGTCAATTGGACTCTCACTGAGTCCAATTGGATAGTGTGTGCTAAGATCAGGGCTCAATTGGACTCAATGAGTCCAATTGAATAGGCTGATGGAATTGACTAGGATCCAAGTCAATTAGGTTTAGTGAGGACCTAATTAGGTCCTTAGGGAGGTTTAGAGGTGATGTACTAGGGTTAAGGCACCTTAATTTAGGTTCCTATGAGGTTGGAATTGGGCTTAGGGACCTAGAGATCCAAGATCAAGGCTTAAATTTCAAAACAGGAATTGGAGAGCAGTATCAGACGTCTAATTATAGAATCAGACATCTTAGACTCAAAAATCAGAAGTCCATACTTGTTGTCTGGATGTCCAATCAGAGTCAGGAAGGATTTCGGGTTCTATTTTGGGTATTCTGCAGAAATTAGACGTCTGACAAAGTGTCTGGACGTCCAATAACACTGCAGAAGTGGGTTTGAAGTGTGAGGGAGTTGGCTAAGGGTCCTGGACGTCTTAAAACTTATCTGGACATCCAGAGAAGGGTTGGAACTAGGGTTTTAGGACTTCCTAGGGTGTTGTGACCTAATCTAAGGGTGGCTAAGGCTTGGGGAAGTCTCTAGGCTATCCTAGGGCTAGGATGAACCTAAGCTCTTCACATTTTATTGCTTTATTCCTACTTAATAGAATAGCAAACTTTTAACCCCCTTACAATATTATTCCTACATCTAAACTAGGCATTCTGCTCCAGCTCTGCTACAACTCCTGTTATTCCTGATCCAGCTTCAGATCCAGCTCCTGATCAGCTTATTCCCTGCAATCGACATAATGCACTTAATCAGCACATTATAACATTATTTTATGCATAGCTAAAGGAAAGCAGTAAAGATGCATATAATGCATATGCATGCATGAATAACCCTAACTTATGCTAAGTCCTAGCCTAATTTAGGTCATTTAAGACCTATGATTGCTGCGTAATCAGTAGGGGTAGGTTTTGCTTTGTGCTGTGCAGGGAAAGGAGGAGGAGGCAGCTGTTGAAGAAGAGGAAGAAGCTGAAGGTAGGAGCAGCTAAGGAAGGAGAAGAAAGGACTTAGCCACAGAAGAAGAGGTTGAAGAAGGAAGAAAGATTTCAAGGCAGAAGAAGAGGCAGAAGAAGAAAAGAAGGAGGTCAAAGAGAGAAAAGAAAGAAGAAGCAAAGGGATGAAAGCAAAAGGAAGAAGGAAGCAAAGGTGCGGCCAAGCAGAGAATCAAAGGCAGAGGAAAGCTAAGGAAACAAGAGAAGAAAAAGAAGAAAGAAGAAGACAAAATCAGAACCAAAGAAAGGAGAAGTCAGAAATCAGAAGAAGAAGAACAGAAAAAGCACTGTAGCATTAATTATTTAAGTCGTCTAATTTTTACATCAGACGTCCATCTTGATATTTTTGAGGTTCTCTATACATTGACCTCATTTTTACTTCACAACTTTGATTGGATTGGTCATTGCATTTTATAAAATTGAAAGTTGTAATTCTAGTGTTTAAATACCAATTTGCTCCATGTGTTCGACCTCGGATACCTAGGTTTTCGAGTAATAAATTCTTAGTTGTTTTCGAGGCGATTTCATTTATACTACAACGAACATGTTTTTAACAATCGATTTCACCCCATTAACATTATGCGTTGCCATCTTCTTCTAATCTGGAGTCACTGCTACACCCTCCTTGATCTCGGGGTGTGTGTACTTAGATGCAATTACATCCCATACTTCAAATTCTATTGACTCCAAGAAGATCTGCATCCTGATCGTCCAGTAGCCATAGTTCGTTCCATCGAATAAAGGAGATTGAATTGCCGATTGTCCCTCTGCATACATGTCAACAGTCAACTTGGACATCTTCTGGACAACCTTGCTCTAATACCAAATGAGAGTTTCCTGTGGATCGTAAGGTACACTAGAGGGGAGAAGAGAATAGTATTGCCTTTTTGAAACAGTTAAAAAAAATGAATTCACAATAGAATCAAGCACAAGTTACTCCTGGATTTATATTGGAAACCCAAATCGGATGAAAACCACTACCTAAGCCTCTCAGCTTAGGATTTTCCTGACTAGTCGAGGCTAGTTAATCCACTATTGTACCACTTGAACGAGGGTGGCACAATCTCTTTACAAACACTTCTCTTTGTACCCTGAAGAGAAGCACAATAATAATAACGGACCTTCCTAACAACTTGGGATCCGTCAATCAAAACAACAATGTAAATGAACAATAAATATATCTATGGAACCTCAATAAAAATCAAACCAAAAATTTGGTAGAGGTTTGAAACAACATGCTTTGAATGACGTGAACAGCAAAGCGTAGAAGCACTTGAAAGAAGCACAAAGAAGCTTTGATCTTTTGGACAATTTTTCTATTGAAAGTTGATATATAAAAGAGCTGCGTATGACCTTTATTTATACTAAAAAGTTGTCCTGCAAAGGAAGTCAAATTGCTCAATCAATTAAGGTATATTAGTCGATCAATCTAGCTATTTGATCGATCACCAATTGGTTGATTATTAGCTTGGTTGGTCAATCAAAAAGAAATTAATCAACTTCCTAAAATAGGCTAGTTTGATCGATTAACTAAGTTGGTTGGTCGATCAATCAAATTTGGTCGATCAATAACCCTAGAAACTGATTTTAGAAAAAGGCACGAAAATCCGTTTGAGTTTTATTTTGAGGTTCCTTACAATAATATCCTAGACTCAAATAAAAGTAAAAGACACAGATCTGCAACTATATGAACTTAATCCAATAGAGAAGCTCTGATCCGAGATAGTCTTGAAATATTAGTCTAGCATTAAACATAATTTCGGTGCATCAAAACAGAGGTGCTTACACCTTCACTAAAGCCATTTCCTCCTGATATTTCTGATTCATATCAGCCATCATCTTAATCAGAGTGTCCATTTGGGTTTGTTGTGTAGGAGCTGCCCTATTCTAGTTATAGGGTGGTCTAGTAGGTGGACCCTGCTGATAGGAGGAAGGGTTTGGCCTGGGTTGGTTCTGGATTTGGTTCGATTTTTGGTTCGGCCAGGCAAAATTTAGGTGGTTGCACCATCCAGGGTTGTAAGTGTTGGAGAAATGATCAGGCTTAGAGTAACTTTGGATGGCATTAGCATCTTCAAAGGTAGAAGGTGCCGAAGGGGAGGGGAAAGAATAATCAGGGTATGAGGAAGCAAAGGTCCCTCCCTGAAACATAGTCGGGGGTTGTTCCAGGTGCACATAGTTTATAGACTAAACTAGGTCAACATTGTGAGCTCCCTTTGCTAGGGAGAAGGTTTGCAATGGGGCTCGAGATTGATTCAAAAGCTCACCAATTTTTTTGTCCACCAACTCAACCCCATCCAACTTCTTTGCTATGATGTCTATGTCAACCGTCCCCAAATTAGTTTGTACTTCGTAAATCCTACCACAAGGTTGACTGAACTTATTGAACTGAGTCATGGAGGTGTTATTAAACGAGTTCTCACTCATGGACTTAAAGAGTTTGAATGCGCTTTCCTCGTCCTTGTTCAGAAAATTGCCTCCACATGAGGCATCAACGAAATTCCTAAGGTTGTTGTCCAGACCATGGAAGAAGATCTGGACCAATTGCCACCTCGGAACCTCATGGTGTGGACATTCTCTCAATAACTCAATAAATTGTTCCCACGCCTCATGGAATTGCTCTCCACTTTGTAAAGTGAATTATTCCCACACCTCATGGGCATTTTCTCAAAACTCTTTTGATTTGACCACCCCTTCTCCTTGATCACCTACTGCTCGGCTGAAGGCATTGAATTTAGCACTTAATAAGAGGCAACCCATCATTCCAAAAATCTGAGATCCTTCTAATAGTTCTTTTGGACTACATTCCTATTACACTTTTGAGTTCAACTTTATAACAACCGACTCCATCTTTGGTACTTGTATCGAAGCTTGAAATCATTTGCAACAGTCATCCCGACCCGTTTACCCACCCTTTGACGCTGTTCTAAACTTTGAACCAAACTGAATTTGTACCCTCCTAGTTTACAATGAGGACATTGTAAAACTTAGGCATGTGGGTGTTAAAGTGCAAACATATGGAAATCAGGAGCGTCGAAGCTGCCATCTCCTTTCTCTTCTCGATGGCCAAATCAGGAGCGTCCAAAACCCTATCTTCCTCGCCATTCCCTCACTAGAGGATTCATCGTCTCCAACGCCAGCCAATCACAGCCAGTGCCTCTCCTGCCCTTTCATCCCTAAATTAGGTCACATCCTCTCCCTCTTCTATTAAATCCCCCCAACTCTTTCCTTTTCCATTTCAACCACCAACACTGTTGTTCGCCCTCCGTCATCTCCAAGTCCGACCTAGCTCCGATGAAGCCTCCTTGATGCCACAGACCGCCAAACTTCACGAAATCACCTCCAAAGCCTCCGCCAGCACACCACCATCAAAACCCCTCACTTAATTCCATCATTCATCCACTCCAAAGCTCCACCGAACTCACCTACCTCTAAACACCTTCCATGACCTCGCCCGACCACTCCACACCACCACACGCAATACAATCACCACTAACACACTCCTCATCTCCCTGCGATGCTCGTGATCTTGTTTGATTAGTGCTATAAGCCTGTATGTGTGTTTCAAGTCATCGCCATTCACCGCCATTGCTAATGTCTTCTCCGACCAAGTCCACCCTACTCCACCCTACTCCAACCTTACTGACAAGCCCAGGTGCTGCAAACTTAACCTAGGAAGGTATCTACAGCACTCATGCGAAAAGAAGCTGGCACTTTAGTGCCACATCGTGAAGCGAAGGATGCCTGCAAGTGTATATCACAATTTTGTTTTCTAAGATGTCTGCCCAAGAACACAAGGGGTCAGGTCCCTCCAGGCACACACCTTCTCACCTGCTTACCTGCCTATCCACTCCTCGCTTGCGACATACGCCCACAGGCCTAATCACTATTCTCAACCCGATAACCCAACTATATGATCCGATTATACCCAAGTTTGAGAGAGAAGAGGAAGAGGATTTCTGAGAAAGAGGGGAGAGAGTTTTCCTGCGTGACCCTTTGCCTCACCCCTGTGCTAAAGGAAGAAAGAGGCAACACCTAGCCTCTGATGGGAAAGGCCATGCCTGTGATTAAGGAAGGAGAAGCTTTAAAGAAGAGAAGAAGAAGGCTCTCTCTGAAGAGTAGAGCCTTGTGCTTGTGCTCTGTTTAAGGCGCCTCATGTTGTACTCCTGATGTTTGATATGATTTAGTTCTGGTTACTGTTGGATGATTTAAGAACCTAAGTTGATTGAAATACTGTTTAATTATTCGAATAACTTGAACATGAGTTGCATGCTTAATTAGAGGACCTAACTCATGATTTAAATCACCACTTTTTAGATTCTCTTTATTCTTTTTGTTTCTTCATCTTCTAAGAATACATTGAATTATATTGAATATCAATCAGATCAATTTTATTTATTAAATATCTGTTATTGTGATCATTTGATTGTGCTCATCTATATTAAATAAAGATTAATGTGTGAGTTCCATATTTGCTCCCTACGAATGACCTTGGACTCCCTTTAGATTCTGTGTTTATAAATTTAAATTCTTGTTGTGAGATTTTGTCAATTATACTACAACACATACATTTCTTAACACTCGACGAAACCCTAACAACAACAGGTCAGGTGAAGTTGGTTCACTTTGCGAATCAACCAACCTTCAAATTAGGTCACAAATCAAATTAACTTCAAATTCAAATGAAATTCAAGGCACAATCAGGATTAAAACTGGTAGACTTAGGATTCAAGCTCACACATTCCGATCTACTTGGAATCATAGTGATAAGAAAGGTCAGGTAGGGGAAACCCTATAACCCATGGGGATGATCTATTGTGTAGGGGTCTTTGCAGGACTCCCTTCCTGGCTGCCCAAGTAAATTCTCGGGTGCGTTGCAATCGCTCGAAATTCATTGTTGTTTAGTGGGAAGAAAACGGGTTATAGTATAATGACGAAAATCGAATCGACAACATTTAAATTTATAAGTGCTCAAAAAATTTGTGAGTTCCGAGGTCGTTTGCAGGGAGCAAGTGTAACAAATCAATCCACTAATCACAACATTCAGAGAAAATAATGCAAGTGAATCAAATGACAAAAATGATATTCAATTAAGAGCAAGAATGTATCTCAAGAGGTAGGAACAAAAATATAAATAAAGGACTAAAAATGGTGGTTGAAATTACCAATTAAGCCCTACAATTAAGCACAAATCCCAAGGATCCAACAGTACTCAATGTCTCCACAGTAACCTGCAAACCACTTATCCACGTCAACACAAGTCAATAATTCCGCAGTAACCAGAACCAGGGTCAGGCACAAAGGGCAAATGCCTTAAATGTTCAAAGCCTTAGAACCTTTCAAAAATTCGCCTAACTATTAGGTGAAGGCACAAATCTCGAGGAGCAACAGTGCAAAACCACCCCCTCCCTCCTCAGACTTCCTTCTCTCTTTCCTCAGATCTGGGTATAGGGTATACGGGTAATAGTAACTAGATAATCGAATTGAGAATAGTTACTAGGCCCATGTGCACATGACCGCGGGCGAGAAGTGAGGGCGAGTGCATGAGGGAACCTCACCCCCTCAATGTCGAGGCGAATAACTGCTGTGATAATTGCCTTTTATGCGACATTTCAGTTTTTACGTATACGATGTGGGACTAAATCCCCCTGCTTTCCTCACATGAAGCTGTTGAGAATGATCATCCCAATTGAGGTTGTTGTTGCTTGCTTCTGCTGCAATTGCAGGCCCAGATGCCTTCAGGTAGTGAAGCTGCATTGAGTGAGGGTGGTCGCAAGTTGAATGATGGTCAAAGATAGGAAAACGTAGTCGGAGAAGACGGTGGCGGCGGTAGGCCTCCAATGACACCTGAAATTCAAGAACACAGCCTCGCGGCCCAATCAGAACAGCTAGGAAGCTTCGATGGACCATGGTGAGTGTGCTGGTGGTAGTGAGAGGTGGTGTGCGTGTGTGCGGTGTTGTGTCAAGGTCGGAGAGGCCGTGCTTAGGGTGTGGTGGTCGATGGAGAGAAAGAGGAGCCAAAGCCCTAAATAAGTTTAGGGGTTTTGTTCTGTGAGGTGTGTTAGTGCTTTTGGAAGTGGTGGCACAGTCTTTGCATGTGTGTGGCGGCTGCGTGACCTCCTTGGAGTCGTGGCTAGCACTGAGGAAGACAGAGGGGGAGGATGTGGTTGTGTGGTTGATTTGGCGAGATAAGGTCCTAATATGGATCTAGAGATGGAGAGAGAGAGAGTTTAGGAGGACTTAAGGGGAGAGAGCGGACAAAACCACGCCAAGCGTTGGCCGACCGGACGTAGGGACGAAGGGGTCGACAACAAGACAACGACGAGGAAGGAGAGGTCAAGAGCGGTCTTGCTTTAGCCAGCAAGACTCGTGACGAAGTGGGGAAGAGGACGACAATGTCTGTTCGCTAAGATCACGCACAAAGGAGGAGGTCGGAGAGGGTTGAACAGAGCTCAAGAATTGGCGGTCGCAGGAGGAAGAGAGAGGTGTTTTCCGATGTATTCTTAGTTGAAAATGACTGGGAAAGTTTGTGGAGCTCCTATAGAGCTCAATTTCGAGCTCAAATTAGGAAGGGACAAAGAATTTGGATTATGGTGCTCTGAGATCCTTGGAGATCTTAGATTTGCTAGAGGTGTCCTCTTTACGGTAGGCAGAGAATCATGGTTCAATGGGAAGAGGATTGACTGGCGATCAATCCCTCCAATTTTGGAAGGATTTGGTCGCAAGATCAGGGAGGAATTCCCGGTCAAAGGTTGGTCACAACGGGTTGGATTCTGTTGAGATCATCCATGGTGGCAGGGATCTATTTGAAAAAATGACTATAAATTTAGGGGGCTATTTATAATAAATGTGAAACTTAGGGGTGCAAATGTAAGAAATAGAGTTCTTAGGGGTTAAAATGCAAACTAGGTCAAGGTAGACTCTGATTGGGCCCAAATTTTGGTGTTAACCTAATTTGGACCCAAAAAAACTAATGGTGAACTTTGATTTGAGTTTTAACCACTTTGACCAGGTAAATTGCACAGAAGCCCAATTCAAGGTAAATTCTCGTCTGAAACTCTGTTCTAGGTCAAAATGAGTTCAGATGGTCAAAGTGAAGGTACCAAACCTCTTTGAATATGTTTAATAATTTTTAGAAGATTTAGATTAATTTTATCCTTGTAATTTCCTAGTTGGAGGGGGTGAGATGTGCATGACGTAATATAAAGTGCGGAACTAAAATAGAAAATCTCACAAAAATAAGAAATCACACAATAGGCACAAGTATTTTTAGGTGGAAACCCGAACCGGGTGAAAACCACCACCTAACCCTCTCGAGTTAGGATTTTCCAATCGACCTAGTCGATCGAATCCACTAAACCCAGTCACTTGAACGAGGGTGACTGAACCTCAATTACAACCACACTACTTAGACCGAGGGTAGTGTTCCTCAAAACCCCTTTTCTTCATAAGAAGGAATTTTTCTCGCGAAGGAGATGGGAATTCGCAAAGCGAATACCCAACCAAAGACAATAAAATGTACGACAATCCTATAGAGCCATAAATATGTAAACCTAGCTTCTATAGGAGTTAGGAAACTTCCCTTTGGTGGAAGTGCGTCGGATTGACGTGGGTGCGTGAACCACACTTTGTCACAACAACGCTCTCGTAACATCGGCGGGAGAGCGGGTGCACAGCAGGACGAAGCTCTTAGGTGTGAAGTGAGTGCTTGTAGAGCTAGAGCTTCTTCTATTGAATCTTCTACTTCTCCTTGACACAAGAGAGTGGAAATATTCTAGCAAGGGTGTGTCTTGGGTGTATTTCGCAAGCCAAGGGATCCTCCTCTATTTATAGAGGGCCTAGGAAGGCTTTGGAAGGCCTTGGAAGGCTTCCATAGCCGTTGGGTGCAAATCCAAAGAAAATCAGGTAGTAGTCAGAATTAATTATGATTCTGACAGGGTCATCAGACGTTTGGTCTTAGCATCAGACGTCTGGAAAACCTGTTTAAGACGTCTGAGAACTAAGTCAGACATCTGATTCTAGGCGGGTTTCCTTCCTAACTTGAATCAGACCTAAATAGGGTTCTAGTGTATGGCCATCAGACGACATACAGGACATCTGGCACAAGGTCTGGACGTTTGGAAACCTATGGTTCTGAGGAAATGGATTCCCAAGGAAGTACAATGGCTAGAAAATCTCTAAAAGGAGATTTTGGGTCAGTTGAGGCAAAACGGTCATATATCAGACGTCTAGGGTCCTCTACGAACGTCTGATATGAGGCTAACGGTCATTTCCTCAATGTTTACTAAGACAGCCAACGTTCCACTAATTGGACATCTGGAAAAGGCATCAGATGTCTGCTAAGATGTCTGGACTAAGGCTTGGACAACTGATTCTAACAGACATAACCCACTAAGTCCATCCTAGATGTTTTGGACGTCTGATCAAACAGTTAGACGTCTTAAAAGTCAATATCAGACGTCTGATTTCTAGATTGGACGTCTGATAAGGCTGTCTGAACCTTATTTTGATTTTCTAAATTATTTACAAAAAACTTAAGTATTCTTGGGTAGTCAGGTGGTCCTAGGACTACTTGAAGGGTTCTTTGAGGCTCTTTAACATAAGACAGAAATAAAGAGCAAAATAAAGAAACAAGATTACATAGAACAAGATAAAAGGAAATCTATCCTATTCTTCATCTCCTTCCTTCTTCAAGCTTTCGGTCCTTGCGAAGCTCCTTCGCTTCTATCCAGCTCCTTCAATCTGCCATGGATGCGAGCTTGAACTCCATCTAAACACCTGTCTCCATTTGCAATTTGACCTAAAAGGTAGGACTCAAAAGCAAATGTTAAAAGACACGTGTTTTGTTATCATCAAAATAAACGATTGTAGTGCTCAAGCACCAACAATCTCCCCCTTTTTAATGATGACAAAACCAAAAATAATAATTCATAAAATCCTCCCCCTTTTCGACATTATAAAAAAGGTTTTTATCAATTTTAAATTTCCTATAGCTCCCCCTTAAAACATGCTTTTCTATAATTGGGTTGAATTTCTTTTAACAAGAGTAATGTCCTCCCCCTTTTTGTAACAACAAGATATCTATTATTTGTCTCCCACTTTCTAAAGAAAATATAGCTAACAAGATCTCCCCCTTAATGATTGACAAATAGCTCATAATTTTATCTCCCCCTATCTATATGCTAATGATAAAAAGATAGGGTTAAGGGTTACCTCACCTACCATGGCCAATAGAATGGCCCAAATGGAGGTGGTGGATGCCACATCGGATGGGGCTCCCATTCGTAGGTTGGAGGTCCGGGCATCGGTGCCGGTCTCCAATCTGGCAGACGACGTGCGGCGGGTTGTTCAATTGTTCATCGTCTTGACGATCTTCTCGTTTTCCTCCTTGGTCTACTCCTTGGTCCTCCCAACTCGAGTTGACCATTATTGAGCTTGTAGGTCTAGTCCTTTACGTTGATATCTTCTTTGAAGCCTACAAAACAAGATTCCAATTCTTTCTTTGGTATCCAAGTGAGCTTGGATCTGGATCTGTTAGTGGGTCTCCTTGACGGAGATCCTTTCTCAATCTTAGGGCTATGCAAATTTTCTACTTTGTTGATTAATTTGTTAGAATTTTCCCTAAGACATGAGATTTCTTTTTCTATAATATGCATCTTAGTCTTTAAGTCAGAAATTTCTAATTTTAGACTAACATTTTCCTCAATCAATTTAGTATTTTCATTGATTAAATCTTTATTTTCTAATAACAAGTTATTATCCTTAGGACTAGGTTCTAAATCCTTGAGTTTTATTTCTAATCTTTCATTTTCACTTTTAAGAAAATTAATATTCCTTTTAATATTTTTATTTTCTACCTTAAGTGATTTACTAAGCTCAAACAATTCATCGAAAGCATCTTGTAAATCGGGATTTACCTCATTGTTGCTATCACTTCCTATGGCCATGAAGCCCATGCAGGCGATTTCTTCCTCGGGGTTCTGCTCTTCTTCTTCCTCTGAGCTCGTGTTGTCCCAAGTTACTTGGAACACCTTCTTCTTAGACTTCTCCTTTTCCTTCTTCTTCTCCTTCTTGAGAAGAGGGCACTCTAGTCGTAGATGCCCTTTCTCGTTGCAGTGGTAGCAACGTCTCAGGCTTTCCTTCTTCTCCTTTTCTTTCTTTGATTCCCTACAAAACTTGGAAAACTTTTTAAGTAAAACCTTAAAGTCTTCATCATCGAAACTTATCTCGCTATCTGATGCAGCTCTGAATGGGAGGGTCTTCTTCGATTTTGGCTCCGATGTATCCTTCTTCTACTTCAGCTTTGTCTCGTAGGCCATTAGATTGCCTAGGAGATCTTCCATGTTGAGCTCCTCCACCTCGTTCGCCTCCTCGATGGCGGTGACCTTCTACTCCCATCCGATCCAAGGGAACAGAGTAGTTTTCCTTGAAGCTTCCCCTTAATGAAGATTTACCTAAAGCTTTTAAATTATTTACAATGAGAGTGAACTTAGTGTTCATCTCACTTAGAGATTCATTAGACTTTATTGAAAAAGACTCAAATTATTGAGAAGGTAAATTTATTTTAGAAGTCTTTACCTTAGAGGTACCTTCGTGAGTTACCTCGAGTGTGTGCTAAATCTCGTATGCGGTGGCGCATTGCGAGATTCTGTTAAACTCCTTCAGGCTCAAAGTGTAATACAATGAGTTCATTGCTTTTGCATTTAGAGAGAGCTCCTGAATTTGTTGTTGCGAGTAGCCTCCCGCAGGTTTCTCCAGGATGTCAAACAGTGTCTCGCATCTGGCCCAAATCGTGAAGTCATTGGCTTGCAGCCAAGTCTTCATCTGCAGATTCCAGTAGGGGTAGTTGCTCCCGTCGAAGAACGGCTGACAGGTCGTAGACTGCCCCTCGAAAATATTGCTCGTAGAGCTGCTTCCCTCCATGATCTTCTTGCTGGGTGTTAATCCGATCTTGTAAGAACCTGCTCTGATACCAATTGTAATTCCCTGGTTGGAGGGGGTGAGATGTACGTGACGTAATATAAAGTGCGAAATTAAAATAGATAATCTCACAAAAATAAGCAATCACACAATAGGAACAAGTATTTTTAGGTGGAAACCCAAACCGGGTGAAAACCACCACCTAACCCTCTCGAGTTAAGATTTCTCGATCGACCTAGTCGATCGAATCCACTAAACCCAGTCACTTGAACGAGGGTGACCGAACCTCAATTACAACCACACTACTTAGACCGAGGGTAGTGTTCCTCAAAACCCCTTCTCTTTACAAGAAGGATTTTGTCTCGCGAAAGAGACGGGAATTCGCAAAGCGAATACCCAACCAAAGATAATAAAATGTACAACAATCCTATAGAGCCACAAATATGTAAACCTAGCTTCTATAGGAGTTAGGAAACTTCCCTTTGGTGGAAGTGCGTTGGATTGATGCGGGTGCATGAACCACGCTTTGTCACAATAGCGCTCTCGTAACGTCGGCGGGAGAGTGGGTGCATAGCAGGACGAAGCTCTTAGGTGTGAAGTGAGTGCTTGTAGAGCTAGAGCTTCTTCTATTGAATCTTCTACTTCTTCTTAACACAAGAGAGTGGAAATATTCAAACAAGGGTGTGTCTTGGGTGTATTTTGCAAGACAAGGGATCCTCCTCTATTTATAGAGGGCCTAGGAAGGCTTCCATAGTCGTTGGGTGCAAATCCAAAGAAAATCAGGCCGCAGTTAGAATTAATCATGATTCTGACAGGGCCATCAGACATCTGGTCTTGGCATCAGATGTTTGCAAAACCTATTTAAGAGTCTGGGAACTAAGTCAAATGTCTGATTCTAGGCAGGTTTCCTTCCTGACTTGAATCAGACCTAAACAGGGTTCTAGTGTATGGCATCAGACGACATACAGGACATCTAGCACAAGATCTGGACATCTGGAAACCTATTGTTCTGCAAAAATGGATTCCCAAGGAAGTACAATGGCTATAAAATCTCTGAAAGGAGATTTTGGGTCAGCCGAGGTAAAACGGTAATATATCAGACGTTTGGGGTCCTCTATGGACGTCTGATACAAGGCTAATGGTCATTTCCTCAATGTTTACTAAGACAGTCAACATTCCACTAATTGGACGTCTGGCCAAGGCATCAGACATCTGCTAAGACGTCTGGACTAAGGCCTGGACGACTGATTCTAACAGACAGAACCCACTAAGTTCAATTTAGATGTTTTGGACATCTGATCAAATAGTCAGACGTCTTAAAAGTCAATATTAGACGTCTGATTTCCAAATTGGATGTTTGATAAGGCTGTCTGAACCGTATTTTGGTTTTCTAAGTTCTTTATAGAAAACCTAAGTATTCTAGGGTAGTGCAGGTGTTCCTAGGACTACTTAAGGGTTCTTTGAGGCTCTTTAACATAAGATCTAAGACAGAAATAAAGAGCAAAACAAAGAAACAAGATTACATAGAACAAGATAAAAGGAAATCTATCCAATTCTTCATCTCCTTCCTTCTTCAAGCTTTCGCTCCTCGCAAAGCTCCTTCGCTTCTGTTCATCTCCTTCAATCCGCCATGGATGCGAGCTTGAACTCCGTCTAAACACCTGTCTCCATTTGCAATTTGACCTGAAAGCTAGGACTCAAAAGCAACTGTTAAAAGACACGTGTTTTGTTATCATCAAATAAATGATCGTGGTGCTCTAGCACCAACAATCCTGACCAAAACCTTTCCAATTTAAGTGGGGTTGATCATTAGGGTTTTTAGTACTATTTTTGCCCTTGAAATGCATGAAACCCTGATTCAGTCAGTGTGAACCCACTTTTTTTACTTTTATGCTTAATTGACCTTTAATTACCCCTGAATAACCCCGCGGTTAATATACATTTGTGATGTGCTGTAAAAATAGTAGATTTAGCCCTACTTTCTTGTTTTCTTCCTAAATCAGATCGTTGTGGAATTGTGACCCTCAGATGATCAAGTAGGAACATTTATCAATTGAATTTGAATAATTGTGGCCAGTTATGACCCATGATGGTGTTACCATCAAGGTGCATGAGTTTCTAATCCAGAGGTCCATCTGCCTTGAACTGCCTTAATCACCTAGCCTTGTTGGGTGCCTCAATTGGGTCTAATACACATACTGTCCCCCAACTGATTCCATAGTGCATGTATGGGAGGAGGTCCCTAAGATCAGTCTTGAGACCTCCATTAGAAGTTCACTCTCACTGGGGTCAAGCCTCAACTCAATTGTTTGGGTTCCCATCCGATCAGATCGAGATCTCCTTCAATCATTCCACATCCGAGCCTGGTTCTCCATTCTCTACTTCCATGAAGAATCAAGAAGTGCCCAACGTTCAAAATCAATTATAGTGTCTCATTGATTTATTCCATGCATTCATGAATCCTCCACCGCATTCATAGATGCGAGATCACTACAATCCTACGGCGGTAGCTGTCGAACCCAGGGTGCAAATCTCGACTGGAAGACCTGATACTGAACTGAAGCCAAATCTGATCAGCGCAATCACCAAATTTCACATCTTGAACCCCGAAGACCTCTTCCAGCACATCAAACAACTAAAGCATCTAGCCCATACCTTTAGGCCACCTATTCAGAACCGGGACATCCTATTCATGAAGATGTTTCATTCTCTCTTATGGACAAGACTGCCCATTGGTATCAAACCCTGACTTGACCGATAACACATGGGAGGAACTCCAATCTGAATTCCTGAAGAAATTCTTCCCATTTTGTTGTACTGATGCCCTGAGGCAATAGATCACGCATTTCACATAGAATGCGAGAGAACCACTTCATGAGGCATGGGATTGCTTTCTGAATCTCATGCGGAAATGCCCTCATTGTGGAGTTCCTAATGGGAACAAATCCAGTCTTTTTACCAGAGACTCTGTGAGGACATTTGATTATTTGTTAATGCAACCTGTGGTGGCAACATCATGGGTTAACATGAAGACACTGTTTGGGCGATTTTCGAGAACATGTGCAAGAACTCCATAAATAATGAGTCTATGGGTGTGTTCGATAGGACGACCACTCATTCATTGACAAACACGGGAGGGGCACACGAGATAGGAGACCTATTCGCATCCGTCAACTTGGAGTTGGTGGCTAGTCGCCTGGATAAGGTCTCCATCATCGAGAAGAAGGTGGATGAATTGACTCGACATTTACAGAGAGCCACCTCTTCGTAGAAAAACACGTATGCATAGCCACCCTCAGGTAGGGCGGCCGTGCATAACATTCACCACCATGCATATCAGGGGATGGACGCGTATCTAATGAGGTATGGCTCATCATAGCTAAAATGTCCAAGTTAAGCTAAAAACTAGGTTAAACACTATCTAATTAACACAATAAATGGGTTAAGTATGGGATTTAAAGAAATGACCTAAAACATAAAATTGGTGTTAAAAATGCATAATTAGGTAATTAATGAGATATTCTATTCATAAATGTAAATTGATGATCCAATTGCTAATTGAACACATTTCTGAGCTCAAAAGTACAAATCAAGGGTTGAATTAACTTCTAAAATTTTCAATTAAGCTACATAAAAATTTGGCTGCATTTGGATATCAATAGGACCTTGCATTTAGAGTTTCATATTTAGGTTCTCATTCCTTAACACTTTATTTACATTTAAAACCACAAGAACTTATCTGCAAACCTGCAGGGGCTTCTTTGCAAGCACATAAGGACTGTTCTATCTTCATTTCCGCCACTTATGGCCTTTTGCATAATTTTTACACCATTTCAATTCAAGGGTCTGTGTACAATTTCTCCCAAACACCTAAGACACATGTGCACTAATCATCAGTGAAGATCGCCCATCTAAGGCATCATTCCTTTGATCCACTGATTTGACGGTGGATGTCGATCCATCCTTCGCACACCTTTGCACGGAGGATCGTTGTCTCACCCAGATCCCATCCTATGGTGGGCATTTAGTTTAAGCTTCTTGCACACCTATCCTCCCCATTTCCATCGTCCTTGCCCTAATCGCTTAAATCCACCTTAGCGGTGCTCTGATTCACTCAACGCCTACTTAAGCACCTCCCCTGCCCTCGTATGCGCACCATCAACTCCCCATCTACCTCTCTTAAGCTGTTCCTTCATCCACACCGATTTCCCTTTCTCACTAAACTCCTGTTCCATTGCCTGGGCGGTGGAATTCCACGTCTCCAACCTCTCCCCGTCACTAAGGATCGCATAACACCTAAAAACAACCTAAAGCTCCACTAGACAGCTTTCCCTCCGTCAAACTTCCTCCCTCATTCCTTGCTATAGCCACCAATTGCAGTTCTCCTTCCAGGTCCCATTCTTCCATTTAGAGTAGGATTTACTGCTTTCTAGGATAATTGTAGTGTTTGTTAGTGTAGTATAGATCAGTTAGGAATAGACTAGATAGTGAATTCAATAGTTGATTAGCTTATATTAGTAGTAGATAAGTTTATATCCACTTCTCCCTCTTTGGTCAATTCAGATCAGAGAAGTGATTTTTCACCGTTGTAACGATTCACTTATCTCCTTCCTCATCTCAACCATTTTCATTCATTTCTCTCACATTTTTCATTCATAATCCATCCCTTCCACCAAGAAACTAATAGATCTAAAGCTCAGAAGCTTTTAGACCTATTGGTGTGCCAAATCCAATTGAGGGTTAGTCCATGCATGTCATCTGATCACAATCACCCTCTCTTGAGCTGAATTGAGCTTGATTTGACCGTTTGAATCTGATTTGATTTCCTGGGATGATTCATGAATTTAATGAGAAATTTAAATTCTATCAGTTTTAATTGATCAAATTGAGTTTGTATTTATTTGATTGATTTGACTATGATGGGTATAAGTTAGATTGGTTGGAATTTAAGTGAAAACTATGTTTATATCCAATTTCAGACATGGATACTATTTTTCTGGATAGTTTAGGCCTATGAAAATCAGTTGCACTAATTTGAAGTTTAAGTGATGGGAACACCATCATAGTCCTAACTGGACACCTTTAGTTAGGTTTGAGAGATAAATGCTCCTACAAAACCATCTGAGGGTTATAACTCCATTTCATTCTGTTTTGAAAAGAGAATAGGAAACTAGAGTTAATTCTGCAATTTTAGCGGCATATCATGAACACAGAATAACCAAGGGGTTTGTTAGGAGTAAACTGAAAGTCAAATTAGCATTAAATACTAATAAGGGGGTCCATGAAGACAGAAATGAGATTTCACTCATTTCGAGAACCAATACAGCATCCAAAATCCTAATTTTAGACCTACTTAAATTATAAAGGTTCTAGTCAGGATAAAATTTATCTAAATTTCCTAAAATTTATATAAAAATATTCCTTGAGGTTTGGTATCCTTTATTTGACCATTTGAACCTATTTTGACCATAAACAAAGTCACAAACAGATTTCTACCCTAATTTAGGTTTCTACACAAATTGCCCAATCAAACTTAAACAAAACTTAAATTTGACTTCACCATCAAATTCCTTAGGTCCAAATTAAATTTGTATCAAAACGTGGGCTCAATTAGGGTCCATCTTGACCTAGTTTGCATTTTAGTCCAATTAAACAATATTTTTCACATCTAAGCCCCTACCTTTCAAAATTTTGCATTTAACCCCTTAAATTATCATCATTTTCTTCAAAATGATCCCTACCACCATTAACAGTGTGAACCCAAACACACCAACCTTCAATCTGGGATTTCTCCCTGATTTCTCAACCAATTCCTTCAAAAATTGGAAAGAATGATCTTGAGAGAATCCCCAATCGTCTGAACTAAGTCTTGGACCATAATTCATGTCCAAGAGCTCATGCGAACTCCTCAAGATCAGGCATCTTCTTCCCTAAAAATCCAAGCTCCTCGTGCTTATTTCCAAGCTTGGAGCAAGCCCTGAGACCTTTAAAAGATCCCCCCTCGTAAGTCCTCGCTCCTTAGCGAGTTTTTGTTTAAGTGAATTCGTCGTTTCTTAAGTAAATGCATCGTAGTATAGGACAAACGCGCTCAAATCATTTAAATTTATATCTCAAAATCAAAAGAGTCCGAGGTTGAACACAGGGAGCAAGTAATAGCAATTTAATCTCACTAATCAAAAGAAATATAAGCAATTATAATCAAAACTTCATTCAGAACAACCCAAAATGATATATAGATAAAATCAAGTATCTCAGTGCAAAAAGAATGGGTTAAAATGGCGATTTGAATCACCAATTAACCCTTTGAATGTTAAGCTCAAATATCTCAAATATATCAACAGTAAATCTTAATCAAATAACCCATGTCAACCAGATACAATATTCCAATAGAACTAAGGCACCAGCAGATATCAGACGACTTAAGTTGCTTTCAAGGCTCATCTCAACAAAATAGAGGAAATGGCCTCTTCTCTTCTTCCTTCCTTCGTGCCACAAAAGAGAGGCACCCACAGCACAGCAGCATAGAGGCAAAGGCCCCTCAGATGCACAAAGTGTAGAGAGCAGTGAAGGGTAAACCCCCCTCTCTCTCTTTCCTCTTCTTTCTTTCTCTCAAAAACCTGAGTTTAGCTAGGTAATCGGGCAGGTAACCGGGTGTGAACAAGACCAGGCCTGTGGGCGTGATCGTAAGCGAGGAGTGCTCGGTCGGGTTAAGCGAGTCATGAGGGTGAAGGGGACCCGACCCTTGTGTTCTTGAGTGAAGAACGAGGGTGAGGAATTCCCTTTATTTCGCACAGACAACTCCAATCTTCACAATGTGGGACTATCCATCCCACGATCTTCGCATGCAAGAAGCAGATGGCAGAGGGTCCAATTGATGCAGTAGCTGCGGTTGAGAGCTTCAATTGAGGATCTGTAGCGAAGCTTCAAGGTAGTCAGCAACGTTTTGGAGTGTTGCCTGGAGGTCTTATGGCCAGAACTTTGCGGATGAGGTTAGAGTCGTTGAGGAGGTGACGAAGGTCCGGTGAAGTACCTTCAAGCAAGAACACAGCCTCGAGACCATGTCAAAGGCATTCAGAATCTTCATCGTGAAGCAGCGAGTGCATTGGTGGCAGTGGTGTGGTGTCTTGAGGAGGGCTGTCGGTGACGGAGACGATGTGCAAAGAAGGTGGTGGTCGGGGAGGCATTGCAGTGGGTGAAAGCCGAAATTGTTTGAGAGCTTTTGAAGAGGGTGGCACGACGAAGCTCGTGGAGGTGGCAACAAGGTGTTTCGTGAAGTGTAGCGGTCTGGAGGCTACGTCGAAGCATCACTAGAGGTGGGGAAGATGATGGTGTAGTGGGTTGGATGATGGTCGTGCGTGTGTTGTGAATGTGAGAAAAGGGAATCGAGGGAGAAAGGAAGATATAAAGGAACTTAGCGGCAGATAGGGAGTGCCAGCGTTGGCGAGCCGGAGCCAAAGAAGGTGAGGAGGTCCAGTGAGTTGGTGCGGCAACGACTAGGAGGAAGAGTGCTCCTGTTGTGGCTGGCGAGGAGCGGAGTCGACGGAGGAAGGTAGAGGGCCATCCAATTTGATGGTTGGATGGCCAGAAGAGGAGAACAGAGAGGGGTCACTGGAGCAAGGTGCGAAGGTGTCCAGAGAGGGAAGAAAGAGGAGTTTCTCTGACCAAAACTTGCTAAAGAGCACGGTTAGAAGACCCAAGAGCGTTTATAGAGCTCGGGCAGGCTCTCAAGCTTGGAAACAAGCTTGAAGAGCTCGAGAAATTAGCGATGAAGATCCCTAAAATTACAAGGATTTGCATGAGCATCTTGGGCCAAATCTGAGTCTAAGATGCGGTTCAGGTGATTGGAGATGACCTTAAGATCATCCCTTCTAATTTTGGAAGGGATTGGTCGAGAAATCGAGGTATCCCTGATTAAAGCTCGACTCCTTTGTGTTCACACTTGCCATGGTGATAGGGACGTATTTGAATAAAATGAAGAGAAGTTAGGGGGATTTTTGTAAATATTTTGAAAGTTAGGGGCATGAATGAGAGAAAAAGAGTTAGACTGGACCAAAATGCAAACTAGGTCGAGATGGAATTTGATTAAGCCCAAATTTTGGTACAAACCTAATTTAGGCCCAAGGAATTTAATGGTGAAGTTGAATTTTAGTTTTGATCAAGTTTGATTGGGTAATTTGTGTAAAAACCCAAATTAGGGAAACTTTCTATCTAAGACTCTGGTCTAGGTTAAAATGAGTTCCAATGGTCAAATCAAGAGTACTAAATCTTATGGAATATTTTTATATGAATTTTAGAAGATTTAGATAGAATTTAACCTGACCAGAACCTCTGTTATTTAAGCAGGTTTGAAATTAAGGTTTTGGGTTACTGTTAATTCTCGAAATGTGCGAAAACCCGTTTCTGTCTGCATGAACCCACTTATTTGATTTTAAAGCTTTTTTGACCTTTAATTCACCCCTAGCCAACCCTTTGGTTATTCTATGTTCATAATATGCTGTTAAAATTATAGAATTAACCCTGGTTTCTTATTCTCTTCTCAAAACATAATATGGTGGAGATATAACCCTCAGATGAATATGTAGAAGCTTTCATCTTTTATTCTAGCCTAAAATGGACTAGTTAAGGCCTATAATGGCGTTCCCATCAATTTTTGGCCCAGAATAGCCATTCTTCTACCTCCGACCTGCTCCAAACTCATCTCCGGTGACCTTCCTCCTCCGCTCTCTGCGCTTGCTGCCACATACTATAGGCAACAGGTCCTTTCTCTCTGTTGTCAGCACCTCACCATACCTGCGAGGGGCTTCCTCCCCCTTCAGATGTTGCCATTCCACTCCTTGGAGCCTCCTGCGTCTCCAGCGCCTACCAATCATAGCCGGTGTCGCCTCCACCCTTTCATTGTCTACAACTTCCTCCCTTCAACTCCTCACCTTCCCCTAACTCTACTCACACACTTAGACTTTAGGTTTGCATGCCCACATGACTACGCTGCCGTCACCTTCCCCAGTGCCGGTCGCACTTCGACAAGCACTCATGCCTTCCATAGACCACCAAATCGCTCGCTACCGCTCTCAAAATCTCCTCCAGACCTCCACAACCAAAACCCCTCAAAAAATTGAAAGGATTGCCGACTCGACACCTCCACCGAACTCAACCTCCTCCGCACCACCTCCTCGACTCCACCAAGACACCACACGATCCCTCACTACATGCAACCACCACCAACGCACTCGCCATCCTTCGACGATCCTCCTGAGCATACTGATTGGGGCGTTTAGCCCGTGTTTTGCATTTCAACTTGCCACCAGAGCTCTATCGTCACCACCACCTTCTCCATCTCCGTCCGATGTCTTCAAGCCAAGTTCTTCCTTGTGGATGCTCCCAAGTGCTGTAGACCATCTCCAGGTCTCCTCCTAGTACATCAATTGAAGTTGCAAGGGATGTATTCAGCCTCAATTAGACACTTCACCGCTTGCAGCTGCCACGTGAAGAAGACGTGGGACATTAGTCCCACATCGTGGACTTAGGTGTCACCAGCTACGCATATAAGGAAAAAGTCACAGAAGCTGTTCACCTTCGTATCACTAGGGTCAAGTCCCTACCCGCACACGCCCTTGCACACGTGCTTCACACGCACCTGTCCACGCCCTCACCCGCGCTCACGCTTCACGGGTCTGGGTGGTGGATCCGTTTACCCGCAACCCGGGTCTGGTCCATTCTGAGCTTGAAAGGGAGGAAAGAGAATCTGAGAAAGAGGGGGCAGGTTTTGCTACCTTGGGATTTGAGCCCTCTCCTCTCTCAATAGTTAGCCTCTATGAGTTTTGTGTGAGGCCCCTTGAGCCTCTGTTGGTGCTGGTGCTGTGTTATTCTGAGGCTCTTGTGAGAAAGAAAGGCTTGAGCTCTTGTGAAGCCCTTACGCTCTTCTGATAAGGCATCTAAAGCCTTTGGTCTGTCATCTGGGGCATTCTGCTAGTTATTGTTGGAATATTTCAATAACTTGACTAACGTGGATTATTGATTGTGGTTTACTGCTCATTTATTTGAATAGCTGTGAGTTTAAACTTAAAGGGTTAATTTGGTGATTTAAATCACCATTTTAACCCGATCGTTTCGCACTATTCATCTGGTTTTTATTGAAATATCATTCTGAATATTATTGATTTCAATTGCATATATATTTCTTGTGATTGGTGAATTGAATTGCATAATTGCTCCCTACGAATGATCTCAGACTCCTTTCTGAATCTATGTTTTATAAATTTAAATGTTTTCAGCGATTTTGTCCTATACTACAACATAAATCTTAAACAATGTCGATTTCGAGTAAACATTAAGCCATGACCTAACTAGATCTATAGTATCGCACTGGATACTTGAACATCAATCAATGGTGTACAGGTATCCTAGGTGATGAGATCACCTGAGCGAGCTCACATTGACAGCCCATCTGGGCGATAGCTTATTCAAATCTAAATTCATTTTAATCTACATATGAAAAACTGGATGAGGTTTGATATGTCTTAATGAAGGTCTGGAATTAACTTTAGACTGATCTTAATGACTAGGATGGTCTTTGACCTTCACATTGTCTATAGTGTAAGGCAAAGATCATATTAGGGTTTTTAGGGTTTTCTAACCCTTCGATTTGGTTTTAATAGGATTTTAGTCCTTCTAATGGTTGTTTGCGACAATTGAGAGTTGAGTTTCAAGATTTTATTTTAGATTTGGGATAAAATCTATCATTACCCAGATATGAGGCAATACTTAAACTCCAAGTAATCAAGTAATGACCTATTATTTTGATTGAGAAGTGAATTTGAGCTTTATTGATTTTGGATTTCAAAAGAGTGATTTGAGTGAACTTTGTATCTCAAGGTGATTATGATTTTGTCTTGACAGTTGTAGTGAAGGTTGATTCTGAATGAGTCTGAATATGTTTTAATTATTGTTTTTAAATGAGATTTGGGGTTTTGAATATTTCTAACAAATTTGGAAATGAGAAGCAATAGCAAGGCTGCTTAATATGGCAAAGAAACAGCAGCAAGCAGCTGCTGAGTTTTTAAATTGCAGCAGCTGAATTAGCTGCTAAATTATGCCAGCAACAGATTTGGAAGAGGGAATTTTGGGTGATTTGAAGCGTTTAATGAAGTAACAATGTATTATATTGTTCAAACAACATTTTTAAGCATTCATGTACAAGGTTTTAATTTTAATCTTATTTGAATTGCATGTAAACCTTGTTTAAATTTTTTGTCAACATGTATAACTTGTGAAATCTGTCCATTTTGGGTTTTAAAGGAAATTCAAAGTCAAAACCATACTTTTTTGATCATATATGTTTCATATGATATACTGGACATCTTTGAATGTTTAAACCACATGTTCAGCCCCTAAAACACATTTAGAAGCCTTAGGTTCTCAGTTCAACACTCCTTTAAGGCCACATTTGGGTTAGATTAATAAATAAATAAAAACCATAAAAAAATCATTAAGAAAATAAAATAAATATGTCTTGAGTAAGGTCAGGTATTTGTTTAGGTGTTTACAAAGTCGTAAAGTATTCCAAACCCCCAACTTAGTAGAACCTACCAGCCGACGGTTCAATTTACTCTGAAACTTAATAAAAGAACCCAATATAAAAATCACAAAAAGAAATGATTCTTCCCTCATCTCACCTTTTCTCTCTCTTCTCCTATCTCTATTATACAAAAAAAACACCATAAAATTTTGAAAAAGCCAAAAATTTCATAAAAAATATCATGTATATTGTATTTATACTTGTATATACTATTTAAAGCTAAGCTCAATGTAAGTAGTAGATTATATGTCTATATTGTACATAACTAATGTATACATGTATTATAATTATTTAAGTATTTATATTGAGTTATACTGTATATATATTAACTATATAATTACCTTTTTATTTATAGTAAATTATATGTACATAAACTAAGATAATTATAAATAAATATGTATATATGTATAATGCATTTATTATTGTACATACATATTTAAATAAGTATCATATACTGTATGACACCTGTATATTGATTTAATTATCTATTTATGGTAGGTAATTAAGTTAATTAAGTAGATTATTAAGTTGAAATAAAATAAATTAATAATTTAAGTATTACTGAAGTAACTTATACTATACACTTATATATATCAATTTTAAATATTTTCATTCTATTTATATTATATTTATATTGCATAATAGTTTTTATAACTTAAATATGTACATATCTAATAAAAACATAAATATATTCATATAAATTAAAATAAATGTTCTAAAATAAATTTAAATGTAAATTAAATACCTTACTATGTATAATAACTAATGTATAGCTCAATTGGGCCATTAATTTATTAATTAGCACTTTACTTAACAAAGTAAACTCTAAATTAACATGTTTATAGCAGCAACTTTAGCCAATTTTTAAATATAACTAATTAAGTTATTATTCTAAATTAATTACATAATTATGTAGTCCTATGTAAGAACTTTCTATTGGTATAATTCATTTTAAAATTATACTTAATTAAGGCCCCCAAATCAAGGGTCAAACTTTGACCTAGATCACGCTTTGCGCACTAAATAGGTGCTGAACTTAGTATCACCTCGTGCCTTGAAGAGCGCTCGTTGCTGCATATTAGCTGCAGCGCTGATGACCTTCCTAGTTGTCAACACTGAGCGCAAAACAATTGAGCATATATTGGTCCTCGATTTGCATGCACGCTTGCAGGCGTGTGTGTGGGTGCATGCACACGTGCTTGCGAGTGTGTGTGTGCGTGTGTGTGGGCACATAAGCACATGGGTGGTTGGGAGCCGTAGGCCTATTGGACCTGAAAAATGCATTAAAATGCACAAAAAATAAACTAGGGCCTGAGCCTAGTAGTGGTCTGGTCCCACCTTGTAGGGGTACTGTGTATCCCACGAAAAGCCTTGGGCTCACCCATTAACAAATTTTTGTAAAGTTAAGAGTAAGAAAAGCCTAAAAACAACTAAGTGTTGAGTGTATTGTGTGTATGTGTTGTGTGTGTACTGTGAGTGTACGTGTAATGTATGTATATAGTATATGTATAATATGTAAATTAGTAAAATAATACATATATGTATAGAGTATAGATGTAAATAATGTATATATGTATAGTAGATACGTATGTATAGTATATATATATATTATAAATATAGTAAGTACATATACTCTGAGCCTATTATGTGAATATATTTTTAAGGCTTTAGTGACGTTTTTATCTATCATTGTAGATTATATAATATGTTAGTACAGGATGGTATAACTTAGTTTAGTACATATTAATAATTATTTTTGTACCTATACTTAGGTATTATTTAGGATAGTTGTATATAACTAACATAGAGTAGTTTTACTTAGTTTTTGATGCATGTTTAGTTGTAAATGTCTTTAAGGCATTTCAATTAACAATAATTGATTCTTTTTGTACATAATTAATTGATTCATTTATTCTTTGATTCATTGATTCATTTTGTATATATAATTAACACTTTTGGAATAAAAAAATGTTTTTGGAATATAGAAAGTGATGTATATCAATAACTGCCTCCCAGTGAACGACCTAGAATAAATCAGTAAAAATTATGTAAATAAATAAAATGATACGACATATGTTTGCATTGTGACATTATACGACAATAACGACATAATTAAATCACTATTTTTATGCAACACGAATTGTTGTTGGTTAGTATCCAACCCCGTCTAATCCTAGTTTCAAAGGAAACTCCAGACCATCCTACTCTAGTTGGAGGAACTTTGAACCCTCATACTCTGATTACTCTAGAGTTCCTCAGACCTACGAGGATCTTCATGCCATCCAGAATGATCCATTCCCCAACTCATATAACCCTGGATGGCATAATCATCCGAATTTCGCATGGTCAGGAAATAATTAGAACTCGAGACCTCAATTCCAACTCGGACTACAACCTCCGCGACCATATCAGCTTGCTCAACCTAGGTCCAACCTGAATTTCCAAACCAAGCCTACAAAGGAAGATTAGATGAGCTTGATTTTGCATAGCTTGACCCATATGCAGAAGACCAACGCGGCCATGCAAAAACAACATAAAGAAGAATTCACAGAGGTTTAAAATCAACTCGTACATTTGGCTGGGACTAGCCAACATAGTGCACTTCCTTCCCAACCCCTGTCGAATCCAAATAACGTGTCGAACCAAAGGCATATTATGAACCTAAATCAGGGCCAAGCACACTATGTCTATCAAGCCCCTTCTGCACCCTCACTCGAAGGGATGGAGGCTTCCACATCATACTTGGGATATCAGCAGCAACCACCACTCTTGCCAACTCCGAACCCAAACCAGGCAGGTCTAAACACTGTTACTACACATAATGGCAAAACAATTCAGGATCCACCTTACCCAAGCTGCTCCAGCCCTAGTAGTTCAGAACCTACCCCTAGGATGTTTATTCGGGATGCACCCATCCAAGATCCAGAGCCTGAACTTATCCTAGAGGAACCAATAGAGGTTCCATTTCTTGAGGCCTTGACCAAAGGAAATAGGAAACCCAAACTCGTGGCACTCAAGGAAGATTTGGTCAAGCTCTTTGAACAAGTCCAAATAAACATCCCCTTGATGGATGCGATCCACCACGTACCAGCTTACATGCGATTTCTGAAGGACTTATGTACACCAAAGTGTAAGTTGCGAAACAAAGACGGGAGTCCGATTGTGTTGTCCGAGCAAGCCAGGTCTATCATCTTGAGAAAACTTACACAAAAAGTGAAAAACCCTGACACTCCTCTGATCTGTTGTAAAATAGGCAACCTAGAGTTTGATTGAGCTTTATTGGATTTAGGAGCTTCCAAACATTTGATCCCCACATCCCTACTAAATCATTTTGAGGAAATCGAGCTCAAATCGACTGAGGTGACTCTACAGCTGGTGGACAGATCAATAAAGTCACCAAGAGGAGTTCTCGAGAATGTTCTAGTTAGGATACGAGATTTCTACTTCCCAGTGGACTTCATTGTGTTGGATATGGATACTCCTGAAACTCTGAGAGACACCGATCATCTTAGGGAGACCATTCCTAGCCACAGCTAGGGCGAATATTAATTGTGAAGAGGGCCAAATCGAGTTGAAATTCAGGAATATGACATTGAGGATCAATATCTTTAAGGCCCAGAAAGGAATAAATTGTGGGGCAATCGAAGAAGTCTGCAACATAATCTCCTTAGTTGAGGACCTAATTACAAAAGAAAACCTGATTCTCCCAGAGCCTCAACCACAAGAAGATCTTGACCCACAAATCGAGGAGCCTGAAGCTGATCTAGATCTATCCTTAACTTCCACCTTGTCCTCTGAGGCCAATCCCGAACCCCCACCCGCTGCTGATAACCTAGTGCTTGAATTAAAGCCTCTCCCAGATCATCTGAAATACGTATTTTTGGATTCAAATCAAATGTTTCATGTGATTATCAACTCTCGACTCACTCTTGATCAGGAAACAAAGCTACTTTCTGTCCTCCAGCTGCATCGAAGAGCCATTGGTTGGACTCTAGATGACCTGACTAGAATAAGTCCCTTGTATTGCACACAGCAGATCTATACCGAAGAGGGCTCATGATCGACTCGAGAAATGCAAAGAAGACTAAACCTGAATCTACAGGAGGTCGTGAAAAAGGATATTATCAAGTAACTCAATGCAAGAATCATCTACCCTATCTCTGATAGCCGCTGGGTAAGCCCCATCCTAGTTGTGCCTAAAAAGGTAGGGCTCACCGTGATTACAACCAAATCTGGAGAAACCATCTCAACTTGAATTGCGAACTTGTGGAGAGTCTGCATAGACTATCAGAAACTGAATGCCTCCACAAAGAAAGACCATTTTCCTCTCCCATTCATTGATCAGATTCTCAAGAAACTAGTGGGAAATTAGTTTTTTTGTTTCCTAGATTAGTACATGATAACACTACACAAGGGGGTGATAATTATATTGAATATGGCCCATCTTTAGAATAAAAGGCACAACATAAGTAGAATAGGAGCATTGCATGCATCATGTACCAAGATTGCTTCTAAACAGCATTAATGGCCATTTGTGGAAGCATTTGTCAAAGCAGGCCTCAGATGAGCAATCCGACCACACGGATAGATTCAGAACGATGAACGGAGTCCAACAGACTCAAGATCGGCCAAATCCGACATCCGAAACTCCTACAATGGGCCCAAGAAGTTATGACCATTGATTTGGAGATCAACGACCTGGATTGCGCCACGTCAACCCCGCCCCACCACGCGCCTCGCCTTCAGCCAGTCGAGATTCGCGCGCCCGCCCGCGGTTGCTGTGACAAAGAGTGGGCGTGGCGCAACAGTTAGCGCGCACGCCCGCACCCACGCGACGCGGGTTCGAGCCACGGGGAGTGGAAATTGAAGACGGGCGACGGGCGCGGAGAAATTGGGTCGCCTGATCAACAGCGGGAGGCCGGGATCTTGCCATGCGGCATGACCGCAGCTCACGAGCATCCACGTGCGCGCGCATGCCGGGCGGAGATGCGCACGCACACGCGCACCTGAGGTGCGATCCCAGCGCAGGCGAGGAAGACTCTCAGCAGATCGGACGGCTCTCGATCAGTAGCCACGGATCGCACGAGAAGAAATGAGGTAGGCGGCTGACTAGTGGCGGGAGGGCTTCACCGACGCTTTTAGAAGCGATTTTAGCGATGCTCTGGATGTCGCTAAAGCCCCTTCTTCTTTTAGGAAGCCCTTAACTCTATTTAAACCCCCTCCAACCACCATTCAAGGCATTCACTCCCCCTTGCAACTACTCCACCCCTCTCTTAGCTAGCTCTAGGCACTCTTGTCATCGCCGGAGACGACGAGCCACCGACGAGCCTCCTCCACCGCCGTGGCTGCCTCGTCGCTCTCCACACACACACACACTCTCTCTCTCTCTCTCTCTCTCTCTTTTAAGCTTTCTATTACTTTTTTTGAAGCATGTGTTTAATGTTGTAATTTATGAACTACAAGTGCATGTTTAATGAAGTTCTTTTCCGTTCAATTGCCATTTTAATTTCTGTTCAAGTTGCATGATCAAAACAAAGAGCTTTCTAACCCTAAACCTTCTCTCTCTCTCTATCTCTCTCTCTCGCTTTTCAAAATTGCATCTTTCGCAAGTAAAACTCCGCACTTTCCGTGACAACAAGTGGTAAGTAAAAATCCGATTTTCACGCCTCCCTGAGATCGACACTCGGACTCACCTCCGTTTACTTATTTTAAAATCGACGTTGCAAGTGCGACTATAACGACATTCCTTAACACACACGCACTAAGCCACGTCAGTACACCGGATATAACCAAGTGGCAATCCATCCCAAAAATCAAGAAAATACCACCTTTACCTTCCCCCACGGTATGTATGCATTCTGTAGGATGCCACTTGGACTATGCAATGCACCTGCTAATTGCGCAATAATCATAGGACTTAAATGACCTAAATTAAGTTAGAACTTAGCATAACTATAGCATAATTCATGCATTAGTAGCATACTTTGCATCTTTCCTACTTTATTTAGATATTCATGAAATAATGGTATAATAATGTATTGATTAGTGTATTACTTGGTTTGCAGGTAATAAGAACTCAGGAGATGGCCTGAAGCTGGATTTGAAGCAGGATAAGGGCTTAAGCTGTAGTAGATTTGGAGCAGAAGCCATGGAATAAAGTTGCACTCAAGTTGAAGGCATAATGTAAGAAAGAGGTAGACCACATTACTTGTAGTATTTTAATGCTTAGATTAAATTATGAAGAACATAGGACATCCTTACACCTATCCCTAGCCTTAGGATAGCCTTAGACACCTTCCCAAACCTTATCCACCCTTCCTATTAGATCACCTTAGACTAAAACACCTCAAAACCCACATTCTAGCCCACCTCTAGATGTCCAGGTAGGATGCTGGATGTCCAAGCTCCTTAAATTCCAGCCACAAGACTTAAAACCCAATCTAATGCAAATCAGATGTCCAGACAATGTGTCAGATGTCCAATTTCCACAGAAACCCAAAATAGAACCTAAACCCCATACTGATTTAGTATTGGATGTCTAGAATAAGGACTTAGACTTCTGTTTTTGAAGTACAAGTCGTTTGATCTTCAAATCAGATGTCTAGAACCCTTCTCCTATTGCTATTTTCATAATCAAGCCTAGATCTTGATTCCTAAGGCCTATAAACCCAATCCTATGCCCTAAGAAACCTAATTTAAGGTACCCTAAGTCTAGTATACTGCCCTAAGACTCTCCTAAGAACCTAATTAGGTTGTCACTAAGCCCAATTGGACTTAGTCAATTACACTCCACTTAGTCAATTGAACTCATAGAGTCTAATTGAGCTCAAATCTCAACCAGCATAAGTCTAATTTGACTTAGTGAGAGCCTAATTAACTCAGGCCTAATCTAATTGGGAATTTTCTCTCCTAATTGGACACATGTTGATGCAATTAAACTTGGTAAAGTTTAATTGTATCAACCATTTAGTAATAGGTTACACGTAGACCTATTTTTAGACACCTTAATAGAACCCACCTAGGACCTAATTAGAAGTGGACCAAGTGATCCACTTGACCACCTACCTAAAAATTCAAGCACGCACACACCTACACATTCACACACACACACATGCACCCACACCCACTCGCCAATCTAAAGAATAATCTAGAATGGCCACACATGGTCATTCTTAGATCCACAAAATGTGGATCTATGAAGACCTATTTTTAAACCCATAGTCGGCCACTCTAGAGAAGTCTAGGCACCTTGGCCATCCAAGAAGTCTATATAAAGACAAGGTTGGACGGCCAAGACCCTTATCTCAGACTCTCCATTGGATGCCCCCATCTCCATCTTCATCTTCACGAGCTCCCTCCATCTCCAAGCATTCACTCCACCATTGGACATCCAAGAATACCTCTTCCTCCACCTTTAAAGAGGTTAGCCTATGTTGAACGTATACAAATGCTACGCTAACGTGTTCGGTTTTGGAAAACCTGTCGTTGTAGTTCGAAAGCGAAGAATTCATGTTCAACAAATAAAATTTATACCGAAATTAAAATTCCGGGTCGAACACAGGGAGGCAGACGTTTGATTTAAAATCTACGCGTTTCTTTTCATTTGTCACAGAATAATTCAATTTAAAATTATCTAATTATTTACAATAAATAGAAGAGAGAGAGAGAAGAGAGAAAGAGAATATTACACAGAGAAATCAAAATGAGATGTAGAATAAACAAGGAATTTTTCATTAAGGAGATTGTTCATTACAACTAGAAAGCATAAAACAATTACTCTAGAAAGCGATAAATTTACTCTAGAAAGCATTAAAAGAATGGAGGGAGAAATGTCCTCCTCGACGATTGCTTGGAGGACGAACAAAACTACACTAGAAAGTAGTAAATCTATACTAGAAAGCAGTAAAAAGAATAGGGAGAGAGAAATCCTCCTCGACGGTTGCTTGGAGGACGAGCCGGACGGGACGATGCCTGGATAAAGGAGAACGAAGCAGGACGAAGGAGGACGAAGCAGAAGAACGGGAATGAAGCAGCACGCCGTCGTCGTTGCGGGATCCACTTCCGAAGGGGAACGAAAATTGGACTTTATCTCGCGAGAAGCATCCCGGGTGTGGGACAAGCTTCTCTTGAGCTTTGGAGGGGTAGAGAGGAGAAAGAAGGGATGAGAATTTCGTATGGAGGGGGTCTCCTTTTATAGTTGCAAGGAGTGGGGGCAAAATGGACATTACAACTTCAAAATAATAAAAGAGGGGTCTTTAGTGACGGATAAATCCGTCACTAAAGCCCCCAACGTGGGCGTCGTGGGCGGCTCGCGCGCGCCTCCTCGCCTGCTCGCGTGCGCAACGGCTTGCGCACGTTCGTCGATTTTCAGCCGTCCAATCGCGAGATCGGACTGCTTAAAATGCGTCCCGCCCGTTGCATTGCGCGCCCGCCCGCGTGCGATCGCGCGTCCGCGCCGCGCATTCAATTACGCGTGGACGCTATCGGGCGCGTGCGGCCGTCCGATCTCCATCCGACGGTCCACCCGCGCCCAATCGCCCGTGCCCAATCACCCGCTCCAGCCCCTCGCCGCGGCTCGATCCCGCGCCTGCTGCTCGCGAAAGCGCGCTCAACCACTACGCTATGGGGCGCGGATGGTCGAGCGGACGCTTTTAAGCGCGAGTGACCACAGCCATTGGATTAAGATCCAACGGTGGAGAGCGATCGGGTGCGGGGCCTTCACAAGATGCAAGCGGCCGTTTGGGCGGCTGAGATGGCGCCACGTGGCGCTATCTTGGCCGTCCATCTTCTGGAAGTTGTAGATGGCGCCACGGATGTCGAATTGACTCGATTTTTGTGTCGTTAGGCTGCGATCGTCGATCCGAATTCATCCGTGCGGTCAGATTTATCATCTGAAGTGTGGATTTGCACCATCCTGGCCCTTGATCTTCTAGGGTTCCCAAGTCACTGTCTGATGCTACGGATGCCTGATTAGGGCGATCTTGGAGTCGTTGAACTCCAATCGTCGCCCTGATCACATCCATACGGTTGGATCTTTGATCCGAGGCCCCGATAAAATGTTTGCCCTGTCCAAGCACATAAAAGGAGACAATTAACCTCCATTTTATTCAAACTACTCTAAATGCAAGATGATGCATGTTATGCAATATTTATATCATGAAATGTAATCCTATGCTTAAGAACATGCATAAATAGACATTTTAAGTAGTGTAAATGTGTTTACATCATACCCCCATGCCTATCTTTTGCTAGTCCCTAGCAAAAACTATATGTTATTTATAAAAGAATTAGGTTGGATTATTTGGACTTGAATTATTTTCAATCATTAAGAAATTGTCTACTTAGGAACTGAACTTTCAAAGACACAACAGTGCCCGGGTATCAACCAAAATGCAGACCGCCTCAAGCCCTCGCCTTATTAAAAGAAAAATTTTTTTTTTTTTTCTTTTTCTCTTTTCTAATTTTTTTGGATTTTCAAATTTCTGGGTTTAAGAGTGGCTTTCTACGGCCATTCAACTCACCCAAAACTTGATGAGAACCCTAAGCTTTAAGCATCTTATTGTGATTGTGATAGACTCGTTGATTGGCAATTAAAACGTACTTCAGATTTATACACCTCTAAGTGTGGCTTATTTCTTTTTGTTCTTTTCTCCTTTTCTTTTTGATTTTGTTTTTTTTTAAATAGGTAGCTTCCCTGGTCTAAGATTTACCTAAGGGCAGGAAAAAGAGAAAAGTCCAGTGACTGGGCTCTAGACAACCTACCTATGGGCTGTTGTCCACGATAACTTGCCAACCATATCACCCTAGAAGGTTCATTAGCTACCCAATTTCCGTTAGAATCGCCGAACAACGAGTCAGTGCAAAGAAGGTGTGTAGATGCTTAAGACTCAAAATTCCCTCAAATCAGAGGGTGGGTTGATAAGTCGTGTACTTATCACCCAAACTTATTTACTCCAATTACGAAAGAATTAAGATGGAGAGGACTCGAAAGACAAATCCACATTTTAGTGGATGCACAGGCTGATTAAGTTCAAATCATAATATAGTATTTCCTAAGATTGAAAATTTTCTTAAACCTAAATTCTCTTTCCTAATTTTGATTTTTTTTAAATTTTTTTAAAAGAAAATAAAACAAATCTACAGTGCTGAAGAATGAATTCAGAGATGAATATCCACCCCCTCATGCCTATCTAATGCAATGTCCTCATTGTATTAAAAAGACATTAAACAGAGCGGAAAAGCGTAGAAAGAACCTGAATTACATGAATGTCAGGTCTGCTCCGAGATGAAAACTAAGAAAAACTGTATATGTGCTGAGTTTATTGCCTTCAGCTAGGCACACTATACAAGGAAAAGAAATGAAGAATTCACAAGTACAGGTCAGAATTAGAATGAACAGAAGAATCCTCTGACCTGTCAGCAGAGGTCCACAGATGTGGACCAGATTGTGGTGCAGAACCACACCCCATAATCGAGAATATCTTAGGTTCTGGATAAAAATTACCCAAAACCTAAAATCAGAATGTAAGCAGGGTCGGGCCTGCGATTTATGAGGATGCAACCCAAGACCAAAAGGTCAGGTTACAGAGAATTGAAGCTCAAAAGGATAATCGTTGAATGTGTGCTTGGGTTGAACATCCTCTAAACAAATATCGTAAGGGTTCTGATTTGATGGTTTAAGCTTAAAAGGAACCCTTCGACTCAATCTTCTATTTCCTCCAAAATTAACTTCCCAAATCAGAACTTCCCAGCTCCTAGCCTCCTCATTCAGCATATCAAATTCCAGGACCTCTTGTATATTCATCACCCCGTCTGAAATCTCCAAGTCTAAATGATGTGGCAGAATCAAAATTGTCTTGGGTCTAATTATCTCAGAATTAGAATCATCAATAAGCTCAACAGGGTGTAACTGATAATCAAGGCATTGAATTGATTCCTCCAGAAAATGTGATTCTGGATCCATAATGTGTGCCCTAATAAGATCAGTGTCCTCAGTTATTGAGCTATCAAATGATCTATCAAATTCCTCAGGCCCAATCGTCTCACAGAAATCGTGTTCAGAAAACTCGCGCGAGACTTCGCAACTTGAATCTTCACCATCAGGATCCGTATCAATGTATGTCCCAAAATCATTTGTCACTTTCTGTTCCAAGGAGACATACGTTTCATCGTAACCCGGCTTAGGGATCTCAGGTGAAGAAATCAGATCATCCTTAATTGGTTGTTTTAATTCAATCTGGTCAGCCTCGTAACACGTGTCCCCCCCAACAGGTGCCTGAGTGGGTTCTGTCATTGGCTTTCCTGAAGAGGGTTCATCCTGGGAATTATTCCAAGATTGAATCAAAGCAACCACGAATCTCATCCTCAATTTCGCTAATTTCCCAAGTAGAAACTCACCCGGGTTCTTATCCTTAACATCCTGGAGCCAATCCAACAAAGATTTATTCAAATCATCAATCATTTCAATCAGGGGCTCCAATCTCTCAATGCAAGGTATTGGCTGAACTTCTAAAGATTGTATGATATTCCTCAAGTTAGCCAGAACCTTATCTTGAACCTGGTTAACTTGAACCAAATGAGTTGGTTCAGGGTTGGGTGGGTTTGGGATTAATGCAGGGGAATTAACGAATTGAGATTCGTTATACCCTTCCTGATAATAGGTCATTTCAGATTGTTGAAAAGATGGTGATGACCTAAAGGTAGTGAAATCAGAGGATGGGGAAGGATCGGTGTATCCTTCTTGATTGTAGATTGTATTAGATTGTGCATGAAAGGAAGACGATCTATAATCGATGTAGCTCTGAGAAGGATAGAAATCAGAATCAAAGTGTTCAGGGTTAGACCCTAAACACGGGGGTCCAGAATTGTATCCCCAATCCGAATTATCCCAACTAACTGATGGTTGATTACAATATGAGTTGGGATAATCGTCATGTTGAGGATAATTCACAACAGGAGGAAAAGAGCGGGAATGCGTGAAATATGTGGAAGGATTCATGAGACACGGGAGGAAGAAAGGCGCCCTGCAATACAAACAATCAAACCTGTCCTTAAATGGGTTAGCCTACAGACCTACAGACTCCCAAAACTCATCTTGAGATAAAGGAACGATTTGATCTACTTCTGTCTGTTCAATCCAACCAGTTAGAAGGAGGGACTGGGGAGAAGGTTCTTCCTTCGGCTTGCGCCTCCGGTTCCTAGTGTACCCCCCAGCCGCGATCGTTTGACTCTGCTCCCCTAGCTAGACATCAGATTGAACAGTAGAAATAGACTAATTGAAAATAATCTCGTTCTGGGTTCTGAAGAGTGAGTCCAATCCTTAAGGCCAACGTCTACTTTGTTTTATTTAGGGCTAGGTTTGAATGTGCTTTGGAATGTGATGGGCCCTTTAAATGGGTTGTGCCCTTAATGATTGATTGATTTGTGTGTGCGTGCACAACCAGTGGTTTTCATGCAAGATTATTTTTTGATGTGGTGAATTTTAAGGTTCAAATCTTGCTTAGTAGATTTTAGGATTCAACTTTAGGTGTTTTCAAACAAGTTTTATTGGCACACCAGGTTTTGCAAGCATAGGTGATGATGTTTTCCTTTAAAGTTTAAAAAGAATGTGGAGTGCCTGGTAAATCCCTAAGAGTTGAACCTAATTGGCAGCTACTTGATGAATGGATTTTAATTGAAGTGGTGCGGCCCAAACAACTCAAATAATTGGCTTGATGCACCAATTAATTAGGCACACAAATATGGTTAACCTAGAATGTTTTCTACTCTTTTATGTGTTGCTTTGTGTGTACCGGTCCCACAGATCAGAACCCGGTTGAGTAGAAACAAATCAATTCGGTTAAGTGCCTTTGAATGTGGGTGTACGTTGTGTGTTTGTTGAAAATTGCCCCACAGAATTATATTTTTTTTTATATATATAAATGAAGGTGGAATGAATGTGAGTGAGAATCCAAACAACCAAACTATTCCTAGGATTTATGCAAACACCTAGGTTAATTGGAATTTGGATTCAATGTGGCGAATGAAATCTATGGAAGGGGAAAGAATGGGGGATAACTTACAAAACCTTCCACAACATTTTACTCCAATCTACCGCTTTTGCTCGTCTCAAAAGAGTACCTGCAATTACAATAAGAAAGGAGAAAAGTGAGGTAAATGATTTGTAAGTTACAAAACGCAAAGAGAAATCAAAGAGCGTCGCCTCCCCAGCAACGGCGCCAAAGTGTTGAACGTATACGAATGCTATGCTAACGTGTTCGATTTTGGAAAACCTGTTGTTGTAGTTCGAAAGCGAAGAATTCGTGTTCAACAAATAAAATTTATACCGAAATTAAAATTCCGGGTCGAACACAGGGAGGCAGACGTTTGATTTAAAAACTACACGTTTCCTTTTATTTGTCACAGAATAATTCAATTTAAAACTATCTAATTATTTACAACAAATAGAAGAGAGAGAGAGTAAGAGAGAAAGAGAATATTACACAGAGAAATCAAAATGAGATGTAGAATAAACAAGGAATTTTTCATTAAGGAGATTGTTCATTACAACTAGAAAGCATAAAACAATTACTCTAGAAAGCGATAAATTTACTCTAGAAAGCATTAAAAGAATGGAGGGAGAAATGTTCTCCTCGACGATTGCTTGGAGGACGAGCAAAACTACATTAGAAAGCAGTAAATCTACACTAGAAAGCAGTAAAAAGAATAGGGAGAGAGAAATCCTCCTCGACGGTTGCTTGGAGGACGAGCCGGACGGGACGACGCCTGGACGAAGGAGAACGAAGCAGGATGAAGGAGGACGAAGCAGAAGAACGGGAACGAAGATGCACGCCGTCGTCGTCGCAGGATCCACTTCCGAAGGGGAACGAAAATTGGACTTTATCTCGCGAGAAGCATCTCGGGTGTGGGACAAGCTTCTCTTGAGCTTTGGAGGGGTAGAGAGGAGAAAGAAGGGATGAGAATTTCGTATGGAGGGGGTCTCCTTTTATAGTTGCAAGGAGTGGGGGCAAAATGGACATTACAACTTCAAAATAATAAAAGAGGGGTCTTTAGTGACAGATAAATCCGTCACTAAAGCCCCCAATGTGGGCGTCGTGGGCGGCTCACGCGCGCCTCCTCTCCTACTCGCGTGTGCAACGGCTTGCGCACGTTCGTCGATTTTCAGCCGTCCTATCGCGAGATTGGACTGCTTAAAATTCGTCCCGCCCGCGTGCGATCGCGCGTCCGCACCGCGCGTTCAATTGCGTGTGGACACTATCGGGCGGGAGCGGCCGTCCGATCTCCATCTGACGGTCCACCCACGCCCAATCGCCCGTGCCCAATCGCCCGCTCCAGCCCCTCGCCGCGGCTCAATCCCACGCCTGCCGCTTGCGAGAGCGCGCTCGACCACTGCGCTATGGGGTGCAGATCGTCGAGCGGACGCTTTTAAGCGCGAGCGGCCACAGCTGTTGGATTAAGATCCAACGGCGGAGAGCTATCGGGCACGGGGCCTTCACAAGATGCAAGCGGCCGTTTGGGCGGCTGAGATGGCACCACATGGCGCTATCTTGGCCGTCCATCTTCTGGAAGTTGTAGATGGCGCCACGGATGTCGGATTGACTCGATTTTTGTGTCGTTGGGCTACGATCGTCGATCCGAATTCATCCGTGCGGCCGGATTTATCATCTGAAGTGTGGATTTACACCATCCTGGCCCTTGATCTTCTAGGGTTCCCGAGTCACTATCTGATGCTACGGATGCCTGATTAGGGCGATCTTGGAGTCGTTGAACTCCAATCGTCGCCCTGATCACATCCATACGGTTGGATTTTTGATCCGAGGTCCCGATAAAATGTTTTCCCTGTCCAAGCACATAAAAGGAGACAATTAACCTCCATTTTATTCAAACTACTCTAAATGAAAGATGATGCATGTTACGTAACATTTATATCATGAAATGTAATCCTATGCTTAAGAACATGCATAAATAGACATTTTAAGTAGTGTAAATGTGTTTAAATCATACCCCCATGCCTATCTTTTGCTAGTCCCTAGCAAAATCTATTTGCTATTTATAAAAGAATTAGGTTGGATTATTTGGACTTGAGTTATTTTCAATCATTAAGAAATTGTCTACTTAGGAACTGAACTTTCAAAGACACAACAGTGCTCGGGTATCAGCCAAAATGCAGATCGCCTCAAGCCCTCGCCTTATTAAAAGAAAAATTTCTTCTTTTTTTTTTCTTTTTCTCTTTTCTAATTTTTTTGGATTTTCAAATTTCCGGGTTTAAGAGTGGCTTTCTACGGCCATTCAACTCACCCAAAATTTGATGAGAACCCTAAGCTTTAAGCATCTTATTGTGATTGTGATAGACTCGTTGACCGACAATTAAAACGTACTTCGGATTTCTACGCCTCTAGGTGACCTCAAAAAGACTTTTGCCTAAAGGTGTATCTTTACAACCGGTAGCTTTCTCCCTACTTTTATTTTTTACGGGGTCAACACAAGGGTGAATCCAGTGTATATCTCCCCGGTTTATTCTACTTCTCCGCTTCTTCCTAAGTGTTTTGTGAATTTTTAGTGCATTTTCTGAGCTGGGTTCTGGACAACCGGTTGATGAGCTGTTACCACCGACAACTTGCCAGCCATACTCGTGCAGCGAAGTGTGGCTTATTTCTTTTTGTTCTTTTCTCCTTTTCTTTTTTATTTCTTTTTTTAAATAGGTGCCTTCCCTAGTCTAAGAATAAATTGGGGAGATATACACTGGATTGGTGGATATTCATCTCTGAATTCATTCGTCAGCTCTGTAGATTTATTTTATTTTCTTTTATAAAAAAAAAAATCAGAATTAGGAAAGAGAATTTGGGTTTGAGAAAATTTTCAATCTTAGGAAATACTACATTATGATTTGAACACAAAGACCCTTCAGGTCTTTGGACTTAATCAGCCTGTGTATCCACTAAAATGTGGATTTGTCTTTCGAGTCATCGCCATCTTAATTCTTTCATAATTGGAGTAAATAAGTTTGGGTGATAAGTACACAACTTATCAACCCGCCCTCTGATTTGAGGGAATTTTGAGTCTTAAGCATCTACACACTTTCTTTGCATTGACTCGTTGTTCGGCGATTCTAACGGAAATTGGGTAGCTAATGAACCTTCTAGGGTGATATGGCTGGCAAGTTATCATGGGTAACAGCCCATAGGTAGGTTGTCCAGAGCCCAGTCACTGGACCTTTCTTAGTTTGCTGCCTTTAGGTAAATCTTAGATTAGGGAAGCCACCTACTTTAAAAAAAAAACAGAGAGAAAAGAACAAAAAAAAATAAGCCACACTTCGCCGCACGAGTATGGATGGCAAGTTGTCAGTGGTAATAGCTCATCGACCGGTTGTCCAGAACCCAGCTCAAAAAATGCACTAAAAATTCCCAAAACACTTAGGAAGAAGCGGAGAAGTAGAATAAACCAGGGAGATATACACTGGATTCACCCTTGTGTTGACCCCGTAAAAAATAAAAGTAGGGAGAAAGCTACCGATTGTAAAGATACACCTTTAGGCAGAAGTCTTTTTGAGGTCACCTAGAGGCGTAGAAATCCGAAGTCCGTTTTAATTGCCGGTCAACAAGTCTATCACAATCACAATAAGATGCTTAAAGCTTAGGGTTCTCATCAAATTTTGGGTGAGTTGAATGGCCGTAGAAAGCCACTCTTAAATCCAAAAATTTGAAAATCCAAAAAAATTAGAAAAGAGAAAAAGAAAAAAAAGAAGAAATTTTTCTTTTAATAAGGCGAGGGCTTGAGGCGGTCTACATTTTGGCTGATACCTGGGCACTATTGTGTCTTTGAAAGTTCAGTTCCTAAGTAGACAATTTCTTAATGATTGAAAATAACTCAAGTCCAAATAATCCAACCTAATTCTTTTATAAATAGCATATAGTTTTTGCTAGGGACTAGCAAAAGATAGTCATGGGGGTATGATATAAACACATTTACACTACTTAAAATATCTATTTATGCATGTTCTTAAGTATAGGATTGCATTTCATGATATAAATATTGCATAACATGCATCATCTTGCATTTGGAGTAGTTTGAATAAAATGGAGGTTAATTATCTCCTTTTATGTGCTTGGACAGGGCAAATATTTTATCGGGGCCTCGGATCAAAGATCCAACCGTATGGATGTGATCAGGGCGACGATTGGAGTCGTTCAACGATTGGATGTGATCCAACAGGTCACTATCTGATGCTACAGATGCCTGATTAGGGCGATCTTAGAGTCGTTGAACTCCAATCATCGCCCTGATCACATCCATACGGTTGGATCTTTGATCCGAGGCCCCGATAAAATGTTTGCCTTGTCCAAGCACATAAAAGGAGACAATTAACCTCCATTTTATTCAAACTACTCTAAATGCAAGATGATGCATGTTATGCAACATTTATATCATGAAATGCAATCCTATGCTTAAGAACATGCATAAATAGATATTTTAAGTAGTGTAAATGTGTTTACATCAGCCTACCCACCATTGGCTATTCCTCTACTCCCTCCTACCACCTCAAAGCCACACTGCCACCAGAGACAACCTCTGGTGCCCCATTTTTCCTGCAGATTTATTGTTCTTCAAAGTTTAATTTGCGCATTATTTTCCTGCATAGTAGCGTAGTATTTGATAAGTCTAATTTATTAGACATTTATTTGGCTTAAGTACATAAGGTGTTCGTTTCCGTGTGGTTTAATGGATTAAGCTAAGTATTAATTAAGCTTAGCTTACGAATATTTTTGTGCCTGCTTTGCATTCTAATACATACTTTTATGCTTCTTATTTCATATGTTCAAGCAAAAAGAAATGTAACTGGACGTAAATGTGATTAACACTTGAATGAGGGTATGCCTATAATTACCCATTATGGTTGCTCCCTCCACTAGTGTTCAAATCCAACAGTTACGCAAATGCGAAGGGAGGGGCGGAGGTTGTGGATCTAGAGACATAAGCATCCTCCCTACGGCTGGGGGATCTATCCACCGCTTCCTTCTTCCCCTCCGAGGGGCTCTGTTCGACCAACACTACCGTGATTTTTGGCGTGCACCATGATCAAAAGCGTACATCGTGGCTGTTGCATGCTCCACCTCCTCCATTCCTGCACTCCCTACGGTGCATACGATGATAATGCACGCACCATCGCCTACTCTCCATCGACCGCCTCTCCTCGACTATGCATGGGTCTCCACCAGTGACCACCTTCAACACAACTCCATGCCTCATTCTCTTCTTTATTCTTCCTCTTCTTCATTTCCTTCTTTACCTTCCTCTTCTCCACCTACACCCACTATTCATCTTCTTCAGCCCACCGAAAACAACAACTCCACCCCACCACCAGTTAACCCAACCACTTTCAACTACCATTCCGCCACCGGCGTGTCACCCTGCTCCAGCTCATCTACATTGACATCCTTACAGCCATCCACTCATGACCATCACCACTGGCTTCTTCACTATTCATCATCTTCCTCAACAGGAACCTATCACCCATCGGCCACTCACATACACCGCCAGCCACGGCCTTCATTACCAACGTCAGTGGAACGCTCACTGATGGTGTGGAAGATCTACGCAAATGGGATTGTATTTTGAAAAACCCATCATCATAGTATGATTTGTGAAGAAATCCATCAATAGATAAATTTATACCGAAATTCGTAAAGAGATTCCAGGTCGAACACAAGGAGGCTACGTCGATCTAGAATCCTTCCTCTTGGGGTTGAGAGAATCAAGTTAAAAACCCTAAGCTGGGAGGCTTAGGTAGTGGAGTACCCAAAAGAGGGGAACCACTATACATTTTGTGTCCTTTTATGATTTGAATTGATTGTGCAAATCTTTCTTGTTATTACTAATATTGTTCTTGAGTGTTTGTGCTCATAGCCATATATATTTCCATATTTTAGATCCTATCAGGTGGTATCAAAGCTCCTTAAAGTGGTATCAGAGCTCCTTCAATTGGTATCAGAGCTTGTTCAAATAACTCATGCCCAAATAATCTAACCTAATTCTTTCATAAATAGCATATAGTTTTTGCTAGGGACTAGCAAAAGATAGGCATGGGGGTGTGATGTAAACATGTTTATATTACATAAGATGTCTATTTATGCATGTTCTTAAGCATAGAATTGCATTACATACTATAAATATTGCATAGCATGCATCATCTTGCATTTAGATTAGTTTGAATAAAATGGAGGTTAATTGTCTCCTTTTATGTCCAGAGACAGGGCAAATTTTTATCGGGACCTCGAATCAAAGATCCAACCATATAGATTTGATCAGGGCGACGATTGGAGTTCATCGACTCCAAGATCGCCCTAATCAGACATCTGTAGCATCAGATAGAAATCGAGGAACCCTAGAAGATCAAGGGCCAAGATGGTGTGAATTCGCACTTTAGACGACAAAATCTGACCGCACGTATGGATTTAGATCGACGATCGCAGCTTAATGGTGCGAAAATCGACTCAATCCGACAACCGTGGCACCATCTACATCATCCAGAAGATGGATGGCCAAAATGGCACCACGTGGCGCCATCTCAACCGCTGCACCTGCCGCACCTTCTCTTCTTCAATCTAATCATCGCTTTTCCGTCGTTGGATGATCATCCAACAGCTGTGGGGCACGCGCGCACAAATCATAAGCGCGACACAAATGCTCTGATAGCACGTTGGTCAAACGCGCTTGTGAGAAGGCGAGGCGCGCGTTCGAGCCTTGAGGACCAGGAGTTGAGGCACGGCGAGGGGGCGCGATTGAGCGCTCAATCGCAATCAAGCGGCTGAGCGCTCGATAGCGCTCACCCTCCATCAGACGCCCATGCTTAATGCGGGATCGCACGCAACGAGCGCGCGATGAGGCGCAGCGAGGATGCATTTCAGCCGTTCAATCTCACAATCAAACGGTCGAGATTTAAAAAATGTGAATGAGCATTGCGCTTGAGGAGGCGAGTGGGCGCACACGTGCTGCCCCCACTACGCCCACATTTGGACCTTTAGCGATGAATTTATCCGTCATTAAAGGTCCTGAATTAATGTTTTTTAAATTAAAAAGACCAAATTGCCCTCACTCCTTGCAACTATAAAAGGAGACCCCCTCCATACGAAATTGGCATCCCTTCTTTCTCTTCTCTCCCTCTCTAAAGCTCAAGAGAAGCTTGTCCCACACCCGAGATGCTTCTCAAGAGATAAAGTCAAATTTTCGCCCTCATTTCGGAAGTGGATCCCGCGACGACGACGACGTGCTGCCTGTTCCCATTCTTCCCGCTTCGTCCTCCTTCTTCCTGCTCTGTTCCCCGTCTTCTAGGTGTCGTCCCATCCGACTCGTCCTCCAAGCGACCGTCGAGGAGGATAGTTCTCTCTCCATTCTTTTTAATGCTTTTTAGAGTAGATTTACTGCTTTCTAGTATAATTATTTTCTACTTTCTAGTCATAATGAGTAGTGTAACGAACAATCTCTTTGATAATGAATTCCATGTTCATTCTACATCTCTTTTTATTTTTTTTTCTCTCTCTCTCCTCTATTTATTGTAAATAGATAGATAGTTTCTAATCAATTATTCTACTTCATGATAAATAAAACAAACGCGTATTTTTAATCAAACGTCCGCCTCCCTGAGTTCGACCCAGGATTTCTATTCCGATATAAATTTTATTTGTTGAACATGAGTTCTTCGCTTTCAAACTACAACAACAGGTTTTTCAAAACCAAATACGATAGCGTAGTAACTCGTAGCTTCAACACTCGTCAACATGTTGTTACCTATAACCACTGAAATATACGGGGCTCCTGGGTCTTTCATCTTTGAGGGTGTTCCATGTTGAAGCACCGAGCTAACATAGTCAGATAGGATGACCTTAGCTTGGACCTGTCTCCTAGATCAGTGATTCTGGGTACACAGGTACTTTAAAACTTGGTATAGGATGGGAACTGTTTTATAGCATCCAATAAAGGCAAGTTGATGTGGACTTACCTGAAAGTGTCCATAATCTCATCCATCCTATTCTTGGCTCTGGATGAGCCAACAAAAGATTTCCCAAGAGCGGATAGGTGCTCAGGATAGGGCACCCTTGGCTTCTCGGTGGAGGATCGTTGTGTTGGGACAGGGGTAGTAGAATGACGACGTCCACCGGGTGAGTGATTTCAATCGAGGAAGGGAAATGTGGCTCTTCCTCGGTGAGGGTGGAGGTCGATTTCAATCCAGGAGGGGAATTCTGAGGGGTGACCGTAGGAGGGCTATTAGGTTTGACGATTTTTCTGCCACTCCTTAACATGGTCACTACTTAAGCGTGCTCCCTAAATATGACCCCCTTACCCTTTAGGTTCTCCTTAGAAGAGTTAGGCAACTCCTCAGATCCCGCTGCCTAACTGCCTCAATAAGATGACCAATTTGGAATTACATATCAATGATCATCTTATTCTGAGATTGGATGACCATATTCTGATGCTCTTGCATCGCTTTCATCATGGCTTTTAGTTCATCCATCTTAGAGGGCTTGTTCTGAGGAGGGTTTGTATAGAATGGCTAGTAAATAGGTTAGGGAGGTTAGGGGTCTTACATTCTCTAAGTTGGAAGCATCACCTTGTTTCCATGAAAAGTTTGGATGGTTCCGCCACACCAGATTATAAGTATTGAAATATAGGTTATTACGAGGGGGTGGTCGAAAACCTTGGGCTGCATTCAGGTCAATTTAAATCAACTCAAGAATTGATTTGCCAAGTGGCACTCCTCAATGGCGTGTGTAGTGCTTTGGAAAATGGAGCATTCACTCGAAGCCTGGACAATAGAGGCTACTTGCGGGTGCATGCCAGGGTTTGTGATAACACCACGCAAGGGGGTAGTAATTAGGTTGAATATGGCCCATCTTTAGAATAAAAGGCACAACATAAAGTAGAATAGGAGCATTGCATGCATCAAAGTACCAAGATTGCTTATAAACTGTATTAATGGCCATTTGTGTAAAGCATTTGTCAAAGCAGGCCTCAGATGAGCAATCGGACCAGACGGATGGATTCAGGACGACGAACGGAGTCTAACGGACTCAAAATTGGCCAAATCCGACATCCGGAGCTCCCACAATGGGCCCAAGAAATCCTGACCGTTGATCTGGAGATCAACGGCCTAGAACGCGCCACGTCGCCCCGCCCCCGCCACCCGCACGCCCCCAAGCCAGCCAAGGACGCATCTCGGCCGTTGATCTTCGATCAAACGGTCGAGATCCGCGCGCTCGCCCGCGGTCGCCGCGACAAAGCGCGGGCGTGGCGCAACGGTTAGCGCGCACGCCCACGTCGCGGCGACGCGCGTTCGAATCGCGCGGAGCGGAAATCACTTGCGGGCGAAGGGCGCGGCAAAATTGAGCCGCGCGATCAGAAGCGAGCGGCTAGGATTGCGCCACGCGGCGCGACGACAGCGCCCCACCTCCCACGCGCGCGCGCACGCCGGGCTGAAACGCGCGCGCGCACGCGCGCCCGAAGCGCAATCCTAGCGCAGGCGCGGGAGGATCTCAGCCGTCCGATCATCAATCGGACGGCTCTCGTTCGACATCCACGGATCGCTCCTGAAGAGAGAGAGGAGCGGGCGGCTGACCGGCGGCAGAAGGCCTTCACCGACGTATCTGGAAGCGGTTTTAGCGACGTTCTGGATGTCGCTAAAGCACATTCTTCTTTTAGGAAGCCCTTAACTCTATTTAAACCCCCTTCTACCACCATTCAAGGCATCCTCTCCCACTTGCAACTACTCCACTCCTCTCCTAGCTAGTCTTAGGCACTCTTGTAATCGCCGGAGACGACGAGCCGCCGACAGAGCCTCCTCCACCGCCGTGGCTGCCTCGTCGCTCTCCACTCTCTCTCTATCTCTCTCTCTCTCTTTTAAGCTTTCATTTACTTTTGTTGAAGCATGTATTTAATATTGTAAACCATGAACTATGAATGCATGTTTAATGAAATTATTTTCCATTTAGTTGCCGTTTTAATTTCTGTTTAAAGTGCATGATCAAAACCAAGAGCTTTCTAACCCTAAACTCTCTCTATCTCTCGCTTTTCAAAACCGTCTCTTTCGCAAGCAAAACTCCGCCTTTTTCGTGACAACAAGTGGTAAACAAAATCCGATTTCCACGCCTCCCTGAGATCAACACTCGGACTCACCTCCGTTTACTTCTTTTAAAACCGACGTATCAAGTGCAACTATAACGACACCTCTTAACACACACGCACGTAGGCACGTCAGTTTTTGGCGCCGTTGCCGGGGAGGCAACGGATTTGTTTTATCACCTCCATTCCACCTTCATTCTCATATCGTCTAATGCCCTATTTTCCTTTTTACTTGACGGTTGCAGGAATTCGGCGCATGGACGGCGAAGCGACGCATTCCACTATGGTAGCAAGGAAGTAGGCGCCTCGAGGACCGATAGTAAGTACTCTCTCTCTCATTGTTTGCTTGCGTGAAAAAGCTAAAAAAAATCATAAAAACTAAAAAAATTGGCGTGGTGAATGATTGCTTGACCCACATTCTTAACACATCACCCTACAAAAAATGTACACTCTAATATGCTGGATAAATTCTTGGAGTGTTCTTTTCTCTTTCTCTTGAGTGGTGTTTGCGAAGCCACCGTGAGTTGACCTAGGCCGCACCACTCAACCCTAAAACTGACTCATCTAATAGAAGCTGCATGATTATCAGGATGAGTACACTAGGGTTTTAGAGCCTCTACAAAATAAAAGGAAATCTACTTTCACTAAGTTGTGTGCAGAACTTGACGTGCCCATTGAAACTTGTTTGAAAATATTAAGACACGTCAACCCTAAAAAGTACTTAAGTAAGGATGAAACACTAAAAGACACTATATCTTAACAAATCCTTGCTTGAAAATCATGTTTTGCTAGAAGCACACACTTTGAAAGTAGAACATTAAGAGGCACCACCCCAATCAACGCCTCATCACATCACCCTAAGCACAAGCACTATCCTAGCCCTTTAAAACTGAGTAGACGTGCCCTAGGCAGGACTGAGTTAAGTCTCAAAAGGTGAGGTTTTGTCTGCTAGGCACTTGGCTTTCATTCCCTTGGTAGAATCTGGTGACTAGGCTGCGGGGCAGTGTCAAACGACCGCGGTTGTGGGGTCTATGGAACCGGAGGCGCAAGCCAAAGGAAGAACCTTCCCTGCAATCCCCTCGTAATCAACCTGGCCAGATTAGCCTTGAGAAGGGGAGTCCAGTGCTTACGGACTTAATCACCCTTTGTGAGATTTCTAGGTCTCCTAAGGAATACACCATAAGGATTAGGCTTGCGTGCTTGATTGAAACAGATTTCTCGCATCTGTCGCCCTCCGCATCCCCTCCTGTTCTTCTCTAGTGTATGCACGGGAGGCGCTCACTGCATCCCGAATTGTGTGTTTTGGGGCAGGAATCTAGGCGACGTAATTCTGTTGAAAACATGGCTGAACCTAGGGTAGATGAGGCTGAAGATCAACCCCCACCAGATGCTATGGCTGTCGTCCAGGCTCAAATCAATGCTAACCATCGGCTTCAGCAACAACAAATCCACACCATCATGCAAGCCATACAACGGTTACAGAACCCGCAAGAACAACCACCACCTTTCAATGACATACCAGGACAACCGCCACTTGATTTACCACCATTTCAGAACCAGCCAAGACCCCTCCGTGATTTCTATAACCCTTCTGCCATTAGAGTCGAGCCACACCTTAGGATCCCCGAAGGGGGAGACGATTTTGAGCTAAAACCTAATGTATTAAGTCTAATCCAGAGCCACTTTCATGGAAGCTCAAATGAAGACCCCTTTCAGCACCTAGAAGATCTCGACCGCATAGCAAGAACAGTAAAACCTAGGAACATTAGCCTTGACATTGTTCTAATCAAGATGTTCCCTTTCTCATTAAGAGACAAGGCTTCTCATTGGCTTAGAACCCTAGGTAGACCCATCACCACCTGGGAGGAACTGAGGCATGCATTTTTAAAGAAATTCTTCCCCATAGGAAAGACCAATGCCCTCAGAAGAGCTATCACTACCTTCACACTCCAGGGTGGGGAACAATTTCATGAGGCATGGGAAAGATTCAATGAACTTTTGAGGAAATTCCCACACCACGAAGTTCCAAGGTGGCAATTGGCCCAGATCTTCTACCACGGTCTGGATAGCAACCTACAGAACTTCGTCGATGCCTCATGCGGGGGAAACTTCCTAAACAAAGACGAGGAGAGCGCATTTGAGCTCTTTGAGTCTATGAGCGAGAATTCGCTCAACAATGCCTCCATGAACCAGTTTAACAGATCCAGTCAACCCCGTGGTGGGATTTATGAGGTGCAAGCAAATTCTGGAATGGTTGACATGGACATCATTGCCAAAAAGTTGGATCGAGTGGAATTGGTGGACAAGAAGATTGATGAGCTTCTAAACCAGACTAGGAACCCCTTGCAGACTTTCACCCTAGCAAAAGGAGCACATAATGTTGACCTGGTCCAACCCTTCACCCAACTGAACCTGGAACAACCCCCAACCATGTTCCAAGGAGGGACCTTTGCTCCCTCGACCCTTGATTACTCCCTTCCTTCTTCATCAACATCGGCTATTCTAGAAGATGTGCAAGCCGTCCAAGGATATGCAAAACCTGACCCTTTCTCCAACACTTACAACATCGGCTGGCGTAATCACCCCAACTTTGGTTGGACAAACCAGAAACTACCGCAATTCCAAAACCAGCCCAGGCCAAACCAACAGCCACACTTGCCCCCCTATCAGCAAGGACCACCAGTTAGACCCCAATATAACCAAAATAGGGTGGCCCCTCCCCTGCAAAACCAAATGGACACCCTAATAAAGATGATGGCTGACATGAACCAAAAAATCAGGAAGAAATGGCCTTGGTAAAGGGACAGTTAAGCCAACTCTTGGACTGTAAACAGCAAGGATCTCTACCTTCCCAACCACAACCAAACCCGCGAAACATAATTAACAGAGGCCCCAATTCACAAGGGTTCCAAGGCAACCCCGGGCAGGCTCATATGGTCCAACCGGCTCCACAAACACCTCCTGGGTTTGGCGCCTCTTCATCCTCATCTTCTCAAGGATCACCCCATGGCCCCAATGCCTCTACGAATGCGGTGACCTTGAGAAGTGGCACCAAAACCCAGGATCCCAAATGGCCGACTCTCCCCGAGACTTTACCCGACTTAGAAGAAACACCAACCAAGGACCCAAACATGGAACCAATTCAGACACCCTATCCTGAGGCCTTGGAAACAATCAAGAGAAAAAAGAATACTGTGGAAACTGAGGAGCTGATGGAAATTTTTAAACAAGTACAGATTAATATTCCGCTTCTAGAAGCTGTCAAACACATCCCCGCTTACGCCAAGTTCTTAAAGGATGCCTGTACACCCAAGCGTAAGCCAAGACCTCAAGCACCTAGGAAGGTTGTACTCTCTGAGCAAGCCAGTTCCGTGATATCAAGCAACCTTCCACTCAAACGAACTGACCCAGGAGCACCCCTAATTTCCTGCAACATCGGGGACATGACATTTGATAGAGCGCTCCTGGACCTAGGTGCTTCTATCAACCTAATTCCCACAACCTTGTACCACCAATTTGGTTTTGGGGAGCTGGCACCAACCCCTGTCACCATCCAGCTGGCGGATAGATCAGTGAAAACCCTGAAGGGGGCTGTCGAGGACGTGATTGTACGGGTCAAGGACTTCTATTTCCCAGTCGACTTTTTGGTGCTCGACATGGAAGTCCCTGAAAAATTACAGAACGCACCCATAATCTTAGGCAGACCTTTCTTAGCCACGGCTAAAGCAAACATCGATTGCGACACGGGATGTATGGAAATCGCCTTCGGAGACAGGAAAATGCAATTAGATATCTTCCGGGCAACAAAGTCTTTTGATTGTGATTACATTGAGGAACATGATCCCGTGGAAACTTTAATCGAGGAATGCCTTACCCTCAATTCTGTCTCAGACCACCAAACTCGTAGTTCTGGCTCGTCACCATCATTACCTGTGGACCTCTGTAAGGCTGAGTATCATCACATGACACCATTTGAAGAAATCGATGTTGATCAACTACCGCCCTTTCCATTCCCATCGACTGTGGTCCCACCCGCACCTGAACTTAAACCATTGCCCGAGAATCTCAAGTACGTCTTCTTGGGACCTGGCCAGACCTTCCCAGTGATTATTAATTCCCATCTAACCAAGGATCAGGAACTAAGGTTGACTGCAACTCTTTCAGAACATCGGGCCGCCATTGGTTGGACCATCTCAGATCTAAGAGGAATTAGCCCCACCTATTGCACCCACAAGATTTACCTGGAAGACGGGGCCCGACCTTCCCACCAGATGCAGAGACGGTTAAACCCTAACATGCGGGAGGTCGTTAAAAAAGAAATTATCAAGTGGCTCGACGCCGACATCATCTACCCTATCTCTGATAGCCCCTGGGTGAGCCCCACTCAAGTGGTTCCGAAGAAGGCTGGGCTCACCGTTGTCACTAATGATCATGGCGAATCCATTCCCACCCGCACCACCACCGCATGGCGGGTGTGTATTGATTATAGGAAGCTTAACGAAGCCACTAAGAAGGACCACTTCCCCTTGCCATTCATTGACCAAATCCTTGAAAGATTGGCAGGGCAGAAGTATTTTTGCTTCCTGGATGGATATTCAGGATATAACCAAGTCGCAATTGCTCCGGAAGATCAGGAAAAGACCACATTCACTTGCCCGTATGGCACGTTTGCATTCCGTCGAATGCCGTTCGGGTTATGCAACGCACCCGCGACCTTCCAGCGTTGCATGCTAGCCATTTTTTCAGAAATGGTGGGTGAATACTTGGAGGTCTTTATGGATGATTTCTCTGTATTCGGGAATTCATTCGACCATTGTTTGAGCAACTTGGAGAAAATCCTGAAATGATGTATCGAGGTTAACTTGGTGTTAAGTTGGGAAAAGAGCCATTTTATGGTTCAAGAAGGAATTATCCTCGGACACATCGTTTCGCATAAGGGCATCGAGGTAGATCGAGCTAAGGTTGATTTAATTTCCAAACTTCCTCCACCTAGTTCGGTCCGACAGATTTGCTCTTTCCTAGGACATGTTGGCTTCTACCGAAGATTCATCAAAGACTTTTCCAAACTTTCCAAACCCTTGACCGACCTTCTAGCCAACGACGCCACTTTCCACATGTCTCCTGATTGCACCCAAGCTTATCATACCCTCCGGGACTTAGTCTCCACCGCACCTGTACTTCAACCCCCAGACTGGTCCCAGGATTTTGAGATTATGTGTGACGCATCAGATTTTGCCATAGGCGCTGTCTTGGGACAAAGGCAAGACAAGAAGCCCGTGGTGATCTACTACGCGAGCAAAACGTTGGACGAGGCCCAACGTAATTATACAGTCACAGAAAAAGAGTTGCTTGCTGTAGTCTTTGGACTGGAAAAATTCCGATCATACTTGCTGGGATCCCACGTGACTATCTACACCGACCATTCAGCCATCCGGCACCTGTTGGCCAAAAAGGACACAAAACCCAGGCTCATCAGATGGATCCTGCTTTTGCAGGAATTTGACCTGGAAATCCAAGACAAGGCCGGATCGAAAAATGTGGTGGCTGACCACCTGTCAAGACTTCATCCAGACCACATTGGACCCTCCCTACCTCTATCTGATACCTTCCCTGATGAACACATCCTAGCCGTGCAAGACAAGAAAATGCCATGGTATGCTGACTATGTCAACTACCTGGTTATAGGACAAACCCCGCACAGCTGGTCCAGACAGCAACGGGACAGGTTCTTGGCTGAGGCCAAGCACTATTTCTGGGATGATCCCATGCTGTTTCTCCTCTGTGCTGATCAGATCATCAGGAGGTGCCTCCCCGAAGACGAAGTTCAGAGTGTGCTTTCCTTTTGTCATGACCAAGCATGTGGCGGCCATTTCTCTGGCAAGAAAACAGCTGCAAAAGTTTTGCAGTCTGGATTTTATTGGCCGTCCCTATTCAAGGATGCACACATCTTTGCCAAGACTTGCTCACGATGCCAAACACTAGGGACAATGACCAAAAAAGATATGATGCCCCTTCAGCCCATTTTGATTGTCGAAATTTTCGACGTTTGGGGTATCGATTTTATGGGCTCCTTTCCACCATCCAACGGCTTCGAGTATATCCTGGTCTCGGTAGACTATGTTTCCAAATGGATTGAAGCCATCGCCACCCGACGAAGCGATCACAAGACGGTCATGGACTTTGTAAAGAAGAACATCTTTTCCCATTTTGGAATACCCAAGGCCATGATCAGTGATGGTGGAAGCCATTTTATCCATTCCCAGTTCCGTGCCCTACTTAGAAAATACGGGGTAAACCACCGCATTGCCACCCCGTATCATCCACAAACAAATGGGCAGACTGAGGTCTCAAACAGACAAATCAAGAACATTTTACAGAAGACTGTGAGACCTGACAGGAAAGACTGGTCCACACAACTTGATGATGCCCTGTGGGCATACAGGACCGCTTTTAAGACCCCGATAGGCATGTCACCTTACCGCTTGGTCTTTGGCAAAGCTTGCCATCTCCCTGTCGAATTGGAACACCGGGCTTACTGGGCTGTTAAGCAATGTAACATGGATCCCCAGTTAGCTGGTGCGCAAAGGACTCTTCAATTATCTGAGCTTGAAGAAATTCGTCGGGACGCCTTTGACAATAGTCGGCTATATAAGGAGAAAATGAAAGCCTTCCACGACCGACTCATTCATAGGAAAACCTTTGAGCCAAACCAACAAGTCCGGCTATTTGATGCACGCCTGAAACTCTTTCCAGGGAAACTTAGGTCCAAATGGACAGGACCATTTCGGGTGGTCAAGCCCTATTCCAATGGGGCAGTCGAAATCGCCGATCTTAATACCGGGCACACCTTTACAGTCAATGGTCAAAGATTGAAGCATTTCCTGGCCCAGGTACCCCCCAAGGAAAGTGTCACCCTTGTTGAGGGCTGACACCAGGCACCGCCCAGCTGGAGGCGTTAAACTCAGCGCTTCCTGGGAGGCAACCCAGCGGATTCAGACTGATCTGGTAGTTTACGTCACTCAGGTACTATCTTTTTGAACCCTTTTGCATCCATGCATCTGCCAATGAGGACATTGTCCAACTTAAGCATGGGGGGGATGGTAAACTGCATAATCCTGAGCTTAATTAATCAGTCTGAATGAATAAATTAATTGATTAAAAAAAAAAAAAATGAATTTAGGAAGAAAAACTTAGGCATTAGAAACTTGTCAATAGTGGGAAATAATACAAAAAGAACTTAAACACTTAGACTTTTCAGGCCTTCAGGCTTAATTAGCCCTGGTGTCCATTAAAATATGGATTTAGCGGCGAACCCTTGCAACTTTAAGCTATTCTAATCCACCTAATAAATAAGGTAATAAGTATACGACTTATCAACTCACCCTCTAACTCAGGAAAACTTTGAGTCTAAGCATCTACACACATTTTTGCACAGACTCACTTCTCGGAGATTTTGACAGAAATTGGGTAGCTAATGAACTCTCTAGGGTGGTATGGCTGGCAAGTTGTCGTGGGTAACAGCCCATTGGCAGGTTGTCCAGAACCCAGCCACAGGCCATTTCTTTTTCGTTGCCTTTGGGTACATTTGAGATTAGGGAAGCCACCTACGAAGAAAAAAAAAAAAAAAAAAAAAAAAAAGAAAATAAACCACACTTCACCGCACAAGTATGGCTGGCAAGTGATCGTGGGTAACAGCCCATTGGTCAGTTGTCCAGAGCCCAGCTCAATAATTGCACAAAAAAGACCAAAACACCTAAGGACGAAGCGGGGAAGTAGTACAAGCCGGGGAGATATACACTGGAAAATCCTTGTGTTGACCCCAAGTAAAATGAACGTAGGGAGAAAGCTACCAGTCGAACAAATACACCTTCAGGCAAAAATTTATTTTCTTTTCCGGACACCTAGAGGCGTAGAAACTCGAAGTCTGTCTCAATTACCGTTAAGTGAGTCTATCACAACATTCACACCAAGATGCTTAGCACTTAGGGTTTTGATCGAGTTTTGGGGTGGGTTGGATAGCCGTAAAAAGTTACCAACCCACACTGAATTCCGAAAATTCTAAAAAGACATATATAGACATATACGTATACATATGTATAGTTATATATACAAAGCAAGGATTCGGGCGATTTGTATTTTGGAAGACACCCGGGCGCTGGTTAGTCTTTGTAGATTAAGATCTTCGTATATTTCCTCTTATTGACGAGTAACGAAGTGCCGAAGCAATTACTTCTTAAATTCCCCAAAGAAATAAAGGCTACAATAAACCTTGCTAGGGACTATCAAGGAGTAAGCATGGGGGTATGATAACACCACGCAAGGGGGTAGTAATTAGGTTGAATATGGCCCATCTTTAGAATAAAAGGCACAACATAAAGTAGAATAGGAGCATTGCATGCATCAAGTACCAAGATTGCTTATAAACTGTATTAATGGCCATTTGTGTAAAGCATTTGTCAAAGCAGGCCTCAGATGAGCAATCGGACCGCACGGATGGATTCAGGACGACTAACGGAGTCTAACGGACTCAAAATCGGCCAAATCCGACATCCGGAGCTCCCACAATGGGCCCAAGAAATCCTGACCATTGATCTGGAGATCAACGGCCTAGAACGCGCCACGTCGCCCCGCCCCCGCCGCCCGCATGCCCCCAAGCCAGCCAAGGACGCATCTCGGCCGTTGATCTTCGATCAAATGGCCGAGATCCGCGCGCTCGCCCGCGATCGCCGCGACAAAGCGCGGGCGTGGCGCAACGGTTAGCGCGCACGCCCGCGTCGCGGCGACGTGCGTTCGAATCGCGCGGAGCGAAAATCACTTGCGGGCGAAGGGCGCGGCAAAATTGAGCCGCGCGATCAGAAGCGAGCGGCTAGGATTGCGCCACGCGGTGCGACGACAGCGCCCCACCTCCCACGCGCGCGCGCACGCCGGGCGGAAACGCGCGCGCGCACGCGCGCTCGAAGCGCAATCCTAGCGCAGGCGCGGGAGGATCTCAGCCGTCCGATCATCAATCGGACGGCTCTCGTTCGACATCCACGGATCGCGCCTGAAGAGAGAGAGGAGCGGGCGGCTGACCGGCGGCAGAAGGCCTTCACCGACGTATCTGGAAGCGGTTTTAGCGACGTTCTGGATGTCGCTAAAGCACATTCTTCTTTTAGGAAGCCCTTAACTCTATTTAAACCCCCTTCTACCACCATTCAAGGCATCCTCTCCCACTTGCAACTACTCCACTCCTCTCCTAGCTAGTCTTAGGCACTCTTGTAATCGCCGGAGACGACGAGCCGCCGACAGAGCCTCCTCCACCGCCGTGGCTGCCTCGTCGCTCTCCACTCTCTCTCTATCTCTCTCTCTCTCTCTTTTAAGCTTTCATTTACTTTTGTTGAAGCATGTATTTAATATTGTAAACCATGAACTATGAATGCATGTTTAATGAAATTATTTTCCATTTAGTTGCCATTTTAATTTCTGTTTAAAGTGCATGATCAAAACCAAGAGCTTTCTAACCCTAAACTCTATCTATCTCTCGCTTTTCAAAATCGTCTCTTTCGCAAGCAAAACTCCGCCTTTTTCGTGACAACAAGTGGTAAACAAAATCCGATTTCCACGCCTCCCTGAGATCGACACTCGGACTCACCTCCGTTTACTTCTTTTAAAATCGACGTATCAAGTGCAACTATAACGACACCTCTTAACACACGCACGTAGGCACGTCAGTTTGCTAAAAGCCTATCAAATTTTTGTTTAACAATTGAATTTAATAAGCCAAATTCTAAGTAGCCCCAGCTTCATGGGCCTCCATCTTCCTCTACAAGATTGATGGTTTCTTTTCTTGATAGGCAGAGGACGTGTATGGAATTATCACTTAATGTTTCAAATAAAGTCCAAGCTTCATCCTCAGTTTTGGTTATGAAGGTTCCAGTACAGGCTGCATTGATGGTTTACCCATGCCATTCAGATAAGTCGTTATAAAACCTTTCAGCCAGTTGCCATTTTAGCACTTGATAGTGGGGGCATAACCTGAGTAAGTCGTTAAAATGCTCCCACGTCTCGTGAATTTTCTCCCCTTCCTGCTGACTAAAACTCATGATCTCTGCCCTGTAATAATTGATTTTACTCATAGGAAAGTACTACAAAAATTCTCCCTTAAGGGTGGCCCAATCATTTACCCTTACATCGAGAGCATGATACTAATACTCGGCCTTATCCTTTAGGGAGAAAGGAAATAAGGTTCTCATCAGGGATTCATCAATAAAGCCCTGAAGCTTCATCGTGGAACAAACCTCGATAAATTCTTCAAGATGCTGATTGCGCAACAATCATAAGTTCTAAAATACCTAGATTTTGGTAGATTTCTAATACAGTTTAAATATTACATTCATTCCATGGATAATTTGCATTTGCATCATATTTACTTATTTATAAATAATGCATCTTATGGACCTAATTATGATATGACTTATCTTGTGATTGTAGGTCCATATGGGAATAATAAATCAAGAAAAAGACCAAGAAATAAGATGGAGGAAATAAGAATAAAAGATCCAAGAAGCCAAAGAATAGAAGAAGAAATAAAAGAAGAAAAGAGGAAGAGGAATAAACCTATTATCCCATCCACCACCAAATAGGCTTACCTAACCCAAGCCAACCTAGAACTAAACCCTAGGAAGCTAGTGCCCAAAACCTATTTAGGTCTCCCAAACACTTAGGAACCAAAACCTACACTAGAAAGCCTTTAAAACACATTCCAGCCCTCTTTTGGATGCCCAGATATTAATCTAAACGTCTAATCTCTACAGAAAACAAATCCTAGAGGCTAAATCCCGCACTGCACCAACATTGGATGTCTGACTACTTCTATAGATGTCAAATTTTGAAGTATAAGACGTCTGACATATTTATTGGACGTCTGATACTGTTCTCTAATTCCCATTTTGGAGCTAAAGACCCTATTATGCCTCCTTTGACTTAGAAAACCTACCACATATCCTAGGAAACCTATTTAGAGAACCCCTAAACCCATATACACATACATATAACTTAGATACATGCCCACACATGCACATCCATGCTTACGAAAAATCCCACACAACACATCCCACTCACCTACGTATCCCTCTGACCTTTCCATACAACAATTTCCCAGCCACCAACTATTCCTATGTACACACACCTACCACACACAATCACGTGCACACACGCATACTTACATATTAAGAAAACCTATTCTAGAAAGCCCCATTGTTAGAGATCCTATTTTTTTAGGAAACCCACCAACCTACGTAACTCTATCCCATGCACACATCATGCCTTTGACCCACTACCGAAATCCCATGCAACAACATCTGAAACTCCCCCTCCAACAAATTATCCCACATTTTCCGATTTCCCCACATCCGCTTAGAGTAGGTCTCGTACACAAAAAAAAAAATGATGATGATAAAAGTAAAAGCCCCCCCACCGTACTCCAATTATCCCATCTCCCTCTCAATTCTTTACTCCACCCAATTTTACCCCCTCCAACGATTTCCGAAGAGATAAAAAGCCCTCTTCCACCATAATCTAAAGGGAGGCCTGAATCTCTCTCCTCCCAAGTAAACCCCCCCCCCCCCCCTTCCGGCCCCGCCATGCATGGCCCATAAGACCTTCCTCCTACATAGATCCATCATCCCCTAGCCTCTACTCCGTCTTCTTCCTCCTCCACCATCACTTTGGTAGACTATTGCTACTCCACCATGCACTCCAAAAGTCACCAAGGATTACTCCTTGATGCCTTCTTTCTATAAATATATTTTCTCATTAGTTTTCTTATTTAAGTTCTAGTATATTTAATTCTAGTAATTCTAGTACTTATCTTATTGTCAAGCATTCAACTAGATGTTGAACCATTATATGATATCTGTAAAGTTGATTTGCTTATGTTATTTCTTTCTAATATATGATTAGAGTAAATCTTTATTTTCCAAATCAAAATCCCAAACCAAATATATATATATACACATATACATATTAGGAGTCGAATCTAGTTTTAGGAGTCAAGTCAGCATGTCAATTTCAACTTCGCATCTTTCCGCTTCCCTAAGTTCGATCGGAACATACCAAGTTCTTGTTATATTTTATTTGTCGACATATTTTCATACTATACTACGACGGATTATTTTAAAAAAATGTGATTTCATGCTTCGATAGATCCCTGTAGGGATCTTCTCCAGTAGTGCCATAGAAAGAGGGTAGCAAAGATATGATATTGCTCTTGATCTCACAAGGATTATCTACTCCAGGCCTTCAGATAGGTAGGGCTTGACGAGTTGTGAGGAGGAAATAGTCTCTTAAGGTTCTCTGATTTTCACCAACCCTAATTTCTCCTTCCAGTATCTCTTCCGCCATCTTTCTTCTTTCTCGATTGGCTCTCCTAAAAAGTCTCTCAAGTTCAGGGTCAAAAACAAGACTTCTTCTAAAGGAGCACCTACCAAGCATACACCAAGCAAACGCAAGGCAAAGAATCTTTTGTCCCTTTAAAGCACTTTAAGTCCTCTTCCAACTTTCTAGATTGGCCAAATAGAGTCATGACAGTGCTTATTCATTCTCACATAAGTGGTATAACAGAAATGAGGCACTTGAGATACCTGATCAATGTCTGTTAAGGAGGTCGAGGTCACTTTAATTCTTTTGAGTGACCAAACAAGTTGTCAATCCAATTACAAACCCTAAATTGACCTTCGAATGCTTTAAAGACGTACACTTTATTGCAATGATATTCTCAAATACTTAAGTAAAAAGATACTCCAAGGATGGAACTAAGGGATGTACGTAGGGCGAACCCTTCCTTTGAAGCGAAGCGTTAACGGTGCCTCTTAACTACCCTTTAGTTTCTTTAAGGGTTGTCCCCCTCCTTAAAGTATCAAGTCACTCGGGCAAAAGTTAACACCACCGTCACAGAGAGAAATAAGATGGTTTTTGTACCGATAAAGAGATCGATGCCTATAGCCTTAAGGGTCCAAGTCCTAATGCGATGCCTACAGTGCATGCTCGGGACAGGAAGTGTGCATCACACCATGACAAATGATTTTTCTTTTGAAAATCACAATCAAGCTATTCAAACACTTCCTGTATATTTTATTCTTTTTAAAAGTGATGTGACCACTTGATTAATCTTTTCAAATCAACTTAAGTGATCTTCTTAAATTACATCCAAATGCAATGTGCATATAAATAGTTGATGCAGAAAGATAGGAAGTACTCACCTTGCTCTAGCACTCTACGATGCAGAAATGCACGCAATGCAGTATGAAAAATCTAAATGCTGCTTAAGCACTCCAGATGTGCATACATCTGAATAACTAAAAATGTCTATTAATGCATGTTCTTAGTATCAAATTAGTATCATGCATTATAAATGTTACATAACATGCATCATCATGCATTTAGGTCAAATTGTATAAATTTTATAGTAATTTCTTCTTTTTGGTGACCAGGAACAGGGCGACTTTTAATTGGGGCCTCGAACTGAAGATCCAACCGTACGGATCAGATCAGGGTGACGATCGAAGTTCAACGACTCCAAGATCGCCCTAATCGGACTTCCATAACATCAGATATAACCCGAGGAAAATCAGAGATCAAGGGCCAAGATGGTGCCAATCCGCACTTCATATGACAAATCCAACTACAAGGATGGGTTTGGATCGATGATCACAGCTCAACGTGCGCAAATCGGTTCAATCCGACATCCGTGGCACCATCTACAACACATAGAAGATGGACGACCAAGATGGCACCACGTGGTGCCATCCCAACCGCCCAACTGGCCAAAGGAGTGCTACACGATGCCCTCTTCGATTGCATGATCAATCTTAGCCGTTGGATCTTAAATCCAGTGGCTGAGATCGCATCAAGGAGTACCTGCACGCTGATGAGGATTCAACGCTCGAGCGCTCTCAGTCGTTGGATCTTCATCAAACGGCCAAGAGCGCTTGAGCCGAAGTAAAAACCGTGACCATTTGCGAAGACACCGCAGTGGTCTTGAGCGTGCCTCTCAACCTACAAGCGCGAGTTCGAATCATGGTGAGGGGGGCGAAGGCAGCAACGGGCGCACACAATCAAAATTCGGTCGCACGATCCTCATCGAGCGGCCATGGAGGCAGCGTCGTGGCACGCTCGATAAAGATCGCACTACACGCGCGTGATGACACGCTTCTGCATGCGCCATCACACGCACAAGTGCACAATGAAGCACAGGCGTGGTGCGTTTAAGTCGTCTGATCTCGCGATCGGACGGCTGAGATTGAGAGATCGTGGCTTAAGCATTAAGCACGAGGAGGCAGGGAGGCGCACGCACATCGCCCACATTCAGGGCTTTAGTGACGAATAAATCCATCACTAAAGACCCTGCATTAATGTTTTAAAGGATAAAATGACCTTTCTGCCCCTTTAAACCTCACCTATAAATAGCCCTACGACCCCCACATATCCATCATCCCTTCCTTCACCTCTCTCCCTCTTCAAAGCTCTAAAAAAGCTTGTCCCAAACCCGGGATGCTCCTCTAGAGTCAAAATCAAAGTTTTCTCACCCCCGTTCCGAAAGTGGATCCTGCATCGACGACAACGCCCTGCCTCGCCCCCGGTTCTTCCTACTCCATTCTTCGTCTTCCATCTTTGTCCTCCATCTTCCAGGCATCATCCTATCTGGCTCGTCTTCCAAGCAGCCATCAAGGAGGATAACTTCCCTCCACCTTCTTTTTATCTCTTTCTAGAGTAGTTTTCCTGCTTTCTAGCCGTAATATTTTCCCACTTTCTAGCTTTAGAATTTCCTGCTTTCTAGTTGTAAAGACATTTTCCAAGCTTATTAAAGTGATTGTTCTCTCACTCTCTCTCTTTGTGTTTATATCGAGTTCCTTGTAATTATCCCGCTTTCTAAACAAAAACAACAAAAAAATGTATAACCGTGGATTTCAAATCGACGTAGCTCCCTATGTTCGACCCGGAATTCTTTCGAATTTCAGTAAATTTATCTGTTGACGGATTTCTTCGCAAATCATATTACATCGATGAGTTTTCAAAACTTAACTTCCGTTTGTGTACGTTTTCCGCTTCAACATTTTGGCGTCGTTGCCGGGGAGGCAACGATTCTCGATTTTCTTTCTGCATTTCACGCACTTTTTTGTTTTCTAACTTGCTTTTATTTTTCTTCTATTGTTTTATAGGTACCTCAACAGGAAATCTTTAAGCGGTAGAAAGGTGTAAAGTGCAATTGAAGATAACTGTAAGTGCTCCCCATTCTTCCCCCCTCCATATATTTCATTCCATAACCTTAATTCAAACCCTAATTAACCTAGGTGTTTGCATAAACCCTAGGCTTAATTTGGATGCTTTGATTTCCAACCCCACTCATCTCACCTTTGTAAAAAAAAGAAACAAACAAAAAGATACTTCTTGTGGAATAAATCAACATACACCCACATTCAAGGCACATAACCTAACTTAATTTTTATCTACTCAACTGGGATTTCGACCTGTGGAACCAGTACATGCAAATCATCACATAAAAGAGTAGAAATCAGTCTAAGTTAATCATCTTGTGTGCATAACTCAGTGGTGCATTTCGGCCAATTGTTTGAGTTTTTTGGGTTGCACCGCTTCATTTTAAAATCAACTCATCAAGTAGCTTCCCTTTAGGGTTTTCAATTTAGGTCAATACCAGGCACTCCACTTTACTTTTTAATTTCAAAAGGAAAAGATCTTCACCCATGTTTAAACATCTAGTTTGCCTCTGAAACTTGACTGAATTCACCTAATTCTAAACCCTAAAAGCTACTTAAGCAAGATTTGAACCTTAAAATCCATTGATTCAAGTAATCTTGCTTGAAAACCCTGGTCGTGCATGCACTCACACATATTCAATCAATCATTAAGGGCACAACCCATTTTAAGGGCCTACCACATTCCATAAGCACTACGATCCTAAGCTTAAGTAAAATCAAGTAGGCATTGGCCTTAAGGACTGCTTCGCTCTTCAGGGCCCAGATTGAGATTGTTTACGATTAACCTGCTTGTACTAGTCAATCTAATGTCTAACTAGGGGAGTAGAATCAAACGGTCACGGCTGGGGGGTACACTAGGAACCGGAGGCACAAGCCAAAAGAAGAACCTTCTCTCTAGTCTCTCCTTCTAACTGGTTGGATTGACTGGATACAAGTAGAGTAAATCAACTATAATCTTAAGATAGATTCTGAGAGTCCTGTATATCCTTAGGCTATCCAACTTAAGGACATACTTGTTTTGTTGTGCTGCAGGATTCTTATCCCCAATCCTTCTGACTTCTTCCTAGTTTATGCTTAGAAGGAGGTCATTAAATCCCCGATTGGAAGGACCATTAGATATTCTAGGAGGCGTAGGTTGAATTTTGGCCAAACTAATCCCATGGCCGATCAACAACCTCCTCTGCCTCAAAATCAACAGATGTTTCAAAAGCAGTTGGAACAAATGTAAAGAATGCAAAAATGGTTCCAGAAAATGCAGGGTGCTCACCCTTGAAGGATTTTTATGATCCTTCAAATTATGGGGAACATCCCGGCATCCAGATTCCAGCCGGAGACGTTGAAATCAAGCCTCAGGTGTTAATCCTGATCAAACATTTCCATGAGCTTGGCTCTGAAAACCCATTTCAGCATTTGGAAGACTTGACTACTTTGGTCCAGACCACCAAAGCGTGAAACATGAATGAAGAGCAGATGAGCATGAGGCTCTTTCCCCACTCTCTTAGGGATAAGGCTGCTCATTGGTATAGAACTATAGGAAGGCAGATAGCAACATGGAATGATCTGAAATCAGCTTTCCTAAAGAAATTCTTCCTAATTGGGTGTACCAATGCACTGAGGCGAGTGATTACTACTTTTGCCCAACGGCCAGGGGAGCAGTTTCATGTTGCCTGGGAGCGATTCCAGGACTTATTGTGGAAGTGTCCACACCATGAGGTGCCGAAATGGCAACTCGTGCAAATCTTTTACCATGGGTTGACTGAGCAACTCAGAAATCACGTGGACGCTTCTTGCAGAGGCAATTTCCTTAACAAAGACATAGATAGTGCGCATGATTTGTTTGAGGAAATGAGTGAAAATTCAATCAATCATGCCTCCGTGGATACTTTTAACCGGTCCCAACAACCCAGATCGAATGTTAATGTGGTCCACGACTCTCATTCATTTGATATGGAGCTGATTTGTAATAAATTAGATAAGGTGAACCTGGTGGATGACTAGAAACTCTGTGAACAATTCTCAATCCACTCAATCCCAGAATTCGGGATTCCATTCTTCACGAGCTCCTTCTGGATGAGAGTTCTTGAATCAATTAGATGTGGCTCAACCTGTGAGCCAGCATTACTCGGAACCCCATGGGTTCCAAACTAGGGCCGTTGATCCCAGTTTCTCCGATCCCTCCCTTTCTTTCTCTCCATCCTCGCCCTATGACGATGTCTATGCTGTACAGGAGAATGTTAGGTCCAAACCTCACTCCAATGCTTATAATCCAGGTTGGATGAACCACCTTAACTTCTCCTTGAAAAACCCGGGGCAGCAGACCCAATTCCAACCCAACAACTATGCTCCGCAAAGACCAATGGGTCAGGGTCATGTTTATACTCATCTGCTCCTAAATCAGGTCAATCAGCCAGCTTGGAATGCCCGTCAACCTGTAGGGCAAGCTGATTTGAACTGTCAGATGGTAGAGATGCAAGGATCTATGCTCCCACTCATGTAGCAAATGAAAACATCGCTGGACAACTTGCAAACCAGGTTCATTGCTAATTCCCGTCAACCTGGATCTCTGCCATCTCAACCTGTACCCAACCCGCGTAATATATAGAATCTGGGCAATCAAGACCAAGGGTACGGGAATCAGAGGGACTCACACACACATGCTCAGGTGGTTGAGCAGGGTCCTTCCTCTTTTGCTACTTCATCAAATCTGAGGTTTCTGGCTAATGAAGCCCCTCCAATCTTTCCTAACCCTCCCCAAGACCCAAACCCGTATGCATATGCTAACTCTGTTACCTTGAGGAGTGGAAGGCAAACCCAGGACCCACAACTATCTTGTTCTGATCTACCAAATCCTGGAGAGCTTGAGGAGAGAAAGGAGAACTCTGAAGAAGAAATCAAGGCTCAGGAACCTGATTTCGAAGATCTGACTCATGTTCCTTTTCCTATGGCCTTGATTAAAATTTGGAAGAAGAAGACTATTAATAGTAACGAAGAGCTCTTGAATATATTCAAGAATGTCAAAATCAATATCCCGCTCCTCGACGCTATCAAACACATACCGGCTTTATGCTAAATTTTTAAAGGATTTATACACACAAAAGGTGGTACTTTCTGAGCAGGCTAGTTCTGTTATCCAGCATCACCTTCCTCCGAAAAAGAGAGATCCAGGTGCCCCTTTGATTTCTTGTGTCATCGGAGATTACACCTTTGATAGGGCACTTCTAGATCTAGGTGCATCCATTAACCTAATTCTGACTTCTCTTTACAAGAAGTTCGGATTAGGTGAACTTTGGCCAACCTCAGTAACGCTATAGTTAGCGGACCGTTCAGTCACAAATCTGAGAGGTGTTATTGAAGATGTTATTGTCAAGGTTAAGGACTTTTATTTTCCTGTAGATTTCCTTGTCCTTGACATAGATGTACCTGAGAATTTAACGAACACGCCCATCATTTTGGGCCATCAGTTCCTGGCTACCGCTAAGGCCAATATCAACTATGAGAGCGGTAGCATGGAAATCGCCTTTGGGGATTAGAAATTGTAATTGGATATTTTTAAGGTGATTAATAAATTTGAGGATTGTGGATTTATAGAGGAACTTGAGAAAGATAACGTGAATATTGAGACATGTATGGTTCTTTCTGCAATTGAAAGTTCCTCCTGTCATGATGAACCCGACCTGCAACCCTCTGTGGCAAACTCGCCACATTCTGAAGAGGTTATTGATTTTGTTCACTTTTAACTTCTTCCTCTTGATGAATCTTCATCAGCATCATCCTTACATTCCATCCTAAACCTGCCCCAGCTCAAACTAAAACCATTGCCTGAGAGTTTGAAATATCAATTTTTGGGACATCAAAAGACTCTCCCTGTGATTATCAGTGCTAGATTAACTAAGGAGCAGGAGATTAAATTGATCAAGGTCCTAAAAGAACACAATGAGGCAATTGATTGGGCCATCCATGACCTTAGGGGGATCGAGCCATCTTACTGCAATCATAGAATATTCATGGAAGATGGATCCTGCCCTTCTCGCTAGATGCAGAGGAGATTAAACCCTAATATGCGAGAAGTGGTTAAGAAGGAAATAATTAAGTGGCTCGATGCAAGAATCATTTATCTGATCTCAGATAGTCCTTGGGTAAGTCACATGCAAATTATTCCCAAGAAAGTCGGGATTACCATTGTGACTAATGAGAAAGGAGAATCTGCCACAACTCATTCAGCTTCCTCTTAGAGGGTCTGTATCGATTACAGGAAGCTAAACATAACCACGAAAATAGATCATTTCCCTTTTCCCTTCATCGATCAAAACCTTGAAAGACTAGCTGGGCAAAAGTATTTCTGTTTCCTAAACGGTTACTCAGGATACAATCAAGACCTTATCCATGCCAATGATCAGGAAAAAACAACTTTCACATGTCCCTACGGAACCTTTGCTTTCCATATAATGCCATTTGGCTTATGTAATCCACCTGTGACTTTTAAAAGGTGTATGCTAGCTATATTCTCTGACATTGTAGGAGAGTTTATGGAAGTCTTCATGGACGATTTCTCTATTTTCAGAGAATCATTTGATTCTTTCCTGGATAATCTTGAAATGATCCTTAAAAGATGCATCAAAACAAGATTGATCCTTAGCTGGCAAAAGAGTCTTTCATGACACAAGAAAGCATCATCTTGGGTCATGTAATCTCTGAACAGGGAATTGAAGATGACAAAGCTAAGGTTGATGCTATCTCCAAACTTCCTCCCACATCTGTCAAACAAATTCAATCATTTCTTGGTCATGTGGGATTCTATAGGAGGTTCATCAAGGATTTCTCCAAGGTTACTCACACTATGAGCAACCTTCTTGCCAAAGATACGTCGTTTGATTTCAACGAATCATTTTGTAAGGCATTTGATTTTCTTAAAATGGCAATCACTTGTGCTCTGGTGTTGCAACCACCGATTTGGACAGCCCCATTTGAGATCATGACCGACGCTTCTGATTACGCAATCAGGGATGTTTTGGGTCAAAAGATTGACAGGAATCCCTCTGTCATCTACTATGCTAGCAAAACTCTGGACGAGGCCCAGAGGAATTACACTATTACTGAGAAGGAATTGCTAGCTGTAGTATTTGCTTTAGAGAAATTCAGGGCTTATCTCTTAGGGTCTCATGTCATAATTTACACCAACCACTCGGCCTTGAGACATCTCTTGGCCAAAAAGGATGCCAAACCCCAGCTTATCCGATGGATTCTTCTGCTACAAGAATTCAATCTTGAAATCAAAGATAAATCTGGAGTATAGAATGTGGTTGTGGGTCACCTTTTGAGACTTCTAAGTGATTTTTCTCGTCTGGATATTCCGATTGCTAATACTTTTCTGGACGAAACTATTCTTACAGTATCAGGTGTCCAAACTCCGTGATTTGCAGACTTAGTAAACTATTTGACCGTTGGTCAAATCCCTCAAGATTGGACCAAGCAACAACGTGATAGACTCAAATCTAAGACCAAATATTACTTCTAGAAGGACCCTGAACTGTACCGCATCAGCTCTGATCAGATTATTTGCCGATGTATTCCGAAGAATGAATTTCAAAGTATACTTGAGTTATGCCATGCATCTACGTGTGGTGGACATTTCTCCAGGAAAAAGACGGCTGCAAAAATTTTGCAATCTAGATTCTAATGGCCATCTTTATTCAAGGATGCCCAGGAATTCTCGAGGTCATGTTCCCGATGCCAAGCACTTGGGAGCATAACCAAGAGAGATATGATGCCTCTAAACCTGATTCTTCCCGTCAAAATCTTCGACGTTTGGGGCATCTATTTCATGGGACCCTTCCTTCATTTAGACACTAGTACATTCTCATCATTGTTGATTACGTGTCCAAGTGGATTGAGGCTATTCCCACCCGAACATCTTTAGTCGGTTCGGGATTCTGAGGGCCATCATTAGCGATGGTGGTACTCATTTCACTAATGCCCAGTTCCATAGTTTACTAGGAAAATACGGGGTAAATCACATAATCTCCACACCTTACCACCCCCAAACGAATGGACAGGACAAGATCTCCAATCGATAGATTAAGAATATTCTACAAAAAACTGTTAGACCTGATCATAAAGATTGGACTCAAAAGCTTGAGGACGCTCTTTGGGCCTACCATACGGCATACAAAATGCCTATCGGCATGTCACTATTTCTTTTAGTGTATGGAAAGGCGTGTCATTTACTCGTAGAGATTAAACATCAGGCATTCTAGGCGATCAAGCAGTGTAATTTAGATTTGAGTTTAGCTGGAAAGACTAGGAAACTCCAACTATCTGAGTTGGAAGAGCTTAGAAACGATGTGTATGAAAATGCCAAGATCTATAAGGCTCAGACCAAAGCTCTTCATGACCAATTGATATCCCGCAAGAGCTTTGAGCTAAACCAGAAGGTCTGGCTCTTTGATTCTCAACTTAAGCTCTTTCCCGGTAAACTTAGGTCAAAATGGAACGACCCGTTCATCATTGATCAGATATTTCCAAATGGGATTGTTCAGATCTCTGACCTAAGGATGGGTAATTCTTTTAAAGTCAACGGCCAACGTATGAAGCCTTTTGTCGACCGTATTATTCCAGAACCCGTCTCAGACACGATTGCTCTAATCATATCATGATTTCTTTGGTTAAACTTCGCCTAGCTGATGGCATTAAACTCAGCACTTGTACAGTCTAACTCAGAGCTGACCCAAGCTTTATATATAGGTGATATCTTCTTCATTCTACCCTTCCTTTCATGCCTTTTATTTTCAATGAGGACATTGCATTAGCTAGGCATGGGGGGTTAGATTTATTTCTGAATCATTTTGTCATCTCTATGGAATTCTTGTAAATTCTACTTTTTTTTTCTTTATTAAAAAAATTAATTAGGAAAGAATAATTGGGCATTAGGATTTTTCAACCTTAGGGAATAATACAATAGGATCTGAACACTTAGACCCTTCAAGTCTTTGGGCTTAATCAACCTGGGTGTCCACTAAAATGTGGATTTGTTTATCGAGTCCTCTCCATTCTAAATTTAATTCAATTTGGTTAAATAAGTTGGGGTGATAAGTACACGACTTATCAACCCACCCTCTTATTTGAAGGAATTTTAAGTCTAAGCATCTACACATTATTTGCACTGACTCGCTTTTCGACGGTTTTTATGCTAATGAACCTTCTAGGGTGGCATGGCTGGCAAGTTATCGTGGGTAACAGCCCATTAGTAGGTTTTCCAATGCCCAGTCATATGACCATTCTTTTCCTACTGCCTTTAGGTAAATCTTAGATTAGGAAAGCCACCTACTTAAAGAAAGAAAAGAGAAGAAGAAAAAAGAATAAGCCACAGTTCACCGTAGGAGTATGGCTGGCAAGTTATCATGAGTAACAGCCCATTGGTAGGTTGTCTAGAACCCAGCTCAAGAAATGCACGTATAATTCCAAAACACTAAGGAAGAAGTAGAGAAGTGAATAAGTCGGGGAGATATATACTGGGTTCGCCCTTGTGTTGACCCCATAAAAATAAAAATAGGGAGAAAGCTACCGGTCGAATAGATACACCTTTAAGTAGAATTTCTTTTTAAGGTCACCTAGGGGCATAGAAACCCAAAGTCCGTTCTAATCGTCGCTCAATGAGTCTATCACATTTCACAATAAGATGCTTAGAACTTAAGGTTCTCTTCGAGTCTTGGGTGGGTTGAGTGGCCGTAGAAAGCTACTCCAAAACCCTAAACTCAAAAATCCAAAAAAATTAGAAAAGAAGAAAATGATCCTACTTTGAATAAAGTGAGGGTTTGAGGTGGTCTGCATTTTGGCAGACATCCGGGCACTGTTGTCTCTTTGTAGTTCAGGTTCTTAGTAAAAATCTCCTAGTGTTGAAGAATAACTTTTGCCCAGGAAATCTGACCTAATTCTTTTATAAATAGTATATAGTTTTGCTATGGACTATCAAAAGATAGGCATGGGGGTGTGATGTGCATACATCTGAATAGCCAAAAATGTCTATTAATGCATGTTCTTAGTATCATATTAGCATCATGCATTGTAAATATTGCATAACATGCATCATCATGCATTTAGGTCAAATTGTACAAATTGTATAGTAATTTCTTCTTTTTGGTGGCCAGGGACAGGGTGATGTTTAATCAGGGTCTCGGACTGAAGATCCAACCATACGGATAGAATCAAGGCGATGATCGGAGCTCAATGACTCCAAGATTGCCCTGATCGGACTTCTTTAGCATCAGATGTAACCCGAGGAAAATCAGAGATCAAGGGCCAAGATGGTATCAATTTGTACTTCAGATGACAAATCCGACCGCATGGATGGATTCGAATCGATGATCGCAACCCAACACGCGAAAATCGATTCCATCTGACATCCGTGGCACCATCTACAATACATAGAAGATGGACGGCCAAGATAGCGCCACGTGGCACCATCCTAGCTGCCCAACCGGCCAAAGGAGTGCTGCACGATGCCCTCTTCGATCGCATGATTAATCTCAGCTGTTGGATCTCAAATCCAGCGACCAAGATCGCATCAAGGAGTACCCACACACTGATGAAGATTCAACGCTCGAGTGCTCTCAATCGTTGGATCTTCATCCAACGACCAAGCGTGCTTGAGCCTAAGTTAAAACCGCCACCATTTGCGGAGACACCGCAGTGATCTTGAGCACGCCTCTCAACCCGCGAGCGCAAGTTTGAATGGTAGCGAGGGGGGCGAAGGCAGCAGCGGGCGCGCACAGTCAAAATTCGACTGCACGATCCTCATCGAGCAGCCATGGAGGTGGCGACGTGGTGCACTAAATGAAGACCGCGCTGCATGCGCGTGATGACGCACCATTGCACGCACAGAGGCGCACGATGAAGCACTAGCGCAGTGCGTTTAAGCCGTCTGATCTCGCGATCGAACAGCCGAGATTGCGAGATCATGGCTTATGCGTTGAGCGCGAGAAGGCGGGGAGGCGCACGCATGTCACCCACGTTCAGGGCTTTAGTGACGGATAAATCCATCACTAAAGACCCTACATTAATGTTTTAAAGGATAAAATGACCTTTTTGCCCCTTTAAACCTCACCTATAAATAGCCCTACGACCTCCACATATCCATCATCCCTTCCTTCACCTCTCTCCCTCTCCAAAGCTCTAAAGAAGCTTGTCCCAAACCCGGAATGCTCCTCTAGAGTCAAAATCAAAGTTTTCTTGCCCTCATTCCGAAAGTGGATCCCATAACGACGACAATGCCTTGCCTCACCCCCAGTTCTTCCTACTCTATTCTTCGTCTTCCATCTTCGTCTCCATCTTCCAGGAATCGCCCCATCCAGCTCGTCCTCCAAGCAGCCCTCGAGGAGGATAATTTCTCTCCACTTTCTTTTTATCTCTTTCTAGAGTAAATTTTCCCACTTTCTAGCTATAATATTTTCCCGCTTTCTAGCTATAGAATTTCCCGCTTTCTAGTTGTAAAGACATTTTCTAAGCTTATTAAAGTGATTGTTCTCTCTGTCTCTTAGTGTTTATATCGAGTTCCATGTAATTATCCCACTTCCTAAACAAAAATAACAAAAAAATATATAACCGCAGATTTCAAATCGACGTAGCCTCCCTGTATTTGACCCGGAATTCTTTCGAGTTTCGGTAAATTTATCTGTTGACGGATTTCTTCTCAAATCATACTACATCGATGAGTTTTCAAAACTCAACTTCCGTTTGCATACGTTTTCCACTCCAACAACTCCTAAATGATCGGCCCATGGATATGCAACTTCTAACAAGTAGTTCGAATTATATATATATATATATATATATGCACAATCAAAAGAAACTAACTACTACAGACAGTATAAACCTAGTATCTAAAGAACTGGGGACACTCCCCCAAAAATTAGCCCCAGGTTACAAGGGAGAGAAAATAAATAATTAGACTAAACCCTAAAGAGTCTACTCTAATATGCAAAATTAGAAGTCTAAGAGGCTGAATTCTCCTAGATGTTCCTTCGTGCATCTTCACGGACGTGGGATCAAGTCTAATAGGCACTTGTTGCTATCCTCCAGGTGGCATCAAGATCCACCAAAAAAATCGCCTCCATCTTGCACGATCGTCGCGTTCGTTCGTTGTAGCAAAACAAACAAAATCAATGTCAGTAATTCAAAAAAGCTTCAAAAATAGGACAAAAATAATCTAAATTTCCTGAAAAACTTAATGGGTATGTTTCTTCCTTGGCAATGGCACCATTTGAAAATTCGATTCTTATTTTTGATGAATTTGCACATAAAATATCGCATCATTATAGTTTGTTGCGTGGTAGAAAATCGCCTTTCTAAACATCTGATACCAAAAATCTAACCACGAGAATAGTTAGGTCATCTACACATGGAGGAACTAGCTTATTAAAATAATTATGGTGCCTTGTCTATTCGAGAATATCAATAAATACGCAATGAACCATTACATCCTCATTTCCAGCATGACTAATCATTCTATGCAATTAATCACAAATGTAGGAGTTCACATGCAAAAATTCCCTCAATAAATCAAGTCATAAAATAAATGAACAGTGAATGGCAATGGCGTGATTTGTAAATTTTAATATGTGAGTTACTGTGCTATAGGGGTTTTGCTTGGAGGTGGCATGAGCACGCAAGGGCATCACCGGGGGCTTGTTCGTCGGTAGTGGTGTGTTAGCGAGGGTGCTTCGCAATGGGAGTAGCATGACGGTGACCGATGGATGAAACTGACGGCCGGAGGCGAAGGATGGTCAGCTGGAGGTGCATGAGCAACAGCCGTGGGCAGCCTATTACACTGGAGGAGAGGCACAGTCGGCAGTCGCGAACCTTAAGGAAGGATGGCAGAGCGTAGTCGCTGACAGGAGGTGCTACTTGGAGGGTCTACGCATGTGTTGAGTTGGGTTCCTTTGTGCATACATGGGCAGAACAAGGGAGGGGTTTGGTGAAGAAGAATAAAACAAGGGAGCAGAGGTTGGCGGTGGCTGTAGTGTTGGCTGTGGTGAGGACGTGGGTATCAGTAGAGAGGGGTTGGCAGTGGTGATGGTGGTCGTGGTGGGTGGCTACGGTGGGGGGGGTCGAGGGGGGGAAGAATGGATGGCGTTGGGTCTTTTGGAAAAGAAGGTGAACAATGAAAGGGGTTGGTGTTGGCGATGGTGCTGATGGTAGTTGTGGTGTTGGACATGGTAGCGATGATGGTGTGCACGCTGTCACCATACACATCGCAGTCATGGAAGGTGGCGATGCGGATGTTGGCTTTAATCCACGGTGTTCATCAATCACTGAAACACATACCTTCACATTAGTCATTTTCTGAACTCATGCACATGTACTACGTATAAATAACACAACCTGCGAATCGTATTTACGTGTAATTGAAACTGGATTGTGATTCTAAGAAAGTAGAAAAAGATTAAAACCAAAACCAATTTCGCCATCTTATGCCTCCCTGAGATCAATCGAGACACTCACCGTTTCGTTATAAATGTTTTGTTTGAGTCATATTTCACACCATACTACAACATTTTTCTAATCAAATCCATGTTTTATGAGCTCAACAAATGGCGTCGTTGTCGAGGAGGTAACGCGATTTTGATTTTTTATTTCGAAGCTTAATCCTAACATATTTTCTTCGGCTTGCTTTTGGTGTGCAGGAACAGGAAAGAGCGAATCTTGCGCACACATCAAGCGCAAGATTTCAGGTACACACCAAAATCTTAGCATTAGGTTTCTTTTGAATCTTAAGATTAGATTTGCTTGTTGAAAAAAAATTCTGAAAAAATTCTCCAAAAAAAAAAATTATCTTTAGTGTTTCTTTTGACTCTTAGGAGTAGATTTGCTTGTTAAAAAAAATAAAAAGAAAAAAAATTGATAAAATAAAATTTTCAAATTAAAAAAAAAAAAGCATTTCTTGAAAAGGCTCATTTTTTATTTGAAAACCCTTTCAAAAGTATTTTTACCAATTTCTGAAATTCGACCAAATATCGATTTCAAAATTCATTTTTGTAATCCAAAAATTCTGAAAATCAAGCTGAAGTTAGATTTTCAAATTATCTTTCCAGCTCCACCGTTCATTTGAAAAAATTCAATTTGTGAAAATTCACAAAATACAAGGGAGTCAAACAGACTCAGATCCAAATTTTTCTAAATTTCAAAAAGTGATTCCCAACAGCACACAAATAAGATTTGACTAAAAATGGTGGGGTTTGAAAGATTATCAAGTTAGCTTTCATTTCCATTTTTTTTTCGAATTTTTGGAACACAGTTGATACCATTTTAAAAATAAAAACCAACAAGGGATCAAAATTCCAAATCTGACCTCTGATATTTAGAAATTTGTAATTATTTATTTGAAACAGTAAAAATTCTAAAACATATTATCTAAAAAGCTAATTGATAAAGGAATCTACCTATCAAATTTTAGATCATTTGGATTCAAATTGTGTCTTAGAGAATGTTTGAGTTGATTTGTGGTATGCTGCATAAACACTTAGTCAATTGCATGAACCCTAGGCCCAACCTTTAGGGTCATAACTAGAGACCACATCAGACTAGCTTAGACTTAATCAAGTCCAGTGACTAGTTGGTGAGTCAATTCACCTTGTTGACCACTCATCAACACCCAAATTGAACAAAAAGGTTAAGTAAAAAAATTTCGTAAAACACATTAAGTAGCATGAATTTGTTATCGAACTATTGGGTCATCACATTCACTTTAGCCAAACTCATTGTTGAATCTGCAGGGCAGTGTCAAACGACCACGTCTAAGGGGTACAAAGGACCTAAAGGCGAAAGCCGAAGGAAGAACCTTCCCCTTAGTACCCTTGTAACAGATTGGCTAGGTTAGCTTAAGAGGTTGGGATTATTTTCAGTCAGTTTTGTAATAAATTTTTCTTCAATAATTAAAATCTTAACGAAAAATCTGGTCATCTGATCTTAAGGACCACTTAATTAACAAGGCCCTAACCTTGTTTGGCTTGGCTACACCAACCTAGGTTCGTTATTGTATGCAAGGGAGGAGGTCGCTAAGACCTAATCTGGATGGAACCTTGGGAACCAAACCCAAGGTGGAAAAGATGACTTTTCGTGTCGCTTGATCCTTCTTCTCAAGTTGCTAAAATGGTTAACCCAAATCCTGACCCTGGTCATTATGACCAATACCAAATGGCTCCACAAAGGACCCCATCTTATGTCCCAGGGTATGAATTTCATACTTTTGCATCTCACCCATGGAACATTGGTAGACCTAATTCAACCCCTGAACCTTCGATGAACTGCCACTACATATGCGACCACATTTCATATTGCAACAAACGATATCCAGGACTAAGGAAAATGTGAAATTTATCTGCAGGAAATCCAAACTACCACTGATCCGGAACAAAGACGAACCTGGATTCCAACCCAAGAATCTTTAATATGATCCTTCAGGAATTAGAATCCCGAACAAGGCTAACCAGACAGAATTGTACACTTCAAGAAATACTACTTTTGCAGTATCAAGTGGAGAATAGCCTTGAGGACCTCAAAAACCCTGAAGTGACTACACCAAAAAGTGCTACAAGGGATTCTCTAAGGTAGATACTCAGCATGGATTCAAGGGGAGAAACATCTAGTGTGGTCATGGGACATGAGGCGGGAACATCCCGAATGGACTCATCTGAGAACCCCATTTGTGAAAGTAATGAGGAAAGGATTAGTATCCCCAAGACAAGCTCTCAATCTGAATACCCTGAACCTTGGGAGATACCTCATGAGTTGGACAACACAGCTGAGATGAAGGACGTAGATCCACTCAAAGATATGGATCTTGATGGAAGCCCTAAGATACAAGCATTCCATTTGGAAGAACAAATCATTCATAATAATCATACATGCTTGGATGAATTGAGTTCAACATCTGGATTTGACACTACTAATCAGTCTGAATCACTTTCCATGAGAAGTGATTCCAGTTTCAATCCAACATCATCTGATTCCCATCTTCCTCCTTCCATCTACCAAGGTGATGATGGAAACTCTGAGACTGCACTCTCTATTCCTAATTCTAATATCCAATTATCTGGAATGGCTTCTGATGATTTATTGAGAAAAATGAAGAGGCCATCTGAATCACAAAATGCTGACGAATCTGACACTTATGAGGGTGAAATACTAAGTAGAATGAATTAGGAACTTACAATCCTATTCAATCTAATGGATGGCTCAACTCGGAGATTGAGACAAATTCTGATGAATCTGAAGTTAGTACTGATGAGGATGAGATGATTTCTTACGAGGATTTCAGTGACCTATATACAGAACTTCCAATCTCACATGTACCCTCATATAACCTAGATCCTAGGGAGAGCATGATTTTTTATGTTAATCACCATTATGAAGACCCCTATAATCAAGACTTTGATGCTAACGTGCATTTTGATCATCATATCAATCCACTTCCTCAACAATTGCTCATTGAATTCTGGAACATAATTTATGAGAAGAATTGGCATTATGATCCTCATTTTGAGTATCCTCCACTTTTCGCCCCTATTCCACATTCTGCTATAAATAGACTCTTTGGAGTAGGGAGGCATCATCAGCTGGTTCGCATTTGTGGACCACTGATTCTGGGAGCACAAGAACACATCTTCCTTTTGATCTTGACCTACTCTTCTACAATCACTGATCTATCTGATTGAGTTTTCGTCCAGCTGAAGGTGTTAAACTCAACATTTATAAATAGCATATGTTTCCCTTTTTATACATAGCATATTTTCTTTTAGCATATTTTTTTGCATAATGTATCATGGTGTTGGCTTATGCTAAACGAAAATTCAGAAGTGATTCCAGGTGATTTCTATCCACTTTCTCCCTATCATAACTTATTTCCCTTATATTCATGCATGAGGACATGTAAGACTTAGGCATGGGGGGATAGTATACATTAAACTGAAAAATTTTTCTGCCAACACTTAAAAAACCTCCGAACAGCATGTTAATTGTACTTTAGCCTCCATAATTTAAGAACAACTGATTCCACCTCCAATGTTCTCATTGGAGCTACAAATCATCCACAATAGCCACTTCCAACTCGTTCGCTCACCTATTGTTCTAAATTAGGACCATGTTGAATGTAACCCGGTAAGGGAACAATATTAAAGTGCAAATCATAAGAGGTTAATTGTATAGAGCATTTGTATATATATACTGCATTCATGAATAAAGATTTTTATCAAAAGGTTTTATTAGGGATTTTATTCTTTAGTTGATTCCTTAATCTAAAACCCAGCACAAGTTTTGCACTCACACAGAGATTTTGCAATGGATTCACTGTGAAGACCGATAAACGTCTTTAGTTTGTTGAGAATAAGCATTACTTCTTTTCCTGAACCCTTGGATAGTGGTTAGGGAGTCAAACAAACCATCTTCTAGTAGATCCACCAAACATTTGTGAAGCGAGAGCATAATGTCTACTAGTGCTCTAAGACTAGAGTAAGGAATCTTAATTTCTAGATAATCAAGTAATGATACTCGGAGTTAGGCATAATTTTTGCTCTCATTTCCTGCATATGAACTTTGTGTGAATTTTTTAGAACCACCAAATAAGGTAAATACGCAGAGATCAAGTTCTAATAGAACTAAGACTAAGGTGGATGGTTACGATTATTCTCTATAGAATCCTCAGCTGAAGGAGGGTGTTGATATTAAGATCGGACAATACACATCCTATCCATTCCTTTCTCGGTGTCGAGAGTAGGTACTTCCACCAAATGAGTCACCCGATATCCTATTGATCACCACCAATCCCCAATAATGTCTCCTAAATAAAATTCACATATGTCGTGTGCTGTATTGCGTTGTGTTGATTGATATGAGAAAAAGAATTAAAAAATAGAAAAAAAGGAGAAAAAATATAGAGAAGAAAAAAATATATAGAAAAGAAAAAATTATTGAGTTATAATTGTGTGTAGTATCTATTTTATTACATTGAGGCAACATTACCCACCACAATTGCGATCCACCAAATACGGCCTTACCTACTTTTCTGTATTTCCGACCACCTGAATACTAACTGAGGAATTCTAACTTAGTTTTAGAATTATCAGAAGTTTATTAAAGCATTAATGTCATGTGAGACCATCAAATATTAAATTTATTTGTAAATCTGGTGAAATTGTGAGCTCGAAGAAAAGAAACAAGAAAAAAAAAGAGTCAGTACAAGCAAACCAAAGAGACCATTGTTTTCCTGCTTCTCTCTGAGTTGATTTATTTAGTAGTCTGAAAATCTAGATTCTGTAGTGCTAGCCTATATATAACACCAAATGAATATGAGCCACTAAATACAAACTCACTTAACGCAGACATCTTCTACCTAAGCTAAAAGTCGAGGTAGAAATTATGGAATATTTTGTTATACCCCGAGGGAAAAAGTTTGCCTATCCCGATAGAATTTTACTATGTGTCAAGTACAAGCTTTAGAGGAGAATCAACTTTTCACTCGAATTTGTTGCATAAGATACATCACTACACTTTCACGATTGTCTGGATTTCTAGATTTTCGAATAAAAACAAGAAGACAAGAATCTCTAGTCTTACACTTAAAAAAATAACCAATCCTTTAGGGACCTATTTGTAAATAACTTAGTTTGCATTTCCTAAGAACTAGCAAGATTTAGGCATGCGAGTATGATTGCATAGAAATCATGGGACTTAAATGACCTAAATTAAGTTAGAACTTAACATAATTGTAGCATAATTCATGCATTAGTAGCATGCCTTACATCATTCCTGCTTTATCTAGATATTCATGAAATAATGCTATAATAATGTATTGATTAGTGTATTACTTGGTTTGCAAGTAATAAGAGCTCAGTAGATGGTCTAAATCTAGATCTGAAGTAGGATAAGGGCTTAAACTGAAGTAGAAGCCATGGAATAAAGTTGTACTCAAGTTGAAGACAAAATGTAGGGAAGAAGTATACTACATTACTTGTAGGATGTTAATGCTTAGATTAAATTACAAAGACTATAGGACATCCCTACACCTATCCCTAGCATTAGGATAGCCTTAGACACCTTCCCAAACCTTAGCCACCCTTCCTATAAGGTTACCTCAGCCTAAAACACCTCAAAACACATGTTCCAACCCACCTCTAGACGTTCAAGTAGGATGCTGGATGTCCAAGCTCCTTGGATTACACCCGCAGGACTTAAAAACCCAATCTGATGCAAAATTAGATGTCCAAATAGTGTATCAAACATCCAATTTCTGTAGAAACCCAAGATAAAACCTAAACTCCATACTGATTCAGTATTGGACGTACAGAATATGGACTTAGACTTTTGATTTTGAAGTATAAGTCGTCTAATCTTAAGATCAGATGTCTAGAACCCTTCTATTGCTATTTTCATAATCAAGCCTAGATCCTGATTCCTAAGGCCTATAAATCCAATCCTACACCCTAGGAAACCTAATTTAAGGTACCCTATGCCTAGTACACTATCCTAAGACTCTCATAAGAACCTAATTAGGTTCTCACTGAGCCCAATTAACTTACATCTAGTCAATTACTCTCTACTTAGTCAATTGCACTCATAGAATAGAATTGAGCTCAAATCTCAACCACCACAAGTCTAATTGGACTCAATGAGAGCTCAATTGACTCAAGCCTAATCTAATTGGGAATTTCTCTCTCAATTGGACACATGTTAACCCAATTAAACTTGGTTAAGTTTAATTGGATCAACCATTTAGTAATAGGTTACACCTAGACCTCTTTTTAGACACCTTAATAGAACCCACCTAGGACCTAATTAGAAGTAGACCAAGTGGTCCACTTGACTACCTATTGATGCACACACACACCCAAGCATACACGCACACACACACACATGCACCCACATCCAATTGCCAATCTAGAGAAGAATCTAGAATGGCTACTCATGATCATTCTTAGATCCACAAAATGTGGATCTAAGAAGATCTATTTTTAGACCCATGGCTGGCCACTCTAGAGACTTCTCTCGAGAGCCCCTTGGCCATCCAAGAAGTCTATATAAAGACTAGGTTGGAAGGCCAAGACCCCCATCTTGGACTCTCCATTGGATGCCCCCATCTCCATCTTAACAACGTAGTAACGTAGCATTACTGCCTTCCAGAGTGCATGAATAAACTCTTCATGGGTTTCATGCATGCTTCTCTCTTCTGTTAGCGTAGATCTTGTCATTTTCAAATTCCTTGTATAAGCATTCCTCTAGAATCAATTATAATGACTTGATTCCATGAAATAAAAATATCATCTTTAAGTGAATCATAGCCTCTTTGTTTATGCAAATAAAATGGTGATTCTAGAACATATAAATGACTTCTTGCTAGATAGGAACACGGTTGGAAATCTGAGATTAGTAGAAGTAGTGCGTACTGAAACGCATACCTTCACGTTTATCATTTTCTTAACTCATGCGCATGTACTACGTATAAATAACACAACCGACAAATCCTATTTATGCGTAATTGAAATCAGACTATGATTCTAAGCAACTAGAGGAAGACTAAAATCAAATCAATTTCACCATCAATTGATTATCCACTTTAAAAGGTAGGGGCATCACATCAAAGTGAGTGGAGATATGTGGTATTTTATCTAGGCAAAATATAATAAGAAAATAAATTTTAGAAATTTCCTTGTATACCTCTAAAATTTGTTCCAACAAAATTCCTTATCTCTCTCACGAATCTCTCTCTCCATAAAATTCCTATTCGCTATATTTGGTAACTTAAAATCTGACTCTCTCTCTCTCCTTATTTAACAGGAAGGGACAAGCAACGGGAAAGATCATCATCTTCTTCTCTCGAGAGAGAAACGGCCTCCACCTCCCTACCCTCACCGTGTGCCCATCCATCGCCGCGAGCCTTTGCACAGACTAAAGCCACCACTGCCGTGTGCCTCCTTCATCTGCCATGTGTGCCTCCATGAATCCGGTAATAGAACCACGCCCCCCTTCTTGAGAACCACCACAGCAACCCACCGTGAGCCTACTGTTGAACTTGCGAATTGCTACGGTAACGTGTTTGGTTTTGAAAAACCTGTCGTTGTAGTTTGAAAGCGAAGAACTCGTGTTCAACAAATAAAATTTATACCGAAATGAAAATTTCGGGTTGAACACAGGGAGGTGGATATTTGATTTAAAAACTACGCATTTATTTTTATTTGTCACGAAGTAATTCAATTTAAAACTATCTAACTATTTACAATAAATAAAAGAGAGAGAGAGAGAGTAAGAGAGAGAGAATATTACAAACAAAAATCAAAACGAGATGTAGAATAAACAAGGAATTCAATATCAAAAGGATTGTTCATTACACTAAATATTACGACTAGAAAGCGAGAAAATGATTACACTAGAAAGCGGTAAATCTACTTTAGAAAGTAGTAAAAAAAATGGGGAGAGAGATATCCTTCTCGACAGTCGCTTGGAGGACGAGCCGGACGGGACGACGCCTGGACGAAGCAGGACGAAGGAGGACGAAGCAGAAGAACAGGAACGGAGCAGTACATCATCGTCGCGGGATCCACTTCCGAAGGGGGATGAAAATTTAGACTTTATCTCACGAGAAGCATCCCGGGTGTGGGACAAGCTTCTCTTGAGCTTTGGAGAGGTAGAGAAGAGAAGGGAAGAGAATTTCGTGTGGAAGGGGTCTCCTTTTATAGTTGCAAGGAGTGGGGGCAAATTGGTCATTACATCTTTAAAACATTAAATAAGGGGTCTTTAGTGACGGATAAAACCGTCGCTAAAGCCCCAACGTGGGCGTAGTGGCCGCTGCCCGCGCATGCCCGCTCATCTGCTCGCGCTCAACGCATGCCACACATTCAGCCGTCCACAGCCGTTCGATCGCGAGATCAGATGGCCCTGATCGCGCCTTCTCCCGCCTCACTGCGTGCCCACCCCAACGCATGTGATGTCACGTTACGCCGTGCGTTCAATAGTGCGTGAACGCTATCGGGCGCACGCGGCCGTTGGATTGCGATCTAACGGTCGATAACGGCGCCCCCGCTCGCTTCATATTTCACGTGGCGAGGCTCGAACGCGCGCCAGCGCCACGCGATAAGGCGCTGGACTGCTGTACTGCCTCGCCCAAAAGGTTGCGCGGACGATTTCAACGCGCCGCATCCACAGCCGTTGGATCTTGATCCAATGGTCCAACGGCGGAGAAGAGCAAATGCAGGAGCTTCAGCGGGTGCGTGCAGGCGTTTGGGCAGCTGAGATGGCCCCACGTGGTGCCATCTTGGCCGTCCATCTTCTGGATGATGTAGACAGTGCCACGGGTGTTGGATTGACTCGATTTTTGCGTCGTTAGGCTGCGATCGTCGATCCGAATCCATCCATGCAGTCGAATTTGTCATTTGAAGTGCGGATTTACACCATCTTGGCCCTTGATCTTCTAAGGTTCCCCAGTCACTATCTGGTGCTACAGATACTTGATTAGGGCGATCTTGGAGTTATTGAACTTCAATCGTCGCCCTGATCACATCCATACGATTGGATCTTCGATCCGAGGCCCCGATAAAAAGTTTGCCCTGTCCAAGCACATAAAAGGAGATAATTAACCTCCATTTTATTCAAACTACTCTAAATGCAAGATGATGCATGTTATGCAATATTTATAGCATGCAATGCAATCCTATGCTTAAGAACATGCATAAATAGACATCTTAAGTAGTGTAAACGTGTTTACATCATACTCCCATGCCTATCTTTTGCTAGTCCCGAGAAAAAACTATATGCTATTTATAAAAGAATTGGTTGGATTATTTGGGCTTGAGTTTATTTTCAATCATAAAGAAATTGTCTACTTAGGATCTGAACTTTCAAAGACACAATAGTGCCCGAGTTTCTTCCAAAATGCAGACCACCTCAAGCCCTCTCCTTATTCAAAGAAAAATATCTTTTTCTCTTTTTCCTCTTTTCTAATTTTTTGGATTTTCAAATTTTAGGGTTTAAGAGTGGCTTTCTACGGCCATTCAACTCACCCAAAATTTGATGAGAACTCTAAGTTCTAAACATCTTATTGTGAATGTGATAGACTCGTTGACAGGCAATTAAAACGGACTTTGGATTTCTATACCTCTAGGTGACCTCAAAAAGAATTCTGCCTAAAGGTGTATCTTTACAACCAGTAGCTTTCTCCCTACTTTTACTTTTTTACGGGGTCAACACAAGGGTGAATCCAGTGTATATCTCCCTAGTTTATTCTACTTCTCCGCTTCTTCCTAAGTGTTTTGGGAATTTTTAGTGCATTTATTGAGCTAGGTTCTGGACAACTGGTCGATGAGCTGTTACCACCGACAACTTGCCAGCCATACTCGTGCGGCAAAGTGTGGTTTATTTCTTTTTTTTCTTTTCTCCTTTTCTTTTTGATTTTTTTTTTTTAAGTAGGTGGCTTCCCTGGTCTAAGATTTACCTAAAGGCAGCAAAAAGAGAAAGGTCCAGTGATTGGGCTCTGGACAACCTACCTATGGGCTGTTACCTATGATAACTTGCCAGCCATATCACCCTAGGAGGTTCATTAGCTAGCCAATTTCCATTAAAATCACCGAACAACGAGTCAGTGCAAAGAAAGTGTGTAGATGCTTAAGACTCAAAATTTCCTCAAATCAGAGGGCGAGTTGATAAGTCGGGTACTTATCATCCAAACTTATTTACTCCAATTAAAATCGAATTTAGGTTGGCGAGGACTCGAAAAACAAATCCACATTTTAGTGGATACATGGGATGATTAAGTCCAAAGACCTGAAAGGTCTTTGTGTTCAAATCATAATGTAGTATTTCCTAAGATTGAAAATTTTCTTAAACCCAAGTTCTCTTTCCTAATTCAATTTTTTTTTTAATAAAAGAAAATAAAATAAATCTACGGAGCTAACGAATGAATTCAGAGATGAATATCCACCCCCCCATGCTTATCTAATGCAATGTCCTCATTATATTAAAAAGACATAAAACAGAGTGGAAAAGCGTAGAAAGCACCTGAATTGCGTGAATGTCAAGTCCGCTCCGAGATAGAAACTAAAAAGAACTGTATAAGTGCTAAATTTAGTGCCTTCAGTTAGGCACACTATACAAAGAAGAGAAATGAAGAATTCACAGGTGCAGGTTAGAATCAGAATAAATAGAAGAATCTTCTAACCTATCAACAGAGGTCCACAGATGTAGACCAGATTGTGGTGCAGACCTATACCCCATAGTCGAGAATATCTTAGGTTCTGGATAAAAATTACCCAAAACCTAAAATCAGTATGCAAGCGGGGTCGGGCCTGCGATTTTTGAGGATGCAACCCAAGACCAAAAAGTCAGGTTACAGAGAATTGAAGCTCAAAAGGATAATCGTTGAATGTGTGCTTGGGTTTGACATCCTCAAAACAAATGTTGTAAGGGTCCTGGTTTGATGGTTTTAGCTTAATAGGAACCCTTCGACACAGTCTTCTACTTCCTCCGGAGTTGGCTTCCCAAATCAGAACTTCCCAACTCCTATCCTCCTCAATCAGAATGTTAAATTCTGAGACCTCTTGCATGTTAATCACCCCGTCTGAAATCTCCAAGTCTAAATGATGTGGCAGAATCAGAATTGACTTGGGTCTAATTATCTCATAAACAGAATTATCGATAAGCTCAACAGGGTGTAACTGACAATCAGGCATTGAATTGAATCCTCCAGAAAATGTGATTCTGGATCCATAATGTGTGCCCTAATAAGATCAATTTCCTCAGTTATTAGGCTATCAAATGATCTATCAGATTCCTCAGGCCCAATCGTCTCACAAAAATCATGTTCAGAAAACTCGCGTGAGACTTCGCAACTTGAATCTTCACCATCAAAGAAATCAGGATCCGTATCAATGTATGTCCCAAAATCATTTGTCACTTTCTGTTCCAAGGAGACATACGTTTCCTCGTACCCCGGCTCAGGGATCTTAGGTAAAGAAATCAGATCATCCTTAATTGGTTGCTTTAATTCAATCTGGTCAGCCTCGTAACATGTGTCCCCCCCAATAGGTGCCTAAGCGGGTTCTGTCATTGGCTTTCCTGAAGAGGGTTCATCCTGGGAATCATCCCATGATTGAATCAAAGCAACCACGAATCTCATCCTTAATTTCGCTAATTTCCCAAGTAGAAACTCACCCGGGTTCTTATCCTTAACATCCTGGAGCCAATCCAACAACGACTTGTTCAAATCATCAATCATTTCAATCAGGGACTCCAATCTCTCAATGCAAGGTATTGGCTGAACTTCTAAAGATTGAATGATATTCCTCAAGTTAGCCAGAACCTTATCTTGAACCTGGTTAACCTGAACCAAATGAGTTGGTTCAGGGTTGGGTGGGTTTGGGGTCAATGCAGGGGAATTAACGAATTGAGATTCGTTATACCCTTCCTGATAATAGGTCATTTCAGATTGTTCAAAAGGTGGTGATGACCTAAAAGCAGTGTAATCAAAGGATGGGTAAGAATCAGTGTATCCTTCTTGATTGTAGATTGTATCAGGTTGATCATGAAAGGTTGACGATCTATAATCGATATGGCTCTAAGAAGGATAGAAATCACAATCAAAGTGTTCAGGGTTAGACCCTAAACACGGAGGTCTGGAACTGTATCCCCAATCCGAATTATCCCAACTAACTGATGGTTGATTACACTACGAGTTAGGATATTCATCATGTTGAGGATAATTCACAACAGGAGGGAAAGAGCAGGAATGCGTGTAATATGTGGGAGGATTCATGAGAACTGGGAGGAAGAAAGGCGCCCTGCAATACAAACAATCAAACCCATCCTTAAGTGGGTTAGCCTACAGACCTACAGACTCCCAATACCCGTCTTGAAATAGAGGAACAATTTGATCTACTTCTGTCTGTTCAATCCAACCAGTTAGAAGGAGGGACTGAGGAGAAGGTTCTTCCTTCGGCTTGCGCCTCCGGCTCCTAGTGTACCCCCCAGCCGCGATCGTTTGATTCTGCTCCCCTAGTTAGACATCAGATTGAACAGTAGAAATAGACTAATCGAAAATAATCTCATTCTGGGCTCTGAAGAGCGAGTCGAATCCTTAAGGCCAACGTCTACTCTGTTTTATTTAGGGCTAGGTTTGAATGTGCTTTGGAATGTGATGGGCCCTTTATATGGGTTGTGCCCTTAATGATTGATTAATTTGTGTGTGCGTGCACAACCAGTGGTTTTCAAGCAAGATTATTTTTGATGCAGTGAATTTTAGAGTTCAAATCTTGCTTAGTAGCTTTTAGGATTCAACTTTAGGTGTTTTCAAACAAGTTTCGTTGGCACACCAGGTTTTGCAAGCATAGGTGAAGATGTTTTCCTTTAAAGCTTAAAAAGAATGTGGAGTGCCTGGTAAATCCCTAAGAGTTGAACCTAAGTGGCAGCTACTTGATGAGTTGATTTTAATTAAAGTGGTGTAGCCCAATAACTCAAACAATCGGCCTGTTGCACCACTTTATTAGGCACGCAGGTGATTACCTAATCTAATTTCTACTCAATTATGTATTTGGATGTGTGTACCAGCTCCAAAGATCGGTTTACCAGTTGAGTTTGAAAATCAGATGAGGTTGTGTACCTCTGTGAGATTTTTTTTAAAAATTTTTCTTTTTTTAATGTGGGGGTTGGGGCGGGCGTGGGCGTCAAACAACAAACAATCTAACCTTAAAGTTTATAAGAACACCTAAGTTGATTGATGTTTGTATTATTATGTGGTGAAATAAAATCTAATGGGTGGGAGGTGGGGGATAACTTACAAAACCTTTCACAGCCCTTTACTCCAATCTACCACATTTACTAGTCTTGAAAGAGTACCTGCAATCACAATAAGAAAGGAGAGAAGTGAGGTAAATGCTTTGTAAGTTAGAAAACGCGAAGAGAAACCAAAGATCATCGCCTCCCCGGCAATGGCACCAAAATGTTGAACATAACGAATTGCTACGCTAACGTGTTTGGTTTTGAAAAACCTGTCGTTGTAGTTTGAAATCGAAGAACTCGTGTTCAACAAATAAAATTTATACCGAAATGAAAATTTCAGGTCGAACACAAGGAGGCGGACGTTTGATTTAAAAACTACGCATTTATTTTTATTTGTCACGAAGTAATTCAATTTAAAACTATCTAACTATTTACAATAAATAGAAGAGAGATAGAGTAAGAGAGAGAGAATATTACAAACAGAAATCAAAACAAGATGTAGAATAAACAAGGAATTCAATATCAAAAGGATTGTTCATTACACTAAATATTACGACTAGAAAGAGGGAAAATGATTACACTAAAAAGCGGTAAATCTACTTTAGAAAGCAGTAAAAAGAATGGGGAGAGAGATATCCTCCTCGACGGTCGCTTGGAGGACGAGCCAGACGGGACGACGCTTGGACAAAGGAGGACGAAGCAGGATGGAGGACAAAGTAGAAGAACGAGAACAGAGCAGCACGTCGTCGTCGTTGCGGGATCCACTTCCGAAGGGGGACGAAAATTTGGACTTTATCTCACGAGAAGCATCCCGTGTGTGGACAAGCTTCTCTTGAGCTTTGGAGAGGTAGAGAAGAGAAGGAAGGGATGAGAATTTCGTGTGGAGGGGGTCTCCTTTTATAGTTGCAAGGAGTGGGGGCAAATTGGTCATTACATCTTTAAAACATTAAATAAGGGGGCTTTAGTGACGGATAAAACCGTCGCTAAAGCCCCAACGTGGGCGTAGTGGCTGCTGCCCGCGCGCGCCTGCTTGTCTGCTCGCGCTCAACGCATGCCGCACGTTCAGCCGTCCGCGATCGGACGGCCCCGATCGCGCCTTCGCCCACCTCTCTACGCACCCGCCCCAACGCGTGCGATGTCGCGCTACGCCGTGCGTGCAATAGCGCGTGAAAGCTATCGGGTGCGCGCGGCCGTTTGATTGCGATCTGACAGTCAATAACGGCACGCCCGCTCGCTTCAGATTTCACGTGGCGAGGCTCGAACCCACACCAGCGTCTCGCGATAAGGCGCTGGACCGCTGCGCTGCCTCGCCCAAAAGGTCACGCGGATGATTTCAACGCGCCGCATCCACAGTCGTTGGATCTTGATCCAACGGCGGAGAAGAGCGGATGCAAGAGCTTCAGCGGGTGCGTGCGGGCATTTGGGCGGCCGAGATGGTGCCACGTGGTGCCATCTTGGCCGTCCATCTTCTGGATGATGTAGATGGTGCCACGGGTGTCGGATTGACTCGATTTTTGCATCGTTAGGCTGCGATCGTCGATCCGAATCCATCCGTGCGATTGGATTTGTCATTTGAAGTGCGGATTTACACCATCTTAGCCCTTGATCTTCTAGGATCCCCCGGTCACTATCTGATACTACAGATGCCTGATTAGGGTGATCTTGGAGTCGTTGAACTCCAATCATCGCCCTGATCACATCCATACGGTTGGATCTTCGATCCGAGGCCCCGATAAAAAGTTTGCCCTGTCCAAGCACATAAAAGGAGACAATTAACCTCCATTTTATTCAAACTACTCTAAATGCAAGATGATGCATGTTATGCAATATTTATAGCATGCAATGCAACCCTATGCTTAAGAACATGCATAAATAGACATCTTAAGAAGTGTAAACGTGTTTACATCACCTACCCTCCTCCTAATCCACTGCGTGCCTTTCCCCTACCGCGTCGACCACTCACCGCGAAGGCAACAAGAGCAGCAGCCTCCAGCAGCCACGCTCGAGTCGTGCCTTCACGCGCAGCAAGTGCAGCACCACCTGCCGTAGTGCCTTCGCATGCAGCAAGCGCGTAGCCACCCTTGCATGCAACTGCAGCCTCCTCACGCACGCGCACAGCCCTTGTGGGCACCTACCTCACTCACGCTACCACCTGCAGTACACCTCCCCCTTACGTGCAGGCAGCCCCGTCTTCCTCTTCTTCGTCTCCACCGGCTACAACTACACCACCGAAGAGGAACCCAACAGCCAAAACCGCACAGCTACCTCATCAACAACGTGGACGACGTCCACGCCATCCACTACGATCATGCGCCTTCCTCCCTCGCTTGCAGCAGCAGCACCGTGCGAAGAGAACGGCCACACAACCTCCCCGTGGCCCCCCTCCGCTCCATCGACGCCAGCGACATTCTCGCCAACCGGCCAGCTCTTCCCACCTTAGGCTACCACACCATCACGGACACAATCCTTTCCTCTAGCCCAACTCGTCCGACAAGCTACGCCTCCAACAAGACCCTCCTTGCGTGGCCGAAGGGGAGGAAGCCAACTCCCCTGTTTTGCTAAAGGAGGAGGGCCATTAGTTGAAATGAAGCTTGGTTGAGAGGTTGAATTTTTTTGGGAAAAGAATTTTATATTGTGGGGAATTGCATCTCAGACCCTCTCATTCTCTATATTACTACTCATTCAAGTTATTCTCCTGATTACTTTGATGCTACAACTAATTGTCGAAGTTATTTTTGCATCATATTAAGCTTTGTTCAACATATGCCTACACTACGATTATTGGTGAATTTATTGGCCTGTCCTCCTGTGGATACGACCAGAATTGTGGTATAATTTTAGCATATTTTTTAATGACTTTGATCAAGGGTTTTCAACCACATTGCATATTTACTACAATGCATATTTTTCTGACAGCATATTTGAAAAGCGAAAATCGTATCGATCAAATGGCGTCGTTGCCGGGGAGGCAACAGATGCAATAATTTCACCTGATTTTTATTTCTGATTATTTCTTGTTGCACATGATCTGACCAGTTGTTATCTTTTCTATGCGAGGAATCTAACGAGGCGACAGGTGCAACTGAGAGACGACGTCAACCTTGAGTGACGTCCACACGCGGGGCAGACGCAAGAGACCTGGATCCCGCTTTCATTGGGGATTCTCTTTTGTCAGAAGTTTTATTTCTGTCTTATCGCCCTTGTAGTAATTGGGGCTGATTTTTGGGGGTCTGTCCCCACATTCTTTAGAGGCTAGGGCTATATTTTTGCTACTCGGGTGATTCATTTTTCTACATGTTTTTCTCTAAAACAAACACAATAAAATACTAAGCTGCCTATTAGGAGTTGCATGACTTTAAGTGCACGCATTTAGGGGTAATTGAATAGCACATTAGATCTCATTGTTGCATTACCAGCATATTTGCACGAAGATTGCTGGAGACAGGTACACGTTTCTAACTTTTGCATCCAGCTCCTGTTCATGCATTTGCATTCAGGTTAAAATTCAAGACCACCAAGCTGATTGAAATTACCTAATCCAGTGGCCGCCTAACTACAATTGGGACTGTGTTTGTGACGCTGATCGGTATTTAAGAATATCACGTTGTAATACTGCCAGAAAAGCATTCAAAACAAATACAATTTTAAGAATTTTAAAGTCCAAGGTCGAACACAGGGAGCAAATTGGAGTTTAGAAATCAAGATCACAACTTAGAATTTAAAAGAATATGCAATAACATCAATGTCTCAAGGCAAAAATATGGGAGTAGATGTGTAGTACAAAATATTCAACTCAATTATGAATAAAAAATATGAGAATTTCTTCTCTCTCTCTCTAATTTTCTTCTCCTTCTGATTTTTCCTTGGCTTCTCTCTTCCTCATCTTAGCTTTTCTGTTGGCTTCCTTTACCTTCTTCTCTTCCTTTGGCTTTTCTCTCTCTACCGATTGCCTTCTTCTTTGGCTTTCACCTTGCTGCCTTCAGCTTTTTCTTTCGCTGCTTTCCTTGCCTTCCTCTCTTTGGCTTTGTCTTCTCCTTTCTCTTCCTTTGGCTTCTTTCTCTCTCTCTCTTGCCGGCTACCTTTCCTTTGCATTCAGCTTCCTCCGCCTTCAGTTTCTTCCTTAGCTTCACTTCTTCTCCTTTTCGACCTACAGAGCAAAACCTACCCCCTACCCACACGAACTCTCTTCTCTCTTTTCTCTCTTAGGTTCACTCTCCCTGAGCCACGCTTATCGGGTAATCGGGTTGGGTACGCGTTGTTGAATGTTTATGAATCGCTACGCTAATGTGTTCGATTTTGGAAAACCTGTCGTTGTAGTTCGAAAGCGAAGAATTTGTGTTCAACAAATAAAATTTATACCGAAATAAATTTCGGGTAGAACACAGGGAGGCTACGTTGATCTATATTCGCAATTATATTTTTTTAGGATTTTTTATAAGCAAAGCGATATAATTACAATGAAGCTATCAGACTAAAAGAGAGAGAGAGAGAGAAAGAGAGAAAGAGAACATGCATTCAATATTTCAACTGTTTATATAATCAAACTAAATAAAAGTTACACTAGAAAGCAGAAAATCAATTACACTATAAAGCAGAAAAATTCTACACTAGAAAAGCTATAAATAAGAATGGGAGAGAGAAGTTATCCTCCTCGACGATTGCTTGGAGGACGAGTCGGACGGGACGACGTCTGGACGAAGGAGAACGAAGCAGGACGAAGGAGGACGAAGCAGAAGAACGGGAACGAAGCAGCACGCCGTCGTCATCATGGGATCCACTTCCGAAGGGGAACGAAAATTTAGACTTTATCTCGCGAGAAGCATCCCGGGTGTGGGACAAGCTTCTCTTGAGCTTTGGAGGGGTAGAGAAGAGAAGGAAGGGATGAGAATTTCGTATAGAGGGGGTCTCCTTTTATAGTTGCAAAGAGTGGGGGCAAAATGGACATTACAACTTCAAAATAATAAATGAGGGGTCTTTAGTGACGGATATATCCGTCACTAAAGCCCCCAACGTGGGCGTAGCTTCCGCGCCCACACAAGCCCGCTCAGCTACCCACGCGTGCAACGGCTTCCCACGTCCATTGAATCTTGCGATCGGACGGCTTAAGTCACGCCATCACTCGCTGCACTTCACGCCCATCCGCGTGCGATCGTGCGTCCCTGCCGCGCGTGTAATAGCGCGTCGACGCTATCGGGCGCGGGCAGCCATTGGATCTCCATCTGACGCTCCACGCGCCTGCTTGCTTGCGCCCAATTTGAGGCTCGTGGGACTCGATCCCGCGACCTCTGCTTCGCCCGCAGCTGCATCTCCGCTGCGCTACGCCGTCGAAAAGGTGGCGCGGATGAATTAGCCAGCGCATCCACGGCCATTGGATCTTGATCCAACGGCGGAGAATCGAGGCTCTGATTGAAGAAGAAAAGGTGCGGCAGTGCTGAAGGCCGTTTGGGAGGCTAAGAGGGCGCCACGTGGTGCCATCTTGGCCGTCCATCTTCTGGAAGTTGTGGATGGTGCCACGGATGTTAGATTGACTCAATTTTTGTGTCGTTGGGCTGCAATCATCGATCCGAATTCATCCGTGTGGTCGGATTTATCATCTGAAGTGCGGATTTTCACCATCCTGGTCCTTGATCTTCTAGGATTCCCCGATCACTATCTGATGCTACGGATGCCTGATTAGGGCGATCTTGGAGTCGTTGAACTCCAATTGTCGCCCTGATCACACCCGTATGGTTGAATCTTTGATCCGAGGCCCTGATAAAATGTTTTCCCTGTCCAAGCACATAAAAGGAGACAATTAACCTCCATTTTATTCAAACTACTCTAAATGCAAGATGATGCTTGTATGCAATATTTATATCATGAAATGTAATCCTATGCTTAAGAACATGCATAAATAGACATTTTAAGTAGTGTAAATGTGTTTACATCATACCCTGATGAGAGCCTCATCATGAGCCATAACTAGCTCATTTTGACCCAATAAAGAAGATAAAAGCTCCTACATAACCTAGAAGAAGGCCTAAATGAAGGAATAAGTGCTCTGAGAAGAAAACATGAATTAAAGGTTAAAACTGTAATTTTACCATTGCAGTACATAAACGGGATTTCTCAGAGGCAAAACATAGGTCAAAAGGTCTAAATGAGATAAAAAGTGGGTTGAGTCAATCAGAAATGGGTTCATGTACAATCTAGGAAGTAAATGACATGTGGTAACCCTAAAATAGACTCGCTTAATTCAACAAGGTTCTGATTAGGATAAAAATCAATTAATCCCTCTAAAAATCATGAAAAAATATCCCCTAGGGTTTAGAACACTTAATTTGGCCTTTGGAACCCAGTTTGACCTAGATTAGGGTCCGAGTTCATCAATTAACCTAATTTGGGTTTTTACGCAAAATGTCCAGTCAAACGAGGTCAAACATAAAATCCAACTTCACCATTGGGTTCCTTAGGTCAAAATTAGGTTTGTACCAAAATTTGGACCTAAGAGGAGGTCATCTTGACCTACTTTGCAATTTAGTACACCCAAATCACAATTTGGTCCATATCTTTTGAAAAGCATAACAGAAAGCCCCCTAACTTCCTCGCCACCTTTGCAATCAGGTCCTACCGCCATTATTGGGGCATAATCCTACTCCAGCGAGGATTTGAGAGGGAATCCTCTCTGATTCCTCAGAGATCCCCTCCCAGAAATGGAAGGGAGATTCTCTGAGGAATTCCCTTCCATCTGAGGCCAATCTTGATCCCTGGTGTGAACCCAATCTCTCGTGCGAACGCACGAGGGATTTGGGTATCTAAACTCTTTCCATCTCCGGTGACCGACCTTAGACTATTGCGTGCCTTTCACGCCCTGAACAACCGGCCCGGTGCCTATAAAAGAGACTACACCTCCGGCCGCTCATCTTTAGCTTGATTTGGCCGAGTCTCCACCTCCAATTCATCTCCTCCTACCCGGCCAAAATTCCCAGCAAGCTCCGGCGAGCCACCCTCCCCTCCCTCTTCGCTCTGCCACAAAACCAGTGGCAGAGTTATCTTCCTGATTCTCCTCCGCGTCGCGCAATACCCGCGCACGCCGCCTCAGCCCCGTCGTCGCCGCCTTTCTCCCCCACTGGGCAGCATCTTCTCCGGCGACAGCAGGTACTGCTGTTCGCCTCTCCGTCCCCCTTCATCCCTGTAGTTAGGCCAAATACCTTCTCCACAGTCCCCTCTCTTTTCTCCCCCTGCTATTTTATCCAATTACCCCCCGACAGTGCCTAACCACCTCCATCGTCCTCGCCTCCGACCGCCCTCCGACGAGCCGCCCACACCACTCCGCCCCTCCACACGGCTCGCCAACCCTCTCGTGAGCTCTGCCTCACCACCAGGAACTCATTCCACCCCTCCACTGCCACTCCAGACCTCCACAATAACCCCCCGACCAACCCCACACCTTCGACCACAGGTTGACCTAGGCACGCACGCCTAGGCCATCCCACGACCTGCAGCACCGTCCACCGCCTTCGCCGTGCCACGGCGAAGGTCTCTAGCTGGTCTGATTGGGCCGAGAGGCTCGTTTTGTATCTGACAGTGTTGATGCTCCTGTCGCCATGGACGACATTTGAAGAAGCTCCGTAGCAGCTCCAGGCGCCAGGGCTCCCAGGCTGCAGGTGCTGCATATTCGTGCGAGTGTCACGAAGTGAGCTGGTCCAGCAAGGTGCGCTAGCAGAGCCAGCAGCTGTGGGGATGGCACGCAAGTCTGCGGGCGCGTGCGAAATCAGGGCAGAAGCTTTAGTCCCACATCGTGGAGAGACGAGGCGCCGCTGCGCCATAAATTGAATTCATGTTTTATGCTTAACGCCTCCGAGAGCACAGGGGTGAGGTCCCTCACCTACCCTCACACCCGCCTCGTCCGCGGCTTGACCTCGCAGATCTGGCGGGATCCGACTGACCCAAACCTTGAGCACTCCTCGTGCATCACCACCTGCCGATGCACCTGGTCCCGGGTACGATCCGACCCGATTATCAGTGTGGCTCTGGGAGAGCATCCCTTGAGTGAATTGTTGAGAGAGAGAGAGACGCGCGGGTAGAGGGAAAGGGGTAGGTTTTGCTCCTGTGCAGGTAGACTGAGTGTGGAGAGACTTAGCCGCAAGGAGAAGAGAAGAAGCAGAAGAAGAGACTGAGCGAAGGAGACCAAGGAAGAGGAAGAAGCAAGGCAGAGAAGAAAAAAGAGAAGGAAGGCAAGGCAGGAGAAGAAACAAAGGCAGGAAGAAGAAAGCCTTCACAAGACAAGAAGCAAAGCAGAAAGAGAGAAGAGAAAGAAGAAATAAAGCAAAGACAGAAGCCGAAGAAGAAAAAGAGACTGTAGAAGAAGAGGAATAATCAAAAGAAAAGAGAAAAATACTTTTAAGACGTCTGATCACAAGATCAGACGTCCAATTTCATTTCTTTTGTCATAGTTACTTTTAATGGCATACATTCATATTTGAATTAACATTTTGAGTAAAATAGAGTGTTCAATTACATTGATTAGTAGTAAATTCCAATTGCACCCTGTGTTCGACCTCAGATACTCTGGTTTTCGAGTAATAAAATTCTCTATTTGTTTGAACGCTTTGTCGGCTATACTACAACGCGATATTATCTTTTAACAAGCCGCACAAAAGCGTTGCGAACATACCCCCATGCCTATCTTTTGCTAGTCCCTAGCAAAAACTATATGCTATTTATAAAAGAATTAGGTTAGATTATTTGGACATGAGTTATTTTCAATCATTAAGAAATTGTCTACTTAGGAACTGAACTTGCAAAGACACAACAGTGCCCGGGTATCAGCTAAAATGTAGACCACCTCAAGCCTTGCCTTATTCAAAGAAAAATTTCTCTTTCTCTTTTTACTCTTTTCTAATTTTTTGGATTTTCAAATTTTTGGGATTAAGAGTGACTTTCTACGGCCATTCAACTCACCCAAGATTTGATGAGAACCCTAAGCTTTAAGCATCTTATTGTGATTGTGATAGACTCGTTGACCGGCAATTAAAACGGACTTTGGATTCTACGCCTCTAGGTGACCTCAAAAAGAATTCTGCCTAAAGGTGTATCTTTACAACCGGTAGCTTTCTCCGTACTTTTATTTTTTACGAGGTCAACACAAGGGTGAATCCAGTGTATATCTCCCCGGTTTATTCTACTTCTCCGCTTCTTCCTAAGTGTTTTGGGAATTTTTAGTGCATTTTCTGAGCTGGGTTTTGGACAACCGGTCGATGAACTGTTACCACCGACAACTTGCCAGCCATACTCGTGCGGCGAAGTGTGGCTTATTTCTTTTTGTTCTTTTCTCCTTTTCTTTTTGATTTTTTTTTTTTTTAAGTAGGTGGCTTCCCTAGTCTAAGATTTACCTAAAGGCAGCAAAAAGAGAAAGGTCCAGTGACTGGGCTCTGGACAACCTACCTATGGGCTGTTACCCACGATAACTTGCCAGCCATATCACCCTAGAAGGTTCATTAGCTACCCAATTTCCGTTAGAATCGCCGAACAACGAGTCAGTGCAAAGAACGTGTGTAGATGCTTAAAACTCAAAATTCCCTCAAATCAGAGGGCGGGTTGATAAGTCGTGTACTTATCACCCAAACTTATTTACTCTAATTACGAACGAATTAACATGGCGAGGACTCGAAAGACAAATCCACGTTTTAGTAGATACACGGGCTGATTAAGTCCAAAAACCTGAAGGTTCTTTGTGTTCAAATCATAATGTAGTATTTCCTAAGATTGAAAATTTTCTTAAACCCAAATTCTCTTTCCTAATTTCGAAATTTTTTTTTTATAAAAGAAAATAAAACAAATCTACGGAGCTGACGAATGAATTCAGAGATGAATATCCACCCCCCCATGCCTATCTAATGCAATGTCCTCATTATATTAAAAAGACATAAAATAGAGTGGAAAAGCGTAGAAAGCACCTGAATTGCGTGAATGTCAGGTCCGCTCCGAGATGAAAACTAAGAAAAACTGTATATGTGCCGAGTTTAGTGCCTTTAGCTAGGCACACTATACAAGGAAAAGAAATTAAGAATTCACAAGTGCAGGTCAGAATTAGAATAAACAGAAGAATCCTCCGACCTGTCAACAGAGGTCCACAGATGTGGACCAGATTGTGGTGCAGACCCACACCCCATAATCGAGAATATCTTAGGTTTTGGATAAAAATTACCCAAAACCTAAAATCAGAATGCAAGCGGGGTCGGGCCTACGATTTATGAGGATGCAACCCAAGACCAAAAAGTCGGGTTACAGAGAATTGAAGCTCAAAAGGATAATCGTTGAATGTGTGCTTGAGTTGAACATCCTCGAAACAAATGTTGTAAGGGTTCTGATTTGATGGTTTCAGCTTAAAAGGAACCCTTCAACTCAATCTTCTATTTCCTCCAAAACTAACTTCCCAAATCAGAACTTCCCAGCTCCTATCCTCCTCATTCAGCATATCAAATTCTAGGACCTCTTGTACATTCATCACCCCGTCTAAAATCTCCAAGTCTAAATGATGTGGCAGAGTCAAAATTGACTTGGGTCTAATTATCTCAGAATTAGAATCATCCATAAGCTCAACAGGGCGTAACTGATAATCAGGGCATTGAATTGATTCCTCTAGAAAATGCGATTTTGGATCCGTAATGTGTGCCCTAATAAGATCAGTTTCCTCAGTTATTGGGCTATCAAATGATCTATCAGATTTCTCAGGCCCAATCGTCTCACAGAAATCGTGTTCAGAAAACTCGCGTGAGACTTCGCAACTTGAATCTTCACCATCAGGATCCATATCAATGTATGTCCCAAAATCAGTTGTCACTTTCTGTTCCAAGGAGACATACGTTTCCTTGTAACCCGGCTCAGGGATCTCAGGTGAAGAAATCAGATCATCCTTAATTGGTTGTTTTAATTCAATCTGGTCAGCCTCGTAACACGTGTCCCCCCCAACAGGTGCCTGATCGGGTTCTGTCATTGGCTTTCCTGAAGAGGGTTCATCCTGGGAATTATTCCAAGATTGAATCAAAGCAACCACGAATCTCATCCTCAATTTCGCTAATTTCCCAAGTAGAAACTCACCCGGGTTCTTATCCTTAACATCCTGGAGCCAATCCAACAAAGACTTGTTTAAATCATCAATCATTTCAATCAGGGGCTCCAATCTCTCAATGCAAGGTATTGGCTGAACTTCTAAAGATTGAATGGTATTCCTCAAGTTAGCCAGAACCTTATCTTGAACCTGGTTAACCTGAACCAAATGAGTTAGTTCAGGGTTGGGCGGGTTTGGGCTCAATGCAGGGGAATTAACGAATTGAGATTCGTTATACCCTTCCTGATAATAGGTCATTTCAAATTGTTGAAAAGATGGTGATGACCTAAAGGCAGTGAAATCAGAGGATGGGTAAGGATTGGTGTATCCTTCTTGATTGTAGATCATATTAGGCTGTTCATGAAAGGAAGACGATCTATAATCGATGTAGCTCTGAGAAGGATAGAAACCAGAATCAAAGTGTTCAGGGTTAGACCCTAAACACGGGGGTCCGGAATTGTATCCCCAATCTGAATTATCCCAACTAACTGATGGTTGATTACAATACGAGTTGGGATAATCGTCATGTTGAGGATAATTCACAACAGGAGGGAAAGAGCGGGAATGCGTGAAATATGTGGAAGGATTCATGAGACACGGGAGGAAGAAAGGCGCCCTGCAATATAAACAATCAGACATGTCCTTAAATGGGTTAGCCTAAAGACCTACAGACTCTCAAAACCCGTCTTGAGATAAAAGAACGATTGATCTACTTCCGTCTGTTCAATCCAACCAGTTAAAAGGAGGGACTGGGGAGAAGGTTCTTCCTTCGACTTGCGCCTCCGGTTCCTAGTGTACCCCCCAGCTGCGATCGTTTGACTCTGCTCCCCTAGCTAGACATCAGATTGAACAGTAGAAACAGACTAATCGAAAATAATCTCGTTCTGAGTTCTAAAGAGCGAGTTCAATCCTTAAGGCCAACGTCTACTCTGTTTTATTTAGGGCTAGGTTTGAATGTGCTTTGGAATGTGATGGGCCCTTTAAATGGGTTGTGTCCTTAATGATTGATTTATTTGTGTGTGCATGCACAACCAGTGGTTTTCAAGCAAGATTATTGATAATGCATGAATTTTAATGTTCAAATCTTGCTTAAGTAGCTTTTAGGGTTTCAAATTAGGTGAATTGCAATCAAGTTTCTAGGCAAACCAAGTTGTAAAACACGGGTGAAAATTGTTTTCCTTTAAAATCAAAAAGAAAGTGGAGTGCCTGGAATATACCTAGATTGAAAACCCTAAGGAGGAGCTACTTGATGACTTGGTTTTAAATAAAGTGGTGCGGTCCAAACAACTCAAACAATTGGTCACAAATGCACCACTAAGTTAGGCACTCAAAAATGGTTAACCTAGAATAATTTCTACTCTGTTATGTGTTACTTTGTGTGTACTGGTTCCACAGATCAGAGCCCAGTTGAGTAGAAAACAAATCAAGTTGATCAAGTGCCTTGAATGTGGGTGTGTGTTGTGTGTTTGTTGGAAATTACCCCACAAGATTATCTTTTTGTTATTTTTTTATGAATGAGGGTGGAATGAATGTGAGTGGAAATCCAAACAACCAAACTATTCCTAGGATTTATGCAAACACCTAGGTTAATTGGGATTTGGATTTAATGTGGCGAATGAAATCTATGGAGGAGGAAAGAATGGGGAAGTACTTACAGTTGTCTTCAACTGCACTTTACTCCAGTCTACAGCTTGTTGATTCCTTGATGGAGGTCTCTGCAAAACAATAGACACAAGAGAAAGCTAGTTAGAAAACAACATAAAGTGCAAGAAATGCGAAGAAAAGATCGGGAATCGTTGCCTCCCCGGCAACGGCGCCAAAATGTTGAACGTTTACGAATCGCTATGCTAACGTGTTCGATTTTGGAAAACTTGTCGTTGTAGTTCGAAAGCGAAGAATTCGTGTTCAACAAATAAAATTTATACCGAAATGAATTCCGGGTCGAACACAGGGAGGCTACGTTGATCTATATTCGCAATTATATTTTTTTAGGATTTTTGATAAGCAAGGCGATATAATTACAATGGAGCTATCAGACTAAAAGAGAGAGAGAGAAAGAGAGAAAGAGAACATGCATTCAATATTTCAACTGTTTATATAATCAAACTAAATAAAAGTTACACTAGAAAGTGGAAAATCAATTACACTATAAAGCAGGAAAATTCTACACTAGAAAAGCTGTAAATAAGAATGGGAGAGAGAAGTTATCCTCCTCGACGATTGCTTGGAGGACGAGCCGGACAGGATGACGTCTGGATGAAGGAGAACGAAGCAAGACGAAGGAGGATGAAGTAGAAGAAACGGAACGAAGTAGCACGCCGTCGTCGTCGCGGGATCCACTTCCGAAGGGGAATGAAAATTTAGACTTTATCTTGCGAGAAGCATCCCGGGTGTGGGACGAGCTTCTCTTGAGCTTTGGAGGGGTAGAGAAGAGAAGGAAGGGATGAGAATTTCATATGGAGGGGGTCTCCTTTTATAGTTGCAAGGAGTGGGGGCAAAATAGACATTACAACTTCAAAATAATAAATGAGGGGTCTTTAGTGATGAATAAATCCGTCACTAAAGCCCCCAACGTGGGCGTAGCTTCCGCGCCCACACACGCCCGCTCAGCTGCCCGCGCGGCAACTGCTCCCCACGTCCATTGAATCTTGCGATCGGACGGCTTAAGTCACGCCATCACCAGCTGCACTGCGCTCCCATCCGCGTGCGATCGCGCATCCCTGCCGCGAGTGTAATAGCGCGTCGGCGCTATCAGGCATGCACAGCCGTTGGATCTCCATCTGACGCTCCACGCGCCTGCTTGCTTGTGCCCAATTTGAGGCTTGCGGGACTCGATCCCACGACCTCTGCTTCACCCGCAGCTGCGTCTCCGCTGCGCTATGCCGTCAAAAAGGTCGCGCGGATGAATTAGCCAGCCGCATCCACAGCCGTTGGATCTTGATCCAACGGGGGAGAATCGACGCGCTGATTGAAGAAGAAAAGGTGCAGTGGTGCTGGAGGCCGTTTGGGTGGCTGAGATGGCACCACATGGCGCCATCTTGGCCGTCCATCTTCTGGAAGTTGTGGATGGTGCCACGGATGTCAGATTGACTCGATTTTTGTGTCGTTGGGCTGCGATCGTTGGATTTATCATCTGAAGTGCAGATTTTCACCATCCTAGCCCTTGATCTTCTAGGGTTCCCCAGTCACTATCTGATGCTACGAATGCTTGATTAGGGCGATCTTGGAGTCGTTGAACTCCAATCGTCGCCCTAATCACATCCGTACGGTTGGATCTTTGATCCAAGGCCCTGATAAAATGTTTTCCCTGTCCAAGTACATAAAAGGAGACAATTAACCTCAATTTTATTCAAACTACTCTAAATGCAAGATGATGCATGTTATGCAATATTTATATCATGAAATGCAATCCTATGCTTAAGAACATGCATAAATAGACATTGTAAGTAGTGTAAATGTGTTTACATCACGCCCGGGACTAGGCCCACCGACGTGCGGTGGTGGGCGAGGTATGCTAGTTGGGTCAAGTCACCAAGTCCGCGAGGCATGGTCGCGGATGAGGTAGTCGAGTCGGGTGAGAGAGGGACCTCACCCCGTGAGTTGGAGGCGAAGAGCCTATGGCAAGAATTCAACTTATGCAGGTGAAGCGCCTCAAAGCTTTCCAAGGTGGGACTATATTCCCACCCCCTTCACATGCGCCTGCAACAGAGGCGTGCCTTTGATTGCAGCTGCAACTACAGCCCTCAACACCAATTGGATGCCTGGAGATATTCGCGAAAACTTTTCGCGCAACTTGGGACTGTGACTTGGAGTGGGCACGGCCTAGGTCAGCTTGCACGGCCTGAAACTCACTGTAAGCAAGCTTCAAGCTCGGCGTCAATGGATGAGGACTCCTGGACCTGAAATCACCACAACGGCCTTATGGTCGCGTTAAAAAGCTCAGGGAGCTTCGCCAAGGTGCGGCGAGTGTGCAGAGGTGGTTGACGTGTCGTGAGAACACCTGAGGGAGTGTACCTAGGGCACACTGTGGTTGTGTGTATGGGTCCATTCGGGGGTATGTTTGGGTGAGTGGCGGAGTGATATAAGTGGGGGGTTATGATCAAGGCATCGAAGCGGAGCTTATGGACTGATTGGCGAGGAGGGAGGTGGTCTGTGGAGGTGAAGCGAACTCGCCGGAGTTGGTGGCCAAAGGTGAAGGGGCTGATGGTGGTGGAGTGCGGCAATGTTGGTTGAGGGAAATAAAGAGGGGGAAAGGGAATAGAGGGTTAGAGGAACTTATCTAGCGGTGAAGTGACGAAGGGGGAGATGAAGATGGTGGCTGGCTCGTATTGCCGATGTCGGAGATGAAGGTGCTCAATAAGGATGGTCGGCGAGGATGAAGGGGATGTAGAGGTGTCGGCGGGCACTACACGACGCGGATGAACGTGAGGAAGAGGAACCTACCACCGGTATTGTGTCTAGGTGACGAGAGAGAGTAGGAGAGGTCACCGAAGCTTGATGAGCGAGTTGGCCAGAGGAGGAAAGATGAAATTGAGGGGGTTCTCCAACTGATTTCAAGCTTAGGAGATGTGGTTGTACTAGGGCTCCTTAAATAGCTCTCTAGAAGTCTATTTTGTGCTTAGAAGCCAAGCTTCCAAGCAAGGTAGGTTCGCCAGCGATGGTAACTCAAAAGAGACCCAAATCTCTCATGGGTTCGCATGAGAGATTGGGTACCAAATAGGGCCTCAAATTGGATTCACATTGGAGGGGATTTCTTAGAGAATCTCCCTTCCAATTTTGAAAGGGATTCTCTAAGAAATCAGGGAGAAATCGCCCTTTCAAGCTCGCTAGAGTAGGATTCCTCTGCTATAATGGTGGAGGGACCTAATTGCAAAGAATGATGAAGAAGTTAGGGGGTCAAATGTAAGGATTTTTGAAAGATAGGGGTAGAAATATAATCAGGTTGGACTTATTTGCAAAGTAGGTCAAGATGAGTTTTCCCTAGGTCCAAATTTTGGTACAAACATAATTTAGACCTAAGGAATCCAATGGTGAGGTTGGATTTTAGGTTTGACCACGTTTGACTATGCAATTTACGCAAAAACCTAATTTAGGGCAAATATTTGTCTGAGACCCCATTCTAGGTCAAAATGTGTTCCAATGGCCAATTTGAAAGTTTTAAACCCTAGAGAATATTTTTCTATGATTTTTAGAGGGTTTAGGTGAATTTTATCCTAACCAGAACCTTGTTTAATCAAGTGGGTTTGTTTTAGGGTTACAAGAAGTCATTTAATTCCCAGAACTCTCACGAACCCTTTTCTATCTGATCCAACCCACTCTTTATCTTGTTAAAATCATTTGACCTGTGTTTATCCCTTGAGAAAATCCATTGTACTGCAATAATAAAATTACAGTTTTACCCCTTGTTTCTTGCTCTTCTTTCAGAAAGGTTATTCAGTGACTTAGGAGCTCCAGTTGGTTATGTAGGAGCTTTTATTCTCTTCATTGGGTCAAAATGAGCTAGTTAAGACTCATGATGGTGTTCCCATCAGACTGATAATAAGATTTGACCTTAAAACCAAATCACACTTGATCTGATTCAAAGGGACTTGTATGCATTTTCAAAATAAAAATGATTTGCGGTGTAATGCACACATCTGGCATTGAGCATGCACATTAGTCATCGCACTAAGGCTCGATCCCTTAAGGCTATAGGCACCGATCTCTTTATCGGTGCAGACCCTCCTATCGTGCTTTGTGGTGGTAGTACTATCTTTTGACCAAGTGTTTTCATACTTCACGGAGGGGGACACCCCTTAAAGGAACAAAAGGGTAGTTAAGAGGCACCGCGTATGCATCGCCTCAAAGGAAGGGTTCACCCTACTTGCATCCCTTTGTTCGTCCTTGGAGTAACTTCTCACTTGATCACCTGGGAGTATCATCTAAGAAAAGTATAGGTCCTAGGGCACTCGAAGGTTGAATTAGGTTGGGTAATTCCAGTGAATAACTTGTTTGGCCATCTATATCAACCAATTCTACCTCAGCAACAAAGAAGGTTAAGATATTAAGTCATCACCCCTCTTATACCACTTACGTGGGAACGGAGGGATAAGCCTTGACCTATCTTTGGAGTGGAGGTTTCACTTACTCAATCAACAAGAACTTGAATTGTGATTGATATTATATGCTTGGTAGACGCTCTCTTGAGGGCAGTCTAGTGTTTGATCATAAGCCCGAGAGAATTCTTAAGAGAGCCCACCAAGGAGAGAAAAGAGAAGACATGGCTGATCAAGGAGCAAATCAACAACGGACCCTGAGGGACTATTTTATTCCAACGAACTAACCCGCTCAAGCACTGAGACGACTGACAAGGGATAATCCATATGAGATCAAGAGCAGTACCATATCTTTGTTGCCCTCCTTTTATGGTACTACTAGGAAGGACCCCTACCGGCATTTAGAGGAATTCACCGAGATCTGCTCCACCGTGAAACTTCAGAACTTTATTAATGAAGCTCTGATGAGAACCCTCTTCCCCTTCTCTCTTAAGGATAAGGCAAAACACTGGTATCACACCTTGGATGCAAGGGTGAATTAAAGGAACACCCTTAAGGGAGAATTCTTAAAAAAATACTTCCCAATGAGCAAAACCAACCACTTCAGGAGGGAAATCATGGGTTTTACTCAATTAGATGGGGAACAATTCCATGAGACTTGGGAGCGATTCAATGATCTAATTCGACTATGCCCCCACCATCAAGTACCTAAATGGCAATTGGTAGAAAGGTTTTACACTGGACTATCTGATAGGCATAGGCAAACTGTGGATGCTACTTGTTCCGGAACCTTTCTTACCAAAACAGAGGATGAGGCTTGGATGTTATTTGAGTCACTGAACGACAATTCTATCCACTTGACCTCAGCTTATCAAGATAGGAAACCATCCATCCTCCAAAGGAAAGTTGAAGCTAGTGAAGCCGGGGCAACTCAGAATTTGGCTTTTCAGGTACAATTGTTGAACCAGAACTTTAAAAGACTCATGACTAACCCAAACACAGTCCCACAGACTGTGTCCCAAGTGCAAAATCTTGCTGAATGCTCCATTTGCCAAAGCACTCTTCACGCCACTGTTGAGTGCCATTTGGCTAATCAATTCCCCGATTTAGTACAGGCAGACCTGAATGCTACCCAAGGGTTTCATCCACCGCCCAGGAACAATCCTTTTGGAAACACCTATAATCCTGGATGGAGAAACCATCCTAATTTCTCATGGAAGCAAGGTGATGCTTCAAATTCGGGGAATATATGAGCCCAACCCACCCAACCCTTTCAGGCACAACAATCCCAATCTCCTCTGCAACCTAACAATTCTGAGATGGAAGATCTGAAAGTTATGATGAAGGCTATACAAGAAAATCAAAGTATGATCATTCAATCTCAAAATAAGGCTATCCAAGAATGCAATCTCAAATTGGCCATCTTGTTGAGGATGTTAGACAACATGACCCTAGGAAATTGCCCAGCTCATCTGAGAACCCAAAGGGTAAAGGGCCCTTCATAAGGGAGCATGCTAAGGCTGTGGCCATTTTGAGGAGTGGTAAGCAACTTTCCAAACTTGAACTCACTCCTATGGTCACTCCTCCTACCACTCCAACCAGCACCTACACATCCATCAAGGAAGAACCACTTAGCCCTTCCTCGCTTGAAATCACCCATCCGAAGGATGTTGTCCCCGTTCCACCCTTGTCTCGCCATGACAACCCTTCACCCAAAGGCCGAGAGTGCCCTTTCCTGAACGCATATCCGCCCCTGGGGCACCTGTTGATGGCTCATTTGGAGCCAAGGATAGGATGGATGAAATAATGGAGACATTTAAGCAAGTTCACATTAACTTTCCTCTTTTGGATGCTATCAAGCAAATACCATCCTATGCTAAATTTCTAAAGGACTTGTGCACCCAGAAGAGGAAAGCTAGGAAACAGGTCTAGGCTAAGGTCATTTTGCCCGACCTAGTTAGCTCGGTCCTACAACAAGGTACACCCCCCAAGATGAAGGACCCAGGAGCCCCGTATATTTCTGTCTTCTTCTTTCCCGTCGAATTTTTGATATTGGACACTGACCCATCCAACATGCCCACCAAACCCTCAATTATCCAGGGGTGTCCCTTTTTGGCTACAGCCAATGCATCGATCAATTGCAAATCAGGGGCACTTAAGATGGGATTTGGGAACTGAAAGATCCAGTTCAATGTGTTTGATGCCTATAAACAACCAGGATTAGAAGATTGTTCCCAAATCGAGGTGATCGATGAGATTATCGAGGAGATGACACCAGCTCTTTTGTGTGATGATCCTCTCCAAATGGTCATTTCCAAGGACCGCACTCCAAATTTTGAAGGAGGGGACGATATGCCTGAATTAGAAGAGCTGTTGGGTGTCAAAGCTGAGTCCCTCTCCCCACCATGGACAATCAAGGTAGATCCACTACTAGAGGTGGGGACATCGAACATAATTCCCTCGATTCAGAAAGCTCCTGACTTGGAACTTAAACCACTTCCAGAGACCCTCACATATGTCTTCCTTGGGCCCAATGATACGCTCCTTGTCATCATCTCGACTGCTCTATCTGAGATGTAGGAGGGAGCACTAATTGAATGCCTAAAACGGCACAAGGAAGCCATTTCTTGGACTATAGCTGGCATCAAAGGGATTGACTCAACTCTCTGCATGCATCACATTTACACGAATGATTCTATGAAACCTTTCAGAGATATGCAGAGGCGGTTAAATCCCAACATGCAGGAAGTGGTGAAAAAGGAAATTTTAAAATGGTTGGATGCAAGGATAACCTACCCCATTTCCGATAGTAAAGGGGTCAATCCTATTCACGTGGTGCCCAAAAAGGTAGGATTCACGGTGGAGACTAATGAGAAAGGGGAGCCAGTCACCACCAGACCCACAACAAGATGGAGGGTATGCATCGATTACCACCACCTAAAAACCACTTTCCCCTGCCATTTATTGATCAGATACTGGAGAAATTGGCTGGGAATAAATACTTCTGTTTTCTCTATGGATATTCTGGGTACAATCAAATTGCCGTCTTTCCGGATGACCAAGAGCGCACTACTCTCACGAGTCCTTATAGCACATTTGCCTTCCATCGAATGCCATTTGGACTATGTAATGCTCCAGGAACATTTCAGCAGTGTATGATGTCCATCTTTTCGGACATGATTGATGAGTTCATTGATGTTTTCATGGATGATTTTTCCATATACGGCTCATCGTTTGACCACTGTCTCTCACATTTAGAAAAGGTTCTCACTCACTGTAAGGAGATAGGATTGGTGCTTAGTTGGGAGAAAAGCCATTTTATGGTTCAACAAGGCATTGTTCTTGGGCATGTAGTGTCCGAGCGAGATTTAGAAGTGGACAAGGCCAAGGTTGAGTCCATTTCTAAGTTTCCACCACCCACCAATGTTAAGCAGATTCATTCATTCATAGGCCATGCTGGCTTTTATAGGCACTTCATTAAAGACTTTAGCAAGATTTCTAAGCCACTATGCGACCTATTGGAGAAGGATACTCCATTTTTGATGCAAAGTGTGCCAAGGCCTCCCAATTCTTGAAGGAGGCCCTCATAACTGCGCCGATCCTACAAGCACCTGATTGGACCCTTCCATTTGAGTTAATGTGTGATGCCTTTGATTTTGCTATAGGTGCGGTCCTTGGTCAACGGGTTGATAAGAAGCCTCATGTGCTATACTATGCAAGTAAGACTCTTACGGATCCACAGCAAAACTACACTGTGACGGAAAAAGAACTTACGGTACTATTTGCTTTGGAGAAGTATAGGTATTATCTTTTGGGATCCAAGGTTGTGGTTTATACTGATCACTTAGCCTTAAAACATTTGCTCACAAAGAAGGACACCAAACCTAGGCTGATTCGTTGGATTCTATTATTATAAGAGTACGACCTTGATATCCGTGACAAAAAAGGGGTCGAAAATGTTGTTGCAGATCATTTGTCTAGGATCGCAGTTGAGGCTTCAACCCCGTCAGGAGACATTCGTGACACCTTTCCTAACGAAACGGTAATGGCGGTACAACCTTCGACATCGTGGTATGCTGATGTTTGCAACTACTTGGTCACTGGTGAAACCCCCAGTACGTGGAATAAGCATAAGCAAGACAAATTTCTCATTAGCATAAAGTATTAACACTGGGAGGATCCTGAGCTCTTTAGAATAGACCATGATCAAGTCTTACATAGATGTGTCTCAGAAGAGGAACAACAAAGTGTCCTGAATTTTTGTCACACACTGCACTGTGGAGGACACTTTAGTGTTAAGAAGACTGCTTATAAGGTTCTCCAGTCTAGTTTCTGGTGGCCTTCACTTTTCAAAGACACACTTTTGTGGAGGCTTGTCTTCTTTGTCAACAAACTGGAACTATTGGCAAGAAAGATGAAATACCCCAACAACCTATTCTTCCAGTAGAGATATTCGACGTTTGGGGCATAGATTTCATATGTCCTTTCCCATCATCTCATGGCTTTGAATATATCCTCGTGGCAGTTGATTATGTGTCAAAGTGGATAGAAGCTATTCCGACAAGGACCAACGATCACTCCGTGGTCCTGCCTTTCCTTAAGGCCAATATCATATGCCGATTTGGCTACCTGAGGATGATCATTAGTGATGGGGGACCTCATTTCAGGAATGCACACTTCGCCCGTCTTCTCAAAAGTCTTAGTGTCACCAACAAGGTGGTCACCCCATATCAACCACAAACGAGCGGATAAGTTGAAGTGTCAAATAGGGAGATCAAACGAATTCTAGAAAAAACTGTAAGGCCCTACAGGAAAGATTGCTATGGGCTTACAGAATGGCTTATAAGACCCCCTTAGGGACGTCTCCCTTTCGTATGGTGTATGGCAAAGCTTGCCATTTTCCTGTTGAGATTGAGCATAGAGCTTATTGGGCTGTTAAGAAAGTCAACATGGATCTAGAAAATGCAGGCAAAGTGTGCTTATTAGAACTAACCGAGCTTGAAGAATTGAGGAATGAGGCCTATGACACTACTCAAGCTTATAAGGAGCACACTAAGGTCTTTCACGATAAAAACATCCTCCACAAAACCTTTGAGCCCCACCAATGGGTCTAGCTTCTCAATTCTAGACTCAAGCTTTTCCCTAGGAAACTGAAGTCCCATTAGGATGGGCCGACACTGTCATGCAAGTGTTCCCGCATGATGCAGCTGAAATTCATAATCCCTCATCTGGTGAGACATTCAAGGTAAATGGCCAGCGCTTGAAACCTTATGTCACACTTTCTTATGGCCAGGTATTGGACACCTACAGATTGGAGGAGCCTTAGCTCCAACTGCTCTCCACCTCAGGTTGTGTCTTTCCTTGTTTTGGCTTTCCAATGCGGACATTGTCAAATCTAGGCATGAAGGGGTATAACCTGGGGTTGTTTATAGCATTTATACATATTCTACATGCATATTTAGGACTTTAGTTTGCAAAAAAAAAAAAGAAGAAAGATGAAAAGGGAAAGAGCCAAAAGAAAAAGATAGGCAAGAAAAAATCGTGTTAGTCCCAGCATGTGATTATGAAAGGGTCACCTGAGTTTCAGGCTAGATCAGGTGATGAATTAAGTCCTAAAGTGCTGAAGAGAAGGAGATAAGTGAGGGATACCAACTTTAGGCCTCCTAGGTTTGTTCTAGGTCTTAAACACTCATGTACTTGTTAAGATCTGGACTATTCCTCAAGAGGTTGAGGGAGTTGCGAGGCCAATGTATTAAGTCTAAGGCTTAGGGAGTATTCATCCTCGTTGCCTGCTGTTTGGTTTGTGAGACTTGGTTACCTAAGCACCCAAAAAAAAATCACACACTGTTCTAGTTCAGTGCGCATAACAAAGAATAATACCAAAAAGTGTCTGTTCTGAAAATGTTTTCTCGAAAAGTTGACTTAGGAACAGTTTGAAGACACAAGTTGATTAGATGAGTTCCTGGCACGAAGAGGAGGAATATAAAATAATCCCCTCGAAGATGCGTTATAACATATCATCTCCTCAATACTTGTCTCTTAGGATATCTAAATATCCTATCGGGGCACAGAAGCATCTTGTGCTGGTTCAAATGCCGTGGGCGGCATTATCCTAAAATGTTGATTGCCAGGGTCTGAATTCAGCTACAAAACACTATGGGCAGCACTATCCCGAAGTGTCAAAAGCTAGGGTTCTCGGGGTTGCCATGGGCGATGCTATCCCGAAGCATCGATTGCCAAGGACCCTGCGAGGATTGATGGTGGGGATAAGGAATCTGATACAGATCATGTTTAAGGCCAATCCAATGTTGAGTTTAGGGGAATTTAAAAAGAAAGAGAAAAAACACTCAAAATAATATTTCTCCCTCTCTCTCTTACTAAAAATGAACTGGCAAAACTGACCCTAACCTTTCTATACATATGCACGGGTGCTTTAACTGCTCGGGTCAACAAACCTTTGGACAATTTTTACGGGCCTTAGAAACCATTGCGGTGGACCCAAGACTGAGGCTGGTTAGGTCCGTATCTTGGCTGGTACTTGAGTACCTTTAGGCCTATAGTTGGTATTTCAATCTAATTTTTAGGTATGGTACGATAAGGCATCCTAATGGTAAAATCTGGACTAGAGACCTAATTTGTTTCATATGATTTTGCTCGAAACTAGCAAAACTTAGGCATGGAGGTATTTGATGGGTCCACTTTAGTAGACTAATTTAGTGCTTAAGTACATTATTATTTTGATGAGAGACTAAGTTCAAACATGGATGTTATTGACAAAATCATGTGAACGTTAAATTTTTCATTTCATGTATTAATTGCATTAATCTTTATATGAGAGGATTGATTATTCACTTTAAAAGACAAGAGCATCACATCAAAGTGAGTGGAGATATGTGAGATTTTATTTAGGTAAAATATAATAAGAAAATAAATTTCAGAAATTTCCTTGTATACCTCTAAAATTTGTTCCAACAAAATTCCTTATTGCTCTCACAAATCTCTCTCCCTGAAATTCCTATTCACTATATTTGATAACTTACAATCTGACTCTCTCTCTCTTTCCTGATTTAACAGGAAGGGACAAGCAACAGGAAGATCATCATCTTCTTCTCTCGAGAGGAAAATGGCCTCCACCTCCCTACCCTCACCGTGCGCCCATCCACCGCCGCGAGCCTCTGCACCGACTAAAGCCACCACCACCGTCTGCCTCCTCCATCTGCCACTGTGTGCCTCCACGAATCCGCTAACAAAACCACGCCCCCCCTTCTAGAGAACCACCACAGCACCCACCGTGAGCCTACCCTCCTCCCAATCCACTACGTGCCTTTCCCCCACTACGTCGACCACTCACCGCTAAGGCAACAACAACAGCAGCCTCCAGCGGCCATGCTTGAGCCGTGCCTTCACGCGCAGCAAGTGCAGCACCACCTGTCGTAGCGCCTTCGCTCGTAGCAAGCGCGCAGCCACCCTTGCGTGCAGCTGCAGCCTCCTCACGCGTGCGCACAGTGCTTGCAGGCACCTACCTCACGTGCGCTACCACCAGCAGTACACCTAACCCTTACGCGTAGGCAGCCCCGTCTTCCTCTTCTTCTTCTCCACTGGCTGTAACTACACCACCGAAGAGGAACCCAACAGCCACAACCGCACAGCCACCTCATCAACAACGCGGACGACATCCACGCCGTCCACTACGATCGTGCGCCTTCCTCCCTCGCTCGCAACAGCAGCACCGTGCGAAGAGAACTGCCACACGACCTCCCCGCGGCCCTCCTCCGCTCCATCGATGCTGGCGACGTTCTCGCCAACCGGCCAGCTCCAGCCACCTTAGGCTGCCGCACCATCACGGATGCACTCCTCTCCTCCGACCCAACTCGTCCAACAAGCCACGCCTCCAACAAGACCCTCCTTGCGTGGCCGAAGGGGAGGAAGCCAACTCCCCTGTTTTGCTTGGTTGAGAGGTTGAATTTTTTTGGGAAAAGAATTTTATATTGTGGGAAATTGCATCTCAAACCCACTCACTCTATATCACTACTCATTCAAGTTATTCTCTTAATTACTTTAATGCTACAACTAATTGTCAAATTTATTTTTGCATCATATTAAGCTTTGTTCAACATACACCTGCATTACAATTATTGGTGAATTTATTGGTCTGTCTTCCCTATGGATACGACTGAAATTGTGGTATAATTTAAGTATATTTTTTAGTGATTTTGATCGAGGATTTTCAACCACATTACATATTACTACGACGCATATTTTTTTGACGGCATATTTGAAAAGAGAAAAACTCTCGATCAACCGGTACACTCACCGTCTCATTATAAATATTTTGTTTGAGTCGTATTTCACACTATACTGCAATGATTTTCTAATCAAATCCACGTTTTACAAGCTCAACACCTACCACCTTTCAACAGTGCATGCTAGCCATATTCTCTGATATGGTAGGTAAATACCTTGAAATCTTTATGCACAACTTCTCTATTTTCAGTGAATCTTTCGATGATTGCCTCCTGCACTTGGTCCAAATCCTTCGAAGATGCATCAACATGAACCTGGTTCTCTCCTGGGAAAAGAGCCACTTTATGGTTTCAAAGGGCATTGTGCTTGGATACCTTATATCTGAGCGAGGTATCCAAGTTAACCAAGCTAAGGTGAACTTAATCTCCAAATTACCTATGCCTTCCTCGGTCAAAGACATCAGATTGTTTTTTGGGCACATCAATTTCTATCACCGATTCATATCTGATTTCTCAAAGATCATGTGTCCCTTAACAAATCTTCTCTCAAAGGACATGCCTTCCGAGATGACAAGTGAGTGCATTCACATATTCGAAATCCTGCATGACCGAGTTACCCAAGCTCCAATCTTACAATCCCCTGACTAGGCTCAACCCTTCGAGATCATGTGCGATGCGTCTAACTACGCAGTAGGAGAGGTGCTGGGCCAGAAAATTGACATTGGATGAAGCTCAACGTAATTACACGATTACGGAGAAAGAGTTGCTAGTTGTAGTATTTGGTCTAGAGAAATTCAAATCATATCTCTTGGGATCCCATGTCATCATTTACTCGAATCACACTGCAATGAGGCACTTGCTTACGAAGGACGTGAAATCAAGATCAATCCAATGGATCATGCTGTTGCAAAAATTCAATCTTGAAATTCGCAATAAGCCGAGAAAGCAAAATATGGTAGCTAACCATTTGTCTTGCCTTCCTTCTTCGATCATTGACCCGTCTGGATCTATTACCGAGCATTTTTTGGATGAACATCTCTTGATCATTAATGGACTTCCATGGTTTGCTAATATCGTGAATTACTTAGTTACGGGGAAAGTTCTGCCTAATTGGGCAACCTCTCGGTGGGACAAGCTGATTTTCAATGCCAAGTACCATGTCTGGGAAGATCCTTATCTATTTTACATCGATAATGACTAAGTAATCCAAAGATGCATTCCCGACAAGGAGGTCAATGATGTCATCTCTTTCTGTCATGACCAGGCCTACGATGGTCATTTCTCTAGGCGTAAAACCATAATGAAAATCCTTCAGTGTGGATTCTTTTGACCCACTATGTTCGAAGACACACAATCCTACCATAAGGCAAGTGCCCATTGTCAAACCCTCGGCAACATGGGCACACGCGATATGATGCCCTTGAATTCGATTATCATGTACAAGATCTTTGACATATGGGGAATTGATTTTATGGGAACCTTTCCTGGATCTAATGGCTTCGAGTACATCTTACTTGTTGTTGATTACATCCCGAAATGATCAAAGTTGTATCCACAAGAACGGATGATCATAAAATTATTCTCTGATTCATTCAGGAGAACATCTTTCGAGATTTGGGGTTCCTAAAGCCATCATCAGCGATGGCGAGTTTCATTTCGCGAATATGCATTTCCAATCCCTGATGAAAAAGTCTGGGGTGTCGCATCATATTTCGACTCCTTATCACCCCTAGACTAATGGATTGGCTAAGCTCTCCAATCAGGAGATTAAGAAAATCCTTCAGGTCACTATTCTGCCTAGCAGGAAGGATTGATCCACCCAATTTCCGAAAGCCTTGTGGGCCTATAGGACCGCCTATAAGGCCCATCAAGGGATGTCTCCATTCAGGCTAATGTACGTGAAGGCATGTCACCACCCTATAGAGATAAAGCATAAGGCCTACTAAGCAGTATGGAAGTACAATCTAGATCTCATGAAGGATGGAATCCACCTCCGATTGCAAATGAGCGAGACCGAGGAGTTACGTAATGATGTGTATGAGAACTCACATACCTACAAAGAGCAAGTCAAAGCCTTCCATAACAAGCACATATCACAAAAATCATTCCATCCTGGTCAGAAAGTGCTCTTTGATGCCAAGCACAAGCTCTTCCCAGGAAAACTGAGATCAAAATGGATCAGACCCTTTCTCGTCTGAAGAATCTTCATAAATGGAGTTGTAAATATCAGTGGACTCATCCATGACTCAAAACCATTTGTTATTAACCATCAGAGATGGAAACCGCTCCTCAAACTCACCAATTTGAATCTGGTTGTTGTATCTTTTGATCTCCATTATCCCTAAGCTGCATTGTGCCCAACTAATGGCATTATACTTAGCACTTAACAGGAGACAACCCATCATTTTGAAAAACCCAAGACCCTTCTAACCTATCTCTGAGCTAAAGTCATATTACACTTTAGGATTCATCCGTTAAAATAGTCAACTCCACTTCCAATATTCGTATCAGAGCTTGAAATCGTCCGCAACAATCATCCCGACCCGTTCACCACCCACTCAAACCTACTCTAATGTACGATCTAAGCTGAACTCGAACCCCACCTAAATTACAATGACATTGCAAATTTTACGCATAGGGGGGTATTAACATGCAAAACACTACGAAATTCGATGCTCGTAAGGGTTTCATTCAAAAAAAAAAATAGAGAGCTGAATGGAAAGATCTAAATTGAGGAGGAAAATGAGTAAAAAAGAAAAATAAAGAAAAAAGGGAACAAACAAAAAAAAATTCTAGTACTCCAAGTACTCAAGTATGAAACTTACCTAAGTTCTAAGCTGTATCGGATAATGAATTAAGACCTAAAGGGCTAAATCTTAGGAGATAAGTGACGGATACCGACCTTAGGCCTCTTGGGCCTATTCTAAGGCTTAAACACTTACGTATTTGTTAAGATCTGAACTGTTCCTCAAGAGGCTGAGGAAGTTGCAAGGTTGATATATTAAGTCTAAGGCTTAGGGATTATTTGGCTCTGTTGCCTGTCCTTTAGTTTGCGAGACTTGTCAACTTAGGCACCCAAAAAATCACATACTAGTCTGGTTCAGTGCACTTAATGAAGTGTAATGCCAAAAGTGTTCTATTCTGAAAATATTTTCCCGAAGATCTGGCTTAGGAGCTGCTCGAAAGCATAAGTTGATTGGACGAGTTCCCAACACAGAGAGGTGGAAAAAAAATATTCCCCTCAAAGATGCGTTATAACATATCATCTCCTCAGTGCTTGTTTCTTAGGATATCTAAATATCCTATTAGTGGTATGTAACCACATTGTACTAATACAAGTGTCATGGGCGAAATTATCCCAAAATGTCGATTGCCAGGACCTGAATTTAGCTACACAACGCCATAAGTGGTACCATCCCGAAGTGTCGAAAGCCAAGGTTCTGGGGGTTACCATGGGTGGTGCTATCTTGAAGCAACGAAAGCCAAGGACCCTACGAGGATTGATGGTGGAGACAAGGAATCCGATACAAACCGTGTTTAGAGCCAATCCGATGTTTAATTTAGGGGAATATAAAAAGAAAGGAGAGAACTCTCAAAATAAATATCTCTCTCTATCTCTCTTATCAAAATACATTGGCAAACTAAACCTAGACTTGCTACGAATATGTACAGGTGCTTTAACCGCTGGGATCAACGAACCTCTAGGTAGTTTTTGCGGGACTTAGAAACCATCATGGCAGACAAAAGGTTGGAGATGGTCAAGTCTGGATCTTGGATGGTACTTGAATACCTCTAAGCCTATTATTGGTATTCTGATCTAATTTTTAGAGATACGACTCAGTAAGGCATCCTAATGGTTAAAATCCAGCTTAGAGATATGGTTTGGTTCATAGGAATTTACTAAGGACTAGCAAAAGTTAGGCATAAGAGTATGATAGTCATACCATCATTCGTTATAACTAATTGAAATTATTCAAAATAAAGTGTTAAATGCTACTTAATAATCATTTAAGGATCATAATTCTGTACCAAACTAAGTTAAGAAGACAGGAAAACTGAGTTAATTCTGTTGTTTTATCATCCCATCATTAATGCAGATTAACTAAGGGGTTAATTAGGGGTAATTGAAAGTCAAATGAACTTAAAAGACCAAAAAATGAGCTCACACTGACTGAATCAGGATTTCACGCATTTCGATGATTAAAATATTACTAAAAACTCTAATTATCAAGCTCACTTAAATGGAAAGGGTTCTAGTCGACATAAATTCAATCTAAACCTCTTTAAATTCATTGAAAAATATTCTAAAAGTTTTGGTACTTTCACTTTGACCAGCTAAACCCATTTTGACCAAAAGATTCAGATGGAAACTTGTCCTGATTTGAGCTCATGTGCAAATTACCCATTCAAATGTGGTCAAAACTCAAATCTAAGTTCACCATTAGATTTCTTGGGTCCAAATTAGTTTAACAATAAAATTTGGGCCCAATCAAAGTCCATCTTGATCTAGTTTGCATTTCTGCCCTTAAAATCTCTATTTTTCACATCTAGACCACTGGATTTCAACTTTCCTTACCAAAGACCCGTAACTTCCTTATCTTCTTCACAATCAGGTCCCTGTCACCTAATGCTTCATACCCGTCTGAATAGAATCGCAAAACCCAATCACGTCAACCTTCAATTAGAGATTTCTTCCTCAAATCTCGTCTAATTCCTTCCAGATTTGGGAGAATTGCTCAGAAAATCCTGACGAAGCGATTCAGCTAGATCCTGAGCTCTGATTTCAGGAGAAACAACCGCATCATAGCTTGCATTTTCCAGATTTGTACTTGTGAAATTCAACGTGGGAATTCTCTCAATTTGAGCTCAAATTCGAGCTCTATATAAGCTCTTGGATCTTCCCACATTTTCCTCAATCATGATTGGCCGGAAAACCCACTTCTTTCTCAACTCCAGCCACCTTATGTACTCCAGCGAGTCCCCTCCAACCTCCTCCACGCGTGCTCATGGCCAACTGACACCGCCAACCTCTCCCTCTCTTTGTTGCAAACCTTGCCGGCCAAAACAAGGTCACCTCCAACCTCTTCTTCGTCATTGCCTCGCCGTCGACTCCTTCCCCACGTTCGACCGGCCAACGCCGACCAAGGTCTCGCTCCCTCTCACCCCGATAAGCCTCCCACTCTCTTCCTCTCCATTTCTAGATTCTTTCTCCACCCTTAGTTCTCAAGTTCACCTACTACCAACTTCATTCTCCTCTCATCTTCTTCACGGTCAGCGAAGCTCCGGTGAGCTCATCCGACCACAATACGCCACCAAACACCTCCACAACCTCCGCCACACTCCCAACAAACAAAAGCCCCAACAAAATTAGGGCTACTAGCCTCTCCAGGCCCCCATCGAATAAGCCCATCATCACCTATCATCCCCGACACTATCCAACATCCACACTCCATTAACCACCTGATAAACACCACCACAAGCTCCAGCACTTCACGGTGAAGTTTCCTAGCTTTTTGACTTAGGCCCTAGGGTTGTATTCTTGATTCACAAGGTTCGTTGGACCTCTGCTTCACGACTCCTCCGTCCGCCACCGTCGAGTCACCATCTTCCTTACTACAAGCTCCAACACCTGCGAATTCCTTCCACAACCCCAGCTGCAATCACAATTGGAAGAAAGACACCCGGCAGCAGCAGCAATCGAAGGAAGCTTCACAGCTTCACACACGAAGAAGACTTGAGCCATATAGTCCCACATCGTGGATTTAAAAAAAAAAAAATCTACTTATTGAATTATGTCCTCTACCCAACTGCCCAAGAACACGATAGGTCAAGTCCCTCACCTTACACACTCCTTACCCGCACTCACACCCTGCGGATCTATGAATTCGATTACCCAATTAAGAATGAGAAAGAAAGGAGAAATTTCTAAGAGACTGGGGGGATTTGCTTTCGAGAATCGTTTCTAACACTTAGGCAATTTCAGAGGCTTTAGGCTGACAATTCAGCTGGCTGTGGCTGTGAAATTAATCGATTAAGACCTTCTAGTGGTTTGAATTAACCATTTAATTAGCTTGTCTGATGCCCTTTGAGCATGAGAGGATAGTTTGATTATTAAGTGCAACAATGGTAGTTTCAACCACCATTATTTTTGCTTTTCCTCTCTTTATCTACATTATTCTTGTTCTATAACTCTTGGCATACATTGAATATATTTTCTTGAGTTTTAATTGATTATTGTGCTCATTGTTATATTATTCGATTAATGATTGAATTGCAAAACTTGCTTCCTACGAACGACCTCAGAACTCACAGTTTTTCAAGCTTTACAAATTTAAGTGTTGTTACGCTTTTATTGCTATACTACAACGCATCTCTTTTCTAAAACACGGCAGAGGTGTTCAACACATGCCTATATGCAATTTTTTTTGCTTTTTTCTTTATAGAGGAATATGAAACTATGATAGGGGGAAGTGATACTCACAATAATCTTCTCCACACTTTGCTCCAACTATACCATGCGTCAGATTCCTATAATCAATCAGTAGAAAAAGAGAAAAGCGAATCAGAAAATATGAGTACCAATGCAAAGAAAAAAGTGGTTAAAAGACCTGTTGCTTCCAGGTAACAACACCAAAAACTAACGTCGAAAAACGCATAAAGACAATTCGTTCATTGTAGTGTACAAATACGACATCAATTTTAAAAGAAGAGATGAAAAGGTAAGTCCAAGTGTCGATCTCAAGGAGGCAAGAAATCGGATCAATCAATCACTAATTTTATTAACACACGATGGTTTGTGTTACAACCCGGTTCCCAGATCCCTACAGGACCCGAGACTAACTCACCTCGATTAATCCTAAGATCCAGCCATCCAACAATAAATAACCAAAAAGCAGGAAAGTAAACCACATTCACATATGAAATATAACTAAGCAGTAAAAACGAGCAAAGCAGTAAAGGAAAGTAAAACTATTGTTCCAACACATACCACCACAACAACAAAGACAATGGAAATGAAAGAATAGAAACAAAAATAGCAGCTAAAAGTCAGAAACTCACTACAACAGTAAGGGTGTACAAAAAGAAGAGCACAAAAACTACGGCTGGGCTTGACTGGGCCCAGCACCCTCCGCAGTCGGAAGTTCAGGCTGCTCAACTCCTAGAGCTAAACAGTGTTATGAAAAAGACAGAATTAGCGAACGCTGAGTAGAGTGGTATATATACTAACTAAAGCAGTAAAAGCAGTAGGTTTAATTCTCTTTTCTAGTTATTTTATTTTATATGCATTTCCTTTTCACCCTTTTTTCCTCAAACTTACAGATTTTCTTGATCTTGCATGTTCCTCACGGGAACGATCTTGATTGCAGTCTTTTCGGAATAGTAGAAGGTACACATGGTCCTCTTGGCCAAGAGAGTCCCCCGTGGTAGTCCTACACTCAGTCAACCACCCTGAGGTCACTGTCAAGACATAGCTGTGACTACGGCACGCGTGATAAATCCACAAATAGCTATCCTGCACTGACACGCGGTCGGTCGTTTCCGCTAGCAAGTACATCCAAATTACAGCACAGAACAGTATAGGGCCTAGCCCTCTCAGAAATAGGGGTCTAGCCCCTCAGAACCAAATAGGGGTCTCGCCCCTCCACAGTCCGTGCACCCTCGTCTGACTACCCCAGTTCGCCCAAAAGGCCTAACAAGTCGGTGTAGGGTGGCTACTTGAACCCCGGGCCCCGTGGGGTGGCTAGCTCCCTCCCTACACTAATAGCTCGCCTCGGTACCGTGTACACGAGGGCCAACAAAAGTCGGTGTAGAGTGATCAATCCTAATCCCAGGTCCCAACCCAAGGGCGGCTAGCTCTGCTCTACACAAAGAGGGGACAATCACTCCCCTTGGTACCACGTACTCAAAGGCCAGCACACTTCCCGTCTACATTCCAGATTTTCCATCTAACCATAGGAGCTCTACTCCTAACTCCCCGTAGGGTTCATACTCATCTTCACCACATTATTCTGTTCTAAATTCCATTATTCACAATTTGGTTCTTGTTTTTATACAGGCAGCTCATGTTTCCACAATTTAATACATGCATCTGATGATTTCACAGGTAACTGCTCATTTATCTCAGGCAGCTCATATTCTAACGGGCAGCTCACCACTTTATTACAGGCAATGGCTAGCAATTTAACTTATTCATGTATACAAATGCAATCATGCAGTACAATTGGTTTATTCATTTCTCTGTCGTAGGGTTCATGTCACATTCTAGGTTTGCAGTTGGCTAATTCCATAGATACATTCTTATTTAATAAGATTAACAGGGGTAGACCACTCTACTAAACAATCCGAGAGTAATGGGGGCTCGAACCGTAGACCCAGGCGTCTCTGTGAGCCCCAAACACGCAGCAGGCCGAAACCTTATGCCAGGAAATACATCACAAAGGAAGATTCAGAACAGTGTATTGACAGCAATTTTATGCGGTTTGTTAATTAGGTCGTTGTAACACGTAAAATCGATCAACTCTTAAATTTATATTCCTAGATAGGGGAGTATCTAGGGTCGTCCAAGGAGGCCAAATGTTCGCAAAAGTGATTCTCTTGCTTGGAATACAAATCTCAACTTTCTTTTTGGTATTTTTTCAATATATCATTTTTTTGTTTTTGAATTAAGACAACATGCGAAATGGTGGCGGGAAGGTGATTTACACTTCAAATTTAAGATACTACTTCTAAGTGGCAAGTAGAGCTTCTCCCTAAGCTCACTCTAGGCAAGTGGAGGCCTAGAATAATTAGGGAGAGTGAGTGAAGAATGCTAAAAACAAAGCAATTAGAAATGCAAATAAGAAATTGCAAAGAAGGCAACTAGATTAATAAAAAAGTGTTTTACAAAAAGGCCTAGTAGAGGAATGCCTCTACTACTAGAAAAATTAAAATAAATAAAAGCAAACACAAATCCTCTAGATAGATGGTGAAAAAGAGGGCTTCTTGCTCCAAGCTTGGTAGCTCCCAAGCTTGAAAAGAGTCCTCCAACTCCTTCCTTGCTGTGCTCCACCAAGATGATGTCCTCCAAGGCAAGCCCTAAGGGGGCGTGCCCTAAGCTTCTCTCCAAGGGTGGACGTCCACCCTAGGTCCTTCTCCTTTGCCTGGCCATCCTCCTTGAAGTGGAAGAGTCCTCCTCCTTGGCGTGGCCCAAGTTGAAGAGAGTGGGGAGAAGAAGGCACCAAAAGGGCTGGTGATGTGCCCCTTTAATCTCCTTCTCTACTCCTTCTTCTTGGCCGTAGGTATAGGTGGTATAGGTAGCAAAATACACTAATGGAGGATGCCCCAAAATGGTGGTAGGTGGTGGGTTTTTATAGAATAGGAAGGGGGCTAAGGTGACTCTTGGAATGGAGGGCTAAGATGAAGAGATGGAGGTGGTTAAGGATCCAATGGCCAAGGTGAATTGGCGCCACCTTAAGGGACACCTTATGTGGAGATTAGGTGGAGCTAGTTGGTGGAGTTGTTAGGTAGGGTTTTTGGGTGGTACAAGCCAAGGAAGCTGGAGCATAGCTAAGCTAAGCTAAGCTAGCTTAGCTAAAGGGGGAGTAGAGGAGAAGGTGTTGGAGCTAGGGTTTAGAGGGAGGAGCTGAGGAGGAGAAGTCTGGAGCTGGAGCTAGAGCTGGCTGCTGCTGAAGAGGCTGGCATGGGGCTACTCTAGCTGGCTTAGCTTGCTAGTTCTTTGCTAGTTGCTAAGCCAAGCTAAAGTAAGCTAGCTTCTACCATAATGAGCTGAGGTGAGCTAGGTCTGGTGCTCCCGGGGAGAATCAAGCTGGTTGAGGCAGCTAAGGTAGCTTAGCTCAACTGAGTTCAGCTAAGCTTAGTCCCCGGGAGCTGGACTTGAGTTTCCTGAGCTGGGATGAATTCTTCTTCAGCTGGCTGGAGTTGAGTGGAGGTGGATGTAGCTGGATCTGAGCTGGGGTGAACTCCTATCAACTCAGCTGAGCTAGCTAGAGCTCCCTGTGGACTAGTGGGAGCTGAGATGAGCTAGACTCAGCTAAGTTGAGCTAGATCTGAGCTGACTTGAGCTAGGGTGAGCTAAGATGAACTCTCTTGAGCTGCCATTCAATTGAGATTAGCTGAATGCAGCTAGGATGAGCTAACCCTAGTTCAAGTGAGCTAGGTTCCAGCTGTGGTGAGCTGGATCAAGTTGAGTTCCAGCTAGTCTGAGCTTCTCCTTCACCATTTGCCTTCCTGAGTGCTAGGGTTTTAGGGATCTGTATATCTGTTCATCCCTAACACTCACAAAAACATATTAAAAAGACAATAAAAAATGCAATGCATGCCTAACCTAATTTATGCCTAAATGCAGCCCAAAAACCCATTTGCGGAGTAAAATCCTAAGAGCTAGGTTTGTTTTAATGCATAAGAATGATGATAAACTGGCATTTATCATGTATAAAGGTTTCTAGTACATAGAGAAACTCACAAGGAAACTACAGATACTTCATTTGCGTAAAACGGATCCCGATCGGATCCCAAACGGGTCAAAAACGTGTCTACTGACAAAAATCAGACGTCTGGAAACATGTCCAAACATTTTAAAAGTTACAGAATCTCACCTCAAGTTCCTGCGGTGTCCTCAGACGTCCAGGACTCCACTGCAATCGTCTGAGAGTAGTTCCAAACGTCAGACCACTCCTCCAGTTGTCTGGAAGCACCTTCGGTCGTCTAGTGAGCTAGTCAGACATCCAAAAGTACGTGGGAGGGCATTCCGCGCACCTTCCCAAGGCTGCTCCTACGTACGACAGAGCAGCCGCCCCAAAATTAGACTGTCATATCTTCTAAGGTGCGACCTGCATGGCCATAACCGCAAAAAGAATGAACCTTCGCGATACAGGTGTTTTCAGACATCTGGTCTTGACTCCAGACGTCCAGAAGCTCAACAGTCATCCGAACTGCACTTCAGACGTCTGATACTGGAAAAATTCCAGTATTAAAACATGCTCCCAACGCTCCTCGCTCTGCTGCAACTCCAGCTGTTGCAGGTGGTCGAGGACGTCGCTCCAGACTCCCTCCTCCTCCCGCACGCGCCACAATGGCCGTGCGAGCTCCGATGAGCTTCCACTAAAGCTCCCGACCTCGACCTCCTCCTCCTTCTCAAGCACTCTCCTCCTCGCTCTCACGCACTCCCTCGCTCACCTCCTCTCGCCTCTCCACCGTACTCTGAAGGTGGATATGGTGGTGTGTGGAGTGGAGAGGAGAAGAGGGAGGGTGGCCTTTTATGGAGGCCATGGATGTAGGGTTTGGGTAGGACGGAGGAGAAAGGAGAGAGAGGGGCGAAGTTCTGCGTGTTGCCTGCGTAAAGAACGCAGAGTGCGTACAAAAATTTCATTTCCAGATGTCCAAGAAAGGGTCTAGACATCTGGACAGACATCTGATTGACACTCCAAACGTCTTAAAAGGCTAAAAGTGGGATGGGTCTTTACATCATAACTTAAAGGAAGTTTCGTCCCCGAAACTTGAACTAGCTAGGGTATGGAAAAAGGAACGTAAAACGCATAACAAACTTAAAGAGGACCAAAGTAGGCCCAAAAAGACATACCCTCAAAAAGCTCCGTATACCACTCTCGCATCGCCGCCTGAGGCTCCCAGGTAGCCTCCTTGTACCACTAGCTTCTCCATAAAAACTTCACCAGGGGTACCTGCTTCCGTCTCAAACTCCGGACGGCTCTGTCTGGTATCTGCACTGGTCTCTCGGGGTAGGTCAGGTCGCACTCACCTCGACACTCTCGTGGCTCAAAACATGACTGGGATCAGCGACGTACTTCCTGAGGTTGGACATGTGGAATACGTCGTGCACTCCAGAAAGCTGGGGAGGAAGGGCAAGCCGGTAAGCAATGGGTCCTACCCGCTCCAGGACCTCAAAGGGCCCCACAAACCTTAGCGCAAGCTTCCCCTTCACCCCAAAACGTCGCAGGCCCTTCATGGGTGAAATGTGGAGAAAGACGTGATCCCCAACCTCGAACTGCACCTCTCTACATTTCTGATCAGCAAACTCTTTTGCCTGCTCCTGACAGTGCGGAGTCATCTATGGATCTGCCCTATCACCTCCTGACTCTACCAAATCAGATTGGGGCCAACCTCCCACTTGGTCCCCACCTCGACCCAACTCAAGGGTGCAGTACACCTCCGTCCGTACAGAGCCTTGTAAGGTGCCATGCCGATGCTCGAGTGGTAACTGTTATTATATGCAAACTCTACCAGGGGTAAATGCTCCTCCCAGGAGCCTCTCCAGTCTAGTACACAAGCGCGCAAAAGGTCCTCAAGTGTCTGTATGGTGCGCTCTGACTGTCCGTAAGTCTGGGGGTGGTATGCGGTACTGAACCTCAACCGTGTCACCAAATCCTGCTAAAACTCAGCCCAAAACTGGGAATTAAGATGGGTATCCCTGTCGGATATAATCTCACACGGAACTCCGTGCAGGCATACCACACTGCGAATGTACCTCTCTGCCAACTGTGATGGTCCCAAGGTGACTCAAATCGGTAGGAAAAGCATCGTCTTCATCTGCAGGCCTCTAGTGCTCGGCGTTCACCTGCTGACACACTAAACGTTGCTGCATGAACTCACCCACATCCCGCTTCATCCCTCTCCACCAAAAGTCGCATCTCAGATTTCGTTTCATCTCTTCTCCTGGGAGTAGAGATTCGGTCACACCAAAATCTCTATGGTCACACCGAAGCTGAGATGGTCACACCAAAATCTCTCCCTCTCATCCTGTCCCCGAAGCAGTGTTCACACCAAAAGTCGCATCTCAAATCCTGGGTGTTGCACTGAATCTCTACGGTCACACCCCGCTTCATCTCTTCTCCTGCTTCCTCTTCCTCCTCCTTCTTCTTCAGTTTCCCTGCACAAGCAAAACCTAACACCTACCCTCCCTGCGTCTCTCTCTCTGTTTCACTCCAGGGTTCACTCTCCCAGAGCCTACTCGAGCATGCGGGTTGGGTAACGCGCCCAGGACCAGGCCCACTGGCATGTGATGGTGGGTGAGGTGTGCAAGGCTTAGGAAAACAGGTCGGGCCAGGTCTGCGAGGGGTGGTCGCGGACGAGGCTGGGTGAGCGGGTGAGAGGGACCTCACCCTATGTGACTGAGGCGATAAGCCTTAGTCACTTTTTCAATTTATGCGCCGTGGGGCACTTGCAAACTCACGAGGTGGGACTATACGTCCCACCCTTCTGCCAGTGCGCCCGCAGCCGCAAATGCGAGCAATCACCACTCCAGCCAAGGCGTCAGACGCCAATTGAGGACCTGGAGCTGTGTACGAAAGTCTTTCGCGCAACCTGGGCTTGTCTCTTGGAGCTGGAAGGGCCTGGAGCTGCTAGCGAGCTTGCTTCAAGCTCGGCATCAATGGCGGTGAGGGCTCAGGACCTGAAATCAAGAATACGGCCTTACGGCCCTGTTAGAATGCTCGGTGAGCTTCGCCAGAGCACGACGAAGATCCTGCAGGGGTTGGCATGGCTCAAAGTGACCTAGGAGTGCGTGCCTAGGTCAGTCTGAGTTTGTGTGAGTGGGTCTGTTCGGGGGGGCGACAGCAGGTGGCGCGGTTAGTGGAGGGTCGCAGGGTGATCAATGGGTGGAGGTGATGCTTTTGAGGGGTCTGGCAAGGTGGATGGGTGTGGGGAAGTGACGGAGACACCTCGCCGGTGATCTGTCAGAGGTGGAGGAGATGGTGGTGGCTTGCGGTTGTCGAGGGGTTTGAATAGCAAATTGGCAGAGGGGAAATAAAGAGAAGGGTGAGAGGGACTTAGCTGTGAGTCCAGAGTGAAGGAGGGGATGCAGAGGTGGCAAGCAGCTGGTGCTGCTGTCATCGGAGACGAAGTTGCCAGGGGGAGAGAACGGCGACGAGGAAGGGGGGCTGGAGGGCGCCCGCTGGTACAGCACGGCACGGCGGAAGATGGCGAAGTTAACCTTGCCACTGGTACGATGGCAGGGCGATGAGAGAGGAGAGGGAATGTTGCCGGAAGCTCTGGCAGTTGGCCGGAGTTGGTGGAAGACAAATAGGAGGGGAGATCTCAAGCCAAACGAAGCTTGAAGGATGCGGCAGAGGGAGACGCTCTTTAAATAGGCAAGGGCAAGACAGCAGGCGCGCGAGAGCGGCGGAGAAAGCCTCGTCGGAGGTATGGCAATCGGATACCCATACCTCTCACACGTTCGCACAAGAGGTATGACGGATGACAGGGTATGGGAGCCGGCCCATGCGGTAGGGGACAATGCAGGGAGTCTCCCATTCAAATCTGGGGCCAGCTCCACATGCATGCACGGCGTCATCCTCCGCGCAAAGTCACCGGAGGTATGGCCTGCTGCTGCGGGTGGCAGAAGGATCGGATTGAAGAAAAAGACAGGAAAGTTGAGGGGGTAGTTGCAAGGTTTCAAAAAGTTAAGGGTCAAAACATAATTATTGAGGACCATTTTGTAAAGTGGGTCAAGACGACCTTCCCTTAGGTCCAAATTTTGGTATAAACCTAATTTAGACCTAAGGAATCCAATGGTGAAGTTGGATTTTAGGTTTGACCATGTTTGACTGGATATTTTGCATAAAAACCTAAATTAGGTCAAAAATTGGGTATGGTTCTCAATCTAGGTTAAAATAGGTTCCAACGGCCAAATTGAAGGTTCTAAACCCTAGAGGATATTTTTTCATGAATTTTAGATGAATTATTTGATTTTTATATTTCCAGGAACTTTGTAATTTAAAGTAGGTTTGTTTTAGGGTTACAGAATGTCATTTAATTCCCAGGTTTTGTCATAACCCTTTTCAGACCAAATCATCCCACTTTTTCTCTTATTAGGTTCACTTGACCTATGTATAGACCCTTAGAAATCCCGTTCATGCACTACAATGGTAAAATTGCAATTTTACCCCTTGTATAATATTTTATTCTCTACTTAACAATTCCCTGATTTAGGCCTTCCCTTAGGTTATGTAGGAGATTTTGTTTAATTTATTAGGTCAAAATGTGCTAGTTAGGGTTCATGATGAGGTTCTCATCAACTCTCCCGGCCAGGAGAGCACCACATGTACCTTCTACTCTTCGGAAAAGACTGCAATCAAGATCGTTCCCACAAGAAACATGCAAGATCAAGAAAGAAATCTGAAAGTAAACCAATGGAGTGAAAAGAAATTACCTCTAAAATAAACAACTGGAAAGGATAAATATACCTACTAGTTTTTACTGCTTTAGATAGTTTGGTTACCACTCTACTCAGCGTTCGCTGACTTCATTTTCTCATAACACTGTTCAGGTCCAACAGTTGAGTAGCCCGAGCTACCGGCTGTAGAGGGTGTTGGACCCAGTTGAGCCCAACCGTAGTTTTCAGTACTATTGTTGTACTCTCTTTTCTGCTATAGTGAGTTTCAAACCTTTTTATTACTGTTCCTGTTACTGTTTCTTTTGTTCTACTTTTCCTGTTGTTGTGGTAGAATGTACTAAGCTAACAGCTTTTACTTTCCTTTACTGGTTGTACACTTTTACTGTTAGTTACATTGCATAGTAAATGTGGTTTATTTTCCTGCTTTTTGGTTATTTCTTGTTGGACGACTAGGTCATGGGATTAGTCGAGGCGAGCCGATCTCGGGTCTTGTAGGGATTCGAGAATCGGGTTGTAACAAGATGGTATCAAAGCAAGGTCATCCTGGGAAATGAACCAACTAGCTTGAGAATAACCATTCACGTGCATGTAACTAGGGTAACCACCACAACGTACCGCTTGACCACCACAACGTACCGCTTGACATCTATTCTGAGTCCCTTTTCGCAGAAGTCCGTTAGAGTTGACCTCTTTTGTTTTGTCTTCCGCGTCTCCTTGCAGGAGATGCCTCATCGGGGAGTTCTCAAGGCAAGCCGTGGACGCAGCCGTGGACGAGGTCGGAGAGGCGGACGTGCTGGGCCCGAGGTACCAATTGACCTGCCACTTCTCCCAGGCGTTCAGGCCCAGGACCTCGCTCAGCTGATCAGAGACAGTGCGAGAGGAGCTCCACCAGCCTCCACGGGCACCACTCCCTGAGGACGTGGAGGGGAAGTCCTCGGTGGGACTGAGAGACCGCCGCAACGTCGGACGAGCAGGAGGGGGAGGGGGAGGTCTTCCACCACCCCCACTACACTCTGACACTTCCGAGCACGAGCCCTCCTTGCCTGGAGGCATGCCCGTTCCCCCACTGCAGCTGCACCATGAGCTTTTCGAATAGTTCCGGAAGCTGAAACCCTCCTCCTTCAAGGGGGATGAGGACCTGCCTGAGGTAGAGGACTGGCTAGAGCAGATAGAGAAGGTGTTTGACACCCTTCGTCCCCCTGCGGAGTAGGGCAGTCAGAGGCCAGAAGAGGGGAGAGACGACGTGGGACCAATTCGTGACCCTCTTCTGCGAGCAGTACTTCCTGCAAACTTGGCAGGACCAGAGGAGGCAGGAGTTCCACACTCTCTGCCAGGGGACGATGACTGTTAGCGCGTATCGCACGTGCTTCCTGGAGCTGTCACGTTTTGCTGCAACAGCCGTAGCTACAGAGGAGTGCCTGTGGAGGTTCACTGAGGGGCTCCGACCTACTATTTGGGGGTATGTCAAACCCCTAAAGCTGGCCACCTCCTCGAGAGTGGTGGAGGTAGCCATGACGTACGAGGAGACCAACTCGGCCGCTCGAGACACCGACAACGGGTGGAAGAGGCCCTACCAGCCAGAGAACTCTCAGGGCCGACGAGAGAGGAGGCACGTAGCACCCGCAAGAAAGCCGTCTCATTTTGCAGGGCCATCAGTGGCCTTTGGGGGCCCTCGGTAGGGGCCAGCTGTCAGCATTGGACCCCTGCCTAGCCGTCAGCAGCGACCTACCGAGAGAGGGAGTCGACAACCCCTCTACTACCAATATGGCCAGCTGCACCACATTAGGAGGGACTGCCCGTCTAGGGCTGGAGCACAATAGATGCTCCCCGCACCAAGCGCTGGAAGCCGAGCTGGTGATCGTGGTCCCTAGGCACGTGGGGGAGGGCAGCAATCACGAGGAGGGTACCGACCAACGGCTGCTCGCCCAACCCAAAGTGTGGCTGCTTCTACACCAAGAGCTGAAGGGTGTATCAACACCTTGACACACAGAGACGCCAGGGCATCCGGTTTAGTGGTGGCAGGTATGGTTACCGTTTCCGACAGATTAGTTTATGTGCTTTTTGATTCTGGCGCCACACACTCTTTTGTCGTTGTGAGTATTGTTGTCAGTTTGGGATAGGACAGTGTGTTGTTAGAGGATCTGTTTGTGATCAGAGGCTCAGGTGGCCAACTGTTTGTAGCTGAGGAGGTCTACATGGACTGTGAGGTCAGTATAGGGGGACATAGCCTCCCCGCTGACCTGATTGTGATACCGATGAAGGATTTTGGAGTGATTCTGGGGATGGATTGGCTGTTCGCCTACCACGCCTTGGTAGACTGTTTCGGGAGGAAGATTGTCTTCTCCATACCGGAGATGCCTTCCTTTGAGTTTCACAGACAGTCGGTGGATGGAGGTTTCAGGTGCATATCTGCACTTCGGGTAGCGAGGCTTTTGAGCTAGGGGTGTGAGGGCTTTCTATCCTGTGTGGTGGTGGAGCCCAGCCCTGTGGCTGATTTTCAGAGCATTCCGGTGGTTTGTGAGTACCCCGACGTGTTTCCAGAGGAGCTGCCAGGACTACCACACAAGCGTGTGATCAAGTTTGAGATCTCACTAGTACCGGGGACCAGCCCCATTTCTACTGCACCGTACCAGATGGCACCACTTGAGTTACGAGAGCTCAAGTCATAGCTACAGGACCTGTTGGAGAAGGGCTTTGTGAGGTCCAGTGCATCCCCGTGGGGAGCCCCTGTGTTGTTTGTGAAGAAGAAGGATGGTACCCTGCGACTTTGTGTTGACTACAGATAGCTAAATAGGGTCACTATCAAGAACAAGTATCCGCTGCCAAGGATTGATGACCTCTTTGATCAGTTGAGAGGTGCCACAGTTTTCTCCAAGATAGATTTGAGGTCAGGCTACCACCAGTTGAGGATCAGGGAGACCGACGTCTCGAAGACAGCTTTCCGCACCCGGTATGGACACTACGAGTTTTTGGTCATGCCGTTTGGGCTAACCAACTCCCCCACTGCTTTTATGGATTTGATGAACCAGGTTTTCAGACTGTATCTGGATTAGTTTGTGGTGGTATTTATCAATGACATGTTCGTTTACTCGCAGGATCAGGCACAGCACGGACAGCACCTACGAATAATTCTGGACACTTTGAGGCGACGCAGGCTGTATGCCAAGTACAACAAGTGCGAGTTTTGGCTGAGGCAGGTGACTTTCTTGGGCCATGTGATCTAAGGGGATGGTTTGGCTGTGGATCCAACCAAGGTTGCGGCCATACTTAGGTGGGAGAGGCCACGTACAGTGATAGAGATACACAACTTTTTGAGATTGGCTGGTTACTATTGGCGGTTTATCAAGGGATTCCCGCAGATTGCGCATCTTATGACTCAGTTGACTCTGAAGGACATGCCCTTTGCCTGGACAGATGCTTGTGAGGTGTGTTTTCAGGAGTTGAAGGAGAGACTGACTTCAACTCCTGTGCTCACCATCCCGGACAGCAGTGGCGGTTTTGTGGTCTACACGAACACTTCGTTGCAACGGTTAAGGGGCATGCTCATGCAGCGGGGTCACGTTGTTGCTTATGCTTTGCGGCAACTGAAGCCCCATGAGCATAGCTACCCTACCCATGACTTAGAGCTAGCAGCTGTTGTCTTCACACTGAAGACATGGAGGCACTACCTTTACGGTGAGACCTTTGAGATTTTCACGGATCATAATAGCCTCAGGTACTTGTTTGATCAGAAGGAGCTTAACATGAGACAAAGACATTGGTTATAGCTCCTGAAGGACTATGACTGCAGCATCTCCTACCATCCGGGGAAGGCCAGCGTGGTAGCTGACGCCTTGAGCCGGAGGTGCCTGCCTACTTGGCCAGTTTACAGGCACAGAGTTGGAGACTTATGGAGGAGTTGGGCAATTGGCGACCTTGAGAGTCACAGGGGTATTGTGAGGCAATGAAGGTGACACGACAGACGCGACCAAAGCTGATAGACCGCATTATAGCAGGACAGATGGCAGATCCGTACCTACAGACGCTGCGAGACAGAGTGCTGTCAGGGGACCCAAGAGACTTCTCTTTTACAGATGAGGTGCTACGCATGAGGGGATGCTTGTGCATACCCAGGGACGAGGAGTTGCTGAGAGAGCTCCTGACGGAGGCACACAGGTCCAAATTCACCATACATCCTAGGAACACAAAGATGTATCATGGTCTGAGGCACGACTTTTGGTGGAGAGAGATGAAGCAGGATGTGGGTGAGTTCGTGTAGCAGTGTTTGGTGTGCCAGTGATTGCACCGCAAAAATACACCTGCAATAGTGCCTTCGTGTGTTATTTCCTAGCATTACCAATGCATATTAGGGTTCTATAATCGCATTTGTAAAAATACATGCATGCATGCATTTAATTGAGAGGAGAGGAAAATAAATAAATGGCCTCGCAATTTAGTTTTTTCCTCAAGTGCATCTCTGCTAATTCACCATCTTTTTATTTTTTATTTCACTTGATTTTTAATCTTTCCCGCAGCTGCATGCATCTTCTTCTCCTCACGCCATGCTTCCCTGCAGTAGCCCTCTCCCTTCCCTGCTACAGCCCACTCCCTACCACTCCATGCGCAAGCCATGCACAGCCAGGGCATGGTTGTGCATGGCTTTCTTCTTCTATAAAAAGCCACAGCTCCTCGCAAAAACCAGCCTGGTCCACTTCAAAAAAAGAACCTGCAACTCCATCTCCTTCCAGGCCATCCTCTCCTCTCTCTCTCCCTCCACATGCCGGCCCTCCTCCTCGAAGACACCCGGCGGACAGGAGCCCTCACTGTGGTGAACACCCACCATAGTAAGACCACCACTACCCAGCTCTTCAAAGAGCTGGTGGGCCTGGTGGCTCTTCTCTCATTTTTTTCCGCTCCAGCACCTTCAGCCATTGGAGCGCAGGCTTCAAGCTTGAAACTCAAAGCTCCAACAGCAACGGCAAGGCATTTGCAGCAGCAGCTGCCCAGCCTCTTTCCGCGCAAGCCAGCAGGCAGCCTTCGCCCTC